>OX456985.1:169504892-170704892 GCA_949752695.1 Melanostoma scalare | reverse complement strand
TCACTTGCGCTAGATGCTTTCGTAGATTAATAACACATCATATTTTTGTGTTGGGAAAAACTGCACTGGTAAAAAAAAACCCAACGTTTACTTTCGTTTACTAGTCTATTGATTATGTAATTTCTTAAGGAACTCTAAAAGGGGCGGATTTTTATTGCATTAATCGATCAATCCATCAATGGCCTAATTTTGGCGAAAAAGCCGAAAGTGCTATTAAATTAGAGGGTGCAAATCGGAGATATGGGTTCTAAAAGATCTTCATTCATTTTTTCAATATAACTCGAAAACGAAGCAAAATTTTGATGCAATTTAGACGTTTTATGTAGAGAGCAAATTTTCAAACACTTAGGGTCTGATTCGTGTTCGTGGTACCCGTGGTGTGATGGATAACATGTCCGCCTGTTAATCCAGAGGTTCGAGCTCGAATTCCAACAGAGGCAAAATTGTTTTTTCCACGGGTATCGCCTTTCACGAGGAATTGGCAAGTCTTCCGTTAGTAGAGTCATTTGGGGTAAGAGCACGCAGTGGGTAAGAGCGCGCACTGCTTATTTCCTTGGCTGTGTAAAAAATAATCGAAAACGAAAAATAAGGAAATGAGAAGCTTGCAAGACATCAACAAAAAAAGTCCTTTGCGAGTGTGTGCGCAACTAGATTAAAAAGATATAGGGGTTGGAAAAAAAACGTGTCAAACCAAAAAAAAAAAGCGCTGGCAGAAAAGTTTGTGGCGACGGCGTGGCTGCACTATATATAGTGAGTAGCATATTTTTGTAATAAGTGAACATTTAAGCTTCAATCAAGCTTAAAATTTTGCAAAATTTGTGTTATTTTCTATTAAGTTTTATAAAATCAAAAAAAAGTAGCTTTGTGGGTAAAATCGCGCAGTGCTCTTGTGGGTAAGAGCGCGCAGTGCGCAATCTTACCCCGTATTGAAATTTTCGGTTTTTCAACTCTGTTTTCATTTTCTTAACTCTCCATCTCCACATTACAAAAATTTAGATTGCAGAAGTTTTCCGAAAATGGGTCGAACTTAACAAAGAAAAACAGAAAAACTACAAATTGAAAAACTACATTGTAGATTTAACTTACTTTATTTAATTTATTTTATTTTGTTTATTTATCTTTTATTAAAAAAAGTGAAGGCTGTATCAAAAATATCTATGAATTTCCAAACACAAAGGCTGCAATATTTTAATAAAAAATATCTTATTTTATAGTCTTTGTTAAGTTAATTTTTGTTTTGTTTTCTGAATTGAATTCGTTTAAAAGGAATAAGATATGACTTTTATTTCTTGTAAGTAATTGAATTAATTTGTCTTTTTCTAGTATTTTTCTCTTGAGTGTATAGAAAAGGTGGAAGTTGTGGAATAACTAATGTTGCCTGTTTCAAGAAGTACGATATATACGTATATATATATACGTATTATAGTAAATTTTAAAATATTTAATTGATTTATACTGCTAAGATTCCAATACAAACTAGGTGCGCGCTCTTACCCGACATTTTGCGCGATCTTACCCTGACCTCGGGGCAAGAGTGCGCAAGTTGACTTGACTTGGTTTTTTAACAAAATCATACAAAAAACTTTCACCAACATTAACTTTTTTGACATTTTTTTGCTCTAAAAATATTGATTAATCAAATGTTAAAAACCTTAAGTTGATATCTATTATGACCTTTTCTCAATTTGAGCTTAAAGTGAAAAGTGCGCGAACTTACCCCTAATGACTCTATTCATTGCCATGAAAAGCGCTTTATCGATTAGCCGTTCGGAACCGGCAGAAAATTGTAGGTCCCCTCCATTCCCTCACAAGGCATGGTTGTGAGAAATGCGCTAGGCCCAAGGGCTCCTCGCTCTGTTGCGCCACCCTATTTATTTATTTATTTATTTTATATGGTTTGGTTCAACATTGTTCCATACAAAGAAGCTGCAATCAGTATAAAAAGGATGAAAAATAACGATAAATGTCTATGATTAAGTGGTAATAATTCAGTGAATTTCAAACGCAGAAAGTTTTCTGATATAGCATTTGAAAGAAAATATTATTTACTTTCTTTTTTATGAAGCAATGCCTATACCTATCTGCTACCACAAAGAAATGCCATTAAAAAAACTGACACAACTAAAAACTTGGAAAATTTGTTTTCTTTTTAGTCGGGAATTTTATCGTTTTGGAAAGAAAACTTTTTTTTACAACTATGCGAAAGGTGTTTTTTGATGGGAAAATTTGCTTTCTACAAAAAACGTCTTGGAACTGCATCAAAATTTTGCTTCGTTTTCGAGTTATATTGAAAAAATTAATGAAGATGGTTTAGAACCCATATCTCCGATTTGCACCCTCTAATTTCCTTATGAAACGACATTATCATTAGGCTACTTGTAGACAGTATATAACAATTTTCAAAAAATTGATCAAAAATTTAATTTGATGTTTGTTGTGTTATGTTATGTTATGTTGCCGTGTCAGTGATACAACGGGTTTGTTCAAAAGTTGAAAATATCGACACCGTTCAGGCGTTTGTAGCAAATGATCCAAATCATTCAATTCTGTTGCGTCCAATTAATGTTTTGAATATTTCAAACTTTTTTCTGTGGGTTTTTTTTTTAATACCAGCTGGAGCAATCAGACCTGAATACCTGTCTATTATACTACCAGAACGCAACCTTCTTTTATTATAGCTTTCCAGATGTTCGGAGAAAGGCCAAAAATGTCATGATAAGGAGCTTAAGTTACTAGCTCTCATCATGTCTGCGATGAGGATCTGTAACCGCATGCGAGAAAATGCAGGATATTCACAGAGGAAGTGCTCTGCGGGTCTGCGGTATCGTCATGTTCTTCACAAGATTCACAGAGCGTGGTATCACTTGAGTCTAAAGGGCCAACTATAATGCACTTATAAATTTTAAACAATAACAAAAAAAATTTTGTTACTGTCGTGTTTTTTTGTTCTGGAGTAGACAATTTAATTAAAAATATAAATTCTAAAAAGAAATAACTTTCTTAATAGAAATGTTTAAAGTGTTGATTATAGACAAAACATCACACTCAGCAAAATCACTTAGTTTTTTATTTCATTATAATAAATATTTTACTTATTTGATTTTCAATAAAAATTTTCTAGAGCTCAATCTAAAAACATTAAACTTCTGAGCATAATTTAATTTCAAAATATATCGATCCATTGTTTTATTTCAAGAAAAGCTTCAAGAACAAATTCAAGATATTCTACAGAAAGATCGTGCAGATCAACTTCAACTCCTATTTGCGTTTCGTCCTGGTACGGCAATGTTATCATCAGTTATATGTTGCTGTTACCCTCTAACACGCAAACTATGTTCGGGTTACACCGACACTTATAAAATTTACTGGACTCACCTCACATGCAGTGAATAAAAAAAAGCGAAACGCAAGTAGGAGTTGAAGTTGACCTACACGATCTTACAACCTTTCTATTATGAAATTTCTTTCTTTTTAGAACTTATATTTTTAATATAATACAATTAACGGAGCTTAAGCTAATGTCAAAAGCAAACTAAAAGTTTCCGAAAGTTTCCGTTAAACAAAATGCAACTATAATGGATTCTGGCTACTTAAGCAAATGTAAAACTCGCACAAAATTAATTATTGCAGTTATAAAATCTATTTCTAGTTGCACTTGTGCTGCCATTGTTATTATTCCTATTATTCTTATCTTAGGAGAAATTGTAAGAGACAACAACATGTAAACATGCGTCGAGCTGAGTTGAATAAAGTTGATGTGCTTTAAATTTGACATTTACGTTAGTTCAAGTCAAGCCAATTCAATGGCTCTTGCTTAATTTCGTGAAAGTTAGCGAAACTGAACGAAACTGAGTAGAAAGCCTATTATGGGTGGAGTTTCTTTTAATTCGATAAAATTTAAGCAAAAACCTTTTCATTCTTTTGTATACTGTTATTAACTCTGAATGCGTGCTAGCAAAATACTCGAGGTTAAAACTTAAAAAAAAATTTAAGTGGAAAACAGAAATTTGTTTCAAAAATCCAAAAAGGCTACTGAACTTGTCCCAAGGTGGTCTTACTGAAAAAAACCTTTTTGTCGAAGTGAAGTTGTGGTGACATCTGAAGTTGTGGTGACATTTGAAGTTGTGGTCAAAGCTGACAAATCCGCTAACTTAACTAGTGTAGGACAAAGAGGAATGAAAGCTGTGTAAGTAGTTTTCGTGAATTTGTGTGTGAACCAAGGTTGCTAGTTTGTGAATTAAGAAATCCTTAAGTCATAATTCAGTAAGTGACTTATGAATTTAAAAAAAATTTATTCATAAGTCAGTAAGTGACTTGTTAATTAAACAAATCATAAGTCATAAGTTACCAAGTGGCTTATGAATTAAATTTTTCATAATTCACAAGCTACCAAGTGACTTATGAATTAAAAAAAAAATCTTAAACCGGTATGTGTATGTGTATGTGTATGTGTATGTGTATGTGTATGTGTATGTGTATGTGTATGTGTATGTGTATGTGTATGTGTATGTGTATGTGTATGTGTATGTGTATGTGTATGTGTATGTGTATGTGTATGTGTATGTGTATGTGTATGTGTATGTGTATGTGTATGTGTATGTGTATGTGTATGTGTATGTGTATGTGTATGTGTATGTGTATGTGTATGTGTATGTGTATGTGTATGTGTATGTGTATGTGTATGTGTATGTGTATGTGTATGTGTATGTGTATGTGTATGGGAGTGTGTAGGTGTTGTCTGGATCTCTGGATTTACGTCTCCACCAAGTCACCATCAGGTTTTTAATTCATAAGCCACTTAATACCAGATGACTTGTACTTTCCTCATCCGTACGTCACTTGCTACAATGTGAATAAAATTCTATTGAATTCTTAATTCACTTACCAGCTTAAGATTTTTTTTCTTTTATTAATAAGTCATTTGGTAGCTTGTGAGTTATGAAAAATTTAATTCATAAGTCTTGGTTAACTTGGTAACTTATGACTTATGATTTATTTAATTCACAAGTCACTTACTGACTTATGAATTAATTTTTTTTTAATTCACAAGTCATTACTGACCTATGAATTAAAGTCAAGAGTTAAGATAAAAGTGATTTAAGACTTTGCAACCCTGGTGTGAACAGCTTGTGGACAAATGCCGCCATGATCAGAGATTGCCATCTTGTTAATTAGTTATCGACGGTTTTGATTTAGTACCAGTAGTGTTTTGTAACAAAACAATAGTGCCTAAACGCAAGTGTTCCTTAAATATTAGTTTGCAACAGAAGTACCTATCCATTTATAAAACAAAGAAAAGATGACACCGCAGACGTTACATGTGAAAAATGTCGTACAGATTATTGTGTTGGGCATGGTGGTGCCAGTCAGTGATGTACCTATAAAAACATTTAAAATCAGAAAAACATACACTTGCCGATCAATCCGCTGCTTCAAGCTTGTCAATGCTTAAATTTTGAAAACCGAGTCGCCGACTTTTATAAGGATTTGGATATAGCTGCAACTGAGGGTAAATGGGCGTATCACACCGTGCAACTTAATCACAGTTTTCGCTCAAATGACTGTTCTTCTTTTTTAATTCAAGCATGTTTTGAGCAAAAATTTAGATGTGCACGTACAAAGTCTCAAGTTATTTTGGTAAATGTGCTGTCAACCATGGCAACCGAAGTTCCAAAAGAGCATTTACATAAAGCCAACTGCATAACTTTGTTAACGGATGCTTCATATCATGGCTCAATCAAATTATTCCTAGTTTTGATTCGCTATTTTTACCATACGAAAGCGTGAAGGTTAAGGTTTTTGAGTTTCGGGAGCAGCCAGGCGAAACATCGGATATTATTGTACATTATAATATATACTTACTTACTTAGGTGGGCATTACAGTTCGGGGTGAACCTGGGCCTCAACCAACATCCTTCTATAACGATTTCGATCTCGGGCGAGCTCTCTCCAGTTTCGCACTCCAAGTCGGTTGAGGTCTTCATCCACTTGATTGCGCCACCTAAGACGAGGTCTTCCCCTTCCGCGATTTCCCTGCAATGTGCTTTCGAAAACCCGACGAGCCGGAGCGTTTGGGTCCATCCGCTCTACATGGCCCAACCATCGTAGCCTCGCGATGCGTACTCTTCTGGCTATGCCCATGTCGCGGTACAGCTCATACAGCTCGTTGTTGTATCTTCTTCTCCACACATTGTCTTCGCATACGGGACCAAAGATTATTCGGAGAATTTTTCTTTCGAAACGACCAAGAGTTTCCTCATCCGCTTTCGATAAGGTCCATGCTTCCGCGCCGTACAGCAGGACTGGGATGATTAAGGTCTTATACAAGGTAACCTTGGTTTTTCTAGAGAGGGTTTTGTTTCTCAATTGCCTTCTTAACCCAAAGAAGCAACGGTTGGCAAGAGTTATTCTCCGTTTGATCTCCGCACTGATGTTGTTTTCCGTGTCTACAGCGGATCCTAGGTAGACGAAGTCCTGTACTACCTCGAAGTTATGTCTGTCTATTGTGACGTTTTGTCCAATTCGTCGATGTTCTGTGTCCTTGTTTGATGACAGCATATACTTCGTTTTGCCCTCATTAACCATCAAACCCATTTTTGCCGCTTCTGTTTCAATACTCGCAAAAGCACCTATGACATTACGCTTTTTTCTTCCCATTACGTCAATATCGTCTGCATAGGCGAGTAATTGTACAGACTTTTGAAAGATTGTTCCTCTGGTGTTGACGTTTGAGTTTCTTACAATCTGTTCAAGTATGATGTTGAAGAAATCGCATGACAGTTTGTCGCCTTGCCTAAAGCCTTTTTCGACGTCAAAAGTTTTGGTGAGTTCTTTTCCGACCTTGACGGAGCAGCGTGAATTCTCCAAAGTCATCCTGCATAGTCGTACGAGCTTTGCAGGGATGCCGAAACTAGACATGGCTCTGTACAGCTCGTCTCTGTAAATACTGTCATACGCGGCCTTAAAATCGATAAAGAGGTGGTGAATATCGATATTATGTTCTCGGGTTTTTTCCAAGATCTGCCGTAATGTGAAAATTTGGTCTATTGTGGACTTCTCTGGTCTAAAACCACATTGATAAGGACCTATCAAGTTGTTGACGTGGGGTTTCAGACGTTCACATATTACAGCAGACAAGATCTTATAAGCGACGTTAAGGAGGCTTATCCCTCTATAATTGGCGCATTTGTGAGGGTCTCCTTTCTTTAGGATCGGGCATACGATACTGAGGTTCCATTCATCGGGCATGCTTTCTTTCGACCATATCATGCAGATCAGCTGGTGCATGCTCCTTTCCAACTGGGATCCAGCTGCCTTGAAAAGTTCGGCATCAAGGCCATCTGCACCTGCAGTCTTATTTGATTTAAGTTTGCATATGGCAAGCTTAACCTCTTCTAGGTCGGGAGGACGGCATTCTTGATCATCGTCCAAGCTGAATGGGGCAATCTGCCTGACAGCGGAATTTGTGTCTTCATCGCCGTTAAGCAGTCTGCAGAAATGATCTTTCCAAATCCTCAGTAGCGACTGTGACTCTACAATTATGTTTCCCTGTTGGTCTTTACAGGCTTGAATTCGGGGTTTGCCACCCTGGCAGGATCTTTTTACCTTTTGGTAAAACTTCCGAATCTCGTTCCTGTCATGGCACCTCTCTATTTCCTCGAGCGCTTCTCATGCTGCTTCTTTTTCTTTTTGAGAAGTCGGTGTTCTTCCCTTCTTCTCTCCTTGTAAATCTCGTTATACTGATCGTAAGCAGCCCTTGTTCGTGTTTGCATAAGCATTTGTCGTGCTCTTTGTTTGGCTGCATTTGCCTGCCTGCATTCTTCATCGAACCATGGGTTTCGTTTTGGTGGCCGAGTGAAACCCAGAACCTCAGAGGCAGCGGTTCTGATGGCTTCTTGGCATTGCTGCCACTGGTCTTCAATGTTTAATGCTGGCGGCATGGGATTCAAGGATAATTGAAGGGACACTCGATTGGAAAAGGCATTGACAATCTCTTGCGATTGTAGCTTTCCGACGTCATACCTCTTCACAGCGTTAGTTCGCGCTGGTCGTGAACAAGATATCCTCATTCGTACCTTGGCTACAACAAGGTAGTGGTCCGAGTCAAAGTTGGCCCCTCGGAAAGTTCTGACATCTAGAACACTGGAAGAGTGCCTTGCGTCGATCGCAACATGGTCAATTTGGTTGACGGTTAATTGATCTGGGGATCGCCATGTACCTTTATGAATTTTGAGATGCGGGAAGCGCGTACTACTTACAACAAGATTCAGCCCCGCAGCAAAATCGATTAGCCTCAGTCCGTTTTCGGAGGTTTTGTCATGGAGGCTATGCTTACCGATTGTGTTTCCAAAGATGTCCTCCTTCCCTAGCTTTGCGTTAAAATCGCCAAGAACGATTTTCACGTCGTGTCTAGGGCACTGCTCATACGTTTCTTCCAGGAGCTCGTAGAAACAGTCTTTGGAATCGTCGTCTTTCTCTTCTGTGGGGGCGTGGGCGCATATAAGGCTAATGTTGGCGAATTTAGCCCTGATCCGGATGGTCATTATACGCTCATTGACTGGATTTTGGCTAATCACCTTATCCCTGAGTCTTCCTCTAACGACAAATCCGCACCCAAATAAGCGTTGTTTCTTTTGTCTGTAGCAGTCGCCATAATAGATGTCACAGTTTCTCATCTTCTTTATGCCCGGTCCACTCCATCGCACTTCTTGGATGGCGGTTATGTCTGCTTTGCAGCAGTCCAGGGCGTCCGCTAATTCTCCAGCTGCACCTAGTCCGTAAAGAGACCTTACGTTCCACGTGCAGATCCGGAGGTCATTGTCCTTTTTTCGTTTGCTTGCGTCGTCAACTTTGAAATCATTATCGTTATCCGAGGCTGTTAGTTGTTTCGGAACTGTCCTTTTTTAACGTGGTTGGGTAGTTAACCCTACGCACAACCCCCAACCTGGAGGGCCAGGTCCTTTTTGGATCCCTTCGGACACAAAGGGCTGGAATATCCAGTGTCAGTACCCTGCTGCAGGGGTGTGAGTGCTGCCGTTACATTATAATATATAATATATAATAATTTGAAGGAAGTATTGTCTTTTAAAGACTTAAATAAAAAAATTTTGCGTTTTGTGGTGATAACACGAACTGAAAATCTTGGGAAAGAATAGGAGAGGAAATAGTAATTTTTAGTCAAAGTCGAAAATCATATTGGGATTGGATGTGAAGCCCACATAGTCCACAACGCGATCAAAACTCCCGCTGATTGTCTGCCTGTGGATTTCGAATGCATCATAGTTAAAATTTACTCATTTTTCTACATCTACAGCGTTCGAGTAGAAGCTTTGAAAGAGTTTTGTATTTCTACAGAGACAGAGTATCACAAACTGCTGGGCTAAAGTAAAACAAGGTGGCTTGCGCTAATGCCCGCGCTTCAGAGAGTTATAGAAATGTTTCAGCCTTTGAAAAACTATTCTCTGAGTATCGACAAATGCCCAAATATTTTAAAGACGCTTTTCGAAAATCGCAGCTCAGAATTGTGGTTATATTTTTTGCACGCACAAGCAGTGACCTTTCATGAAATTGTTTTGAAAATCGAAGCGCAAAATGTGTCGGCTATAGAGTCGGCCAAGGAAATTAATCATCTACGAGATAACCTGGCACTAAAGAGAATACGATTTTCCTTCCTCCCATGGTCCGTAGCCTGATGGTAAAATTGAAAGAAAGAGCAGAATAAAAAGCAGCAGTTGACCAGAAAGTAAAAACTACGGCGGCAGAGTTTTATAAAACTAGCAAGGAATACTTGGACCAATCAGTGGTGTCAATTTAACACAGAACTAGAAGTGTTTGAATGGGCAAATTTAACAAAAGTGCCTACGTGGGTATACAGGGTACAGAAAGTGGTTATACTAATCACGCAAGGATTTATTAGTACCTAGCAGCCATGATGCGAAAGTTTTTGACGAGTTTTCACTTATTTTAAACTTTGTGACAGATGAAAAAATTTCTGGCTGGAATACCGAGAATGTTTCAACTGAAAATCGTTGGGTCGATTTATGCAAGCACTTTCGTGCCAATAATCTAACTTTAACAAACTTTTCAACGACTATTGAGTACGTTTTGTGTCTGCCTGGAAGTAACGCACCTGTGGAAAGAGGTTTTTCTCAAATGAACAAGGTTTGGACAAGTGATAAAACACAGTTGAGATAACGAAGATAAATATTAATAAATCATGTACGGAGTTTCACGGTTTTCTAAAAACAAGACCCGATATTTTAAAACAAATTTGTTCAGCCGATAAATATAAAAATACAAACTAGAATTCACGCCACTATTTATTTGCTTTGATTATTTAAAAATAATAATTATATTAAAAACCATGTAAACACTAGTAACTTTTTTTTATTATGTACATAATTCCGCAGATGTCCCGCTATGACAAAAAAAGTAGATGGTCACGTTAATTATGGCTAGTGTCATATAAAATAGTGTATTGGCTCGCTCGATTAAGTAGGCGTAAGCTCGGTTCCGTGTATTATAGTCAGCTCTTAACACTTTTAAATGCTTGGCAAAAAAAAGTGCCCGCAGGCAACGCCAATAAGTTTTCTACTATCTGTTCTGCTACGAGATAGCAAAAATGTTGCAGTTTTCTTACGAGTACTTACGTTGCCGAGCATACGTTTGGTCCGTCTCAGATCTTTGCCTAAAAAGTTCATAGGCGATCTCATTTCCAGTCATGCCGTGATGGCCTGGAACCCAAATGAGACTCAAGGAATTTAGTCTTCCGACCGCATTCAGAGAGCTCTTGCATTCCTGGATCACTTTCGAAGTAGTTAGAGGGTTGAGAAGGGCCTGCACAGCTTGGCTGTCGCTGCACCAAACACAGATACTTTTCGCTACCCAGCCATTGTTCGTAACGTGGCTTAAAGTCATAGCATACACCTCCACTTGGAAAACGGATGCGTATGATTCTAAAGAGGCGTGCAGTCGTATGTCGTCGTTCTCCACAAAGGCACCAGCGCCAGACCACTCGTCGGTTTTGGAACCATCTGTGAAGATTCGATAACAATTCTTTCTAGGCTGAGATTCGGGAGTGGACTAGTTCTCAACCGAAGGAAAGTTGACTGAGTATTTTTGACGCAGTCTGAGGGTTGAGATAATCGTGTCAGACGGCATATCCATTAGACGTGAAACAAAAGATGTGTTGCTTGCGAGCTCCTCAAAGCTCCAGTGCGAATTGTGCCAGAGACCACATCTCTTTAAACGAGAAATGGTCTTGAGAGTACATCCCATGATGTGGGTTAGGTATCAATGGGAGGAAGAGAGAGCAGCACCCGATGTGCTGAAGAAGGCGAAATTCGAAAAATAATATGTCTTGGCTGTTCTGGGGCCAAAACATATTATTTTTTGAAATTTGGCGAACGAGACAAAAACGTATTTAAATGAGAGCTTATTCCATCAAACATATGGCGCATAGGAGATGAGGACCCTTTTCTGTAAAAGACCCCATGTCTTGCCAAAAGCTCCTTTACATTATTAGAAGACTGACATTGCTTTAGTAGTTTTAGACTCGACAATTGACATGTTTTAACCAAAGAAGCTTGTTATCTAGGATCACTCTGAGATGTTTGACTTCGTTTGTAAAGGGAATGTTGACGCTTTTAAGTGTAAGTTGGGTCAGACCAAACAATTTTCTACGTCTGGTAAAGAGGACAACCTCAGTTTTAAGAGGATTGAATAGGAGAGACCGTTTCTAGCTCACCAAGTGTCAATCATATATTGAGCAGCCTGTGCTCTGGAACAGACAGCTTGGAGGCTCGAACCAACCGAGAGCATGTGGAGGTCCATGGAGGGAGCTTGTTGCGTACTTACTGCGGCAACTCTTGAAGTTTTTCGTTGCTTACCATTATGATGCTTTGGGTATGTTGAGGGAGTCTCTGAAGTCATAATGACTTGAGAAGTTCATCGTTTATATTGTTGGCAGCCACGTCCCTCAATTCTCTTAACAGGGCAGATGGCTTTTTGTCGCCAAGTCCGATTTCTTGCAGCAGTTTACGAAGACGAATTTGTTCGGAGTCTGCGTATTGTGTTACCAGTCTAGTTTAGTGTCTCATACAAGTTTTCCTTCGGTGGGTCGAGTATAATGTCGCTTACCTGTGCTGAAACACTACTCTCAGCAATAGCTGCAACAACGGTGTGATATTTGGTTACATCGTTCTTAATTCCCGATGTGAAAAATTGAGACTCAACTTGTTTGAACCAGAGGTCTGGTCGCACCTTCCAAAACGCGTGAATTTTCGTTGAAATTTTAGATAATTCGCTGTTTGTCTCTTCCATCTTTGTCGCTTTCGAGGATGGTGTTGTTGCACCAGGAGGTAGCGGTTGTTGCTCTGCTTTGTCCTCTTCTTTGTCTTCAGGCATTGAATATTCCTTGATGTGGACGTCGGGGTCACCAAATGTGGAGGTCCAACCTTACTCAATCAAGTACAATTCACACTAAACTATATTTATTAAAAGTCATGTTAAAGTCAACTACAATTTGTCATTATATAAACTAATACATCGACATAAAGATTTGGTATAGTATAGAGAGTACTGCATTGGATGATATTTACGTTACAATCGATTTGTAGGTACAGGGTGTTCCATGAGCATAATATTTCAAATGGTTTATATTTAAAAAAATTTATATTTTCAAGAAAATTTAAAAACGCTAATAAATAAGAACGCTGAAAGTTAATTCAAAATCGTTAAAGCAGAAGCCCGCTTCAATTGACGTACTGGAACCCAACATTGAAGCATTTTTTCGTGAGATACTAGTGGAGGACCGAAGCTTTTTACCTAGGAATCCAGGGCCAGTCCATGGATTTTCATGAAAATATCGGAAATGTGTTGTGAAGTGATATATGAAATGGGTCTCAGATAGCATATAAAAAAAAGTTAAAAAAAAATTTTGTATAATCTTAATTTTAATATAAATTATAAATAATTATTAAAATTTTAGAGTTATCTTTTAATTATATTAGTTTTAAGTTAAATTTTAAAGCTAAGACCTATTACAAACTTGAACTTTGGTCTCAAAGGACAGCACATGTACTGATGTGTGCCCCAAATGCTGTTTCCCGTCAAACGTGTTGATGAATCCGGAAAAATATAGTTTTTTGCCAAATAAATACTCGCGAATTTTTCTACGTGCATTCAGTATTCAAACAATCATATATCAATAAGGGATGCATCAATTCTTATTTAAAAGAAAGAACACTACATCAGCATGCTCCACACCTAAAAAAAACTTCGAGCCGTTAATTTAACGGATTTAAGTCTCTTTGATTGGTTGAAAATTCAAAATTTGGGAAAAACCCACATTTTTTCGGTTTCATCAACTCGTTTGACCGGAAACAGCATTTGGCATTTGGGGCACACATCAATACATGTGCTGTCCTTTGAGACCAAAGTTCGAGTTTGTAGTAGGTCATAGTTTTAAAATTTAACTAAAAACTAATATAATTAAAAGATAACTCTAAAATTTTAATAATTATTTATAATTTATATTAAAATTAAGATTATACAAAATTTTTTTTTTTAACTTTTTTTTATATGCTATCTGAGACCCATTTCATATATCACTTCTAGGAAAAAAGTTCAATTAGCGGGAAATTAACGACATTTTGTTTTCTGGAAAAAAGTATCTTTCTTTTTTTTTTAATTTCTCTTAAACCAAGAAAAAATTTTTTGTTCGGTTTTTTTAGTCCGGGAGCCAGTGACAGATTTCCATGACCAATTCCTTTCCATTCGAAACTTCGTAAAATACATAAGCAACTTATAATAGGAGTACTCGTGACCGTCAGCTGCGACTCCGTCGGTGGGGTGGGGAGTGGCAGCCTCCCGCGCAAGTTACATATATTGTACCTTCCCACGAAAATGATGAGTCTGGCAAAAACAAACAAACAGTAAACAATATCACACCACTTTCTTGGTAGGTAATAAGATATATCAGGAATGCAAGTACATGAGCTCCATGATATCCGCTGCTCTGCTGTGCAAGCGATTAGTGTCTAAGCAAATTATGTATAGAGATTTTTGGAAACAAATAAAGAAGGGAGTTGATTTTTAATAGTTGAAGTGAACGGTCGTTCTTGTTTTAATTAATACACCGAATACGAAAAGTGTAACTGGCGCAGTCGACGGAAACGAACAGCACAAAACAAGAAAATAAAGTGTTTTGCCATCCACGAACCCCACCTCCACCCGAATAAAAATAAAATTAAAAAAAAAAAAAAAAAATAAAGTGAAGTGTTTGTGGATAGAGATTGCTGCGACGAAGAAAAAAATAAAATAATAAATACATATCATATGCCATTAAAAAGGAAAACATAAGCAACCTTTGGAACATTTTGATAATTTTTGAGCTGTAACTGCGATTAATTAAAAAAAATATCTGCAATCTGGATAGAAGTAGAAGTGCATGACGAAATCGACTTTTAGACGAGGGAAGAATGGCAATTCCAACAATCCCAGAGCAATGCCTTGCAATGCTCACAGAGCTAATGAACAGGCAGATGGAACCACTTTCACTGAGAAGGAAGATACAGCGGGACCTGAAGTTTGCTCCAACTTTCGAGGGAAAAACCGGAACGCTGCCATCTTTTATCTCAGCAATAGATCGAATAATGGGAAATTATCCTGCCCTACAGGCCAGCGAGGTTTTTTCCGTAATCTTCGATGAGAAAATTACAGGAGCTGCAAAGAACTTTTTGTCAGTGACACCACCAACAACTTGGGTTGAGACGAAAACTCAACTCAAACTACACTACCAGGCATCTAAAACTGAAGCGATAATAGTGCAGGAAATAGGAAAGCTCAAAGTAAGTTCGGTTTTAGAATTAAGTGAGAAAATAAGATTTATTATTGACGATATCTCTGAATGCGCAATGTATAGCAAAAAACTCAGTAGATATTGTCAACAGTTTGAGTAGTGTGCTAATCTTAAGAATTAAAGAAATGTCGGCCGGTGCACTGTTGGCACAAATTTCACAAAAGTACAAACTGCAATTTTAAATGAATTCATCGGTCAAGATGAATTTAATTTAAAAAAATACAATACTAATTATACGACTCGAAATTTCATTCCACAAAATAATAATATGAGCTACAATAACAACAACTACAGTGCCAATAGAAACGACAATAATAGAAGCAATAATAGATCTGGTCAGAGTAGGAACAGATATTCTTTTAACAATAGATCAAATCAAACTAGGCAAAATAACTATCAAGTTCTTAATCCATCAGGTCAGGCTAGAAATAGGCATCAAAACCCGATACCTATGGATGTAAATAATTTGTATAGTAATAACGAAGCTAGTTGTAGTAGTGAAGTGAGTGAAACGAGGAGAGTTCAAAACGAAGAAATTAACAGCATAGAACCAAATGCGGATTTTCGGAACTAGGCCTCGGACACAAAATATTTTGTAACTTTTGTATAGGTGATAAAAAATTAAAAGCGTTGATTGACACTGGCTCAACAATAAGTTTGATAAACTCATCTAGAGTTGATTGTAGATATTTTCCTGTTTTTGAAGAGAAATCAGTAGTTCTTAATACAATTAATAATAAAACAGAACAGTTTATTCAAATTGTTGTTACAGATGTCCCTAAAGAATTTCGAATGGGGAGTAATAGCAAGTTGAAATGGTATAAAATGGATTTAAAAAATAAAGATTACGATCTCCTTGTTGGTATGGATATAATTAGGAAAAATTTCAGTGCTATTAATATGAAACAAAAGTTTGTAGAACTAACTAACACTGCAAAAATAAACTTATATTCTGAAGAAACACCATACATTGAACATTACGAAATTTTAAGTGAAAAGGCTGAAGAAGTAGATCTCTCACATTTGAATAATCAGGAAAAAGAAGAAATCTAAAATTTTAAAGCAATAAGAAAAATTGATTTACAAGGAGGGTGATCAACTTACCAATACAAATTCCATAATGCATGAAATTCGAACAACAACTGAGCAACAAGTAAATTCTAGGCCATATAGATTACCGCCAAAACACGAAGGTGAAGTTCGGAGACAAATTTTAGATATGGAAAAACAAGGCATTATTCGAAAATCAAACAGCCGATATTCTTCTCCCATTGTTGTTGTCCCGAAAAAGGTTGGTAAATCAGGTGAACAAAAGTTCAGGCTTTGTATAGATTATAGGAAAATAAATGAAATCACTTTTGACGACAAGTACCCTCTACCTAATATAGACAGTATATTAGATAAGTTAGGGAGAGCCCAATACTTCACAACTTTGGATTTAGCTAAAGGCTACTACCAAATTAAAATGCATCCCAAGAACATTCATAAAACCGAATTTGTAACACCAAACGGTTTATATGAATTTACTCGAATGCCTTTTGGCCTTAAAAACGCCCCAGCCACATTCCAACGGCTTATGAATGAAGTACTTAGGGATTACATTAACAAGATCTGTGTAGTCTATCTTGATGATATTCTAATTTTTTCCACTAGTCTAGAAGAGCATCTAATTGCCATCACGAAAATATTTAGTACCCTGGCCAAACATAATCTCAAGGTCCAGTTTGAAAAATGTTCTTTTCTTCAAAAAGATACAGAATTTTTGGGTCACATCTTGACTGATGAAGGTATGAAACCCAACCCCGAAAAAATTAAATGTATCTTGAACTACAAGTTACCATCAAAAGAAAAAGAGTTAAAATCCTTTCTGGGAATCACGGGATTTTACCGGAAATTTGTAAAGAATTATTCAAAAATTGCGTACCCAATGATAAAATTTTTAAGGAAAAATGCAAAGATTAATACAAAAGATCCTGAATATATACAGTCTTTCGAAACCCTAAAACAAAATATAACTAGCTATCCCATACTAAGATTTCCAAATTTTGATAAAAAGTTTACGGTATTTACCGATGCTTCAAATTTCGCTATTGGTGCGGTGCTTACTCAAGACGGTCAGCCAGTTTGTTATGCATCGAGGTCTTTAAACGACCATGAAAAAAATTATTCACCTACTGACAAAGAATTTCTTGCTATTGTCTGGTCAGTGACGTATTTTAGACCATACCTCTGGGGAAATAAGTTTAAAATAGTCACCGACCATCAACCAATTAAGTACCTAAACAAAAAATATAACGGAAAAGAATTTTCGGCAAGAAACCAGAGACGGTTGTTCAAACTATCCGAATTTAATTATGATATAGAGTACTTAAGGGGTAAAGACAATAAGGTGGCGGATTTCTTAAGTCGCATAAAAGAGGTGGACCAATTAGACGATGAATCTGAATCAAATATGGCAACAATCCATTCAGCACCAGACCAACAATTAGACCATTTCCCAATAAAAGAAGACATTGTTAATAAATACAAAACACAAATAATTCTTTCCAATTCAGTTTTAGTAGAAGTGGAAGAAAGTTATGGTAGAAGAATCATCCACGTAAATATGACTAAAAATCAGTCATATTGGCAGGATCTCTTCAAACGAAACTTGATAAAAGGGAAAGTAGGCATTTATACAGAACTGTCATACCATGAGTATAACAAGATTCAGAAATGCCTAATAGAACTTTTCAGAGACCATAAAAATCTAACTTTTATTAAATGTACAAAAAGAGCTCTTGAGGTAGGAACAGAAGCTGACATTTGTAAGCAAATTTCTTTATACCACGTGAAAGAGAGCAGTCATTCTGGAATAGTTGAAACTTATAGAACTCTAAAAAATAAGTTATACTACCCAGGACTAGCTAAGCAAATATCCAAGGTTATAGGAAACTGTCAAACATGTCAGGAAGGCAAATATGATAGAAAACCTATTAAACCAAAATTTCAAGTTTCTGAAACACCAAAAGAAGCAAATGAAATATTACATATGGATATTTACCACTTCAACAAGTGTTTTTATCTTACATTTTTGGATAAGCTGACTAAAAGAGCTTCTGTGTATAATTTAATTAGTAAAAACTGGGTTAATAAGCTAGAATGTATTGAAGAACAATTTGCTAAGTTTGGAAATCCAAAGAAAATTGTTTGTGATAACGAGTTCAATTCCGAAAATATAAAAGAGTTTTTCAGAGAAGAAGGGGTTCAGTTTCACTTTACAAAGCCAAACTCTCATACAGGAAACTCTGATATTGAACGTTTCCATTCAACACTGCTTGAAATCTTATTGACTATAAAAAGTAGAGAATTAACTACTAACCGCAAAATTCACAAGGCAGTTAAAATTTATAACAATAGATTTCATTCAACTTTAGGAACAAGCCCAAATAAAGCGCTAGAATCAGATCCAATTTTTTTAAGCAATAAAGCGATTAAACGCAAGAAACAAATTATAGATAAAAGAAATTTAGATAGAGAAGAATATGATGAACAAAGGAGCGAAGGTTTTATTAGAAATTACAAGCATTTACGTCACAAAAATGAACCATATTTTAGGAAAAATAAATTATTAAACGTCCATCCAACAACGGTTAAAAGACCTAATCAATTTGCAGGTTCTGATTTGGTTAATGCTGTGGATCGAAGTTGTAACAATACCAACGGAAGCAGCTCTTCTAATCTCTCAAGTTCAGACTGATCCGGGATTTACCATCATCAACAGAGGAACTGTGGATTTGATAAATGAAACACAAACGATCGTTCATTTAATAGATTCTGAAGAGATAACAACTGCAATCGAAAAAGTTGAAGTTAATCTGCAGAATCTCAAAATAGAAAATAATGTTCAAATAATTAGCGAGATAGTTAATATAAAAGCAAAAGTAAGAGCCTTAGTTTCCACTTTCCGACAAAAAAGAGGTATTGCAAACTTTATTGGGACCGCTCAGAAATGGTTGTATGGAACTATGGATGACAATGATAGGGAAGATATTGTAGAGCACTTTAAAGTTGTAGATATAAATAACCGAAATGCAATTGAAAATTTAAATCAACAAATTAATATTAATAAACAGATCATGAACAATATAAACAATTTTAAAGAAATCATAGAGCAGGACAGAAAACAAATATCTGAAGTGTACAGTAATACAGCAGACAATCAAAGAAATTTATCACTAAAACTTTTAAGAACAGACCAACTTTTAAAACTTAAAATACTTGAAGATAAAATTGACAATATTCTAGACAATATAGCGTCCGCCAAACAAGGTATTTTACATCCTAGTATATTAACAGGAGAAGAAATAATGTGTTCTGATTTAGATTTTTTTAAACTAAAACATTCCAAGATAGGAGCATTTAAATTGAATGGAACAAAATTAATATTAGCTATAAAACTCCCAAAAAGTTATATTCAAACCCAGTTAAAAATGATAATGCCTATGCCCAACAAAGAAAACAAAGAAATAGATATAATGGCTGTAGAGTACTTGAATTAAATGGAACTAAATATGACTATAATTCAAACAACATTAATATTAAAGATTTAAAGAAAACGGATAATTGTTTAACTGAAGGTATATTACAATTTAGAATAAACAATAAGACTGTAATTGAAAATATTGAAGAAAACCTAATTGTATGTAAAAATTTAAGAAAAGAAGTGATTGTGAACGGTTGTGATGATAGAAATCTAGTACTAAATGGAAATTTTATTATAAATATCAATAACTGTACAATTAATATACGAAATATTTCAATTTCAAATTTTAATATGGAATTTGTTCATAAATTTTCTTATGAGGAAGATCAAAATGTTAATATTACAGAAAAGCTAAGTTTTGAAACAATGTTAGAAATATATCAAATTCAAAATTTAAAACACATAAAAGAACTTAAATATCACAAAAATGTAATGTATGTCTCAAATATTAGTATAACCTTAATTTTGATTTTAAGTGTTGTAGGCATAATTATCTTTGTGAAGTTAAAGACTAAGAAAGAGACCATCAAAATTGTAAACAATATGAAGCCGGAGACTTCAGATTTAAAGCCGGGAGGAGTTACATATATTGTACCTTCCCACGAAAATGATGAGTCTGGCAAAAACAAACAAACAGTAAACAATATCACACCACTTTCTTGGTAGGTAATAAGATATATCAGGAATGCAAGTACATGAGCTCCATGATATCCGCTGCTCTGCTGTGCAAGCGATTAGTGTCTAAGCAAATTATGTATAGAGATTTTTGGAAACAAATAAAGAAGGGAGTTGATTTTTAATAGTTGAAGTGAACGGTCGTTCTTGTTTTAATTAATACACCGAATACGAAAAGTGTAACTCGCATGAAGAAAAAAAAAAATTTTTTTCGTCATTTCCTCCCAAATAAAAATTTGACGTACCAAATATTATGAAGGAAAAAAAAAGTCAGCTGACCATAAGATGGTGGATTATACGTCAGCTGGCTGCTCGAAAATGAAAAAAAAAATTGTATTTTCAGTGATTTCCTCTCAACTGAAAATTTGTATAATCATAGTTTATATACTACTATAAATGAAAATTAACGTCAGCTGGCTGTATCTCAGTGGAAAGTTTGTCAGCTGGTACCATGAAAGGGGCATCCCGGTAGCATCTATTGCCTACTGAATCTTATCAGCTGACGACTTTCCCCCCGACATACAGCCAGCTGACTTTTTTCATTAATTACTAGACCATGTTAACAATCCTGTTGTAAGTTTTCATCCGAGAGCACATCACGTTTCTTACGTTATTCTCTTTCTTCTCACAGATTAAAGTAAGTAGGGATGTTGCGAATGTCAACATCGATGTTGAAATCGATATTTTGATCACCGCAAACCGACTCATCGCCGATACATCGAACGCAAAACCGTAAAACATCGGCATTGCTGGTTCATTTCCATTGAAGATAACCCAGATGTGTAATATAATGTATAATATGTGCTTTTATTTGGATGTTTCTCATGTAACCATTGATGTTTCCAAACATAGATGTTTCTTAGAAAGATGTTGCATCCCTATACATAGACCTTCTCTCAACAAGAGCTACATTGTTGTTTCTTTGGTAGAAAAAAAAAATAGAGAAAGTGAAACTTATCTAGCCAAACGTTAGTATAGTCAAGCTTATTTTGACATTCTATTCAAAATAAGCAGGAGTAAAAGCTCAATATAAAATAAAAATGTCTAACGTGATACCTTTTTGCGTCTTTTGCAAAAAAATTAATGCTCAATTAAAATTATTTAGCAAAGACAATTTAAATAAGTGCTAATATGTATTTACAATAAGAAAAGCTAATAATCTAGCTGGTTACGATACTGTTCTTTCCATAGAGCCAAACAATTTTCAGTTGTATCACAGTGAGTGTTATCGGCGTTATACAGCTTTGCCACCAAAATATAGGAAAATAAGAACAAATTCAGAAGACACACTTTCTTCAACATTTCCGTATGTATATGGATTTCATTTTCTGTAATTACTTCGAAAATAAAGTTATATCAATATGAAAACTGATAATAATATATACATAAGTTACACTTAAGAATAAATAATATTTTAGGCAAAGCGAAGATGACGTTCATGTAAGTGCAGGCCCAAGTGGACTAGCGAACACCAATAATACTTTATTTGCTGAGAAAGCTGTCTGTGAGTTTACCCCAGATCAACAGGTTCCTGAAAATGTTAGGTTAACTGCTGAAGCTGACATTACTTCCGAAGGTGTCACCGAAGATGTTACTAAAGGTAAAAATATCTGCTTCTTTTGCGGGAAGAATCGAAAAAAAATTAAGGGACATGAGGAGAAATTATCTATTTTAACGAAAAATGGACGGGATTCAATAGAAAATTTGTCGATAGAGAGCAACGATGCAGACAAGTTAAAAGAAATTCAGAACTTACCATCAAATGAAGAACTATATTTTCATAAAATTTGCAAAAATAGTTACATAAGTTTACGAGAGTCTATATTATTAAAAGAAAAAGTTAAATCGGAATGGCATTGTACGCGAAATATCCGAGCAGAAGCCTATGAAGTAGTTGAAAAGTTTGTCGAAGAAAATATTATTTCACAAGAGCAGTCTTTCTTATTAAAATTTTTGAATAATATGTTTATTGAACACATACAAAATAATCAGCAAGTTGTCTCAAACTTCAGTTTTAAACCATATCATTTAAAAGAAAGATTGTTAATGAAATTTCCGAAAAAAATTAGCATAATCTCCTTTAAAGGTAAGATTCTTGTGAAACCTTTTAGAGGGGTAATGATCAAAAATGAAATCGAAAAGGAAAATATTTTAGATGCTGCTGCACGTATTTTACACGAAGAAATAAATCAAGTTAAATGTCAGAAATTACCGAATCTGATTAAAACAAAAAACTTAACAGACGGTGAATGCGAAATTCCAGAAATATTAATAAATTTTTATAGAAATTTAATATCAGGTGAAAATTATAGAAGGAGACAAAAGAAAAGAACAACAAGGCTAGCCAAATCATTTTCTGAAGATGTAATTTACGCTGTTTTCAATGGTCGAATTAAATCATCAAAACATATTTGTTTTGGCATGACTTTGAAGAGTTTAACAAATAGCAAAAAAATTATTAATATTGTTAATCGGTATGGTCAAGGTCATTGCTGTAGCTACAGCACATTAGAAGGCCTCGAGACTGAAGCAACATTCGCTTCTTGTGAGATTTCTGATATTTGTCCAGAAGATATTTTACGAACATCTCAATTGTATACTGGAGTTTTGTAGAAACCACTACTGGCAAAGATACTCTTCACGATACTGTAGGTATCGTGCTTGACGGCACTATCTGTAAAACACCCAAGTCAGTATTGATGGCCTTATTAGAGAAGCAAGAACAATCCGAGCCACCTGAAAGTACTGATATCGTTATATACGATGGATATTTCATGCTACATCAAATGAAAGACGTACCGCTTAGCTTTGGAAATATTTCAAAAAAAGTTTTACAGATGATTTGTAGAAACACAGCTAAGATTATCATCATTCATTTCATCAAACTTCGAGGTATGGAGCAAGCTAACTTTCTTATCGATGGTCCTGATCAGGTACGAAAAAAAGATTTTTCTGTTGAGCTTAAAAATATTCATTTCAAGGAAGCACTTATTCAATTCCTTATTGAAAACTGGAAACAAGATTATATGGCGCCATACATGAGCAACAAAACTATTTTTGTGAGTACGGATGCTTGTTATAGATACGTGGTCAATGATGGAAAAGTTGTAAGAGCTGTAGAGAGCGCACTTTCGTGTCCAGCTCATGAAGAAGCGGACACCAAAATGATTTTTCATGCTTGTCAAATCGATTTTAATGCAAACTTAACGATTCGTTGCTCTGACACTGATGTATTGGTTATAATGTTATCAAATATGACTCATGTTTCACAATATGTCAAAGTTTTTATGCAAGTCGGCGTGGGAAAAAATATGAGATATATCAATGTCACTCAACTTTATGAAACTTAGGGATCGAATTTGAGTGCAGCACTTCCTGCATACCATGCATTTACAGGATGTGACTTCAACCCTGCTATAGTCGCGACAAGTTGGTCGCGATCCTTCAGACTTTTTTGTCAACACCACGGACACAGACACAGTAGTGTTTGAGATGTAATCGGTGGAGTTACAAAACCTTTATTAGAATTATTAGTAATTATAATACATGAATATAATAATTTACAATCACTTACTTAGTCTTAAACTCTTAGTATGAAACTCGAAAGGTAATGAAAATGAAATCGTTATCTAGTAATGAAATGGTTATCTAGTAATGAAATGGTTATCTAGTAATTCTGGCGTCCTTCTTCTCCTCTGGTTTGGTGTCAAAAGGCGGAAATATTCTCGATCCTAAGTGAAGTTGATGGCGGTGGCATAAGGGTGCGAAGTTGGCTGCGCTGTTGTGAATAGCTGGCCCCATCTATCGGCCGGTGGAGCTAGCTATCAGATGGGGTGCGTTCGTCGCCTCAACACTCCCCCCTGGTAGTTTCACGGCCGATTCAGGATCCCCAAAGTCTAGGAGAGCCAGCTTGACCGCGGGCCTTTCATAGATGCCATCCTGAGTTTGAACCGTGGCGCTCCTTACCTGACCGTCTAGTGAGGTCCTTAACTTTATGATTCGCCCCTTCGGCCAGCTGTTTCTCGTGTTGTTTGGGTCAACAATTAGAACTATGTCACCCACTTCCAGAGGTTTTGCCCGCGTTGTCCATTTGGACCTTCTTGTAAGAGTAGGCAGATATTATGAAATCCACCGCTTCCAAAAACGACCCGCAAACTGCTGCGAGACTAACCAATTTTTACGAAGAATGAGCGTGTCGTCGTCGAACTGTGCTACAGGCTTTGAACCGCAGGCCGAGCCCAAAAGAAAATGGTTGGGCGTGAGGGCCTCTGAATTTTCAGGATGAATTGGAACGTACGTCAGCGGCCTTGAGTTGATTATATTTTCTGCTTCGATTAGCATACTCCGCAAAAGTTCGTCGTTGGGATTCCTACAAGGCATTGAACAGTAGAGTACACTTTTTATAGAACGAACCAGCCGCTCCCAACATCCACCCCTGTGTGGTGATGCGGGTGGAATGAACTTCCAGAGTGTCGTGGTTGTAGTGAATGTTTCGGCTACGCGTCCCTTTTCTATGTCGGCCCAGGCTTCTCGTAGTTCACGTTCCGCACCGTGGAAGTTAGTCCCATTGTCGCTGTAAAACTCTAGCGGGGTTCCTCTTCTGACAATAAAGTTTCTCACGCACATTATACATGAATCGGCTGTTAAGCTGTGAGCTATCTCGATATGAATGGCTCGTACCGTTAGGCATGTAAAAAGTACACCCCAACGCTTTTCACTTCTGCGCCCTACGCTGACTGACATCGGGCCGAAATAGTCAATTCCGACGTATGAGAAAGGGCGACAGAACGATCCAAGTCTCGCCGAAGGAACAGGAGCCATAATTGGCGGATGGGGTTCTGCTTTCTGATTCTTGCATTTTTGGCAGGACTTCTTCGTGGCTTTGAGGGCCGCTCGCATGTGTGCAACGTAAAACTTTTGTCGCAGTACGTTAACTACGGTTTCGTCGTTCTGATGTCGATACTTTAGGTGAGCGTCATGTATGATGAGCGATGTTGTTTTATGGTGCCTTGGAAGAATTATCGGGTATTTGAAGTCATCTTCTACGTTTTCGGCGAGACGGATTCGGCTATTGGCTCGGAGGACTTTGTTTTGATCCAGGAACGGGTTGAGTGCGAGGATGGGACTGCTCTTCGGTATACTTCGATGCGCGGTTAAGTCAGCTATCTCCTCCGCATACGTACTGTGTTGCGCTTCTTGGAACAGGTAGTTTTCGGAGGTTTGAAGTTCTGTTCGAGTGAGATATCCACTCAGTTTGGGTAGCTTAGTTCTCCTAGTGCTAACGTTATTAATGAATCGGTGCACATATGCCGTGCTTCTCAGCAACGTCGACCACCTCGAGAATACTTCAGGCCGGTAAATTTCGGTGCGAGTTTGGGTGTGGATCCCAACAAAGTTACTTTTGAGTTCTTCGGCTGTAGATCCAACCACTCGTTCGCCTGGCCACTGCTCCGGATGGAGTTTAAGAAACTCGGGTCCACTAAACCATCTACCAGTGAGTTTTAAGTCAGGTGGTTTTTGCCACTTTGTGGCCTCATCAGCTACATTCGCTTTTGTAGAAATCCACCTCCACTCTTCTATGGCTGTAAGCTCCAGAATCTCGCTTACGCGAAACGCAACAAATTGCCTATACCGCCGATGGTCGGACCTAAGCCAGCACAGCACAGTTTTCGAATCTGACCAGAAGAAGCGTTGACTAAAGGGAATAGTGTGTGAATCGACTATTTTCTTAGCGAATCGGGCTCCGAGAAGGGCTGCCTGCAGCTCAAGTCGAGGTATCGAAAGAGATTTGAGAGGGGCTACTCGAGTCTTAGCTCCTATAAGGCGCGTTTCGATGAGACCTTTGCAGACGTTTCTGACATAGGCAATAGCTGCGTAGCCATTCTCGCTAGCGTCTACAAATAAGTGAAGTTGTGTTTCGGAGACCCAGGAGGTTGAGATGTAGCATCTTGGTATTTTGACGTTTTCGACTGTTGGCAGGACTCTTATCCATGTTTCCCACTTCTTGTATTCTTCATCCTTAATGACTTCATCCCATTCGATCTTCGATCTCCAGACATCTTGAAGGAGGATTTTTATATAAATAAGGACACAGGCTATCAACCCGAGAGGATCGAATATCGTCATCATGACTCTAAGGACCTCTCGTTTCGTTGGGCGTTTAAGGCCAGAGATGACTTCTCTATTCTGTCGATTCGGAGTGAGCTTGAACGTAAGGCAATCCGTTGCTGTGCACCACCACATTCCAAGCACTTTCTCCGTCCCGAGCTCCACGTTCACGTTCATATTGACCTGCTGAGTGGGTTCCGACCCGAGGGCTTTAAGGACCTGAAGTGAGTTAGAGACCCAGTTGCGGATATGGAAGCCACCTTGCTTGTGGACGAACCGGATTTGTTGGGCAAGATTGATCGCCTCTTCTTCAGTTGGAACGCTATCCATCAAATCGTCAACGTAGTGATTGTCCTTAATTGACTGCACAGCTCGAGGGTATTGCTCACTGAACTTCTCAGCGTTGACATTCTTTACAAAATGTGCGGTACAAGGGGAGCAGGTTGCTCCGAAAGTCATAGCTACCATAACATACGTATCTGGACGTCCTTTTTCGTTACAGCCCCACAAGAAGCGCTGAAAGTGTTGGTCAGCTTTTCTGATTTGAATTTGATGGAACATCTCCTGGATGTCTCCACATATAGCGACCTGGTGCTCTCTGAACTTAAAGATCACTGAAGTCAACGGTGTAAGTTGGTCTGGACCTTTTAGCAATACGGAGTTTAGTGAGGTTCCACCAACTGTTGCGGCGGCGTCCCACACAATTCGGATTTTTCCAGGCTTATTTACGTTTTCCACCGGAAATATCGGAAGGTACCACGAATGACTTTGATTTTCTTTAATTTCTTCTTCCGTCAACTTTCGTGCGTATCCTTTGTCTTCGTACTCCTGGATTTTACTATTTAGTATCTTGGCTAGGTCTGGGTCTCGTACCATTCGTTTTTGGAGACAGTTCAGGCGTCTTCTGGCCATCGGGTAACTGTCTGGTAAGCGTACGTCATCGAACTTCCAAAGAAGCGAGGTTTCGTATTTTCCATCTTTTTGAACCGTATGACTTTTGAGAATCTCTAGAGCTCGGTTATCATCTTCCGACATCAGAGTTTTGGTGAGACCTGAGGCTCCGAAGTTGTCGTTGCAGACGAAGTCGTTTACTAGTTGACGTAGATCCTGGTCATTACATTCACAAATGTGGAAGTTGCAGGTTTCGAATTGAGTGTTCGCTTCTTTCACACAGTTTCCATGGATCACCCATCCTAATCGGGTTTTGGATGCAATGGGTTCTTTCCAACCTCCTTCTTTAGACTTGAGCGGCTGCACAAGCTTGGCGTTGTTTACACCGATGAGTAACCGAGGGACAGCTTTCTTGTAAGAGTCGAAGAAGACCCCATTTAAATGCTCGTATTGCGTTTGAAGTTCGTCGTAACTGACTGTTTGCGCAGGAAGAGCTAGCTTACGAACAGTATGTACATTGGTGAGATGGAATCTCTCTGCATCCTTTCCGGTGCCCGATATTTGAATATTGATAAGCTCAGACTGACTTTCAAGACGAGACGTGTTTCCGGTCCATTTCAAACAAAGTGGTCGTTTTTCGCCCTTAGCATTGAGCTGCTTAGCCACATCCTCGTCCAGCAATGTAACCGATGATCCGTCGTCTAGTAGGGCAAAAACTTCCACTGTAACGTTCTCGCCATAAAGAAGAACTGGCACGATACGAAATAGAACTGAATCCGTCTTGAAGTTGAAGGAGTTCGGGTTACATTTAGCGTGGATTCCAACAGTGCCAGCTTCTGAGGCATGTGGGGCCACTGGCTCATTTTTATGCAGCAGTGGATGGTGCTTTAGCACACAGCTGTTTATTCCACAAGAAACTTCTGAGCTGCATCTAAGACGCGGGTGTCCCTTAAGGCACCTACCGCATAAGTGGTGTTTCCTAACCTCAGCCCACCGTTCCGTTCGGTTCATTTTCAGAAAAAGTTTGCAATCCGTCAATGAAGCGCAAAGTAAACCGCAGACGCAGCACTTAGTAGTCGATTTTATTTCGGGTTTACCGCCTTCTTTGTAGTGGGTGTTCACAGCCCCTTTATTCCAATTTTTCACTTTCACATTTCCTCGTGGATTCTTTTCATTGTTCGATGAAGTGGGAGCACTGATGAGAACTCCATTAGCAGCTTCTGCAATTACGTATAACCAAGCACTGAAGTCGGATAGCGTACAGACGGGCAATGTTTGTTTATGAAGAGCCCAGTTGAGCCTCAGAGTTGGTGGCAGCTTTTCAACGAGCTCTTGCATCAGCGTTGGGTAGCTGAGATTGTTGTAGAGCCCCGAGACTTCAAACGTAGCGCACAGATTTTGAACTGCTATGGCAAATGTTAAGATCGTTTCAAGCTTGTCCGCTTTTGGTGCCGGAGTTGAGTTAATCGTGCGAATCAAAGTGTTGAGTATAAGTTCAGGTCTGCCATAGAGCATCTTCAAAGTCTCAATGATCCGTCCAACACAGTTCGGTTGTATTATTAGGCTTTTCACCGCTTCTAGCGCATCTCCTTTAAGGGCTTTGTGTAAACGAATGAGGTTTTCATCGTTACTAAAACCACCCAGTTCCGTGCTTCGATTGTAGCTAGCTATGAAGAGTGGCCACTCGGAAGGTTGTCCATCAAAAATTGGCAGATCACGTATTAAGTGCCGAGCAGCTATTTGATTTTTTGTTAAAAAATGTTCAAAATGTTGAGGAGGCGCGGTTTGAAACGTATTTGGCCCAGGGTTAATTTGAGAGGGATTCAATCGTTGCATATACGGCTGCTCATTTAAAACCTGAGAAGGCAAATTGTTAAAATTGATTCGAGTATGAGCATGAGGATACATCCGTTGCATATATGAAGGCTCGTTTAAACCCTGGGAAGGCAAATTGTTTAAAGTGGTTTGAGCATGAGCATGAGGATACATCCGTTGCATATGCGAAGGCTCATTTAAACCCCGGGAAGGCAAATTGTTTAAATTGGTTTGAGCATGAGAAAGCTCATTGACCATAGGTTTAGATATTAGCTGCTGCTTCCCTGCTTGCAAGGTGGCACCTCCGACAAAACACTGAGAGACGTCAACCTGCGGATTTGCTACCGGTGTACAAGTTGGTACCTGGCTGGTGTAGGTCTCTTTTACAGTATGTCGATGTGGTGGTTGACTGTCGTTTGGTTTAAATTCGGACCGATGCGCTCCAGCGTTCGTTGTTGAATGAAAGTAGTTCTTTCCCGGTATACCTGCCATCCAAGTGTCTATATTTTGCTTCACGGGATTTGTAGATAATAATTCGGCTGCTTTGTCTTCGTCATCCGATGAATCTATAAGCTGGCTCATTATTTTGTACTTTTTGTTCAGATATTTTTCTTCTCTTTTCTTCCTTAGTCTTAGTTCCTCTTTGTCGAAATATTCTTGAATTTTCTTTTCTTTTTCGACTTTATCGGTGTGCGTTTTCGAAGACTTTGAAATAGTAGAGGAACTCGACGATGCTCTGATGTGGCGAATTACAGGAACGCTATTCCCACGTATGGCGGCAGCTTCGGTCGCACTGTACGCAGAAACACGTTCTATATTAGGGCCGGTTTGGGAGTACAAAGCTCTATTTACACTGGAAGCGGCGTTTGCTGTAGACGGTGGTAAACCAGGAACGAATGTTTGAGGCCCGGTCGTGGTGAAAACATCGTCTTCATTTGGCAAAAAATTTAACCTTGGATGTGTATGTGTAACGTGTAGATTTGTTTGTGGCGGACCTGCAGTAAACAATTCAGTTCCACACTTGGCAGCTACCTCGGCTGCACTGGGCGCAGAAACTGTGTTTAAATGATGTGTGTAAATTTCGTCCAACTCCGTAGACGGGCGAGTTGGCGGCGGCTCAGAAGCCAACGGCAGAACTCCACGCTTGGCAGCATCCTCGGCCGCACTGGGCGCAGAGTATCTGCTGGAGTCGGTTGTGGTTACGTCCACTGTGCTGGCAGACGTAAAGGGACGCTTGCCTTGGTCGACATTGATCGACGCCGTGGTCATATACGGCCCTGCCAAACCCGAAAGGGGTACAATAGTTCCACACCTGGCAGCGGCTTCGGCTGCGCTGGGCGCAGAACACATTGATGAGTTTGTGACGTGCACTGCGGTCGACGTATTGGTGGCTAATGGCCGCAGATGCTCGTGTTCGGAGGCGATTTGGATATCGACGGAATTTGGTTTTGGTTTGCGGGCTACTTCGTCGATGGTTAGTCTCGCAACAGGGGAAGTTAAAGAAAGACTAGTGAATAACCTACTCTTACCTGTACAATTCGTGCATGTGTAGGGCCTGTCCTGAATGCTGTGGCTTACTCCGGCGCACCTCAGATGATTCCAGCCATCACAGGCGTCGCACTGAACCATATCATCAGCCGAATCAGGCTGATCACAATGCCGACAATTGAACTCGTGGTCAGCAGCATCTGGGATTGTGGCATTTGATGTCTTCCGTGAGCTGGCTGACTCCACATTTTTGGTCCTCTTGGGCGGCATATCAGTTATCACATAACCACTTAAGTTTTGTAATATAGTCGCGACAAGTTGGTCGCGACCCTTCAGACTTTTTTGTCAACACCACGGACACAGACACAGTAGTGTTTGAGATGTAATCGGTGGAGTTACAAAACCTTTATTAGAATTATTAGTAATTATAATACATGAATATAATAATTTACAATCACTTACTTAGTCTTAAACTCTTAGTATGAAACTCGAAAGGTAATGAAAATGAAATCGTTATCTAGTAATGAAATGGTTATCTAGTAATGAAATGGTTATCTAGTAATTCTGGCGTCCTTCTTCTCCTCTGGTTTGGTGTCAAAAGGCGGAAATATTCTCGATCCTAAGTGAAGTTGATGGCGGTGGCATAAGGGTGCGAAGTTGGCTGCGCTGTTGTGAATAGCTGGCCCCATCTATCGGCCGGTGGAGCTAGCTATCAGATGGGGTGCGTTCGTCGCCTCAACACCTGCATTTTTTAGAAAAGGAAAAAAGCGTCCATTTTCGATAATGTCTAAATCAGAAGCTTTTACGGAGTGCTTCAAACAAATGTCAAAGCCATCAATGAACAGGGAAAATTTGTTCGCTATAATTGAAGAGTTTACTTGTAAGATGTACGGTCTTAGTCGGTTAAAAAACATAAACGACGCTAGAGTTGCATTATTTCATAAAACTTACAAATTTTTGGACAGTAATGATGCATTTCAGTTGCCAAAACGAGGTATTGCCGGTTCTTCTCTCCCACCATGCGGATCAGAATTGTACAAGCAATTTTTAAGGGCGTGTTACATTTCCCAAATTTGGTCTCACGCAAACCTTAAAGTGCCAACAACGGAAGAACCTTCAAACTATGGTTGGGAAGAAATAGACAGCCGATTCGAATTTGAGTGGTTTTCTGGAAATCAGTTACCGACATCGATTGAGGAGATAACCATTCAACCTGATATAGGTACCAATTCTGCTTTGCATCTTTTCACAGATAATGATGATAATGATGATGATGATGATAATGATGGTGATAATGATGATGATTATGATGAGGACGATGATGATGATGAAGACATGATCGCAAGTAACACTGACAGTGAATATGACAGTGAATCAGAGAGAGATGAAAGCGACTGAATCAATGAAAGTGATTAGTCAACTATCATTATTATTTTTAATCCATTTATTGAAATAAAAAATATTTAATTGAAAAATGTTGCTGCAATGTATTATTCAATAATTAATTTACTAAAACCAACATTTCTTCCATGATTTAAGTATATATTTGCTATCAAAACCATCAAACAAAGCATACTGCGGAATAACGTAAGAAACGTGATGTGCTCTCGGATGAAAACTTACAACAGGATTGTTAACATGGTCTAGTAATTAATGAAAAAAGTCAGCTGGCTGTATGTCGGGGGGAAAATCGTCAGCTGATAAGATTCAGTAGGCAATAGATGCTTCCGGGCTGCCCCTTTCATGGTACCAGCTGACAAACTTTCCACTGAGATACAGCCAGCTGACGTTAATTTTCATTTATAGTAGTATATAAACTATGATTATACAAATTTTCAGTTGAGAGGAAATCACTGAAAATAAAATTTTTTTTTTCATTTTCGAGCAGCCAGCTGACGTATAATCCACCATCTTATGGTCAGCTGACTTTTTTTTTCCTTCATAATATTTGGTAAACCATTATCCGTCAAATTTTTATTTGGGAGGAAATGACGAAAAAAATTTTTTTTTTCTTCATGCGCGGGAGGCTGCCACTCCCCACCCCACCGACGGAGTCGCAGCTGACGGTCACGAGTACTCCTATTATAAATTCCTTATGTATTTAACGAAGTTTCACTCCAGAAGAAATAATCAACCAAATTTGTACCTGGCTCCCGGACTATTTGCTTTTGAATAAAAATTAATAAAAGCATTGAATATGAAAAGAAAAAATGGCGCTTAATATGGAAAAATTATGTATTTTTAACTTTTTTCTATACGCTATTCAAAACACATTTCCGAAATTTTCATGAAAATCCATGGACTGGCCCTGAATTCCTAGGTATTGCCTTTTTTATGTCTAACGGTCCTCTACCTGCCGAAATGATAAGAAGAGTGTGCCAGAATCGGGCTCAGCGTATGGGCCATTTGAGGTGCAGCCGCAATTGCAAGAAATTATCTTCAAACACTTAATCATACTCACCGTACTTCGCACTATCGATTCAACTTAACAAGGTTTCATGTTTTTTTCTGAGTTATATGTGCTTTATTAATTTACGATAACTCATAAGAATCATTTGTTATCACCCCATATAATAACGCTGTCAAGTCAGAATTCAATGAGCAACCGTTCCCATTCAAAATCCGAAGACCATGGACTTGAAATTATTTAAGAGGATTAGAAGTGTACACCAGCACTTATAAAGGTAGTATCAGATCTAAAACCACCCACTGGACCTTGTATTGAACGGTAAGAAAGGTAAATTATTAACCAACGAAGAAGAGACTCATCAATAGCATAAGATCAGTTTACCTTTTGCTGCGAAAGCTATACTGTCGGACATTGAGAATCTTTCACTCTTCAAGATAATTCGTGAGTTGGCGGTTTATCTTGTGGTGAATGATAAGCGTGTCGGACTAAGAATGATCAAAATTCTGTTCAATAATGCTTTTTGGCGGCAATCACTTTTCGCTAACAATTGGAAAGCCCTCCAAAGTAATTCTGCCACGAAAAGTGCTTTTCTATCTATCCATTGGGTAGGTCCCCTGCATTTTTCATAGGAATGGTTGAGAGAAATGCACCAGTCCCTTTCCCATCGAAAGCACAATATTTCCTTATTTCTTTAAAGGCATGTACATACAAGCATTGTGCATGATTTAGTGCCAATCATAAAATATTAACTAGACAGGTGTATGGTGTTATGGTCTCCAAGAAAAAAAGAAGAACATAGCTCGTTACTTTTGCAATAAAAAATCTTCGCATTCATAAAAGCGTTTGTACATATTCAATCAATCAGTTGGCCAACATATTTATACGTATAAGGGGACCGTGGCGGTTATGTCATTTTCTATTTGAAAAATTCATGTCTAACGCCAAAAGACGAACAAATAGAAAAGGAAATTACGTATGTAAGAGTTGTGGAGAAGAAGAAAAACGTGTGCGTTTTTATATCAGTTTTGCTGCATTCATATCATGTTCTTGTCACGTTCTCTTAATTGTATTACTGTAATCATTATTGAAAACGGAAGTTATAATATAAGCGAAGTAAAACAATAAACGCACACATAAACGGTCATATGCTTATGCGTGTAACACGATATTCTGTTTGAAGGAATTGCGAATTGCCGTTGGTTATGACAGTGTGACATGATGTGTCATTGAAAAGACTGTCACATCTGCGGCATTTTTGTTTTCTCATAACTTGTGTACTTTTTTATTTATTTTTTCAGGACTATACCATCTATACATATGTGTGTTGTGTTTTTATGTTTGTATTTCAGAATGATGTTAGATGGCTGTAAGCAATTTATGCAGAGCTATTAAATAAGATGAATGATATGGTTATACACTTCTTGCTTAAATCTTTGCTAGCCGTGCATCGCAACATCCCAGCGTACTTTTTTTTATACATGTAGCTGGCCTAAATCAAGGTACAACAAGATTGGTGTGAATTGCTCAACTTTACGACTTTATATACATTGCTCAAAATAATTTTGAGTAAACATTAATTACTATTGGTCGCCAAGGGAATTCTCACTGTACCATGTACCGAGTTGAAAAAATCCCCTACTTTAAAAATCATGGTGCTACAATTCGGAAGGTATGTTCGTACTTACCACAAGGAGACACGAAAAGTTAAAAACGAGGTCGCGCACATTACTTGCAAAGAACATTTTAATTCATACAAATCATACATTTTCGTGCATATGTACGCAAAGAAATAAATATAGGTATTAATATATTTTTTTTTTTTACATTTTTGTACCCTTTTTGGATATTGATTTATCGAAATTGAAATTCTTTATTCGTAGGACAGAGCGTAAATCCCATTCAATTTACGCCTTTTCTTCAGCTTCTGTTGCAGTGTCTGCATTTCCACCAGCAGCTGCTGGAGCCGGCTGTTCTGTGGAGCCACACACACAACAAGGACACTTCTCTTTCAACACAATCCGATACTTTGGATGGCTAAAAGGGCGATGAAGTGAAATCTGTAATTAATTTGGAAACACAGGATGTGCAGACACTACCTTATTCCGTAAACAATTGGATTGTATACAGCACTGGTCTTGGCAAATGTGGCGCCCCAAATGGTTGTCAACGGTGTCAGACCATCGATTTTGAATAATCCAAAGTAACATATTACCAGATACGGTGTCCATGCGGAAAACCATAGGGAGATGGTAGTTAAGGCAACTTTGGCCAGTTTCGCTTCAGCACTTTTTTCAGTATCCTCGGATGAACGCAAGGACTTGACGTTCATCTTCTTTGCCTGTTCCCGCATCGCCTTCTCGTGAGCTGACACAGCCTGCAATATAGAGACACAATATAGCGCAATTGAGTCAGAATATACAAAAACACAAGGCAGTAGTTGGTATACTAACCGCAATGATAAACCAATAGGAGTAACATATGAGAAACAATGGCGTATAGTAAACGAACAAGGAATACATGATGAGATACGATCTGGGATTCCAATCTCTTGTCATGTAATCGATGCTGCATGCGGTTAGATTTCCTTCTGGAACGTATTGGCTCCAGCCAAGCATGGGTGTTATTGTCCACAGTGTGGCAAACATCCAAATGCCTAGGATTTTCGTAAGAGCCAACTTGATGGTCATGGGTCTGCCTGTGACACCCTTCACGATGACATTGTATCTGTCAAAAGCAATCATGCACATGGACCAAATCGATATACAACCAAACATTGACCCACAAAGGGCATAAACATCGCACATGAGCGGCCCCAGAATCCAAGTTTCGTAATAAAAATTTATAATCATGATGGGTGACTGCGTTATCATCATGCAGAAGTCAGAGAAGGCGAGGTTGATGACGAGCATGTTAGCAGGCGTTCGCAATGACTTGGTCCCACCGAAGATGTAAACAACTAAACCGTTTCCACAACAAGAGATAATCATGATGATGAAGGTAAAGACGCCGAGTATTTGGTTCCACATCGGCTCCATTGGTGGAAATCTGCTCCAGTAGGGGTTGACAAGATGAGCCATGTCTGGAGTGACCTGAAGGTTTGTAGAAAAAAATTTTCAATTTTCAATTTTTTTGTGAAGCAAAAAAAAAAACTTTAAATCAAGAATGTGAATAATTCATGATATCACAAATTACAATCGATGCATCTGCTTATCTGAAAAAAACAAAGAAATATTGATTTTTGACACAGCAGTGGAGGGCAGGTGCTACCTAGAACATTTTTGAATAAAAGAAATCCAAAAGAATGGGGAGTATTTAAACCGAACAGATTTATGAAGTAGTAAAAAAGCTAAACCGTGCTTTGGCATGGAGCTATGAACGCTTTTGTTTGTGCTGTTAAAAGGGATGCGAAAGAGAAGGACGCAGGTCAATGATTGAGGATATTATTGTTGAAGGAGATCGGGATGTCAATTTCGATTTGAAGTACTATCCCGTGTAACGTGGCGTATGGGAAAGCGTGTCTGACTATTATTTGGGAGTCGTCGAGTCTCGAGTCCCAGAAGCATTCAAATGTTTTAAGACAGGTATCGCTTTTCGTGAGAATTTGGACAGTCTTCTGCGAATTATTACACTATAATGCGAAGCGCTATCTTATTTAGCTTTTGGGGATTGGCAAAGTATGGTAAAAGCACTCGGCTCCGGAGCTGACCGAGCAAAGTTGTGCAACCCTTTTAAGGAATCATTTGATTTAACTGTTGACATCATCAATTCTTGAAACATTTTCACTGTTTTGATTATGTTATAGGCATTCACAGATAAAGAACATTTGAAAACGTTTTTTAGCAACCATTTTGTTTCCTTGTGTGGTAACCGTCTCATAATGGTTAGCTTTTTTTATAATTGGGAGTTCGAGTCTCGAATCCCAGACGCATCTAATTATTTTTTACGAGTATCGCCTTTCGTGGTCGTGTGGACACTCCTCTGATTGCGATTTCGTGCAATGAAAAGAGCTCTGTCGATAATATAGATTCAGTTGATGATAGTTACTGTGATCTAACACTTGAAGATGAAAAAATAAAAGCTGAATTTAAAGAGCATCCTGTAAGCCAATTCGAAGCTGAATTACACATCCATCGATTTAATGGCCAAGATTGCGTAGACAGATGGATATCCTCATGAGTGAAAATAAACTCAAGCCATATATTTTGGGAACTATAGATCGTCCTAATACAAACGCTAATTCATGAGAGAAGAAGGATGCAGAGGCAGAGGCAGAGGCAGGCTTTCCTGATGCGTGGTCTCGAGTGAGAACAGTTGAAATATCTGTCTGACTGCACAACATCTGCTCAAATATGGGCGCGATTAAGAACAGTGCACGCAGAGAAAAGCGATCAATCTGTTCAGGTACTTTTAGACAGATTCATTAACTGTAAAATCGAGGAAGACGAAAGCATTTCCGACTTCGTCGCTAACGTAATGTCTTTTGCCCAGCGTCTAAAAGAATGGACCTCGAACAGAATGTGCAGGTGATAATTGCTAAAATTTTTGGCAGTTTACCACCGAAATTTGACAATGTAAAAACGGCTTGGTATGCTGTGCCAAGGGCATTTCAAACGATTGAAAAGCTCACTGACCATTTGGTTAAAGAAGAAGCTCTCCTTAAGTCAAGGTCAAATGAAGGTGAACGCGCTGCTACATCTGAAGCTGCATACATGGCAGGCAGTAGCTGGAAGAAAGCTAAAAAAACAGAAATTACAATAAAACGATGGAAAACTTTTCAAAGCGCAAGAGTAAATGCAATTATTGTTCTAAAGAAGGTCATTGGGCTAGAGAGTGTCTCAAAAAACAGCGAGATCAACAAGGAAGGTAAAACGCTCAATCATTTGTGGTTGAAAGAGATTCACGAGCTGGTTCATCTTCAATAACTTGGTCAGATAGGGCAGAACTTTTTACAGTTGGTGCATAAGGGGTTTCACAAAGAAAGATGTTTGGTATGCTGATTCGGGAGCCACAGACCACATGTCTTTCCAGAGGGAGTATTTTAAAAATTTCATAGCTTTTGATCACAAGAATTTTCACGTTCGAGTTGGAGATGGTTTCTCTTTGATTGCAGAAGGTATGGGTGATGTAGATATACAGGTTATTAATCACAAAGGGTCATCGGTCATCGCCAATTCATACTATCAAAGATGTGCTTTATGTACCTCAATTGGACAAAAATTTTATTTCTGTGCTCAAATCTACCGAGAAGGGATTTAGAGTTATTTTTGAAGAAGGAGCAGAACAAGTTATTTTCGTCAAAGAAGGCCAGGTTGTGGTGGATGGTGTCAGGGATAACAAACTGTATAAAATGAATCTGAAGCCAATCAGGAAAACTGAGGTTAATGTTTTGTCTTCAACCATGCTGTGGCGTGAACGCTTTGGACAAATTAATTTCAAAATGCTGAGACAGATGTACGAAAAAGAAGTCGTCGAAATTTTAAGGATCAAAGACAGTACCGAAAAATATTCGTTCTGTGGGGGTTGCACTTACGGCAAACAACACCGTTTGAGTTTTCTTAAGAATGGTGCAAGACGTTCTAAAGTTCCTGGTGAGATTTTTCATGTCGATTTGTGTGGCAAAGTGAGCGTGGCTTCTATTGGTGGAGCTAACTTACTTCATGCTTTTAAAAGGTGATTATTCAAGATATTGTTTCGTAATTTTGTTACGTAATAAAGACAGATGTTTTAGAGAATCTTATGCAGTTTTATGCGGAAGTTCAGGAAGATGGACATCATATAAAAAGATTGAGAACAGATGGCGGTTAAGAGTTCTGCAATGATGGAGTGAAAAAGTTTCTTTTATCTCATGGGATAAAGCATGAGTTGTCAACACCTAAGGCTCCAGAACAACACGGATTTAACAACCTGTTCGTTTCTAAGATGGACCTCGAGAACATCTTTCACAAAATTAAGAAGAAGAAGTCAGCAGGAGTCGACGGCATACCCAATGTTGTGCTAGGAAACCTCCCTTCGGAAGCGGTGGACATATACACCACGTTGTTCAACAATGCGCTGAATAATGCATATTATCCAGTGCGTTGGAAGACGGCAGTGGTCCATCCTCTCCTAAAAAAGGTAAAGATGGTTCCAATCCAGCAAATCTCCGGTCAATTAGTCTTCTCCCGAGTATCAGCAAGGTATTCGAGAAAGTTCTTAATAGAGCACTGTCCACATGGGTTGAGGACAAAAATATTATTCCAGAAAATCAGTTCGGTTTTAAGGCGGGTCATGATACCATTCATGCCGCGTCTAAGCTAGTATCTGATATTCAATGGAACAAAGCTAAAAAGCAGTGTACAGGTGCATGTCTGGTTGACTTGGAGAAGGTATTCGATACCGTTTGGTTAGAGGTTAGACGGTCTCTTCTATAAGTTGATCAGGTATGGCATGAGTAAACCACTGCTATATATTCTGAATGACATGCTTCATGGTAGAACGTTTGTTGTGAAAAGTTGCCATATAACTTCTACCAGAACTTTTAAAACACAGAACGGTCTACAACAGGGAGCGGTGAATTCGCCTATTTTGTTTAGCATTTTCACTGGCGATCTAATTGGTTCCCTTCACCATGCTCGTACGCCAATGATCTCATTGCGTACAGAACAGGTCCAAAGATCGAAGACATCAGAAGCTTTTGCTCTGACGAGGCAACTGTTTCACAGCAGTCAACTTGATAGCAGAGTGAAGGTGATTTGCTACATGGCCCTCATAAGGTCAATGATTGTCTATGGGTGCCCTGTGTGGTTCAATTTTACAGCGTCTCAGATGGAAAAGATCCGGGTGTTTGAGAGACAGTGTCTGCGTACCTGTCTTCGATTGCACAGAACACCAGAGTCGGAGTACAGAAGATATTATCCTAATGGGGTCCCTTACAACGGGGCTCAAATAAACAGAATCGACAACTTCATGATAAAACTGACTCGGGGTCACACTGCAAGGGCGATGCCTTCGAACAATGGCCTGGGGCTTTCTACCCCAACATAGAATATACGGAGAGAGCACGTTTTAGTGGACTTGTCCCACCGGAGGCTTTCCTCTATTTTGACATGATAGGTTTGATTCAGGATAGGTTGGCGGTTCCGCTTATCTACCACGTCTGTCGTAAGTCCGTGGAACGACGGCTCCTTTACAGCCGAGACGTTGCCGCAGTAGGCGGAGAAGTTGAAGAGCTCCTCCGGTTCAGTAGGGCGGTCTCAGATCGCGATCGACGGGACGTTTTTAAAATGTCAAAACTGTTCTGGTGGTTGTCTGAGCAACATATTGAAAATGTAACTGATAGCGAGTTACTGAATGGCTGGCTTACACAGGTTTAGCGTGTAAGTCTTAGGGTATAGGGGGTGGGCACAGTGGCAAACAAAAAAATCACAAAAATCCAAAAAAAAAAAAAAAAAACATAAAATCAAAAAAAAAAAAATTACAAAATACAAAAAACCCAAAAAAAAAAAAAAAATTACAAAAATTAAAGAAAACCAAAAAAAAAAAATAATAATAAAAACCAAAAGCTACTGTGGCTGCTCTAGTTTTAAGTAGATTTAAGTAGTTTTCATTAGTTTTAATTAGTTTTAAGAAAACAAAAAAAAAAAGTGATCCTTCAAACTAAGTTTTTCAAAAAAATTTTCTTAGTTTTAACCAGCTCTAGTTTTAGATTCATAAGTTATCTTAAGGCCGAAAGGCATTAGTAGTAAGATATTGTATAATTTAGAGTACCCACTTCGGGTCAGTAAGTTAATTAAGTTATTATATAAGCTAGTTTAACACATTTTTGTTAGCATGTAAGTAGATATACGAAAAAATTAATAAAAATGAATTAAAAATGAAAAATGAACAAAACGGATTCATAGAGAGACAAAATAGGACAGTTGTAGAGAATGCCAAGGCGATGTTGCATGCACGTAGTTTACCGTATCTGTGGGGTGAGGCTACTAACACTTCTGTTTATTTAAGGAATAGAACAGCATCTCAGACTCTTAATGGAAGCACACCTTATGAGAAATGGCACGTCAGTAGGACATCTCAGAATTTTCGGATGCGATTGTTATGTTCATACCCCAAAAGAACACCGAACAAAATGGAGACGAATTTCGTCAAATGTTAGATGGTGGGTTACAGCGAGGGGAATAAAGCGTATAGAGTGTGTGACTCGTTAAAAATTAAAATTTTTGTAAGAAGAGACGTGGTTTTTAATGAAATACCATGTTGCTTTGGAAAAACTAAGTAACTGTGCAGATATATGCACTGAAAACACGAAGGATTGCGAACAGCCATCAGGTACGGAAGAAGAAAGACAAGTTATCAAAAAGAAACCACAATTGAAAAATCTTAACATACCATTTCAACGAGACCCATGTCCAAAGAGAAATCGTTTAAATCAAAAGAATGCTGATGAGTGTGTCAGTATGGTAGGTTCAGAGATTAAAATGAACTAAGTCTGCTTGTGAACAATGAGTATTTACTTGAAAAAAACGAGTTTGAACAAGCTGAGTCAGCCCACAAGCAAGTAAATTTGAACGATCTTATTTGTGAACCAAGCAACTCTGAACAACCCCTATTTTCAAAAGAACCAAACAAGTAGACTTGCTTGCAAGTCAAAATGAGTTTGAATAACATTGAGTTAAGCTGCTTGTGAGTAAAGTGCTTGTGAGTAAAAGTGATTACAAGCAATTTATTTGTTTTGTGTGTATCGAAAAATCCTTAAATCCACCCAGTAGATGTCCAATCTCCAATGATTTTTAAAGAACGAGACTTGCTTCTTTATTTTAATTCGTTTCGTTTATTTTTTAACGTTTTCTCTTATTTTCGTTGGTTTTTTTTCCTTATTCTTTAATATTTTTCTTAGGATTAGTATCTACTTTTAATTTTTATAAGTAAAATAGAAATGGCTGCGGGGAAGCCGCCTAAGCAAAATTTGATACGTCTTATTACAATGAATGCCAAAAAGGAAGAGAGAGTAAAACCACATGTCATGGCTGACGTTTCTTGGTAGGCCGGCAGTGTCCACACCATCGCGAAGTTAGGTGCGGTTGAGTATGTATCACTCACTCCAGCACCAGAGATGTGCAAGGAGGAGTGGTACATACTAGTGAACCGTAGATGGCGTGAACATTACCGGCCCCCTTGGCATATAGTGCCAAAAGAAATTTATATGTACTTCTAAAAATTATACAATTTTAAGATATAATAATAATTAATTAATCAATTCAATGGTTATGAAATACAAAATGGTGGTAGAACAATGATCTGATTTCATTTGATTTCTTATTATGTTCTAAGTTGTGTACTCAGTTGTGTTCTAAGTTTTGTACTCAGTTGTTTTCTAAGTTTTGTACTCAGTTGTTTGTGCGGTTTTAGAGGTAAAAAAAAAACAAAGTTTAAATTGAGTTTAAAGATACTTCATCTAAAATATATATAAGTTTATAGATACTTCATCTAAAATATGACTGTATTGAATTACGACAATTCATTTGTTCCTTGGTTCAATCATTTATAGGCAAACGACAAAGTTTGACTATTGGGCGAGTAAATTCACCAAATCGCGTTTTTATTGTTGCCACCCGCACTCTACCATCTGGACCAGGAAATACTTTAATGATACGACCCATACACCAATCAGTGGATGGAAGGTTTTCTTTTTTAATTAAAACAAAATCACCGATTTTAAAATCTTCAGTAGAGTAATGCCATTTTGTTCGTTTATGAAGCTCTTTGATATATTCTTCCTTCCAACGTTTGCTGAATTCATGCTGAATTGATTTGAGCTTTTCCCAGCGGTTTATAAGTGAAAGAGATTTTTCTTCTGGCAACAGTTCAGGAAAAGTTAAAAGTGGAGTTCCTGTCAGGAAATGACCTGGGGTTAACGCTAATAAGTCGGTAGGTGCATTCGACATAGGACATAAAGGGCGCGAGTTTAAGCACGCCTCTATGCGAGCTAATAGTGTAGCGAATTCTTCGAAAGAAAAATGAGTATGAAGTCCGATTTTACGAAAGTGAGTTTTGAAACTCTTTACCCCGGCTTCCCAGAGCCCACCCATATGGGGAGCACCTGGGGGAATGAAATTCCAGTTCAAGCCTTGAATCCCATATTTAGCTAAAGTTAATTCTGGAAATGAAGAATGAAGCTTTTTAAACTCATTTTTTAACGCCGTGTCAGCACCAACGAAATTGGTTCCATGGTCTGAATATACAGAATGCGGAAGACCCCGCCTTGCAACAAACCGAGCAAAGGCAGCTAGGAAAACTGCCGATGACAAATCGCTGGCGGCTTCCAGATGTATGGCTTTCGTTGAAAAGCATACGAAGAGGCATGCATAGCCCTTTGTCAAACGACAATTTCTACCCGTGAAGCTTTTGATTGTGAAAGGTCCCGCGAAATCTATTCCGGTATGAGTAAAAGGAGGAGAGTAATTACAACGTTCATCAGGAAGAGCTGCCATCAATTGTTGACCTAACTGTTTTCTGTGGATCGCACAGGTTTTGCACTTATAAATATGAGATTTTACAAGAATTTTAACTTTCGGTATCCAATAAGCTTGACGAATCATCCGTATCATTAAGGCGTTTCCACCATGAAGTGTAAGTTCATGAATGAAATCAACTAAAAGTTGGGTAAATTTTGCTCCGTAAGGCAAGATGATAGGATGGCGTTCACTGTAAGAGAGATTTGCATTTGATAATCGTCCGTGAACTCGTAGAATTTGGTTGGAATCCAAAGTAGGATTCAAAGATAAAATTGGGCTTTTTGAACTGATACTGCGGTTTGTAGACAGAGCTTTGAATTCTTCGAAGAAAAAGGATTGCTGACATTGACCTATTAGACGTTGTTGAACGAATTGAATTTCTGGTTGAGTAATACGAATGGAATCAAACGAAATTGGTTTGAATTTCTTCGGTAATTTTATGCGAATGTAACGATAAACATATGAGAGAACTCTCAATGCTCGTGGTAACGACGAAAATCTCGACAAGATATCGATTTCGCTAAAGGCAGTAAACGTCAAAATTGTTTGCGGAGGAAGAGAAATGAGGCGATGCTGAACGAATTGAATTTCAGGAAGAGTGATACGGCATGAATTATAAAAAATTGGATCAAATTTCTTTGGAAACCTTTTACGAAGAAATCGATAGACATAAGATAGGATTCTTAAGGAACGTGGTAAACACGGAATTCTGGATAAAATCTCGTTAGAAGTGATTAAAGTAGCAAGCGTCAAGACTGGTTTCGCCTCCAAGACCTCGCTTTTCGGTTCAAGGGGAAGGCTTGCCGGCCATTGCGATTGAGGCTCGCTTATCCAGGAAGGGCCTTTCCACCAAAGATCACTATCTTTTAAAACCGATGGAGTGAGACCCCGAGTAGCGAGATCCGCAGGATTATCGCCAGCTCTAACATGATTCCAGTTCCTGTTGCCAACATTTTCGATGATTTCGCTTGTTCGATTTGCGATGAAAGTTTTCCAAGTCCCTGGATGTTTTCTGAGCCATGCTAGGACCACAGAAGAGTCGGACCAGAGAAATATTTGATAAGATTCGACTGGTATTTGCGGAAGATAGGTTTTAACAAGTCTCGAAAGAAGAAGAGCCCCACAGAGTTCTAATCGAGGTAGTGAAATAGATTTTATTGGCGCGACTTTGGACTTTGCGCAAACTAGATGTGAACGTATGCTTCCATCATTGTGCTGAACTCGTACGTAAAGACAAGCGGCATATGCTTGTTCCGAAGAATCGCAAAACCCATGGAACTGAACATCTCCAGAAGGAGTGTATTCCGTCCATCTTGGTATTTGAATCAACTGGATTTCATTGAACGACTCTACAAAGGCTTTCCACTTGAGAAAAGTATTGGACTTTAGGAGCTCATCCCATTCAGTTTCTTCTATCCAGATTTGCTGCATAAGAATTTTTGCGGTAACTATAATCGGGGCTAACCAGCCCGCAGGATCAAAAAGCTTGGATATTTCGGAAAAAACTTCACGTTTGGTAGGAGTCGTAGAAAATCTGATAGGCTGAGTGGTGAAGTAGAAAAAGTCGTCTTTAGCGTTCCAACGAATCCCTAAAGTTTTCGTGGTGCTGTCAGAGTCAATTTTTAAAAAGTTTTCGTTTAGAACGTGATCAGAAGGGAGATGATCTAATAGAAAAGATGAATTCGAAGTCCACTTACGAAGTGGGAAGCCAGCAGAGTTGAGTGCTTCAATAACTTCGAGTTGGATACTTTTCGCCGTTTGAAGATCATGCGCACCAGAAAGCAAATCATCAACGTAAAAGTCGGATTCAATGACTTTTGCTGCAAGTGGATATTTAAGCTGAACATCCTTTGAAAGTTGCTTGAGTGTTCTGATAGCTAAGTATGGAGCACAATTCACCCCAAAGGTTACAGTAAGAAGCTCGTAATCTACAATATTTTCTACTGGTGACGTTCTATATAAAATTCGTTGAAATTTTGTTTGATCGGGGTGTACCAAAATCTGCCGGTACATCTTTTCGATGTCGGCGTTGAAGGCATATTTGAAAAATCTCCATTTGAGTATTAGTGAAGGTAAATCACTTTGGAGAGTAGGTCCTGCATAAAGACAGTCATTGAGACTCCTACCAGTAGACGTGGAGCTAGAAGCGTTAAACACTACTCTTACCTTGGTAGAGTGGCTCTCGGGCTTGAGTACTGCGTGGTGTGGCAGATAATAGGGTTGTGCTTTACTGCTGTTATGCTTTTCATGAAAAGTTAATTTGCGCATATGATTTAGCGTTAGGTATTCGGTAAGCACCTGAGAATATTTAATTTGAAGATCAGGTTTATTTTGAAGATTGCGTTCAGTGCGACAAAATTGTTGAAATGCAATATTTCTCGAGTTTCCTAATTGAGACGGTTCAAAATCAGGCTTAAAAGGTAAGCTGACCACATATCTTCCATCGGGGAGTCTAAAAGTAGTGTTTTCATAAAGGTGTTCACAGAATTTATCGGATTCCGATGCAAAATGTTTTCGTTCAGAAAGCTCTTCCCCCTCAAAAAACTTTTTGATGCTTTCAGTAAGGGATTCATTCTCCTTTATACTAGTAGAAAAACTTTGGACTGTGTTAGGAATTGGTCCGGAAAGAATCCAACCGAAAACGGTTTTTTGAGCTAAAAGTGACTTCGAAATCTGTTTAACACCATTGCGTATAATGCTTGGATAAAGATCTGCTCCGATAAGCAAATTAACTTGAGAAGAATAATTGAAGTTTGGATCCGCTAAACAAATTCCTTCTAACTCATGTGAATCAATTAAAGAAAATGACGTACTAGGTAAATTATTTGTAAGTTTTTTAAGAATAAGTGCATTTGTTGAGATTAGTTCGCTTGGATCTTCACTATTGATTATTGAAATGAGGCATTTTTTACTACATTTGGCTGTCTGAGCACCACTAACTCCTAATATCGAAATGTCCGAATCTTTAGTTGGCAAGTTTAGACGCTGCTGAGTTGCTTCCGTGATAATAGAAGACTCCGAACCGGGGTCAATTAAGGCTCTTATTCGATGAATACCATCTTGCCCGCGGATATCAACTAAAGCCGTCGCAAGTAAAACTCTTCGATGAGCTTTGACAAAAAAATTTTGTTGTTTTTCTTGTTGGGTATCGGAAGATGAAATGGACTGTATGTGTGGAGCTGAATTATGATCGGAGGTATTTGCGACGTCAGCATTGCGATCCAAATTAAGGAAATGAGAGTGCGAGGTACTTGATGAGTCATTGTGAGGTATAAAAGGTTGCGAATTTTTGTTTAAATTACTTGAATTGGCCTGAGAATTATTTGCTATGTGAAGTAAGGAGTGGTGTCGTCGATTACATGTATTGCAAGTGTATTTGCTAGCACAATTATTGAGAACATGATTTAATGACAGGCAGTTGATACACATTTTGTTTTTTCTTATAAGTTCAATTCTCTCTAGTACTGGCAATTTTAAGAATTGTGGACATTGACGGATATAATGCTTCCCAGAGCACGCTTTGCATACAAATTCTTGTGCCTTTGTGTGGAAAAGATTAACATGTTTCGGATTTTGAGAATAGGACTTAACTGGTGCATGACTATGTTGTCTTGATGCCATTCTAGATTTGTCGGATGAAGTTTGCGATGAAGTGGTATCAGAAATAGATTCCAAAACTTGAAAACGGTTGCTCAAAAACTTATCCATTTCTTCCCATCTAGGAATTTCTGTAGGATTGGAAAGTGACTGTTCCCATAAAGCGAGTGTGGTGGGGGGCAATCGATTAGCGCAAGCAAAGATAAGAATTGGATCCCAATTTTTAGTGCATACATCTTGTGCATGAAGTTCTGACCTACAATCATTTATGCTTCTTTGAAGAGTCTTAATGGCAGAAGAAACTTCATCCTTAAAACTAGGAAGGTTGAATAAAATTTTTATTTGGTTATTAACCAAAATTCTCTTGTTTTCGTACTGTGTCCGAAGTGCTTCCCAAGCTAGCTCAAAACTTGCATTGGTTAAGGGAAATTTACTAACGATGTCATGAGCTTCATCACTTGTCTTCGCTCTCAAATGGAATAATTTTTCGACAGCACTCAACTTTGGGTGATCATAGTATACGGCTTTAAACATGTCACGGAACGACGGCCATGAAACATAACCTCCTTTGAATACCTGTGTATCACAGGGAGGTAACTTTAAATAGTGCGAAAAGGACGACTTTTCCACTAAAGAAACATTAGAAGAACTCGAAGATGTCAAAGGTGTTTTGAACTCTTCCTTCTGTAGATTCACTTGGATTTCTAAAAACAGACCTAAGCACGATATATAAGTTTCATTAGAACTTGAGTATTTCCTTTCAAGTGTTTCTATATCTGCTCTATCCTCTGATGGAGAGCGAAGACATTTGGTATAGTTAGACTTTGTCTCAGACCACAAACTTTTTAGCTCCTCTTTACGAGCTTCTATTGTAGCTAGAGTATGGTTTTTGACTGGGATCTCCTTTGCATTAGAAAAATATTTGACCAACTGGTCAGCGGAAAGAATAAAATCGTCTAATAAAGACATTTTTAAATCGAAGTTATAAACTATTACCAAGCGTTTTATTGAAAATGCGTTCTGCAAAGGCAGTTAATTGAAAAAAAATTATTTCAAATTAATTTCCCAAAAAAACCTTGGTATAGCTTTAAAAAAAAAAACCAAATCACAAAAAGGCAACGAATTAAATAATTTCCTACCCCAAGACGAATGGCAGTGGCAACACTTATTTCATGAACAAAGTTCCAAACCAATTAAGACGAAAATTGAACCAGCGAAAAAATGACACTATGGATGTGTTAGCAGGGTTGTGCAACATAGGCACTAATGCAAATGTTTGATTTTTTTTTTTTTTTTTTTTTTGTAAAAACAATTGAAAAACTTTAAATTTATTTTCCTTCTAACCACCAAACGCACACACAACTGTTTAATAGAATATGAGATAGGAATAAAATATATATGTATTTTTTTCTAATGTATAAAATGGTTACAAATGAAATCAATGAAAAGAGATCAAAATTCTTACCCCAATACAAATTGTCGTTTTTTCTTGTTTATTATCTTTTTCTTTTCCAGAAAATCTATGTTGGTATGTGATGGTGATGTGCTGCTGGAACTGCTGTTGGTGTTGGTGCTGGTGTTGGAACTGTGAGTGCTGATGAATGTGTGTATGTTGATGACGACGGTGACGGTGCGGTGGCGATGGTTGAATGTATGTTGATGACGACGGCGAAGGCGGCGTTGACAGTGGTTTCCTCTAGCGATCGTAGAGCCGCTGTAAACTCGTCGTCTATGGTGACGATGACGACGGAACTGGTGGAGGTTTGTGACGATGATGATGGAGCCAAAAAAATCGATGATTAACGGTGGCTCGATGTGGGCAAGGCAATTGTCCAAAATGGCGGTCGTCAATGGGACGACGCGACAATGGTGACGTGTGACGATGACGACGGTATGTCGAATGTATTTTCCCTTTTTAGCGGCCAAAAGAAAACTTGGGCACGCACTTTCCAACGACGGTGACGACGTAGATCGTCAAGACGACGACGATGGAGCAAAAAAAAAATAAACTCGATGATTATTTTGCTCGATGCGGGCACGCAACTGTCCAAAATGGCGGTCGTCAATGGGACGACGCGACAATGGCGACGATGACGAAAGTATTTTCTTTTTAGCGGCCAAAAGAAAACTTGGGCACGCACTTTCCAACGACGATGACGACGTAGATCGTCAAGACGACGATGGAGCAAAAAAAAAACTCGATGATTATTTTGCAACAACGCAATTGTCCAAAATGGCGGTCGTCAATGGGACGACGCGACGATGGCGACGATGACGACGGTATGTTGAAAGTATTAAGCACTTTCCAACGACGATGACGACGTAGATCGTCAAGATGACGAAGATGGCGAAAAACTCGCTGAATGTTGCAATCATGCGGCTTGATGGACCAAATGTTTTGTGTGTATCGAAAAATCCTTAAATCCACCCAGTAGATGTCCAATCTCCAATGATTTTTAAAGAACGAGACTTGCTTCTTTATTTTAATTCGTTTCGTTTATTTTTTAACGTTTTCTCTTATTTTCGTTGGTTTTTTTTCCTTATTCTTTAATATTTTTCTTAGGATTAGTATCTACTTTTAATTTTTATAAGTAAAATAGAAATGGCTGCGGGGAAGCCGCCTAAGCAAAATTTGATACGTCTTATTACAATGAATGCCAAAAAGGAAGAGAGAGTAAAACCACATGTCATGGCTGACGTTTCTTGGTAGGCCGGCAGTGTCCACACCATCGCGAAGTTAGGTGCGGTTGAGTATGTATCACTCACTCCAGCACCAGAGATGTGCAAGGAGGAGTGGTACATACTAGTGAACCGTAGATGGCGTGAACATTATTCGTAAACAAGCAATAAGTTCATGAGTATGCAGTGTGCTTGTGAATAAGCAGTGTGTTTATAAGCAAGCAATGTGATCATACCAAATAGGGTAGTTTGATGGCGTGTTCGTTTTGAGTACAATAAAAATCTAGGTATAGGTAAGAAGTACGTTTGTTTAATAGCTTGGTTTTTTATTCTTTTCTTTTATATGAAGAAAAAGGTTATTATACAGTAGATATGGAAACAATTTATTGTATTCATTGAAGTAGATAGTACAGGTTTGTAAGTATATAAAAACAAAAAATTAGAGTTAAAAAAAGCGAAACAAAATCATGATAAATAAGGATAAATTAGAAAAAAAAAAAAAAAAAAAAAATGCAACAAAAAAGACTTATTAAAAATTTCTTTTACTTTAAATTTTATTAATTTTTAAATTTGAATATGCAACCATTAAATTATTAACGGTTTCCGGGTTCAACCTGGTTCGTTTTTCAGTTATCTTATCACATTCCCAGCCTGTGAGAAAGCTCTTTCTGAAGGGGCTGATGTTGCAGGTATGCAATTTAATATTTTGCTGACTTCATATAGGCGCTTAAAAATGTTTTTGTGTTCAAACCACCATTAAAGAATATTGACAGGATCTTTTGTATTGGTTGCAATATATTCAGTGATTTCCGTTTCAAATGAATCCTGAGCTGTACTTTCCCCAATAAACCGTGTGAAAACATTATGCGTTCGGGAAAACGTTGCCGGTTGCGCATCCAAAATATCTTCAGTGGGTAGAATAGCTGGCACTGGATTTTAATTTTTAACGTAATCTTTATATACTTTCTACATTCAAAATCAGGTACCAAAAAAAATTTACGCTTCTAAAATAATGATCAAAACCGCATTTGCGGTTTTTTATGATACATTCAGGTCACTTTTTCTCAGATAAACTCTCTGATTATGCATAATTCCGAAAAAAAATCTTTAAAACTTATTTCGTCAACGACGTAAATACCTACATGTTTATAACTCTTCCTAATTCATTGACGACTTTTAATTTTTGTACCTACCTTCATAAGCTTTAACCCAAACATTTGAATGCCATAAAACGAAGGAATTAGCAATCACTTGAAAAACTGATAAACAAAATCCATTTCCGCAATAAAGTCATATAAAATTACTATATTGTAAAAATTATTTTCAAACACTTTTTTAATTCCTGCAAAATAGTAACATATACATACAAAAATATTAAAAAGGGAAATTTTGGAATCAGAAATTAAAATGTTTTATCATCCCGCAATGCATCCAATCCGTTCTTTCTCTTATCATAAGCCAAGACCAGCCATTTGTATGCCTTTCTTTGTTTTTCAATAGAATTATAGTTAGGTATAAATGTTCAACGCAGTGCTTTCCGATGAATACACTGCCTGCTTAGACTGCTATTATACGGTGCAATTTGTTGCACGAAACTGTTCGAACACCATAAGTGCAAAAGAGAACGAAAGTTCGAAAAACAGAGATGGACAATGTGCTACCGTGTGTCGCATGGGTTATGGTTTCGTGAAACAGCTTTGACGTTTCTCTTTGGGTGGGTTCGAGAACCTATCGGATAGCCTATCTCGTATAGCCGTATGTTGGATACCTTTTTGAACGATCCAGATATCTTTTTCCAGATTGCTGCAGACAACAGCTCTGAAATATTAAAATTCGACTTTTGAAAATAGAAAACATTTAAAATATCATTGCTAGACGATTATTGCTTGGTTTACATGCACCTGCAACTGCGGAAGTGCAGAAAAGTAAAGCGAGACGGATGAAGATTACAAAGCACAAAGGTTAAAAAGAGAGACGAATAGGATTATGGTTGCAGATGAAAAATTATGGTTGCAGATGAACACGTTCATCTGCACCCATAATTTTTCATCTGCAACCATAACTAGGAAGTTCGCTCCCTCTCTATCAGACAAGTATGAATTTTACATCTTGTGTCTTTTTCCGATTTTCATCTGCACTTGCAGATGAATGTAAATCCACCATATAACTTATTTTTTTCAATTTCCCATCCGTTTTAAAAGACTCTTATGCTGAAATAAATGCACACCAAAACAAAAAATCAACATTAAAAGAAATAAAAATAAATTTTCTATCAGCTGATCACTTGATTAGAAAGGTATAACAAAAATACTCGGATACCTTTAGATAGCTTTTTAGTTGAAATGGGTGTGTGACTCTGTTAAAAGTTTAACACGTAAACAACAACAACAAGCTATCCGGATACGATTCTCGAACGCCCCCTTTGTCTTTGTTCGTGTTTCTGTTTATTCTGTTTCATTTGGTTCAATAATAAGTAATAATACTAATAATAATGACTTTTTTGTTTTTCAATTGCCAATAAAAGAGGTTTTGAAGCAACCAGGCACTACTAGATAACTATTTTTCCCCAAAAATAAAAACACCGAATGAAAGATAAAGAGAAATGTGAAACTAGTTTCATGAAACTAGATTTCATCATGTAATAACACTTGCGACACGGGATGACAGAACAAAGAAGAATTCGAAGTAGTTTCGTGCAACAAATTTCACCGTATAATAGTAGTCTTATAAACACACTGCCTGCTTGTAAGCACGCTACCTGCTTGTGAACACACTGACTGCTTGTGAATATTTTGCATGCTCATGAGTATTTGAATATATTCAAGTAAGTTCAAACAAGTCAATCTGCTTGCAAGTCATTTGCTTGTGAGTGCAATACAGAAAAAATGACTTGTGAGTATCCACTATTATACGGTGAAATTTGTTGCACGAAACTACTTCGAATTCTGCTTTGTTCTGTCATCCCGTGTCGCAAGTGTAATAACACGATGAAATCTAGTTTCATGAAACTAGTTTCACATTTCTCTTTATTTTTCATTCGGTGTTTTTATTTTTGGGGGAAAATAGTTATCTATTAGTGTCTGGTTGCTTCAAAACCTCTTTTATTGGCAATTGAAAAACAAAAAAGTCATTATTATAAGTATTTTTACTTATTATTGAACCAAATGAAACAGAATAAACAAAAACACGAACAAAGACAAAGGGGGCGTTCGAGAATCGTATCCGAATAGCTTGTTGTTGTTGTTTACGTATTAAACTTTTAACAGAGTCACACACCCATTTCAACTAAAAAGCCATCTAAAGGTATGCGAGTATTTTTGGTATACCTTTCTAATCAAGTGATCAGCTGATAGAAAATCTATTTTTATTTCTTTTCATGTTGATTTTTTGTTTAGGTGTGCATTTATTTCAGCATAAGAGTCTTTTAAAGCGGATGGGAAATTGAAAAAAATAAGTTATAATCGTCTAGCAATAATATTTTAAATGTTTTTTTATTTTCAAAAGTCGAATTTTAATATTTCACAGCTGTTGTCTGCAGCAATCTGGAAAAAGATATCTGGGTCGTTCAAAAAGGTATCCAAGATACGGCTATCCGAGATAGGCTATCCGATAGGTTCTCGAACCCACCCAAAGAGAAACGTCAAAGCTGTTTCACGAAACCATAACCCATGCGACACACGGTAGCACATTGTCCATTTCTGTTTTTCGAACTTTCGTTCTCTTTTGCTCTTATGGTGTTCGAACAGTTTCGTGCAACAAATTGCACCGTATAATAGCAGTCATACTGATTTAGTTTGTTCACTAGCAGTTTTTGCTTGTGAGTAAATATGCTTGCGAGTTATTTGCTTGTGATTAGGGGTGGAAAATGATCAAGTCTGAGCGATCGTTGAGAAATTTGGGATGTGTTTGAACTGATTTGAACATACTCATTTTGATCTCTGGTAGGTATCCCATTATCTTGAGGATGCGATGAAAGCTGACGATTCTGCACAATGGCTGATGGCAACCAACGATGAGCTAGAGGCATTAACAAAGACTGAAACTTGGGTTCTTGTTCCAAGACCAGCTGATCAAAATGTTATAACGAATCGTTGGATTTTTAAGAAAAAGTATAAAGCCGATGGTCAAATAGATAGGTATAAGGCTCGGCTGGTTGCGAGGTGTTGTTCACAAAAGCGAGGAGTGGACTATGAAGAAACTTTCGCACCAGTCGTAAGATACGACTCAGTAAGAAGCCTGTTAGCGAAAACTTTAATGTGTTCGATGATTATTTTATAAAAACACGATTAAAAAAATGCTTTTTTAATTTGACGTGCTGCCAAGACGAACGAGTAACTTTATTTTATTTTATAATGAACAAGAGTGTCAAAAAGAAGATGTATAAAAGTTGAAAGGAGACAACTACGTTGTATTTAGCCATTAGCCGCACAAAAAAGGGCATTGCCAGAAGGGCATAAGAAATGATTGTTTACACCGAGAGTCAAAAATAGCAAGATATATAATTTTAGTAAAAGTTAGATACTTTAAACTTTAATCAACAAAGCCTATTAACAGTTGCAGCAGCTTTTGATCTAAACATATATCAGTTTGGCGTCAGACGGTCCTTTTACGCGGAGATTTGGAGAATCGTATTTTTATGGAACAACTTTATGGTTTTGCAGAGGATGATCGTGTATGCCTTATGTGGACGAGCCACTAGTGTTGTGGATTAAAGCAATGCTAGTGAATAGAACCGTAATCGCGGAGGCGGAGTGTGGACAATATGCTGCAACGGGAGTGAATAAGGGCTGTCCACAAGGTGGCGTTTTTTCTCCTCTTCTGTGGTGCATGTTGATCGACTCTCTACTTGTAATGCTCAACGGTTCTAACGTTCATGTCCAAGCATATGCAGACGAAGTCACCATGCTCTCTGTTGGCTCCAGCCTCCAAGCTGTCTGTTCCCTAGCACAGGCTGCGCTTTATATGATTGACACCTGGTGTGTTAGAAACGGTCTCTCCCGTTACGGGGAGAGACGCACTGCTGAATCTTCCTCCCCTTAATACCTACATCATGGGGTGTACTCTCAAGACCATTTCTCGTTTAAAGAGATGTGGTCTCTGGCACAATTCGCACTGGAGCTTTGAGGAGCTCGCAAGCAGCATATCTTTTGACTATCTGACACGATGATCCCAAGGCTCAAACTGCGTCAAAATTACTCAGTCAACTTTCCTTCGGTTCAGGACTGGTTCAGTCTAGAATCTGAGCCTGGAAAGAATTGTTATCGTATCTTCACAGATGGCTCCAAAACCGACGAGGGTTCTGGTGCTGGTGTCTTTGTGGAGAACGACGACATACGACTGCACACATCTTTGGGATCATACGCATCCGTTTTCCAAGCGGAGGCATATGCTATCCTAATGGCTTTGAGCCACGTTACGAACAATGGATGGACGGGGAGAAGTACCTTTGTTTGCATCGACAGTCAAGCTGTGTTTAAGGCCCTTCTCAACCCTCTAACCACTTCGAAAGTGATCCAGGAATGCAAGAGCTCTCTGAATGCGATCGAAAGATTAAATTCCTTGAGTCTCATTTGGGTTCCGGGCCATCACGGCATAACTGGAAATGAGATCGCCGATGAACTTGCTAGGCAAGGATCTCAGACAGCTTTCTCAGGACCTGAACCGTCGTCGTCGCTAGGTCTGCCAGCGTCCTCAGTGAGGGCTTCAATCAACGATTGAATGCAGTCAAACCAAGCGTATGCTCCCCAACGTTAGTAAGAAGACTGCAACATTTTTGCCAGCTCGTAGCAGAAAAGACTGTAGAAAGCTTATTGGCGTTGCCAGCGGGCACTTCTCTTTTGCCAAGCATTTAAACGTGTTAGGCTTAAGTCATACCACATTCTGTGAATCTTGTGGCGAAGATGAGGACACCGCAGAGCACTTCTTCTGTGAAGGTCCTGCTATTTCTCGCATGAGGTTACAGATACTCAGCGGTGAGAGCAGGTAACTTAGGCTCCTTACATGTCAGCGTCTTTTGGCTTTTCTCCGAACATCTGGAAAGCTATAACAAATAGAAGGTTGCTATCTGGTAGTACAATGGACCGGAACTGAGTACTCCAGCTGGTATTTTAAAAACCTCCATAAAAAAAGTGCCTTATGAAAAGAAGTTTTTATGGACTGAAGCAGGCTTCACGCCAATGGAATAAGAAGCTGGTACAATTTTTATTGCAATTTGGACGTAAGCAATCCAGCATCGATTCATGCTTGTTCTACAAAGAGTCAAGTCGTTTTTATCTTGCGTTGTATGTTGATGATGGACTCATCTGTGGAGAATATTTGCCTGATATTCACGAAATTTTGAAACAGTTACGCATTAAATTTAAGATTACATTTAGAGAAGCAGAGTTCTTTGTTGGAATACAAATCGAGAGGAATAGAGAGCAAGGTAAAATCTAAATTCACCGCCGCGTACGCACAAAGAGTGTTGGAGCGTTTCAATCATAGCCAAAGTACACCTGTGTCGATTCCAGCTGACCCAGGTATAAAATTTACCAAAGCAGGTAACGGTGGTAAGGAAACTAAGTTAAATCCGTATCGAGAAGCTATCGGTTCCTTGATGTATTTAATGATTTCTAATCGACCAGATTTAGCTTTTAATGTTGGAGTCTTAAGTCGCTATATGGAAGACCCAAAGCAAATGCATTCGCAAGGGATAAAACGAGTACTTAAAAAGGAACACTGTCACATGGGATAACTTATGACGTGGGTACCAAACAAACAACACTGAAAGTTCATTCTGACGCAGATTGGACCGGTGACGTTGACACGAGACACAGTACTTCTGGATGGGTATGTTTTCTCAATGGTGGACCTGTAGCTTGGAGTTCCCGGAAACAAAATGTTATAGCAACGTCGACAACAGAAGCAGAGTTTGTGGCATTATGTTCAGCGACGAAGGCGACTGTATGTCTGTGACGAACTTTAATGGACTTAAACTGCGTCCAGATTGATCCAACACCAATGTTTTGCGATAACCAGAGAGCGATTACAGTAGTAAAAAATCCGGAATCATCAAAGAGAACTAAACATATTGATATCCAGTTTCACTATACATGCGATCAACAAAACAAAGGAGAGGTCGATGTGCAGTTTATATATACAGATGATCAACTAGCTAACCCATTAACAAATGACTTGGCTAAGGAAAAGCTTTGTAGATTTAGGGATCTTTATGGAATTTGCTAATTTTGTTTAACCAACGAACTAATTTAAGGACAAAAACTAGAGGTAGTGTTGAAATAATCGTTTTTGATCCATTAGTGTCTTATTAATCTCAGCTTATACTGTACTAATGAATGAATTCATATTTGACAGTCTTGCATGGCCAATCTATTCTTTTCTTAAACTTAAATCCTCATGTCACATGTTGTTTTTAGTGCCTTGCAATTTGGAATTAAAATCAACTACTCACCCGATCAAGAACGGATCCATTAGCATATTGCGCAGCAAACAGCGGTCCAGAGTTAACATCAAGATTGAAACTAATAAAAAAAAATAATTTTGAATACTTTCACAAATTCTTCATGAGCAAACAAATATTTTTTTTACCCATCCATTTGAAGCAGGTATTGGGAGGAAACTGTTTTAAGGCACTAAAACACACATCAGATAAAAGCTTACAAAAGCCTTTGAATTTTTTTTTATTTTACTTGCACAGTTTTAAAAAATATTTTTACAATTTCTTTTTTCTTTATATGCACATAAATCGAATTGAGTATCGATAACGGTTTGTAGTTTACAGTCATCTATGTCAATTGCCATACGGCAGCATATCAGAATTCAGTCAAGCCACGCTCTTTTATGCATCGCCCGCCGTTTAATTGAATTAGGTTTTGTGAGTATTCTGCATTTGACATGAGTATGATGCCTTTGTGAATAATTCATTTGGCATTTATTTTACAGTCAATTTTGTTTGCTACCTTTTGGTCTTTGAGTTGGGTTATGTTCGGGAAAATAATTCTTTTCACAGAAATGGGACTGGCACGTGTCCAATAATGTAAATGTATAATTGTTTTTTGTATAGTTTCTGGGTTGAATAATTGCGTGACAAAGTCAATGCAAGAGCCAATCATTCGGAAAAATAATTGGCAGTTTTAAATTTTTGCAGCATGAATTGATTTCCGAAGAAAAATATGAAAAAACTTTTGAAAATAAAGGAAAAAGGTCATATTCTCTTTTTATTTTAAAGAAATATGGAATGATTTCCAATATTCTCACTAACGCTTTGAAATCATAGCCAACAGAATTGCTAAGGGGTTAGATAGATAGATAGATAACTTCTTTATTAACAAAAAATTTTGATTAACAATATTTCTTTTCTTAAGAATAATGACATGGCTTATTCTGCCGTCTGCCTGATATGACATTTCATGATATGAAGAATAAAAATGAAATAAAATAAATAAAAATAACAAGTTTATTTTTTTTTTAAGAAATTAAAGTGTACTGTACAAGTAACTCAAAATCAGATTTACACAATTCAATTAAGAAATTTAACAATTTTAATATGATTTGAAACACAAAAGAGATCAACAAAAATGTTGGTGCTTGAACTGCAGCAACTGCTGTTTTATGTAACATAACTATTGCGATATGCTAAGGCGTGTTTGCAGTATGTACTTATAGAGGGTAGACCGTCCTAGCGCTCCATTGAGTATTTCATAGAGTTGATTTAGGGTGAGATGATACGATCCATTTTCAAAATTAAAAATTCAACGTAGATGGCATAATTTGGCGTTGAATTTGGCAATCTAAATAACCGCTTGAAGAAATGTCTTTGTAGTGCTTCGAACGCCTCTGTAAGCCTCGCAAGTATATCCGAGAACAGGGGTACCATAGCACATCCATGTATTCACAGTCGCGCGAAACACACGAAATTTTGACACCAGATCAATTTCTTGGTTCGCAAAGAACTTGGGCCACACTAAGCTCAAAGCCAATTTAGCCTCATTACTCTTATTCTTAACATGCTTTGCGAAGTTAAGGTTGTGTGTGATTAAAACTCCCAGATACTTAAATTCCTGCACCACTTCAATAGCAATATTATTAAGTAACCAATTCTCTTCGGGAAGCCTTCTTCTTTGACGCGTCTCAAATATCATCACCTTAGTTTTGCTTGTATTGACGACTAACCCCCATTTCTCGCAGAATGTATTTAACCTGTTTATTTGCAGCTGAAGGGTAAAAGGGTTTTCCGCAAGCAATAATAAGTCATCTGCATAGAACAAGACTTTTACTTGAATGTCGGCAAAAGATATTCCTCCTGGAAGAACATCGGAAATATCATCAATAAATAGAGCAAACAGGATTGGGCTTAAAATGCATCTGCGGGACACCTGCTGTCGTTTCAAACCAATCTGACAGATGCGACCCATCCCATACCGAAGCAGTTGACGAGATTAGGAAGTTGAAGTATAGCTGCAAGAATTTCCGAGAGATTCCAAGCATTGAAAGCTTGTACAACAATGCCTGTCTATTCACATTATCAAATGGAGCTTTGAAGTCAACGAAGCAAGCGTATAATTTTTTCTTTTTATCAATAGATTTCTTGGCAATACTTGTTAACGCAAATATAATGGTCCAACGTTGAGTAACCCGATCGAAAACCGGCTTGGAACATACTGAGAAGGTTTTTGTTCTCAAACCAATTGGTCAGCCGTTCGTAGAGTATTGAAGTGAAGATATTCCTTAATGAGCTAAGAATAGATATGCCTCTATAGGCTGGTTCACATCTCCACTCTTATAGATGGCAAAAATAACTGCTTTGTTTAGATCATCATATAATCGGTTGAAATGTAGTAGAAGATAATTTTTCAATTGCTCAGTACCATTTTTGTAAAATTCTACTGGAATTCCATCGATACCAGGTGCTTTATTATTTTTCATTTTTTGCAAAGTTGATTCCAGTTCACGTAATAGTATTGGACCATCCAGTTCATCGACAATAAAGTTGGGGAGAGCATAAGAGAAGGTATGGAGATTCACGTCAGCCAACAAAAGCGTTTTAAAATGAGTCGCTAGTGTCTCAGCTGCGAGAGTATTCACCGAATGTCGCCAACGTCCTCCTAGCTCGCGAATATTATCCTAGAAAACTTTTGAGTTTTTACAATTTACAAGTTTCTTCGCTAGACTAGTATTGTAATCTCTTCTTTTTGCTGCGCATAAAGATTTGTACTCCTTATTTACGTGAAGGTAAATACTTTTGAAGAACAATGCAATTGTGGATCGAAATAGTTTGAGATACACAAATGATAAGCTGCGGAGTTTATTGCAATCATTATCAAACCATAAGTTTTTAGGAGTAAAAGAGTAAGAGTTGTTATTGTGAGCAAATTTCGCTGAGATTTGAATTAGACTTGTTATTCGTTCATCTAAATGTTCTACTCCGGTTGTGGCATGGGGAGGGAGGGAGCTAAAGTGATGATCCAAGAGGAATTTATAAAGGGTAGCACTGTTTTCTTTCCACCTTAACTTTTGAAAATTATTTCAAATACTTTGGCTAGTTACATCAAGGGGTTAGTTAGGTAGGTTTCAATGTGAAAAAACTTGATTTTTTCAAGAATTTTTTATATAAGAAACTAGCTGACCCGCCCGGCGCGGCGTAGCTCAGGCACTACTTTTATCAAATTAAAAGTTAAGTAAAGCAGTCTCCAAGCTTTCATTCTAGTGGCAGAGTGGGGATGAAATATAGTATATGCTACTCAGGGGCTATTAAGCACTCTAACGATGACAGTACTTTTTAGGATATGTACCTTACACTGGGTCAAAAAAAAATTTATTTTTTGTTTCAAAAACCATATTGAAAATATAGTTTGTGATAGCTAAAAACATTACGTTTGTGCTAACTTCTTGACATTTTCAAAGAAACTTGCCTAAACTACCCACATCACACATCATACCTACCCCAATAAACAATTTTTGGTTAAAAAACGGTTTATTAACCGGATTATAACCCGAGGTTATTAACCGGAAAAGTTAGAAATCGGTTCGAAAGACGTCTCAGAAACGTTCCAGAGACGTTCCCATTACCCGATTTGGTCAGTAACTTTGTAACCTGAGCTAACCGGCTCAGCAAGTTAGTTTAAAACTACTTTTTGGAGTTAAAAACTAACCGTTTTTATATGGTACGCATTTAACGCTTCTAAAATTTCGTTTTTTCCGGGCGTTATTTTGCCGCTTTTTAATAACCGTATTATTTTGGTTTCCATGTAAAATATATATAAGGTTTTTTAATAACCAATTTTATTTCAAAGTAGGGTTTTTACTGGGTTTGGAAAAAACCCTGTATTTGGTTCCAAAATTGGTTTATAAATAACCGTTTTCCAACTGAAAGTAAATAGCCTTGTAAATAAAAGAAATATGGTTTTAAAATTACTTTTTTATACAGTATTTATTCATAGTAAAAAAATAACTTACTCTAAACAGTTTTAATATTACTTAAAACTAGAATTTTAAATTGAATTAAAAACTAAATATTAATATAAATAATAATAATAATATTATGTAAATAATACTGCTGTTGCTGTTGCTGATGCTCCTGCTGATGCTCCGGCTGATGCTCCTGCTAGTGCTATCGCTGTTGCTGATGTTGTTGGTCCTGCTGGTGCTATTGCTATTGATTCTGTTGTTGTTGCTGTTGCTGTTGCTGTTGCCCTTGCTGTTGCTGGTCTGTCATTTTCATCCCTCTGGAAAAGAAGAAAAATTTATGTTTTTATTAAAATATGCACAAGAGTACAAGTACATGTAACTAAAAGAATCTAAGTAAAACAAAAACTTGGTTAAAGAATAATCATTATAAGTAAGATAAAGAAAACATGAAAAAAAAATCAAACATGCAAAAGAGTACTTTTACCCTTATAAAAACAAACGCCTCATAATGAGAATACAATATTTTTATAAGTTTTGTAGAAATGTACTTACAAAAGTTTCATGCGAAAACGAGCCTGCCTAAGGTAAGTTTTAAAAAAATTTGCGGCATCAAAGTCGCAGAAGTTGGCGAACCGGTCCCTAACCGCCTCAACGACTGCTCCGAATATGTTTTTGTAGACAACAAACTTTTTTTTATTAGAAGTTCCTAGCCACGAATATTCGGACAATAGCTTGTCATCGAAAAATAGCTTGGCGATGGTTCTTATAGTTTTGTTCGCATTCATCCCACCAAATGTGGCCAATTTTCGAATCTGTTACCAAAAAAAAAAAACACCACCATATCAAAATCGGATTTTCATATTTATTATTAAACAGCTCAAGTATTATTTCACTAGTCATTCCATATGAACACAAGTAAAAAATAACCGAAAAAACACAGTTCAAGTTATTTTACTACTCATTCCATATGAACGCAAGTAAAAAAATGACTCAAACAACACAGCTGTGGTTACTTTTTTACTTGCTACCTATGAACAAAAGTAAAAAAATACCTGTGTTGCTACAAATTAACGAAATTGAAAAAAATTGCTTACCTTTTCTTAATTTATTAGATATATTATATTTATTGTTTCAATTTTTAAATTTCACTTTTAAACTTTTTTATAATATTTTTTCAACCACCACATACGCGAGAGACGATAGACAATACCACGATCCACGACCGACGACGCAACGCACTCAACTGAATACCTACTGAACTAAAACGAAACTGGTTAATATGAAAAACAGTTATTTTGAAACCAAATATAGAAGTTATTTTGAAACCAATTTCTAACGTTTTTAACCACTTAAACATGGTTATTGTTTAACCGAAAATTAATTAAAAGTTACATTGCGGTTAAGAAATAATCTAAATATGAACCACGCTGTCGAAAAAACAGATCTGGTTATTTTGCAACTAAAAAAATAAGTTATTTTGAAACCAATTTCTAACGTGGTTTGTTTTTAACCACTTATACATGGTTATTTTTTAACTGAAAATTCATGAAAAGTTACATTGCGGTTAAAAATAATCTAAATTTGAACCACGCTGTCAAAAAAAGTTTTTTTAGAACCAAAATCTAACTGAAGCTCACAAATAACCAGTTTTTAGAGATAAATTCTTACCTGAATTAAACTAAAGTTGAAATTAAGACTTTTTTTTAATGGTAAACAACTACAGCTCATAAATTAACCAATTACAAACCACTTTATGACCAAAGTTATTTAAAGTAATATTATTACCGCGGTAATTTTGAAACTCAGGTTACAAATTGTTGATTGGGACATGTGCAAAAAAACTGCTCTAGATTTTCAATTTTTTCAAATCCCTCTTATAAATTGTCTTTGGCCTAAACGATTTCTCAGTGTTTCCGAAATGATTCACTCTTTTTTAAAAGTTGTCGCTGGCCGGAGTCAAAACTAATTTGCCATAGTTTCTGTTGCTGTGTGTTTCCAGTTGATTCCTTGTTTTTAATCATCCATCCTGACTCTGATCATCACTGACTAAGGCAGTGCCCGAAAAATCAAACAAAAAACTTTGATTTTGAACCCTTTGTTATGCCAACTGACCTAATTCATTTCGTGTTCTATTTTAACGAGTTGTCATTGACACTACAGAAAGAAAAGCCAGCAGGCGTTAAAGAACGATACAAGAAATTTTTAAAAAGCTTGTGTAAGAGTTTGCAGGAGCGGTTACCGGATAATTTACAGCTTTTGGAAAAAATTTCACTTTTTTCTCCACGGCTACTGCGCAGCAAGAAGCGACGACCCAACAACAGCTGAAAGGGCCTCGTTGATACATTCTCATGAACGAAACAATGATAACTTCATGAACGCTAATTGCCTTAAAATCTATTATCATAATGCAAGTGGAATTCGAACCAAACTACCTGCCTTATACCATTCATCTACCCACGTAGACTACGATATTATTGTTATTGTTGAAACCTGGCTTTGGAGTGGAATCCCCGATTCTGAAATTGTCAACGGCGGCGGCGGTTCATATATAGTCTTCCGACGAGATCGATGTATTACTGCTGAAGATCGCGGAGGTGGTCTACTATTGGCGGTTCGTTTATGCTTCCATATAATATCGCTGCCAATCATCGACATCGAACAATTATGCGTGTCACTTCGTCTCGGAATAGGTAATTCCGTGTATATAATCACAAGCTACATACCGCCTAGAAGCTCCATTAATATCTATGAAAAGCACCTTGCTAACATTGATTTTGTAAGTAATTTAAATGACTGTCCGCAGAAGGATTTTGTAATCGGTGATTTTAATCTAACTGATGAGAAATTATTCTTCTAATGAAAATATGCTTATTCCCTGTAATTTAAAAAGTGCTATCAAAATAACTTTTATCGACCATTTATTTGCTCTAAACTTATGTCAAATCAGTAGCGTTGTCAATAGTTTGAATAATATTCTTGATCTTATTTTCATACCACATGATGAATTCATGGGTTCAGTGTATGATACTTCCTTTGTCATTATTAAACGATTCTATCAATCATAAGGAATTAAAGTATTAAAGTATATTGAAATTCAATTGTACACTTATTTATGATGTAATAATTCTAACTGAGACTTGGTTGAATGCAGATTTTCTATCTTCTGAATTGTTTGACTCTTCTTACGTCGTTTACCGTGTTGATCGTCCGATCGAATCTGGAATGGAACAAGGTGGTGGAGTACTATTTGCAGTACGTTGTACTTTTATTAGCCAGCAGTATGATTTACCGACCTATTCCCCATTTTTTTAACAACTTTGTGTACATGTTAAGGCTTACAATAATGAAATTTGTTTTATACTAAGTTATATCAGGTCACATAGTTGTTTTCTTTTGTATAATCAACATATAGCTAACGTCAATGATGTAGTGATAGAGTTAACAACTGATCAGTTTCCCTGTGTGTTAGGTGATTTTAATATTGGTGATGTAGAATGGATTTTCTTGGAGGAAGAAAAATCTTTGATCCCATTTAATGTCGCGACAGACATAGAAACTAAAGTTGTTGATTCTATAGCTTCGCTAGGACTTTTTCAAATAAACCACACAAAAAATGATTTAGGTAGACAATTAGATCTTGTTTTTGTTAATAATGATATGAAACATTTTGTATATTTATCTGAATTCCCATTAGTCAACAACGTGATTCATCATAAGGCTGTTAATGTAATTTTTGAGTTTTATGAATTCAGTTTAGATTGCTCAAATGAAAATGAACGTATTTTAAATTTCAGTAAGGCCGATTTCACGGCATTAAATAATTTTTATTCTTCAATTGATTGGGAACATAGACTTAGCAATAAATCGCTTAACGATATGTATGCATACTTTAAAGCTTTAATATTTGATGGTGAAAATCAGTTTGTCCCCGTTTTTAACAAGAAGTCTTCTTTTAAGCACCCATGGTTCAACAAGAGGCTACAAAACTTAGAAAACTCTATCTCTCTACGATCTCTTTGCAAAATTTTTTGAATCGAACTATAACGCGGATATTATTGCAAATGTAAACGAAATGTATTCTTGCATAACCCCTATTACTAATTTCAGTCTAAATAACTTTTCTGAACAAGATGTATTGGATGGTTTAAATGAACTTGATTCAACAAAAAAGGCTGGAGCGGATCTGATTCCTCCACTTTTATTATCTAGATGTGCCTCATCTCTCTGCACTGCAATTACAATAATTTTCAATAAATCCTTGGAAACTGGTGATTTTATTGATGATTGGAAAATATCTTTCGTTAATCCAATTTACAAAAGCGACCTTAAGCACCAGATAAAAAATTACAGGCCGATATCAAAACTGTCAGCAGTGCCAAAACTGTTCGAAAAATTAGTAACTCAGAGGCTTTATTTTGCCGTCAAAGAATCTATAACGCCAAAACAACATGGGTTTGTGAGCGGCCGTTCGACTGCGACTAATTTGTGCCTTTTTACCCATTTCTGTTTAAATGCTTTGGAGAATGGAAAGCAAGTTGATGCTTTATATACGGATTTTGTAAAGGCGTTCGACAGAGTCCATCATGATCTTTTATTACAAAAACTTCAAAAATTGGGACTCAGCTTAAAAATCTTGAAATGGTTGAGGTCTTACTTAACAAACCGTAAGCAGGTTGTTCAGATCGATGGTTTTCGATCGGTTTTTATCAGAGTGGACTCAGGTCTTCCACAAGGAAGTCATCTGGGACCACTTTTGTTCGATTTATTTGTGAACGATATTCCTGACGTTCTTCAATATTCGGAATGTTTGATGTTTGCGGACGACGTTAAATTATTTCACGAAGTTGCTTCCATTCATGACTGTCTTAAATTCCAGGTAGATATTAACTCCTTTTTAAATTGGTGTAATTATAACCATCTTAAACTGAACATCTCAAAGTGTAAAATCTTAAGTGCCTTCAGAACTTTTTCACCCATAAATTTTAGCTACAAGTTTGGAGTTGCAGTTCTCACAAAAGTCAGTGAGGTCAAAGACCTTGGTGTTATTTTTGATGCCAAACTAACTTTTTCTGCACATATTGATTACATTACATCAAAAGGAAATTCGCTGTTGGGTTTTCTCCGACGGAATTCTGGTGTTTTCAAAGACGTGTACACACTTAAAGCTATTTTTATGTCATTGGTGGTGCCCATATTAGAGTACTGCTGTGTTGTGTGGTCACCGTTTTATGAAAATAAAATTAGTAGAATAGAAAGAATTCAAAGAAGATTTACGCGTTTTGCATTAAGAAATCTGAGATGGTCTGATGAATTGCCTGATTATTTTTCTAGATGCGCACTTATAGACTTAAAAACTCTAGAAAGCCGCAGAAAAACCCAATGCGTTGTTTTTATTAAAGATATTCTGAGTAATAATATTAAATCTGAGGAATTGGTCAGGTTAATTTCTTTGTACGCTCCTGAAACAGTTCTTAGAACTAGAAATTATTTGTTCTATGTTCCCACTCATAGAACAAACTATGGCCTAAATGATCCAATAACTCGTTCCTTAATGTTGTACAACTCCATATACAGTGAAGTCGACCTGTCGATGAAAAGGGATATTTTAAAAAAAATTGTTCTTGAATTGTTTAACTCGTAAGCATAAATTATTTTTATTATGAGTTATTAAATTTGCTATCAAAAGATTGTATATATCCATTGATGAATGAATAAATAAATAAATAAATATTTAAAAATTAGTAGTAACAATTCATTATCATTTAACTTTTTAAAGGCCAATTTTATTGAACTTGATAATTATCTTGAAAGTATTGACTGGAAAACTGTATTTTTAAACTTAGATTTACAAAATATGTTAGATCGCTTTTCGCAGATTTTAAATAATGCTTTCAATCAAATACTGTGGATTTCATATGGGCGTTGTACTATTCGGGTAGGCTCTGATTGGTGCCAACTTGGCGGCGCCCAGATGCTGTAACTTATAGTACACGTCAATTGTGCTTACTATACCTCCAAGCGGTATTATTATTATTATTCTTTATTGTCTACGATTTATAATCTACAGACTTAACAATACAAAAAGTACAATATTATATACAACGGCTTAAATAACTACTATTATTTTTGTGAGTCAAAAATGCTGTTAATAAATTTTTAAAAACATTTCTTGGAAAACATATGTCTAAACAACAATAAGCTTCATTAAACAAGTTGCAACAGTGGCATATAGGTTCACGTAATCCATAGTTAGTTCGATGTGGAACTTCAAATAATAGAGGCCTTGGTCTTAGTGCTCTAGACGGAGCATACACATTTACAAGGGAAAGTAAGTATGAACTATCAACAAAATTACATAAAACATCTCTAATAAACATAACACTATACATTTCCCTCCGTGATTCAAGAGATTGCATTCCCAGCAAAAGACATTTTGACCGATAAGAGTGATGATTATGGTTATTAACAGTATCAAAATTAACAAAAAACTTTCTTAAAGCAAAACGCAAGAAGTTTTTTTGTATTCTTTCAATCTTTGAAATATCACTTTGAGTTGTTGGATTCCAGACAACACAGGCATATTCTAAAGAGGGTCTGACAATACTGCAGTACAATGATTTAAGGGTGTACGGATCAGTAAAGTCACAGGAATTACGTTTTAAGAAGCCCAGCAAAGAGTTAGCTCTTGCAATAACAGAGTTTATATGATATTGGAATGTGAGCTGTTCATCAAATAGAACACCAAGATCTTTTACAGTATGGACAATTTTCAAAGGCTTCTTGTTTAAGGAATAGGAGGGAACTATAGGACACATGGTACGATTGTAGGACATGGAAGTACATTTATCAACATTTAATCTTAGATCGTTTAAGTTGCACCACTTTGAAAATAGATCAAGATCGTTTTGCAAAAGAAAACAATCTGCAATATTTGAGACAACAGCAAAAAACTTAATGTCATCTGCAAAAATGAGACATTTGCAAAACTTTAATGTTCCAGGTAAATCATTTACATGCAGTAAGAAAATGGGGGGCCCCAGATGACTTCCTTCTGGAACACCCGAAGTAACGTATATATCCTTAGAACGGATATCATCAACTATAACAATTTGTTTACGGCCATATAGATAGGACTTAAACCAACTCAACAAGGCACCTCTAAGTCCATAAGCCTCAAGCTTTTTCAATAATATTTTCAAGTTAACCCTGCTGAATGCTTTAGTAAAATCTGTATATATAACATGAACCTGCTGACCATTCTCCAGAGCATTTATAGAGAAATTTGTGAACTCAACCAAATTCGAAATTGTAGATCTACCCTTACAAAAACCGTGTTGAAAATCACTAACATGCCCTTTTATCAAACCAAATTAAATATCTTTTACAAGGCAATCCAATAATTTTGGAATTATGGAGAGCTTTGTTATCGGTCTGTAATTTGAGATGTCATCTTTCTTACCGGATTTGAAAATTGGGGATATAACCGAGATTTTCCACTCATCCAGAAAAACACCACTGGATAATGATTGGTTGAACAGCTCTGTTAAAGGGACAGTAAGGGAGTTAGCACACTGCTTTAAAACAACAGGGTAGAAGCCTAAAATATCTGGCTTATGCTTGGGATCAAGCTCATTTAAACGTTTAAGAACATCTTCATTTCTTATTTTGAAATTACAACATTCAATAAAAGACGGAAGCAATTTTAAATAATTTTCATCAACTTTATCAGTAATTGTGGAATCATAAACACTCTGAAAGTAGTCAGCAAACAGGTTCGCAATCACATATGGCTCAGATGAAGATTTATGACCAAAATGCATTGTTGAAGGAAACCCAACACTTCTGCGTTTTGAATTGATATACTTCCAAAAATGATTCGGATTAGTTTTTAATTTTGATTCTATCGACTGAACGTAATTGGAGTACAAAAATTTTGAGAGAAATACAAACTCTTTTCTGAGGCGGGAGAATAGTGTATATTCATTCAAGGAATCTGTTTGTTTAAATCTTTTATGTGCAGCATTTTTTGCATTTTTAAGTTTTTTAAGACGGTTATTATACCACTTCGGACTAGTGTTTGATTTACGACGAACCAGAGGCACAGTATTATTTATAGCATCCACCAAAATATTTCTAAATTTACTAAAGTTTATCGATAAATTATTGCTCTGAAGCTCTAACTCCCAGTTTATACAATCCAAGCAAGATTTCAGTACGTTCAAATTATGTGGGTTAAACTTACGATAATGTGAATTCGATGCGTTAAACTTACTGTGGTTATCATAATTATAAACTGATATACAAAATTCGACTGGAGTATGAAACACAGTATTTTTTAGCAAAGGAACTGATTGAGATAAATTTGAATTTAAATCTTCAGAAACAAAAACCAAGTCTAAGAATCTATTCAATGAATTAGGAACATTATTAATCTGATTCAAATTTAAAGAAAAAAGATAATCAATCAACATTACTTCAATTTCAGTACTTAACAATAAAGGGACTAGTTTGTTTTCATCATTTATACACCAATTTAAATTCGTAAGATTGAAATCACCAATAACACAAATAAATGCATTTTCAAATCCTGGTAAGGCTGCAACACTGTCAATGTTATCAAAATGTTTTTTGTAGACAGCAGATGAACTTCCGGGAGGGATATAACTAAGGAAGATAAGAACTTTTACACCAGCAAAAGACAAACTGACACACAGCTGTTCAATATTAAAGATGTTTACTTCCATCACCACATCCAGTTCAATAGCTGATGCAACAATAGAATGACGCACTGCTACCAATACACCACCTCCACGTTTCTTGTTGACGTCAAATCGATCCAGTCGAAAGACAGAGAAGGACGATAGATCAAAAAGTTCCTCAGTCATAATATGCTCATGCAACCAGGTCTCAGTGAATGCAAAAACGTCATAATCGGAAGCATCAATTGAGATAGCAAGATCCCTTAGTTTCGATGAAAAACCACTCATATTTTGATAATAGACATTAAACCCAGTTACAGCATCGATTGTAGAGAGAGAATGAAGAGATGGTAGAACGACATTTTGTTGCAAAGGCAATTCCGCTTCAGCTAACGTTTGATCTACGTTTTTTGCCTCGAAAAAACTCATGCACAACTGTGTGCAAAGGCCAAAGTGATGGGTTGCAAATTAACTTATATGCTTCAAAGTCTCTCCCAACTTTGATTTCAAAAGACGAATAATCTTTTTCGGGAGTCGCATTAAATTTTCTAATGCTGAGCGCTGTCAAATCAATTAACGGCAATTTTTTTTATAATATAGTTATGAACTGCATCCTGAGAAGTAGAAGGGGAGAGACGGGAAACAAATATGCTCTTAGCTGGGGGTATAGCAATAAGTTCTTCCATAACTAAATTGCTTTCAGTAGAAGGAAATGCTACTGGGTTAGAACTACTCTCATCCGCAATGGAAGCTGTTGAGGACTCCAGTGGGTCATTAGCATTCACACTACTAGAGCTTCCCTGAGTTTGGGAAGAACTACCAGCAATAGGGTGATTAATAATACTCCTTCCTGAACGTAGTACTTTAGCATCCGGCACTAAGAGGGTTTGATGTTGTTGTTTATGTTTACGTTGTTGAAGTTGATGTTGCTGTTTATGTTGTTGTTGAATTTGCTGTTGTTGTTGCTGTTGCTGTTGCTGTTGCTGTTGTTGTTGTTGTTGTTGTTGTTGCTGCTGCAATTGTTGATGTTGCTGATTTTGTTGCTGTTGTTGTTGTTGCTGCTGCAGTTGTTGTTGTTGCTGATTTTGTTGTTGTTGTTGTTGCTGCTGCTGCTGCTGCTGTTGTTGTTGTTGTTGTTGTTGTTGTTGTTGTTGTTGTTGCTGTTGTTGTTGTTGTTGTTGTTGCTGCTGCTGTTGTTGTTGATGTTGTTGTTCTTGTTGCTGTTGCTGTTGTTGTTGTTGTTGTTGTTGTTGTTGTTGTTGTTGTTGTTGTTGTTGTTGTTGATGCTGTTGCTGCTGTTGTTGATTATGTTGCTGCTGTTGTTGTTGTTGTTGTTGCTGATCATTTTGTTGGAGTTGTTGTTGTTGTTGTTGTTGTTGTTGGTGTTGTTGTTGTTGTTGTTGTTGTTGTTGTTGTTGTTGTTGTTGTTGTTGTTGTTGATCACGTTGCTCTTGTCGTTGTTTTTGTTGTTGTTGCTCGCTACCTCGACTTGATATAGGCAAAGGGGAAGGAGTCAGAGCAATTAAGGGTTGCTGGAGCGATACACCTGGACTTAGCTCACCAGGCTCAAAGTTAAAAAACGACTTCGACATGACATCATTGTTCTCGACATCCAAATCAAAAACGTCTTTCAGTTCCGAAAAAATCAAATTAACACTGTTGAAAAGTTTTTTTAATTTCACAATTTTCCAATGAATATTTTCAATAGAAATATTTTCGTGGACACGGCAATAATAATGTAATCCACGAACAGAGATGAATTTGTCTGCATCTTTGCCTTTTATTCCAATGCATTTTGCATGGACTTGTTGGAGGCAGACCGCACAAGAAACCATAATTTCATTAGAAAATTTTTTGCAAATTAAACAGTCCAGTTCACTCATAATCACTATTTAAGGGAACAGATATGGGCGTTTAAGGTGAGCGACACAAAAGATAAATATTGACGTTTATGGTAAGTAACACAAAGGTCGTAGGCGTTTAAAGTGAGCGACACAAAATAAAAAATAAATAAAATAAATAACTGAATGATGGCAGCCCTAAACTTTAGGCTGTCAGATTGAAGATTATTGGTAATTTTAGATTATACGCAATAACTTTGGTAATATAAATAGCACAAATATTTATAGCCACTTATTTTAAACTCAATTCACTATTCTATAATAATCAAGTGAACTTTACGTTGAAATTGTACTAATTTCCAAACGAATAAAAGGCAAATAAAATGTATTAATGTTACGGTATTGTTAAAAATGTATGTGGATTCACAGCACTATTATTTTAATTATGCAATTCACACACCAGCACTGTATAGCACTGTGATTTCAATGTTTAGCGATATGCACACAGTTAAAGATATAGTTAAAAGACTTTAAGAGCAGTCTCATGAATTATTTATTGAGAAAACCGATTAAAACTCGGGAGTCGGGAGCACAATCTAACGACTTGATGATAAACTAGGGTTACCAACCTGATCTAAAATAAAAAACATCCACTGGGACCTGGGATGCTCCGTCCAGAGCTGACCTGCTAAACTAGTAAGTGCGATTGTTGACAAGGGAATCCGGAACAAAAGAATTGTGATCGGTCAACACTATAATTGCTCTGCGAACTATGACTGACTGCACGAATCTCAGTGGTCTACGAGAGCTTTCGTGTAAATGTTCCAGCGGATGAATTCGAAGGACAGAATCAACGGTGGACTTCAGCAGCCATAAAAGCAGAAACCCCTGAAGGAGCTACTCCAACATATTTGGTTTAAAGGTCTTTCGGGGTCTTTCAATACTAGGACAGGGTATTGAAGTAGAGATGGTGGCGGATGAGCTCCTGGTGAGCCAACGGCAGCACTCACACCCCTGCAGCAAGGTACTGACACTGGATATTCCAGCCCTTTGTGTCCGAAGGGATCCAAAAGGACCTGGCCCTCCAGGTTGGGGGTTGTGCGTAGGGTTAACTACCCAACCACGTTAAAAAAAGTTTGTTCCGAAACAATTAACAGCCTCGGATAACGATAATGATTTCAAAGTTGACGACCCAAGCAAACGAAAAAAGGACAATGACCTCCGGATCTGCACGTGGAACGTAAGGTCTCTTAACGGACTAGGTGCAGCCGGAGAATTAGCGGACGCCCTGGACTGCTGCAAAGCAGACATAACCGCCATCCAAGAAGTGCGATGGAGTGGACCGGGCATAAAGAAGATGAAAAACTGTGACATCTACTATGGCGACTGCTACAGACAAAAGAAACAACGCTTATTTGGGTGCGGATTTGTCGTTAGAGGAAGACTCAGGGATAAGGTGATTAGCCAAAATCCAGTCAATGAGCGTATAATGACCATCCGCATCAGGGCTAAATTCGCTAACATTAGCTTCATATGCGCCCACGCCCCCACAGAAGAGAAAGACGACGATTCCAAAGACTGTTTCTACGAGCTCCTCGAAGAAACGTATGAGCAGTGCCCTACCCAACTAACAAGCTCTTGAGAGCTTAACTCTTGAAATCTGAAAAAAACTCCCATAAGATTCTTTTAGATCCCATAGCAAGTCTTAAGAATAAAGATCTTGTTATGGAACTTAAATGGCTCTCATAACAGTCTTATTATAAGAGTTGAGCAGTTTTGCATCTTATAAGTACTTAACTCTTATAGCAAGATCAATTTTTGTATTTTTAATAGGATTATATAAACTTACAGTCCTATAACAATCTTGTTGTGAGAGTTAAGCTCTTGGCATTGTTTTGAAGTATCTACACTCCCATAACAAGACTTATTTGAGAGCTTAAGTCTTTTTACGCTTATATGGAAACCCTAATAGGAGTTCCGTTTTAAACCTCTCATAACAAGAAGCTGTGAAGAGTTCAAATAACAAAAGTCTTGTTATAGGACCCTTATGAGAGCATTATTGCTTTAAGTCTTGTTATAGGATCCTTATGAGAGCATTATTGCTTTAAGTCTTACTAGTTTCGCCCTGTGGTCGAGATTCGACCATTATTATTATAATAACATAATTATTATTATTATAAATAATAAATTCGTACGCCTTTGAATTTTCCCCGTCAATGTTTTACAACGCGGCACAATTTTTAAATGTAAATCGCAATTTGAGAAGGGAAATCTATAGAAAAAACAAAAAACTAACTAAATATTGGGAATGCATTCACATTCCTTACCGCAGTACTTTAACTTCCAAAAATTAGTTCCAGTTAATTATGAAGTCCCAAAGTTCCAGTTAATAATGAAGTGCCAAATAAAATATTTTTTTCTGCCGCCCGCCACTCCAATTTATAAATTTCTTATCCGCAACTCAAAGAGCACTTCTGCAAACGTTCTACGAAAAAAGACCGATGAACTCAACTACTACACTTTCTACACAGTGAAAACGCTCAAAGAAAAAATAACAGTTTTGCATTCACACTTAAGCTGAGACGGAATAAACGCACACACACTTCTCCGTTTTCAGCGTCCCCGTAAATTCACTACTTCAAATGTAACAATTGACCAAACGCTCACGTATGGGAAAGGCAATAATAAAGCTGAGAAGAAATAAACGCACACACACTTCTCCGTTTTCAGTGTCGCCGTAAATTCACCACTTCCAATTCCAATTGACCAAACGCTCACGTATGCGAAAGGCAATACCAAAGCTGAGACGAAATAAACGCACACACACTTCTCCGTTTTCAGTGTCGCCGTAAATTCACCACTTCCAATTCCAATTGACCAAACGCTCACGTATGCGAAAGGCAATACCAAAGCTGAGACGGAATAAACGCACACACACTTCTCCGTTTTCAGCATCACACTACATGTTCGTAAAATCACTTGACTATGATATTGTAAAAAAAAAACACAGTGTTGTTGTTGTTTTTTGCACGATTTTTAATTTAATAATTTAACCGGGTAAACGTTAACAGATCCGGAAAAAATTTATATTCTTCCATTCTATGGCTAAATACCTTTCAGAAAATATATACTTCATGCGGGTGCGTCATCGTTAAGTGGGGTAAAAATGTACCACAAAAAAACCACTTGCCGATTAATATATAGATTATAAGATTTGCATAGCCAAAAGCATTGCATTGTGTCATTTCATTAATCGGTTTCAAGCGAAGTGGACGCGTATGGAGAAATTCAATTGGAAAAAGTGAAAAATATAAGATCTTTTAAGAGAAAAATAATCATAATAAAAAGTGAAAAGAATTAAAAAATTCTTGCCGTTGCATGTGCCCCATCACAATCCAGAGTATCTTCAGATGAACTATAAACTTTAAATGAGTTTTTTCCGCCAATTCAAAGTGAAGTATGTACGTTTGAATTTAATCTGTTCTAGTTTCTGAGTTCACATAAACAATGAATAACATAATGTCAATAAAAAAGTTAGAGAAGAGTTCGTCGCAAAATGCATCAATAACAATAATTACAATAATTTGCGCAAGTGGAAAAAAACTTTTTGACAATGTTACATCGAGTGTATTTTTTTGTTTTGAAATATTTTACTCTTCAAATATGGTGTCTTTTCTAAGAAGAAGAGCTAACTAAATCTGAAATTTTACTCAAGTATGATTTAAAAACTTTCCTACTTTTCCAGCCTAATGATTCATCGAGTGAAGATGATAAGGAGAACAATATCTTCATGGATGAATTTATTAAAAACGATGCTTTTAGAACGGATTTAAGGGAAACAAGCAAACATACAACTTGAATGATATCAAAATTCAAAATGATTTTTTAAAGTACAAGGACAACCAACATGTTTTCATACCTCTACTTCACACTATAAATTAGAAAAAAAAGTTTGTTTTGAAAGATGTATAAGAGAATAAATTTTACCTTACCTATGGAGCGCTTTATGCTGTCCAATTAATAAAAATAAAGTATTCTTTTTTATGAAGATCTTTTTTTCAAAAACAAGAAAGTTGGGTGATTTATCCGTCTTTTGTGTTAAATACCTATGTGCCAATCTTATGTCGTTTTTGATTGGTTGCACTGTAAAGAGAAGTGAATTTTGAATCCAAAAACATTCCTGATCAGTCGCATGTTTACAATTACATGAAACAATCATACACGATTGGGCGATAATCGTCTAGAAAGCTACGCTTGCCTGCAATGCCTTTTGACGAGGCAGTCGATGGAGGAGATATTGTGGATGTGCTGAAGACTGCAACTACTACAAAATAGAAAAACATTCTGAATACAACAAGGGCAGATTTGCCCATGCTATTTTGTTTTAACTGACACAATTTTCAAGACATATGCCAATAGATTATTATTGAAAAAAAAAAAAAAAAAACCTACTGAGTTTTACACTAACAAAAGCCCAAATCTCTTTTATTTACCATAAAATCTCAACATAATATACCTGTTTCATTTACACTTAGATCTAATCCTAAAAAAGCATTTGAGCTCCTATAAAAAGTATTTTGCTCTCATAACGAAACTCTGATTCTTGGCGTTTACAAACTCTGCTCTCTTAATAGTCTTGTAAGAAGAATAAAGATAACTTAGCTCTCATAAAGGTGTAAGTGGAAGATTTGAGCTCTTGTAAGCGGTAGCCATATTACAAAATGCAAACAGAATATTTCGATGTGATTTTAGGGTGACCATCCATAAGAAATTGCAACTTCGATGAAATAGCTAACATGTTTTCTAAATTTCACTCAGTTAAAATTTTTTGCTTGGCTTGTTTATGTTTTCATTTTGTGTTGCGACTGCAATTAATATATATTTTGTATAGTAACAAAATAATATTTAGGTGCAGGCCATATATGGCTTAAGCCATATATTACTTAACTAATTTTGATTTAAGAAACAAATTTGTTATAGTTTTCTGTAATGAAAAGATTGTGAACATGTTTCTGTTGGATTACCATTTATATGCTATGCGTTGGCCTTTTTACACACCACTTCTGCCGGTCGTGCCACGACTGACTCATTTTGTCAATTTTTATGTCTATTCTCGTCGCTATTTGTCAAAATCGTGTAAATGCTTGCTACTCATTTATGACAGCAAAGTACTGTAAGAAAACCTGACGTTAAATGCTATCAGTTCACAGTATGACAAAAACTGACATGCTGCCAGAAAGAATGAAATTTTATTTTTTTCTGGCAAGCTGTCAGTATTTTCTGACATAAAACTGATGGAGTGTGAATGGTATGCCAGAATCATCCATAATCTTGTCAAAATTTTGACCGAAAAAAAACTGACAAACTTGTCAGTCGTGTAAAAAACAAAAAAATATCAGTAGGTATTAGAGCACAAAAAAAGAAAATTTTTAATTACTTGGTAGGAATTTTTTGATAGAAATGGTAACCCTTTTTCTAATTAAAATTATAAATGACGTTCTTAAAATATGCATTATTGCGAGGGCGCATTGTTTTTTTCGAAGCAAAATGTCTAAATTAGTAGATAAAATTTCAACCGCCTGGCCTGTATTTTTGAGGTTTCCCGTTTCAATTAATTAATATGTTATGTGCATCGCCCTTGACTTATGAGAATCATTTTAAAATATAATTATTTTCGCACACTATCATCATTTATTGAACTAGACATACAAACAAAAATCAAATAGAAGTTTGTTTCTTTCTTTCATCCGTTTTTTGAACAAGGCACAGTTATTAAATAGTAGTTTGTTTCTTTCTTGCAAAAAAATGTTAAATGAGAAAGGTATATGACTTTTTACAGTTTAGAAATATTCCTTTCTCGTTTTAGTTGCTCCTATAGGAAGAGACGCGCTCTCATAGTAAGAGTAAGCAGAGCCTTATAAGATTCTTTCCAGAGGCATTTGATTCACAATCTGTCATCTCATAAGAAGAACTTAACTCTGTTAAGGAAACAACAAGTATCGCAAAGAGAGTCTAGCTCTTGCTATGAGTAGCCAAGAGCCTCCTATAACTAGGCCATTTAAGGCTTATAAGAGTCTCATAACGATCTTGGAGAGCGCTACAAGATTACATTTAACTCCCAGAAATAAGTGTAGTAATGCTCTTGGAGAGTCTTATGAGAGTAAAAATGTTACTTGGGTAGACACGACGTGAAAATCGTTCTTGGCGATTTTAACGCAAAGCTAGGGAAGGAGGACATCTTTGGAAACACAATCGGTAAGCATAGCCTCCATGACAAAACCTCCGAAAACGGACTGAGGCTAATCGATTTTGCTGCGGGGCTGAATCTTGTTGTAAGTAGTTCGCGCTTCCCGCATCTCAAAATTCATAAAGGTACATGGCGACCCCCAGATCAATTAACCGTCAACCAAATTGACCATGTTGCGATCGACGCAAGGCACTCTTCCAGTGTGCTAGATGTCCGAACTTTCCGAGGGGCCAATTTTGACTCGGACCACTACCTTGTTGTAGCCAAGGTGCGAATGAGGATATCTTGTTCACGACCAGCGAACTAACGCTGTGAAGAGATATGACGTCGGAAAGCTACAATCGCAAGAGATTGCCAATGCCTTTTAAAATCGAGTGTCCCTTCAATTATCCTTGAATCCCATGCCGCCAGCATTAAACATTGAAGACCAGTGGCAGCAATGCCAAGAAGCCATCAGAACCGCTGCCTCTGAGGTTCTGGGTTTCACTCGGCCACCAAAACGAAACCCATGGTTCGATGAAGAATGCAGGCAGGCAAATGCAGCCAAACAAAGAGCACGACAAATGCTTATGCAAACACGAACAAGGGCTGCTTACGATCAGTATAACGAGATTTACAAGGAGAGAAGAAGGGAAGAACACCGACTTCTCAAAAAGAAAAAGAAGCAGCATGAGAAGCGCTCGTTTGAGGAAATAGAGAGGTGCCATGACAGGAACGAGATTCGGAAGTTTTACCAAAAGGTAAAAAGATCCTGCCAGGGTGGCAAACCCCGAACTCAAGTTACAGGCTTGAGACCAGCAGGGAAACATAGTTATAGAGTCACAGTCGCTACTGAGGATCTGGAAAGATCATTTCTGCAGACTGCTTAACTACGATGAGGACACAAATTCTGCTGTCAGGCAGATTGCCCCATTCAGCTTGGACGATGATCAAGAATGCCGTCCTCCCACCTAGAAGAGGTTAAGCTTGCCATATGCAAACTTAAATCAAATAAGACTGCAGGTGCAGATGGCCTTGATGCCGAACTTTTCAAGGCAGCTGGAGATCAGTTGGAAAGGAGCATGCACCAGCTGATCTGCATGATATGGTCGAAAGAAAGCATGCCCGATGAATGGAACCTCAGTATCGTGTGCCCGATCCTAAAGAAGGGAGACCCTCACAATTGCGCCAATTATAGAGGGAGAAGCCTCCTTAACGTCGCTTATAAGATCTTGTCTGCTGTAATATGTGAACGTTTGAAACCCCACGTCAACAACTTGATAGGTCCTTATCAATGTGGTTTTAGACCAGAGAAGTCCACAATAGACCAAATTTTCACATTACGGCAGATCTTGGAAAAAACCCGAGAACATAATATCGATATTCACCACCTCTTTATCGATTTCAAGGCCGCGTATGACAGTTTTTACAGAGACGAGCTGTACAGAGCCATGTCTAGTTTCGGCATCCCTGCAAAACTCGTACGACTATGCAGGATGACTTTGGAGAATTCACGCTGCTCCGTCAAGGTCGGAAAAGAACTCACCGAGACCTTTGATGTCGAAAAAGGCTTTAGGCAAGGCGACAAACTGTCATGCGATTTCTTCAACATCATACTTGAACAGATTGTAAGAAACTCAAATGTCAACACCAGAGGAACAATCTTTCAAAAGTCTGTACAATTACTCGCCTATGCAGACGATATTGACGTAATGGGAAGAAAAAAGCGTGATGTCATAGGTGCTTTTGCCAGTATTGAAACAGAAGCGGCAAAAATGGGTTTGATGGTTAATGAGGGCAAAAACGAAGTATATGCTGTCATCAAACAAGGACACAGAACATCGACGAATTGGACAAAACGTCACAATAGACAGACATAACTTCGAGGTAGTACAGGACTTCGTCTACCTAGGATCCGCTGTAGACACGGACAACAACATCAGTGCGGAGATCAAACGGAGAATAACTCTTGCCAACCGTTGCTTCTTTGGGTTAAGAAGGCAATTGAGAAACAAAACCCTCTCTAGAAAAACCAAGGTGACCCTGTATAAGACCTTGATCATCCCAGTCCTGCTTTACGGCGCGGAAGCATGGACCTTATCGAAAGCGGATGAGGAAACTCTTGGTCGTTTCGAAAGAAAAATTCTCCGAATGATCTTTGGTCCCGTATGCGAAGACAATGTGTGGAGAAGAAGATACAACAACGAGCTGTATGAGTTGTACCGCGACATGGGCATAGCCAGAAGAGTACGCATCACGAGGCTACGATGGTTGGGCCCTGTAGAGCGGATGGACCCAAACGCTCCGGCTCGTCGGGTGTTCGAAAGCACATTGCAGGGAAATCGCGGAAGGGGAAGACCTCGTCTTAGGTGGCGCAATCAAGTGGATGAAGACCTCAATCGACTTGGAGTGCAAAACTGGAGAGAGCTCGCCCGAGATCGAAATCGTTATAGAAGGATGTTGGTTGAAGCCCAGGTTCACCCCGAACTGTAATGCCCACCTAAGTAAGTAAGTAAGTTCAATCAAATACTGACACATAAAAAGAAAAAGAATATTTCCCAACCTCCATGGTATAATAACAGGCTGACACAACTTAAAAATTTAAAAAATAAATCTTTCGCTAAGTTTAAGAAATGAAATGATTTGGCTGACCAAATACAGTTTTGTTATCTTCGCAGGCAATTCAAGGTGTTAAGTAAATTCTCGCACAGAAATTATATTATGCAGGTTGAACTCAATTTAAGAATCGATCCGAAAAGTTTTTGGTCTTTTATAAATTCAAAACGAAAATCGGTCGGGATTCCGAATTCTATGTTTTTTAAAAATCATGAATCTGATGAAATTGAAAACACGGTTGAGCTATTTGCTCAGTTTTTTGAATCGGTCTATTCTAACTCACATGAAAATCTAGTTCACTTTTCAGGTTATAATCCTAAAGTAAGTATAGGATCCTTACAGTTAGATCTCAACGATGTCTTAGAAGGATTGATTGATCTTAAGCCAAACGCTAAACCTGGCGTTGATGGTAGTCCTGCGATAATTTTGAAAATATGTTCCAGTTCTCTGGCTCTTCCATTACTAATCATTTTCAATTCTTCATTGTCATCTGGACTGTTCTTAGATGAATGGAAATCCTCTTTCTTGATTCCAATTTTTAAATCGGGTTCCAAAAACAATGTAGAGAACTACAGAGGAATTTGTAAAATCTCTGCAATTCCTAAGTTTTTTGAAAGCCTTGTCAAAAAAAACTTGATTTCCTAGTGAAGGAACATATAAGTGATGCCCAACATGGGTTCATCTCGGGATGATCAACAATCAGCAATTTAACATGTTTCTCTTCTTTCGTCGTGGACGCTATTGAAAGTAAAGGTCAAGTGGATGTTATTGATACCGATTTTAGCAAAGGGTTTGATTCGGTTTGTCACAAAATACTGCTTCAAAAATTGAAATCATTTGGTTTCCACTCAAGCCTCTTTCAATGGATCTGTTCCTTCCTCATGAAAAGGGTTCAAAAACTCAAAATTGACGAATTCACCTCAAGGCAGATAAATTGTACTTCTGGTGTTCCACAGGGTAGTCATCTAGGTCCTCTACTTTTTATCATATTTATTAATGATATTGTTAACTGTGTCAACTTCAGCAAATGCCTTATATACGCAGACGATCTGAAACTTTTTCTGAAAGTAACCTCTCTCTAGTGATTGCCAAAAACTCTAATTGGATCTTGATAATCTATCTCGCTGGTGTGTGTTAAACTGCTTGAATCTTAACGCCAAAAAATGTTTATGCAAGAGTTTTCATATTATCTTGATTGCAATCCTCTTCAGACAACTGAAAAATTTAAGGACTTAGGCGTACTTTTTGACTCCAAATTCTCTTTTACACCACATATAGAAGTTGTATCAATTTGTATCAAAAGCTAACTCAATGTTAGGATTTATCAAAAGAAACTCCATAGACTTTACTAACCCCTACACCCTTGTGTACTTTATACCTCACTAGTAAGACCCAACCTAGAGTATGCAGACATCGTCTGGAACCCTCACCAACAATGTTTTTCAGATCGAATTCAGAAAGTTCAGAATAGGTTTACGAAGTATGATTTTACAAATTGCGATGTTGCTTTCATCCAAATTCCACAGCTAGGCAGAGTCTTCTAGGTTTGCAGTCACTCAAATCACGTAGATCTAGTCATGACATAGTTTTTGTGCGAGACATTTTATGTTATCATATAAAGTGTCCTTCCTTGTTGTCTTTAATTTGTATTTATGCTCCAGAGAGGCCGTTGAGGGATAGAAATCTTCTTTTTCAATCAAGACACAGAACTTATTATGGCATGAGTGAACCAATTTCAAGATCAGTTAGAGAGTTTAATGAAATTTGTGGTCATATTGATTTAGCCTTCTCCAGAGATAAATTTCGAGATGAATTGTAATACTTAATTTTAAGAAATTGAAACCTGTTTTGTTATAATGTGTAATCTGTTGAGCTCATTGCTCGTAGGTGAAATAAATAAATAAATAAATAAATTAAACCAAGAATAAACAACTTGATTACGTTGTTTTGTTAATGTTTTTTTTCTTAATTATGGATTGAGTAGTTTTATTCGGACCTTTTGTACATTATTAAGCATACTTTCGACAATATAGGGTAATTTTTTCATGCAGAAATATTGAAGCATAAGCCGGTAACAGAGCTTGCCCCAGAACGTCTTGAGAAAAAAACCATTTGCGGTGTCCACTATAACTAGGCTGGAAATTATATGAAATTAAAAAATCAAGAAAAATTAGTCAAATTATGATCAAATCTTTCCCCCGACGCGACGTTCTCTGATAATTTCTTTTTTTTTTTTTAATTTTTTGCGGCCATTTAAAGTGTAAACTGTTTTTTCCATTAAAAATTCCGCCATTTTGGGGGTAGGAAACACCCTTAATGTAAATATTTTATTTAACGTTGGGGAGCGGATTTCTTATGTCAAAAATGTGTACAAAGTTTGAAGTAAATCGATCAAGTAGATTTGAAATGACAGTGAACACGGGTTTTGAAAAAGTAGCTTTCAGAAATACGCCTCTAAAGCTTGTGAGCTAAGAAAGTTACAAAAAAAATAAATTTTTTCCGAATTACATAAAATTATCGATTAATATAAAATACACTTTTATGGCTTTTCCTACCTGAACAATCAAAAAAATCCTACCCCCACCCCCGATCTAATCGTTCACATTTGCATTTAAGGTTGTCGACCTTATCTCAATAAAATGTAACAAAGCTCGCTGAAAGAAGCAAACAACGAAAACAACCATAAGGACATAAAAGTTAACTAAAATAAATTGACAGAATGACAGCGAATAAGAATACCCAAAACATGCCAAGACATTTCTGACACAACTTCAAATTCAAAACATTGTAACGAGATGTTACATCTAGACTACCAGAGCATAATGCAATCAAACACAATGCGCACACGAAAAGAGAAAAATAATAACAGAATAAAAAAGATTCAGAATTTGCTACAAACTTATATTTCCGGGATGAGATTAGTTTTAGGGACAACCCAAGCGGCTTGAACTTATACAGTACAGTTCATGATTTCGCCTTCACATAGCATCTCTTTACAAGGTTATCCTAGATATTGAACATCCATTTGCAGAAGTTTTTCGATGAGAACTCTGATTGCGGATACATGCATGTGCGTTTCCCTTTTCAGTTACAATCAACTGGCACGTACTTCACGACAAGTTCAGATTGAAACCGTGCCCCCAACTTCCAAAACAGATATGATTTCTGATCTCAACTTCCACCATCATACAATACCCCCTCCCTAGCTGGAGATGAACTTTTACTGCGCAAAATAATTCCTTACAGAGAGCAAAACTTCTCGCTAGGAAAAATGCGAATGTGCACGCAGATGAAACAAGAAACTAACAATCACGAAATCGAAATCTAATCGAATATGGTATTGGCTCTGTTTCTAGGATGTGGTTGTGGGGTAGGAGTACCTGTGAGTTGAGGGCAGGTCATATTGTTGAAGAAACGCGCTGCAAAAAAAGGAAGAAAATATATAAAACAAGAAAATATGAAAATACTACAACCGTAGCATCACAACTATCTTTTGGTTTTCTGGCTTTAGTTCACAGCAGTAGAGGAATGCTCTGGAATGAAGGTGAATTCTACCAGTGAAAAACTTGGTTAGAACTTTTCTCAGAATTGATTTTGCTTGTGATCATCAATCTTCGAGAATTAAGTCGGGCGCAGTTCATACGACTTACTCCTATTAAGTTATTCGACTGCTCTAAATGTATCGTGTGCTCTAGATAGGATGACACTACAGAGCGGGGAGCCCCGGCTTTGAAGGCTGTGAGAGCTTCTAATTCACCGTTTTCTGATTTCCCAACTGTATTGTCTATGTTCAACTTTTGAGCATTTCAAATCTTGAAATTGCTCAAAGCTCTTCAAATACTCGATAGCTTCTGAGTTCGCTAAGCCGATCGAAAGTTAGAGTTGAGTTTTCAGGCAGCAATCGCTCTTTATACAGTCCTTACAGCGAGTTCAATGGTTTTGAAGGATGGGGTGAAATACATCTTTTTATATAAACCCACTCCCTAAGCTAGGCGGACTGACGAACAAAGCATTAGCCATTGAGCGCAACACAGAACACACGCAGCTAGACGACTTATCATTATTCAGGAAAGGGTTTCTAGTTTCTTTTTTCACCACTGTTGTTTTCGATACTCCTGCTTCCTGTGCATTGTTAGCTATCTGACAGGATGTACTCTGTCTGTACATGATATCTGGATGCATTGTAATGTTTTGATTATGGTAATTTTTTTGGTTCAGAAATCTTCTCATACCATTTTGCTGTAGCATGCCTTGGAGGGTAAGAAGATCGAAAAGAATGAAACAATTCGATGTTATTTGAAAAGGAAGACCAAAATGATTTAGTTTCTCATTTGCGAAATCATTGCCAGGGGCATTACCAATTTTGTTTTATTTTCCTGATGAAAATGTTCAAGGAAATCCTTATTGGGTTTGTTTTTTTTTCTTTCTTCGTTCAGTATTCTAAGTCAAGTTAGAATTCAATGGTGATGTAGATGCAGCAATGAATCAGTGTTGATAAATTTTGGTGCTTGAAATGGTTGTTTGCTTTGCTTACTATGGCAAATTTATAAGAAACATTAAATCGTTTCGTGGTGATGTCAAAGTAATCGTGGTCACCGACTAGTTTTCTGAATCGATTGAGGACAACTTTATTTCACAATGATCCTTGGGCGGTAAAATACTCAATTATAGCTGATTCGGTTAATCATCTTTCTAGTTCATTTTGTGAGGCTTCCCAAAAAAAAGTGGTATGAGGGGTGTAAAGGTCAGATAGTCGAACTTTTGCGCGGGACTTCTAGTAACTTTTTGAGTTTGTCATATTTTGTTAGAATATTACTTGTACTATGTTGTTTTACCACCGAACAGGTAGTAAAAGACTTTAAAAATGATTCAAAAAGCTTCATCCGTGTTACCTACTGTGCCTCGGACAATAGACTAAATTTTAACCCAATAAAATAACCTTGACAATCCTGAGCCTCTTTTGCTCCTCGTTGTCTGAAGGTCACACATATCAGATCTCTTGATTGTCGGTCTAAGTGCTTTTCGTAGTCAACCAGCACAACATACTTATTCTTTAAGCAACCCCTATGTTTCCTATTTGGATCCTTACAATTTGTGTTGCTGATATTATAAAAAATAAATAAATAGGGTGGCGCAGCAGAGCGAGGAGCCCCTGGGCCTAGCGCATTTCTCACAACCATGCCTTGTGAGGGAATGGAGAGGACCTACTTTCTGCCGGTTCCGAACGGCTAATTGAAAAGCGCTTTTCATGGTAATGAATACTAACGGAGGACTTGCCAATTCCTCGCGAAAGGCGATACCCGTGAAAAAACATTTTTGCCTCTGTTGGGATTCGAACCTCGAACCTCTGGGTTAGCAGGTGGAAATGCTTACCATCACGCCACGAGTACCACCTGATATTAGCTGCTTAGTTAGTTAGTTGCTGATATAAGCCGTTTTTTATTTGGAATTTTAAAGTCATCTTCACTAATACGCTGAAAAAAATGCTGTACTCACTAAAGAAACTTTATTCCATAAACTCCATTTACCAGCCATCCCCGTTGTTCACTTCTGAACACTGACTTGTTTTTGTTCACTGATCGTTGTTGTTTTCCTATGTGCGATGTTCTGCAAACGTGAATATTGTGGATTCCCAATAAAACAAGGCTATCATATTGGCTATTAGTTAACCTTACATACTCTCCGTGTTTCTTGCTTAGAGCTGTGCACTTTCTTTGCTTCTTTCTTTCATTTCTGTATTCCCTTTCGAGGTGAATCTCTTCATTTCTGTTATTTAAGGGGTACTTTGACGACGCACAGTGTGCAATTTGGCCAATCCAGCGGAACTTTAATGAAAAATAAATGTTCTCCAAATGCAACAAAATTGGTATCATATGAAAGATACAACCTCCAGCAATAAAAATGCAAAAACAAAAACAAGAAAATATCTGTATTTACTGTTCTACAGCACCACAAACATCAACTTTGTTGAAGCAAAAAAAAAAAAATTTAATTCAATTCTTTTTTCATATCAAGTTGTTAGCATCGTGGTTAAGTAAGTAGTTAGTTGTGCACCTCAAATTTATTTTATTTATTTTTGTCGAAATTAGAAGTTCTCAGAGAAAAAATTTTTTTTTTGTACACCAACAGAAAAAAATTAAAATTTGTTTTGGAAGGCTGAAAATGTGATATTTTTTTTTTGTGTTTTGTGACTTTGTAAAGCGTTTTAAAAATGTATCCTCATGTATCCGTCTAGGTATTAGGCTTGAAATCTCCGTTAGTATATTCTGTGTTAGAATTCGTTTAGTTTTCTTGCTTCTTTTTGCTGACCCCATACAATTTTTTTTTTTTTTTTTTCAATAGGGGTATGTAGCACAATGAGAAAATCAGAAATTTTTGGCGTATGGAGAATTTTAGCAATAGAGGGTCGGAGCCCTTCGCGAGGAATCGGCAAAAGCTCTGAGAGTTATAACTGCAATACAGAGCGCTTTCTCACTGAGCCGTTTGGAAATAGCAAAAACTTTGTAACTCTCCATTCCTCACCATCATAGGCGGATCCAAGGGGGGGGGGGGGGGGGGGGGGGGGTTGGGTTATATCGTCAGATTGATGTAAATATCGTCAGATTGATGTTTGCATATGTGTCTCGATCCGATAAAAGTGACTTACTTGGCAAAAAATCGGTTGTTGGATCATGATTGATTACACAAGTTCTTTTACTGAATATTCATGAAGCGCAATCAGAAATTGTAACATCGCTATTATTTCACAAAATATAAATTCAGAGAAACGAATTTTTACATGAGTTTGAATGGTACATCAGCGCCATTCATAGCGTGCTGTGTAAGCTTTCACTTTTGCCTAAAAGGTGCCTTTTCTCGGATCGCGTCACATATAAACTTTTTTACTTGTAAATTTTTGATCGGAAGATACTAACCAGTAAAGCATCAAGCGCATTTTGGATGTTCTGGTCGTGGATTCGTTGTCTCCACATCTTGACTTCTGAAAGAAAATATTCTTTCGAGCAATCCGATATATCTTCGTAGAATTTTGTAGAAGTCAGCGCATTTCTTTTCGTTAAATTCTTGTTTAAGAAACAGTTGCCTGAAACTTTGGAAAATGGATTTGTGTTCCGAGAACTGACTTTTGAGTTGAGAAATGAACGTATCAAGAAACGGAATGTAGAAAGAAATTCTGTAATACTTTGTGCTTGAACGTTGCAACGATTTTTTTGTGGATTGCAACGGCGGCGCGGTGGGCGGCGTGGCAATTTCATTGTGATTTCGTATTCAGAACAAATTCTAGCAACATGTTCATAAATGTTCAATTTCTTAAAGAATTGCCGAAAAAAGCTCTATTGTTTCAAACTTTTGTAATCAACGCCTGCATTAAATTAGAGTTGTTCCCCGATGCATAGAAGGATGCCAAAGTCATTCCGATCGCTAAAGCCGGCAAACCTCCCGAAAATGTCAATAGCTACAGACCTATAAGTTTATTGAGGTTTTAAAGGAAAAATTTTCTAACATTATCTCAGAATCGAATATATATCCCAATGAACAGTTTGGCTTTAGACAGTATCATAGCACGTCCCACCAAGTTCTGAGAATATGTAACCACATCAAATCAAACCGTACGATGGGAAAATCTACAGGAATGATTCTGCTAGACATTGAAAAAACTTTCGACACGGTTTGGCACGAAGGTCTTATTCACAAAATGAAAAACTTTAATTTTCCTGCTCATCTATGTAAAATTATCTACAGTCTTTTGCCTGGTCGCTCTTTCAAAGTACATGTTAATGATTGTGTTTCAAATGTTGTAAATTTCTGTGCAGGTGTTCCCCAAGGCTCGGTCCTTGGTCCTGTCCTATATAACTTGTTTACTTCTTCTATTTGATCTTCCTATTATACCAAATTGTGACTTAGCAATATTTGCTGATGACACTGCAATATTTTCATCACATGAATTTGCTCTCGACATTGAGAGAAATCTACAAAATGCGATAAAAATATTAAATTCCTATTACACTAAATGGAAAATTAAACTGAACCATGAAAAAATTCAAGCCATCTTTTTTACTCGAAAAAGAAAATCTTGCTTCCTCCCAAGTAGTCAGTTAGAAGTGAACGGTTGTTATATTAACTGGGAGCCCTCTGTAAAATACTTAGGAATCACCCTAGACAAAAAACTAACCTTTAGTGAACACACTTCAAATACACTGAAAAAAGTCTCTATTGCGATCAGGATATTATACCCCCTTATAAATCGGAAATCTTCTCTTTCAAAAAATAATAAAATTATAATACTAAAAGTGATTTTCCAGGCTATTCTACTCTATGGATGCCAAGTATGGGGAAAATGTGCAATCTGTTACCTAAAAAATTTACAGGTGTCTCAAAACAAAGTTCTTAAGATGATGCTAAGTTTACCTTGGCATCACTATACCTTAGATGAGCATCAATAAGCGAATGTCGAATTGATTTCGGATAGAATTGAAAAGCTAAATAGACGCTTTATAGAACGCTGTACGTTTGCCGATAATCCTCTGGCAAACGAAGTAAGGTTAGATTCCTGATTAATTATATACTAACTTAATTATTTACATTCTTATTTGTTGATTTCAATTCTTAATTTATTTATTCACTGTTTATCGTTTTATTCGTTTGCTTATTTATTTCATTTGTTTACTCATTTGCTAAATTATTTAATCGTTAATTATTTTATTATTATAATTATTTACTGTATTTATTTATTAGACTATTTATTTATTGTTTATTCATTCAGTTCTTTATTAATTTATTTATTTATTTATTTACTTATTTATTTATTTATTTTTTTATTTGCGTATTTATCTTTATCTATTTTCCTAATTACTTATTTATTTATTTGTTGGATAATTAATTCTTGTAATAAGTTACGTTACTTTTTGTGAATTCATTGTCATGCTTCATTTTTGTTTTTACTGCTCACTCCTGCTTAATATTTATTGATTTATTAAATATTTCATTTGTTTTGTAAAAAAAAAAAATTGTCATTCCTTGAGTTATCAAGTCAACACCCTCTGTGCAATATTCTTTAATTGAAGGTTTTTGTTCGTGTTTTCCTTCTAAATTCAAATCATTGCTCTTATCGTCTTTTTTTTTCTCTTAGTCAAAAATACTGTTTCAGAAGAAAGATAAATATGATATTATCAAATCTCTGTTTTATATAATGTGTGATAACAATATTCAAATGTAATTTATAACGAAATAAAACTATCTGTCTATCTGTTCATAAATAACGTGGAAAGTAGAATCTGCGTTTTCGCGTTTGTACGTAAATTCATTCAAAGCTTCATCTGCCAGCGTAGTAGCCTCACCCAGAACTTGGTTTTTAGATTGCAATTCCCGACTCAAAGGCAAAACAATCGAATTAACTGATTCCATAATGTGACAGGCGATTTGGAATTCAACCGTCGAAATCGCTGTCAAAAGATGCAATGCCTTTAACGAAGTATCTCGATCTTTCCCCGTTTTGATTTCTTCCAAAGATTCAATAACAGCCGGTTGCAATTCAACGTACGTTTCAACTGCTTCATGAAACTGAGCCCACCTGGTAGGACTAACAGACTTAAACTTTTTTTTTTTTCTCACTTTTGTTTATCATTTTTGAAATTTCTTGGTGTAGAACGTCTTGTCATTTAGGCCAGTGAAAAAATGCTTCAATCGCTCCGATAGTTCCTAACGCATTTTTGATTCCTGACACTTCGCAAGCTGCATTGACTGCCAAACTAAAGCTATGTGCAGTGCAATGTACATAAATTGCCAAGGGGAAATACGATCCCAGATGAGCCTGTGCACCAATGAATTGGACACTCATTGCCGGAGCTCCGTCGAATCCTTGGCCATAAATATATGAGCAATGGACGAAAACATCATGTAAATAATTTCTGATTGAATCTGCTAAACCTCGTATAAATAAAAAAAAAATTTAGTAATAGACCCCCCCATGCCCAAATCCTGGATCCGCCACTGCTCACCATGATATGATTGGAAGAATTGTTCCACACCAGCTGAGTTTCCTGAGCTCTGTTGTGACACATTATTTTTATTTCCATGTGATCTACATTACATGCGTTATAGTGTCATGTTTGCAAGTATTTGAATGATGGTCAAAAATTCTACGAAATTTCGGAAACTTTAGGGTAATTTCTCCCTTACCAGCCTCTTTCAACAAGATAGATGTTAGCCTAGGTTTTTGACAATTGCCTACTATCAGCAGGTTTAAATCACGATATCTAACTGTAAAAAACTTTGTCTCATTTATTTGCCACAACACAACGAAATAAATAAGCTGATTGAAATTGAATTATGACTATCGACCGTCAACACAGAAATTTTTCAGGTCTATATCGGGGCCAAGATGCTATAGAAGCCATCGGGAAAGCATGCTTAAATATTTAAGGAGCAATCTACTGCACCATATCGTACTAGAACAACTTCCATGAAACCACCTTCTTTAGAAACCAATCAGCCGTAAAGTGTTTGTCCTTCCTTTTGACACTTTGCCATATCCTTGCCTTTAAGGTCGCACTCTATCACGCTTTTTCTGAGCAATACTCTTTATCAAATTGCAATCAATCTTTATCAGCCACCACACACGTACCAAGTGTTTGCCATGAATCTTAATTTGCTACACGTATGCGGATGTTCAAGCGGAAACGACTGACCACGGAAACAAATTCACACCAAAACATAACCATTATCACGTAAAAGTGTACGCTGTACAACAAGGAAGTAGTTGCTCGAATCACGATATCCTTCATAGCATCTCATCCTTTCATCATGACCTAGGTAGCTATACTCTCTATGTATTTTACAGCTATTGTAATACCCATAGACAAACGAAATAGAGTCACTAATTTGAAAAAATTGCAAAACTCCTGACATGTATGGAGTGTGTCCTTCAAGGAGTCACACCCTCTCAAGTTGATTTGACTCTGTACCATACTCCCCAAAGAGACAAACAACCATTCAATAAATTCTTCCGAAATAAAATAAAACCATAGCGAAGGACAACATATTTGTAGCCAGGATCCCAGAACTACTAAGCTTGGCTTTTGGCCCAAGCAAATAACACATAGTAGACCAGTAACTCTATGGATTCGTATCTCTGGTAGTGGTATAGTGTCGGTCTTCCCACATCTGTCTGAGACACATATGAATGGGCAAGATAAACTACAATCATATTTTATCGTTTGTCCAACGATGCTGAAGCTAACTGGTTAGAAGTATAAAATTCAGCTTCACCGAGTGCACGAAGGCAAAGTTAAGTAAATCATCATAAATTCTACAGGATTCTATTCTAAGAATAATTATTGTTGTCGGTTTTCTTAAAATAAGGAAATAGCTAGCTTCCATCGACCGCGAACAGTGCGTCTTAGTTTGGGGAAACATAATGGCTCAAACATTGAGTGGAAATAAAATAAAATTTATTGCTGAGCTATGTACATATTTATGTATGTAATCGCCAGGCAATGCCTTTGGTTTGTTGCTAAGAAATTAAGATTTTCCCTTGACGGCTCATTATTTTGATTTTATTGCCTTGTAAGGGGCTTTTCTTTGTATGAGGCGTTTCTTGAAGTGAGATGAGAACTAAGATTTAGGGCTGCTTGGGAATGCAATATTTTCAAATTTGTGAATGGAATCATAAATTATTTTCATTAAAAAACTAAATTCATTGAATTGAGTTTGAGTCTTTGATTTCAAGCAAGAAGCAGCTCGTTTGAGGAAATTGAAAGATGCAATGACAGGAATCAGCTTCATAAGTTTTACCAAAATTTAATAAAATCATGCCAGGGTGGCAAACCTCGAGATCAAGCCTGTGAAGTCCAGCAGGAAAACACAATAACAGACACGCTACTGAGGATCTGGAAAGACCACTTCTGCAGACTGCTTAACGGCGATGAAGATACTCCCGGCCTAGCAGTAGTTAAACTTGACATACATAAACACTGAAAACAACTTCAGTGCGGAGGTCAAACGGAGAATTACTCTTGCCAACCATTACTTCTTTGAATTATGAATGCAATTGTGAAACAGAACCCTCTCTTGTAAAACCAAGGTAGCTCTTTCAAGGACCATAATCATCCCAGTCCTGCATTATTGCGCGGAAGAGTGTACCATTATTGAAAGTGGATGAGGAAACCCTTGGTCATTTAGAAAAAAGCGCTCCGAATGATATCTTGTCCTATATCTGCAGAAACAACAACGAGCTGTATGAGCTGTGATATTGGCATAACTATAAAGCGGATGGACATTAACGCTACGAATCGACGGGTTTTCGAATGCACATTGCAGAGATGTCGCGAAAAGGGAAGACTGTGATGCTTCTTTATTTTCCAGCTGGAGTAGGACTCAGCGGGCCAGGGTCTTTCCCAAGGAAGCCAAAAGACTTGGGGTGCGATGGTCCAACCTCTGCTCAAAAAGGAGAACTCCGACACGGCAAATGTTTTCTTAAATAATTTCTTTATTATACTAGTCTAGAAAGATACCTACTTATTGTTTACAATTTTTTTTTTTTCGCATCTCAGAGACTTAAGTGGCACTGAACTTAGAGCAAGCTCATTTGTACACACTTATCTACGCTCTTCATAATTAATGCAAGTGTTAGTGGTTAGAAAATAACGCCAACACAAGCACAAAGAGAACGTATCCGAGGAAAAATAAAAAACATTACGAAATATAACAAAGTAAAACTTAAATTAAATTAAATTAAATTAACATTAATAGAACAAACTAAACTAGTGGAACATTACTAAACAAGGTTTATAAATAAAAAATGAAATTAAATTACAGTAATAAAAAAATCAATTAAACATGAATCATGCAGATGGTATACTGGTTCTTAAAATTGTTTCTGTTATTACGTTAATGCAATCTTTAAATTAACAACAATTTCTTTTTGTTTACGTTAATCAAAAAAGAATTAAAAAAAAAGGTAGAAACTGAATAAGCAAGCCTGAACGGTCGGGTTTCTTTTGTTTATCTTCACCTTTCGTTGACTTTGTTGACGACGGCGACGGTATCGAGGCGTGGTCGGTAATTTGCTACGCTGGTCGGAATTGGTGCAACCTTTTGCTGTAGCACCTGGCGTATTGTGTTGGTCGTCTGGTCGCGATGCGCTATATTTGGGATAAGCAATAATTAGTTTAAGTTTTAATAGACCTCACAGCATAGTGCCCACTGAGTCCTGACGTTATGAGGCCGATTAAACCGGTTTCCTACTAGGGTTGACCATAAAAGTCGAACGAGCGGCAGATTTGGTACTTTTAATGGACCTTAGAAATGAGGTGTGCCTCCTGGATCCATCCTCAATGTAAGGCCAATTAAACCAAATTACAATATTCGGGAGCGGAAGGGAGTGGACTATTAAAGTCGATAAAGCGGCGGATTTGGTACTTTTAATGGACCTGAGCAATGAGGTGTGGAAATCAGTATAGTAAATGTATAGAACTAACAGAAGATTTTTGTGCTGTTTTCAACAATTTCCCTACAAATTGGGCACAGAATCGGGTTGTTATTTCTTATATACGAGAAAAAAAAATTTATACTTTTCCTACCAGATCTGTAATGAAATAGTGTTGAGTAATTAAAAAGCAAACGTCGACTTCAATGGTTTATTACAGACTAAATTACAATAGGTATAAAGTTTAAGAGCAAGCATAGAATTCAATAAACTGGCAATGGTATAATCTATGAAGTATGTCTTAGTATAAGAAGAATAGTCAGAGCGTTGCCATAACAAAATAAGTTCATTCTTTTTAACACTCTCCCTCAACGCGAAGAAACTATGATTATGTACAAGAGTTAACAAAACAAAGAGAAAATCTTTACAATAGATTTGATCTAAAAAAAAACTATTCAATGAGACCCAATAGCTTACAAAATCTGTTATGCTTTACTTTTTGCAAGTTTTTAGTTAAGACATCTGCCATCATTGCGTTGGTTGGAATATAATTCAAGTCAATCGTGCCGCTAGTACAAACCTCTCTAATATGATGATATTTGATATCAATGTGCTTGCTTCTTGGGTGATGCACTGGGTTCTTCACAAGCTGTTGAGCGCGTAAATTATCCCCATTTAAGGTTACATGTGATGAAACGAATTCGGCACCTCCAAGCTCATGGACCAATCGCTTTAGGTACACAGCCTCCTTCGCTGATGCAGATAGAGCCATATATTCTGTTTCGGTACTGCTCAATGCCACAGTCGGTTGCTTTTTAGACTCCCAAGAAATTGCAGCACCACCAAGCACAAATGCGAAGCCTGTATATGATCTCCTGTCTGAGACGTCACTTCCCCAGTCAGCATCAACAAAACCTTCAAGCTGTTTTCCTGTTGGAAAATAACGCAATTTATATTTATAAGTATGATTCAAGTACCTCAACAAATGTTTAGTTGCAGTCAAATGTTCTTCATGTGGATCCACACTGTAACGAGCCAATTTGCTGACTGAGTGGATTATATCTGGGCGTGTTGATATTGCCAAATAAGTCAAGGAGCCAATAATTGACTGGTATTGATCTTGATTCGCTCGCTTACAGTTGCCCTGACAGTTAAATTGCTGACCAGCTTCCAACGGTGTTTGATTAGGTTTGCATTGAGTCATTCCCGTCTCTCGTAAAAGATTCAGTATAAGTTGGCTTTGGCAGATAGAAATCGCTCCGGTTTCTCCTTCTCGACTGATTTCAAATCCAAGGAAATGATGCAAGGGACCGTTGTCAACAACCTTGAATTGCTTTTTGATTTGATCCTTCATTTCAATAACTGACTTCTCAGATTCAGATCCCAAAATAAAATCGTCTACATATACTGCCACAATTCTCAAACCACATTCACCATTTGCAACGTAGACACAAGGCTCACTAATGCATTGACGATATCCAATTGACTTCAACACAGCATCTAGTTTCTGGTTCCACGCTCTACCAGATTGTTTTAAACCGTACAGAGCTTTTCTCAGCTTTAAGATTTTTCTTGGATTTCTTTGGTCTACAAAACACTCTGGCTGATCCATGTGTACATCCTCTTGAAGCTCCCCATTTAGGTAGGCAGAAGACACGTCCATTTGATGCAAAATTAGTTTCTTCTCTACAGCTAAGGCTAAGATCAAACGAATTGTAGAGTACCTTACAACTGGTGAAAACGTCTCCTTAAAATTCATCCCAAATATTTGGCCAAAACCTTTTGCAACCAACCGTGCTTTAAATTTTCTCACCTTCCCATTTTCGTCATTTTTGACATTGAAAACCCATCGACAACCAATTGGTTTGATATCATCAGTGGGTTCCACGAGTTCCCATGTGTTATTAGAGTTCACATGTAAGCCAGATGTAAACCATTTCAGAGTATTCGGTTGTACAGCCATTGCCCTCAACAAAGCCCATGTAAGGTCTAAATTTCATCCAAAGGGTGAAGAATTTATAATGGTTGGATATTCAAGCACATCAAAAGCATATCGACTTTTTGACAAAAGTATTGGAAAAATTGTTGAGCGAAGAGATGTCCAATTTCTAGAAAATGAAAATAAAGCTAATGATTCAGTTGACTTTGGAAGTTATTTGGTAGAAGAGAATGATGAAACTGAAAGTCATGTTGAACATCGGGTCCAAAACGACGGTTTCCAAAAGGAAATGAACCAAGCTAAGCCACAGAGAAAACAGATAATTACGCAGCAGAAAGATAATTTAAAACTCACAGAGTCGCATGTAAAAATATCTGGGAAAGAGGGTGTTTCTGAAATGAAAGATCAGAACAGGGTGAAGCAAGACAACAAAAGTACAGAAGAGTCAAAAAGGTACCCGAAACGAAAGCGTTCAACCACAAGTAGTGAAGAAGATGACGGTGTGAAAACTCCAACTTTTGGTACGGGTAGGCCAAAAATTATTAGATCAGGAAAACCTGGAAGACCCAAAAAGCAATATAACGTTTTGAATGCCTTGAAAACAATCCAAATCATCATTATTCCTCAAACGGCGAAAGAAGCCTTATCATTACCTGAATCTTCGATGTGGAAAAGCGCTATGGATGATGAATACGAAAGCTTGATGTCTAATAACACATGGGAACTCGTGGAACCCACTGATGGTATCAAACCAATTGGTTGTCGATGGGTTTTCAATGTCAAAATGTCGATATGCTTTTGATGTGCTTGAATATTCAACCATTATAAACTCTTCACCCTTTGGATGAAATTTAGACCTTACATGGGCTTTGTTGAGGGCAATGGCTGTACAACCGAATACTCTGAAATTGTTTACATCTGGCTTTCTTTTGGTCCATACTTCTTCGGGAGTAACATTTAATAACACCTTCGTAGGGCATCTGTTCCTTATATACACGGACGTATTTACAGCTTCACCCCACATGTTCTCATTAAGTCCAGATTGCATCAGCATGCATCTCGCCATCTCTACAATGGTTCTATTTGCCCTTTCGGCAACTCCATTTTGCTGTGGAGTATAAACTACGGAAAATTGACGAGATATACCGCATTTTTCTAAATAATCTGTAAACTCTTGACTGCGGTACTCAGTGCCATTATCGCTACGCAACGCTTTAATGCGCTTGCTGGTTTCACGTTCAACCATTGAATGGAATTTCTTAAAATCATCGAAGACCTCACTTTTAGCTTTGATAAAGTACACAAATATCTTGCGCGATTTGTTATCAATAAAAGTAACAAAATACCTTGCGCCTCCAAGTGAAACTTTCCTCATAGGCCCACATACGTCTGTATGAACAAGTTCCAACAGATCCTCAGATCGCGTCTTAGATTCGTGAGGAAATGCCTTCACGCAGATTTTTCCTCTCATACAAATCTTGCACTGAAAGTTTTCTGGGGTGTCTTCCAAATGAATGCCACTAACCATTTTACCTGCGTGCACTTTATTTAAGCTGCCTATATTTAGGTGGCCATATCTGTCATGCCATTTTTGAATGTTGTTGAAATTTGAATTACATGCAAATAAATTTTCATTGTGATGATATTTAAAAACAAAAAGATTATTTTCTAAACATGCATTTAAAATAGTTTTACCACTTTGCTTGATTTGAGCAAGATCTTTGGTAAATTCAACGTTGCACCCATTCTCAATTGCCTTGCTGACTGATAAAAAATGTGCTTTCAGACCAGGAACGAATAGCACATTTTCCAATATAAGATCACACAATTTCGTATAAAGAACAACGGTACCGATACCGGTGGCCGTTACAAAATTATCACCCGCTAACTTTATGTCTTGCATGCATTCCTTTTTATTCTTAAATAAAGATTCATCACTACATATATGCGCCGTGGCCCCTCTGTCCAGGCACCAATAGTTTGGACCAAGCACATTGCTGTATGAAGCCGACAACATTGAAAAAGAAGCAACTAATTTCGTGTCTTTAACTCTTCTTTTTTCCTGACAATTTGCAGCGAAGTGCCCCCTTTTACCGCAGTTGAAGCATTTTCCCATAAACTTCTTTCTGTTCACAAATTTTGATGTAACCTCTGCGCGTGCGGCATAGACCTGCTCAAAGCTCAAATCATCTTTACACTGAACATCATCTTTTTGCAAACGTCGATCGCCTTCCTAGAGCTTAACTTTGAGGAAGCTAATTTTAGGCAACTCATCACGTGATTCCATTGCAACCACAAAGCTCTCAAGGGATTTTGGTAAACTTGAGAGAAGAATGATAACCAGCAATTCCTCGTTTACCGAAAAATCAATTTCACTAAGCTTTTCTACAACATCAGAGAAGCGATTAATAAAATCAGACATACTTTCTTTTTCTCCAAGCCTAATCTGCAGTAACTGTTTAAATAACGTGACTTTCCTAGCGGGAAATCGTGGTTGGTAAATTGCCTTGAATTTGTCCCAGGGCGATTTCGAAGTTGAACAATGTTTTACATGGTTAACCAGAGATGGTTTTATGTTCAATATAATGGACGCAAGCGCCTTACCATCTTTGCAATCCCAATCAAGTCTTTGTGCTGCATCCATGCCTTCCTGCTTAACCGTACTACCGTCGACAAACGACCATAGGTTGGATATGACGAGCACACTTTCCATTTGGACCTCCCAAGCATTGTAATTTTGCTCGTCCAACTTTTCAATTTGATGATGAATAGACATACTAATTTATCAGTCTTTAACTTCAAATATATATTACAAAAAAAAAAAATACGTATGTATATATATAAACCGTTTACTTTATCTTTCTGCGTTTACTCTGGGCCCATAACCTGTTGAGTAATTAAAAAGCAAACGTCGACTTCAATGGTTTATTACAGACTAAATTACAATAGGTATAAAGTTTAAGAGCAAGCATAGAATTCAATAAACTGGCAATGGTATAATCTATGACGTATGTCTTAGTATAAGAAGAATAGTCAGAGCGTTGCCATAACAAAATAAGTTCATTCTTTTTAACAAATAGGAAAGCAATTTATATACAAAAAAATACAATTTGACTTTTTCTCCGGTTTCAAATTGACTTGGCCTTATTTCACTTTCGCAAAGCGAAATAAGGCCAAATCATAGCATTTGGCCTTATTTCCCCTTGAATGAGTTAATCTGTTTGGCATTATTTTACTTCAACAAAGTGTAATAATGCCAAACGTTAAAATTTGGCTTTATTTCACTTTGAACAAGCGAAATAAAGACAAATCCCTCCATTTGGCCTTATTTCACTTGGCCTTATTTCACGGCACCGTAATAAATCAAAAAATTAAAGAACAGTCACTCAGGCAGACGGCAGTAATGTCATGCTCTAATTTTATCCATTTAATGAAGCGCAAATGTAAATGTAACTTTTTTTAAGGAATGAATAAAACAGTCTATCTATATCTATCTATCTATCTAATTTTTTCGAAATGCAATGAAGACTCATGGAGTACGTGTGGATTGCTTCCTGACCAATACCGCATATTTTTTTTATCGACGAAGCCATTTAGCAAGAAATGAGCCTCATCATAAATTGGACGTAGCGCTCTTAACGTTGAGGCCACTGAGTCCGAATTTCGGTAGTATATTTCAATAATTTTGACTCGTTGTTCGTATATCTTTCCATCATAAAATGGCAAACTTTATTGAAGAGAAATGTCAAAAGAGCGGCAAGAAATATGTCGTCGTTTGCTGTCCCTGTTGCTTTACTTTTGTAGCGTCTTTTTTGAAAAAAACTATGTAATGATAATGATGATAATTTTCAAATGAACATTCGTCGCACCTTTTTAGAGGCATGCAATGATTGCAATAAGAAGCAATGAATGCCAATAATGCAAAATTCATTTTAATTATTTTTTTTTTGCTAATTTAATGGTATTGTATAATTGGAAGTCAAAGTATCAAAGTTAAGGCACTGAATTCAATCTTTTCGAAAAATTTGATTATGATTCTTAAAGACATTCACAAAAGAATACAAAGCCAATCTAATGCCAGAAGTGGCAAATTAAAAAATATTGCTGATTGCTGTGTATACACAAATGCACTAAAAGATAAACGACAAGTCATGTCAGAAACATACTTTGGCTCATCATACGTAATAAGAATTCAGTGGAACACATTTTGGTTTTAATTGTGTCATCAACGAATGTTGCTTTGAGATTATGAAACTTGCACAATGCTTGTCACTAGCATATACCCACTCTGCACACGCACAAGTGTCGCTTTCATCATTTTGAAGTAATGAAAAGTAAACTTTATACTCATCGAGGCGTATGAATTTTATATCCACAGGTTGCACTCCGGGTATGACTTTCTTCAATACGCGTTATTCACCCTTGAGTCGTGAATGTCATTCCACTTTGAGTGTGTATCTTATATTGAAGAACTTTTGCAATCTACAAAGTATAATAAATGTTTTCTCAAAACGATCCAGTCAGCGACGCGACATCTTCACTCTTACCCAAGATCCAAGAAAACACGAAAGGCGTTTAGTTCAGTATTCAGTTTACCACTGCGATTAGGACCAAAAGACTTTTACTGGGATGCATGTATTTTCAGAAATTTTCCATACTCCATACTCGTATAGTACTCGCATGATTGCCCTATCCTCTCTTCACCCAATGCACACATATAAATGCACATAAATCTTACGCTTTCATCGTTTTGGAGGAACATTTTCATTTTGCAATGTTTTTGCGCACAACGCTTTCGGGCTTATGGTAGGTGCTATACTTGGTAGGGAGGGTAGAGAACATTTGTTGTTGTTATGGTGGGCCGCCTAAATGCGTTTGTTGCCAAATAAATCAACGTTGTCGGGTCGAGGGGCGTGCGAAAGTGCATTTCGAAAACGGTATCAGCATTCATATGACATTTAATATTCCACCGGGAATTCATAATTGAAAACACTGTCAACTTCCGCTTCGCTTGTTTCTACTGAAATGCTGAATATGGCGAGGAGCGGAGTGCCCACAAATGTAAAGTTTACCACCGAGACTCACACACTGAGAGTGTGATGAATATAGTTTTTGGGTGTTGCTAGTTTTTTTTCGGAGAAAGTAGAATAAAAGGCAGATTGAGAGAGCTCGCAAATGATTAGTAGATTACGTGATTTCAAAGCAGATGCTTCTGTTGTTTTTCTAATTTCCATTTGGATCGAATTTTTGCAGTCAAGTTTGAATAATAGTTTTTACCTGAAATCGAACTTGTTTCAAAAGTTTTTTTTTTAAGAAAGGTGGACAGTTGATATTTTATGATAGTCTTTTCTTACTTTGGTGGGGATTACAGTTTGCGGGATGAAGTTGGGCCTCAACCAACATCTTTCGCCAAATTTGTCAATTTCGATCAAGCTCTCTGCAGTGTTGTACTCTAAAGGGGCACGACAAACGAACAACGAATCAAGAAAAGTTTTTTAAAGCTTGTTCAGAACCTAAATTCTTGACAAAATCTGAAAACTACGATGAGTTTTTGATGAATCTGGGTTTAAAAGGAGTCTTAACTTTTTTCTTGAATTAAACGCTTCGTTGGTCGTACACTAGAAAGTCCTCAAGTCGGTTGAAGGGACAGTCTTCAATTTGATAAGGCCACCTAAGATGAGGTCTTTCCTGAGACTCTCTCAACAGCGTTCTTTGAAAAACCCGTTGAGCCGGAGCGTTGATGTATATCCACTCTTCATGTCCCAGCCATCGCACAGCTCATACAGCTCGTTATTTTACATTGGTCTCCACACATTGTCTTCACGGTTATGTCCTTGCTACCTAAGTGTGTAGTAGTGTGGTCTGATTGCAGAGCGGAAAGGTACCGCAGTCAGCTCGAATATGCCTTGCAAAATCAAGAAGTAGATAACTTGGACAAAATAGAAGCAGTGATCAAATCATCGCATATAGCGGAAACTCGGAACAGAAGAAGTACGAAACATTACGTAGAACCGTGGTTTGATAGGGAATGCCAAGAAGCAAGGAATAAGTCTTTTGAATATTTGCGGCTTCTGCGGGTTTCAAATAGTAGTGTTCACAGAATGCAGTACGTTAAGGCCAATAAAACGTTCAAATTGAAATGCCAAAAGAAAAAGAAAAAGAAACTTCATTATGAAATGGAAGCGCAGAAATTGGCAATATGCAAAAACTCTTCTGAGTTTTGGAAACTGGCTCGGAAGCTAAATGGAAGGCAGTTCAAAATAAGCGCAAAACTTAATTCGGAAACCCTTTTTGGTCATTTTAAGAGCTTACTCAATCCACCCATACAGCGAACGTTCATCCATTATTCTGCACCGGAAATCGAAAATAATTCCTTAGATCGGCGTATATCCAACGAAGAAGTTAAACTGGCTTTGATCAGACTGAAAGACGGTAAAGCGGCAGGATCGGACAGAATACCAGTTGAATTTTACAAGTATGCCACTGATGCCTTCTATGAAAACCTAACAATCGTGTTCAATAATGTCTTTGATTCTGGCATCACACCACATCAATTTAATGAAGCACTGATTTTCCCCATATTTAAAAAAGGAAGTGCTACAGATCCTTCAAATTATCGGGGCATTTCTTTTCTGAATGCATCTTACAAAACTTTTACTGCAATTTTACAAAGGCGGTTATCGAATTGGATTGATGAAAACAAGCTAATGAGAGAACTCCCTCCAGGCTGGCCTTAGATCAGGCTACTCAACGGTGGATCATATTTTTGTGCTGACAAGCATCGCCAATTTTCAGCAATTTTCAGATAATCCTCGAAACAGGACTGTCCCCGCTGTTTGTGAAAACGCTCAAACTACAAGTAGATTTTATGTGTAGAAGTTTAAGCTTGGGAGACCATCGGCTACCGAAAAAGGCGGCCTTGAAGGCAATCCATTCCAAAATTGGGTTGAACAGAAAATGGCTTGTGTTGGCAAGCACTACTTGCGTGGATATAAGCTACAACGCTGATGATCTAAGCAAATTTAAGATGGACTTGTATCAGCTAAATGCAAAGGTCAATGAACAAGCTAGAAGCAGGTATATAGAAGAGGCTATAAACTCCTTGTATCGTACGGTTTACTGTCAGTTAAATCACAATTTGCTCCAGTAGAATTACTTTCGTGATGAACTCAGCATCGAAGAATTATCCATGATGATGCGGCGGCGGTGAGAAATCCTAAATCTTAACTATATACCACACAGAGGAGACTTTCCGATAAATCTGCAGTATATGTAACTTGGAGGAGAGGGAGGACGTAGTGCATTTTTTAGGGAAGTGCCCCACATTAAGGGAAACAAGGAGAAGCGTTTTTGGAGAGATTTTCTGGATGCCGATGAAGTCATAACCAAATTGAATGAAATGGATGTTTCTAAATTGTTTCAGTTCTGCAAAATCGCTTTAAGTTATCGTGAAAGAATTATACTTGATAAATTTTAATATTAATTATTATCTGTGTTATCTTACAATTTTAAAAGGAATAGTTGTTTAAAAAGTTTATATTTTCGGTTAATTATATGTAACAGTATATAAAAATTGTCAATCTGGCAGACGGCAGAAGCCATGTCATAATGAATTTTGTTTGTCAAGTACATATCTTGTAATATTTATAGGAATGCTTTATTTAACAATGTTCAATAAACTAATAACATTGTCTTCACATTCGGCATCAAAGATTATTTTGACTTTTTTTCGTTCCAAACCAACAGCGGGATTCCTTATCCGCCCAAAATATGGCAAATGCTTCTACACAGGACGAGCAAGGGCTTATAAAGGGGTTACTTTGGTCTTTCTAGAGAGGGTTTCGTTTCTCGATTAGGTTCTCAACCCAATGAAGCTGTGATTGGCAAAATAGTTCTCCGTGAAAAAAGCGAGTCTTAGGTAGACTAAGATAGTCCTGGTACTACACCGAAGTTATGTCTGTCTATCTAAACAGGCATAGGCACCACAAAACAACTCTTAGGTAACAGAATTGCCAACCAGAAATCTGACCTAAAACTAAAAAACACATCCAAAACCGCATTGACAAATCATTGTGTCACCTCCAAACACCAACCCGATTTTATAAATGTCAAAGTACTAATATGAAAAACATATTTCAAAAAGATATACTCTGGAAACACTTCACATTTTATGAAACAACAATAGTATGAATAGAAAACAGGACACAGAGAACATATCAGCCATATATCTGTGTTCACAAGAAAAAACCGCTAAAGTCTGTTTACTAATTTTTCAGGAGAGCGGTTTAAAGTTTTTGACAAACACGTGATATTACAAATAACTCTTATGGGCGATTGGTAGCTCCGATCGAGTTGAAACAAAAAGTAAAATAAAGATAATTTTACCATCAAAATTTTTTCAAAAAAGAGATTGTAAATCAAAATGTTGGCAAATAAAACTAACAATTTAGTTGTTAGTGCTTTTCAGTTTTTTCATCGTAAGCAATCTTATCTATAGTTTAGTTGTTTTTCCATTTTAAAGAAATTTTTTGTTGTGGTTTTAAGTCTACTTAAGCCATTTTTCTTTGTCTATTGCGTTAAATTAGATAGTTCTTATCTCGACTTTAGTTTTTGTTCCTAAATTAAGAATGAAAAATGTTTCGACTTTGGATATGTTCTTCGCAGAGAGTGAGAACCCAATGGAACCTTAGGTTAAAATAATTTTTCTTTATTAAGAAACTTATACGATTAAAAATACAGAAAACAATCAACCTTACTTCTAACTAAACTAACAATTTAGTTGTTAGTGCTTTTCAGTTTTTTCATCGTAAGCAATCTTATCTATAGTTTAGTTGTTTTTCCATTTTAAAGAAATTTTTTGTTGTGGTTTTAAGTCTACTTAAGCCATTTTTCTTTGTCTATTGCGTTAAATTAGCTAGTTCTTATCTCGACTTTAGTTTTTGTTCCTAAATTAAGAATGAAAAATGTTTCGACTTTGGATATGTTCTTCGCAGAGAGTGAGAACCCAATGGAACCTTAGGTTAAAATAATTTTTCTTTATTAAAAAACTTATACGATTAAAAATACAGAAAACAATCAACCTTACTTCAAAATTAAATACTACACATATTTAAGTTAAACCCAAAACTAACAAGCGTTTTCAATCTTCGTTGTCACTTCTTAAATCTGGATGAATGTTGTGTTCGGTAGAACTTGTTTTGAGGTTTTTATAAAATGGATGGAAATCAGGATTTAGATAGATAGATAGAAAATATTTCAAAAAGACAAAAGAATCGTCAAAGCTTGGCTATGCGCCGTCTGCCCGATTAACATCATTTAGGTATGTAGATAAATATTGTGATATTATGTAATTTTTTTTTTTTTGTATTTGTAGTTAATTTAGTTTTATTATTAAAAGGCTTCATTAATTATTTGATTTCTGTATAGCATTGCGATTTTATAGAATTTGTACAATTGGTTGTTATTTCTTTCGCAGTTTAGAATGGCTAAGACTTCTTGTTCTGGTATGTAGTTGGTGTTAGAGATATCTCGTCTGATTTCACACAGAATAGGACATTTTCCTAGGAAGTGCAAAACATCCTCACGTTCGCGTAGATTACAAAGACTGCAATAAATTGGTAAATCCTCCCTATGAGGTCTGAAGTGAAGACTAATCAGCTCACCTCTCATTTAAAAGATGGTTGAAGTTAAATTGAGATCGTTTTCGGGGCGGAAATAGTTTGCATCACAAAGATTTTGGTTGACCCGGCTGTAGGTTTGTCTAAAGATAGAAGATGAAGCTTCGTTTATGAACTCAGACCTTAGCTGTTCATCCGTCATTGAAATCATTTCACGCAGCTGTTTTCTATTTTGATTTTCATTTCCATCAAATAATCTAAGACTTATGTCGCATCTGTTTGCAAGCTGCTCCCGCTTCTTATACCAATGATTTCGTTTTCGAATTGATTGAAGTGCCAACATTTTTGGATACCTTTCCTCTGGCATATTCAGAACCCTTACGATGTATTCGGCATGCAAAGTTAATGTTTTTATGAAAAGCGGTGACAATCCTGTTTCAATTGGAATCATGTAGTTCGGTGTTGTTTTTGGAAGTCGGAAACATCTTTTAATAAAATACAGCAATAGTTTTTCAACTGATTCGTATTTTACGAAGCCCCAAGCTTGAACTGCATACAACATTATAGATTCTGCTACTGAGACAAATACATGGTATTTCACAGTGTGACTAATAGCTTTGTTAGAAAAACATTTATTCCAAGTGATGGCGTTGATTGCACTCTTGGCTTTCATCAGCTTGTCCTTTAGATGAGTTTCCATATTGAGGTTACTGGTAATAATCACTCCCAGATATTTGTAGTACTTCACGATTTCGATCTCTTCTCCGTTGAAATGCCATTTTTCATCCCTCGCGTTTCGTCCTGAGCCTTTTCTAAAGATCATCACCTTAGATTTTTCCAGATTGACTCTTAAATTCCACAATTTGCAGTACGTTTCAAGTCTGTTGATCATTAGTTGGAGCGATTGGGGTGTATACGCAAATAACGCCACGTCGTCTGCAAACAGGAGAGCTTTGATGACTTTTCTCGATACCTCTATTCCGCAGGGAAGAAATTCAATGAGGTCGTTAATAAACAACGCAAAGAGACTCGGACTCAGTGTGCAGCCTTGTTTTACACCCATTTTACATTCAAACCAGTCTGAAATTTCTGTCCCATTCCACACTGCAGATATATTCCTGCTATAGATATTTTCAAGGACCTTACCGAATTTGGCTGACATTCCGAATCTGTATAGTTTGAAAAACAGGGCTTCACTATCAATTGTGTCAAACGCAGCTTTGAAGTCTACAAAAAGAACGTATAACTTCTTTCTTTGATCGATAAAGTCGTTGGCTATACTTTGAAGGACAAAGATGTTATCGATAGTCGATTAGCCACTGCGAAATCCTGCCTGAAATTCTCCAATCAAATTGTTGCTTCCTATCCACGTTGTTAAACGATCGTTCAGTAGAGCTGAAAAAACTTTATATGAAGCATTGAGAAACGATATTCCACGGTAGTTTGCCGGGTCAGATATATTTCCTTTCTTGTGAATAGGGCAAATTAGACTCTTTTTGAATTCTTCTGGGACTTCTCCCGTGTTCAAGATTTTGTTGTATACATCTAATAAGCTATGCTTTAGTTGCTCTGTCCCGTACTTTATAAATTCTATCTTCGCCTGCAGCCTTGCCATTTTTTAGTTTATGTAGCACTCTTTGTAGTTCATCGATGGATATAGCAGAGTCTAAGATATTATTTGTGAATGCTGGTTTCGCGTAATGGATATAAGGGGCCCTTGCTTCAGGTGACAAAAGCTGTTTGAAATGGTCATGGAAAGTGGTGACGTTGATTTTTTGACTTATTAGAAGCTTTTTCCCGTTCAGTTGGTTTAATGATGTCCAAAACCCTTTTGTGTTCCTACACGAAGTCAGTTTCAGAGCTTCATTTTCAAAATAAACAGTTTTTTTTTCTTTATACAGCCTTTTGAATAAAGAATTTGCATTTATACACAATCTTTTGAAAAAATTGCAATTATATCTTCGAAAAATTTTCAGCCACCCAAACGAATCGCTACGAGCTTTTTCACATTCAAGGTCGAACCATTTCTCTTTGCGCCTTAAAGATTTATGTGATGAACGGTTTTCATGTGGGTGAGCTCGTTTTATTGTTTCATTCACGTCTTTGATAGTGGATAGACCCTGTAGAGAAAAGTTGGTTTGTAGGTTCTGTTTATATTGTTCAGCGTAACGTTCGTTCCATATAAGTTTGGGAGGTAGTTTAAGGTTAAGAGTTTGATCGTCATTATCATTTTCAACTCCAAATACCACTGATATTGGCATATGATCTGAATATGGTACACTAAGAACCTTGAAATCTGAGAAATCAGGATTTATGAGTTGTAATAAATCCATAAAATCTTTTTTCTTATCTGCTGATAAGACCGGTTGATCTTCAATATTTTTCAAATGATCTAATGTAAACGTGGTTGCTCCTCGTTTAATTAATGATAAGACGTCAAATGGTTCTTTAGGATCAAAGCTTCTCTTAAACCTTACCAAATTCCATATAAATTTCTGGCCTTCTGAATTACATAGTTTCCAATTAAAATTATTCTACGAGATCTCACTAAAGCTGAAGAAATTTTGTTTTCTTCTTTCTTTCTTTCATCTCAAAAACTTTAATTTTTGAATTAATACTTCCGATGAACTGATACCAGTCCCTTGGCACACTAAGTTGTAATTTTTTTTTTTTTTTTGTAATTTGTAATTTTTTTTTTTTTAGATTTTGTTTTTTTTTTTTGGATTTTTGTGATTTTTTTGTTTGCCACTGTGCCCACCCCCTACCCTAAGACTTACACGCTAAATCTGTGTAAGCCAGCCATTGGCGACTCGCTATCAATATCAAATTCATGTTGTTGCTCCGACAACCACCAGAACATTTTCGACGTTTTAACAACGTCACGACGATCGCGATCTGAAACCGCCCTACTGAACCGGAGGAGCTCTACAGCTTCTCCGCCTACTGCGGTGACGTCTCGGTTGTAAAGGAGCCGTCGGCGTCGTTCCACGGACTACCGGCAGACGTGGTAGATTAGCGGAACCGCCAACCTATCCTGAATCAGCCCTACCATATCAAAATAGAGGAAAGCCTCCGGTGGGACAAATCCACTGAAGCGCGTTTTCTCCATATATTCAGTGTTGGGGTAATAAGCCCCAAAAATCAGGCCATTGGTCGAGGTCATCGCTCCATCAGTGTGACCACGAGTCAGTTTTATAATGAAGTTGTCAATCCTGTTTATTTGAGTCCCGTTGTAAAGGACCTCATTAGGATAATATTTTCTGTACTCCGACTCTGGCGTTCTGTGCAATCCAAGACAGGTACGCAGACACTGTCTCTCAAACACCCGAATCTTTTCCATTTGAGACGCTGCGCTGTAACACTGAACCACACGGGGCACCCATAGACAATCATTGGCCTTATGAGGGCCATGTAGCAAATCACCTTCACTCTGCTATCATGTTGACTGCTGTGAAACAGTCGCCTTGTCAGTGCAAAAGCTCCTCTAGCTCTGGCCAGAGCCGCATCCATATGTTTGTTAAAATATAGATACTGATCTAGCCAGATGCCGAGGTACTTGACTACTACTTTGTTTGGCAGTGGGTTACCATACAGATCAACGATCACCAGCTTGCGCCAGTTCTTCCTCGTATCCCATGAGGCCCGAGCCAACGGGGTTCTAAACACAATTGTTTGCGATTTCTGGAAGTTGATTTTCAACTTCCAGCCATCGCAATATTGCTGGATCTTATCGAAGTCACGCTGCAAGAGTGTTCTGATGACTTCGATCTTTGGACCTGTTCTGTACGCAATGAGGTCGTCAGCGCACACCATAGCATGGTGAAGAGAACCAATTAGATCGACAGTGAAAATGCTAAATAAAATAGGCGAATTCACCGCTCCCTGTTGCAGACCGTTCTGTATTTTAAAATTTCTGGTCGAAGTTTTATTGCAACCTTTCACAACAAACGTTCTACCATGAGCATGTCATTAAGAATATATAGCAGTGGTTTACTCATGCCATACCTGATCAACTTATAGAAAAGACCGTCTAACCAAACGGTATCGAAAGCCTTCTCCAAGTCAACCAGACATGCACCCGTACACTGCTTTTTAGCTTTGTTCCATTGAATATCAGATACAAGTTTAGACGCGGCATGTATGCATGTATCATGACCCGCCTTAAAACCGAACTGATTTTTTGGAATAATACGTTTGTCCACAGCCCATGTGGACAGAGCTCTATTAAGAACTTTCTCGAATACTTTGCTGATACTCGGAAGAAGACTAATTGACCGGAGATTTGCTGGATTGGAACCATCCTTACCTTTTTTAAGGAGAGGATGGACCACTGCCGTCTTCCAACGCACTGGATAATATGCATTATTCAGCGCATTGTTGAACAACGTGGTGTATATGTCCACCGCTTCCGAAGGGAGGTTTCGCAGCACAACATTGGGTATGCCGTCGACTCCTGCTGACTTCTTTTTCTTTATTTTGTGAAAGATGTCCAAGAGGTCCATCTTAGAAACGAACAGGGTGTTATCCCCTTTTCACTGGGCGATGACTGCATTTGCAAGTCGGTCGTCATTGAACCTAGTGAAACCAGGATTCTCGGATCGCCAATGCGAGATCTCGTCTCTAAGATAGAAGTGTCCTACGAAGGCTCTGTTCTCAAGGTCGTAATTCGGGCGAATGCACTCATTCACCTTATATACTTGCTGGAAAACAGCACCCACAGTCTCAACCTTTCCCTGAGCATCTTCCACTATAAAGTGGTCATCATCCAAAATGGCGTCATCTGGATCTATTCCTTATGTCAGAAGTAAGTCTTCGTTCTCTGTCGTCCTTTGGAGTTTAATACTTTGAAGGTCATTTCTCCTAAAAATTTTGTTTATTTCCGGAAACATACTCGGGTTGTTGGACTGCATAGCCCGAATTTTATTGTTCCAGAAGCATCAAATGGAAGTTTTATAGTTTTCTTTAATACGTTGTTGGAGATTTTTGATCTGTGACCTCAGAGTTCTAATCTCCAAATCGTGTTGGTCAGCTCCTGTGCAAGAGTTTGAGTCTCGACAGGAGTCTACTTTTGTGTTTGTAGAGTGCGTCTATTGTCGCGTTTCTGTACATGTTCGTTCGATCGTTTTGCCTATACTTAGGAATTGTCCTTTCCATTGTTCTACGGATTGCACCCTCCATACTTTGCAGGTATCCATCGATCTCAGCGTTCGACAGATTCCTGTTGCATGGCGGCGCAATACCGTTCAAACGAAGTTCCCTTGAGACGGCACCGGAAAAGCGCAGCCAACGTGTCTTACCGTAGTTGTAAGAATGCGTCGGCACGTACTCCTCCAGTTCCACCAGGTCGCTCGGAAGCAGTATAACGTAGGCAAGTCCACAGTGGTCACTGTCGTACTCAACCGTAGTCAAACAATTTTTCGTCCGTCGAAGAATGTCGTCGGTCAGTTTAAGTCTTGAGTCTAAAAGTAATAGATCCAAATATGAGCCACTTCGAGGATATGAAGGCCTGTCAGTCGCCCGCAGATCGATTTTACACTCAATACTGTGGAGCCCCAGCCAATTAAATAGCTGGGTCCCCTTTGGATTGGCTAATAGTTTTTTATTTTTACTTGCGATTATAGGTACTATAAGGCAAGTCTTGCAATCGTGCAGAAAAAAAATTTTGAGATAACAATTAAACATGACATTACGATGATAGAGAATACGATAAAAGCGGGTCCTGCAATTCTGTCTGTCTGTCTGTCTGTCTGTATATGGATTTACAGCCTGAACCAATGGACCGATTTTCTTCAAAATGTGCAGTTAGGGTCTGTGGAGCATCCTACAGAGGGGTTTTTTGGAATTGGGTCTCTAGGTCTTGAAATAACGGTACCTGCCATACAACCGATATGATAATACTTATTTTTTTCGAAAACGGCTCTAACGATTTCGATAAAATTTTGTGTGAAGGATTAATTTAGGATTGTTTTTCTTATGATGTAAGAAAAAATTTTGGAAAAGGCCTATAAACGGTACCTCCCATAGTACCGTTTTTTTTACAACCGACTTTCTCGTTAATGGCTGACACGATCTTGACGAAATTTTGGATTTAAGAAGTCGTAAGCTGTTAAAGAAAGACTGCATATCAATATTTAAAAAAAACTTAGTTTTGAAAATTTTTATAAATTTTTTTAAAAAATTTTGATTTTTGAAAGTTACTTCGAAACTATAACTATGATTTTTTTCAAATTTTTTGTCAAAACAACTCCTGTTAAGATCTAAAACTTTGCATACTCGACTTTTAAAAAACAGTTTTTAAAAAAAGTGAAAACTAAAAAACCGTTTTTTGGAAAAACTGCTCCAACGATTTTGAATAAATTTTCATCATTCATGTGTATTAGCGATTGCAAAAGAATGTCGTTTTTAGATTTTTGCTTGAAACCTTTGGAATATTTAATTTAATTTTTTCATTATTTTGCGTGATTTAATTCAATTTCCATAATTAAAGTGTAGTTAGCAACCCTGTACCACAAAATATATTATGAAGAGCTAATAACAAAACCTTTAACTCAGCCTTTAGATTTTGATATCGTATTTAGAACACAATCGCAAGTTCGTGCGATCCAGTCGTGCCCATTTTTTATTCTCAATTGTGGACCGTTGTTGCTGATGGAGATATTCAAAACTTCGCTCTTTTCACTTTCTGCGTTGGAATCAGAAGACGTAATGGTATTATTAATTATAAAATCGGGGTCGTTTAAAGAATCATCGGAATTTTCAAATTCTGGCAACTTATAATAAGTGGTGTTAACTGATAGAAATATTGCATTGTTATATTCAATGTTGAACTTGTTTGAATTATCTAAAATAATGGAAGACTAAAAATGTATTCTCAAAAAAAAGTTAGTGTTCTTACGTTTGAATGCATTTATATCAAACTCAAATTCGTTCATCGATGATCTAGTTTCATTAGATATTTTAGGAAAGTAATCATTCTTTTCTGATACAATTTCGTGAACCGAATCCGAATATTGATAAATTGCATTTTTCTGTGGCCATTGGTATATCGACTCTTTTGTTATTTTTGTCTCCGGAAATTTAGGAAGTGCGAATTCAATGTTTTCTGCGCAGTTAAAAAAAACCCGACATTTCTTTAAAAAAGTAAAATATACATCGTTTTACCAATATATTTATTTTGTTCTGATGTTGAAGTTCTTTGCATCACAAAAACCTTTCTTGAAGGAGTTTTATTTTCTGTAAGAAAAAGTGTATTCAAATAACATACGTTTAAAAAAAAAAAAAAAAATATATAAAAATGTAATTAAAGGCTCGATTCATATACGACAAGGTTTATACTGGGCCAAGTTCTTGTTTCGTCCGACAATCTAACATCTGGGTTTCTACAACCGACAACGTCAAATTTTTATACGACAAAGCAAATAAGAAAGAGGCTCAAAAAAGCTTGTGTATGCAATGATATCAAATTAGCTCATTGTTTTTTCTGTCAAATCTGTGATAACGAGTGAGCAGGCGCAGTTTGATTCTGATTTAAGGCAAGCTTATTAAATGCTTTCAAATAAAATCAAGTTATTGCATTAAATTGTATCTTATAAAAACCGGAATCTTTAAAACGATACCTATTCAGAAAAAGTAGAAATTAAAACTTTCATACCTTCATCTCTTGCTTTTTCTTTAAGCAAACGTGCCAGTGCCAAAAGTCTTTGTGATCTCGAAATCATAAAGTTTTTTTTTTTTTCAAAAGTTATTATTTTTGCGAAAAAATAACTAAAATAAATGTTGGTTCTTCGTGCATCAGAATTTAATTTTGGAATAAGCGCTAAGCTACAGATAGCGGAGTGTTTTTACTTATTATTTCTTTAGGAATAACCACTAAACTGCATTTCAGTCGTTATTCCGTTTCACAAAACTGAAAAAATATATAGTAACACGGAAAAAGAGCTAAACTCAAATTTAGCTGTTTTTTCACGACAAGCAAAAATATTAGAATTGTATGGAAAATTACTAAACTCTGGTTAAGTTTTCATTCCTTGTGGTAAATCTAAAAAAAATAAATTTTCTAAACTCAATTTTAGAAAATGAATTTCGTTTTTTTTTTAGTTTAGTTACTTTTCCTTGATTTCAACAAAAAAGTGACTTAAGCTGTTATGTTTTTTTTAACTGTGGCCACATTTTTAAAGATAGGAAGCTGAAAAAATTTACAATATAGATTTGAGTACGCTGAATTTAATGGCATCAAAATCTGGATTGCGTCTTAAGTCGAGTTTAGCGGTTATGGGTTGTGGCCACAGATATTGCTCTCTCGTCGCTGCAAAGAAATTTAAAGTTTTGTTTTTGTTTTAATATTTTGCAGATCCATGACTGATATTAAGACTAAACTCCAACAAAGGAAGTGTAAAATTTATATTTTTTCTTTCTTTTAACGAAGTATAAAGTTTTTTCTTTTATATTTATTCTGTTATGTAATTTGTTAAAAGTAACGTTTTTAATTTCTTAAAAGTAAGTCTACCTTATTCAATGTAAAATCCCAAATTTGTTTATCTATACTATTTTATATTCTCAATAAAGATCCCCTGAGCAAGACAGCAAACCCTGTCGAAACGTCGGGAAAGTAAATGAAATAAGTTACATTTCATTGCGTTAACTAGTGACCAAAAAAGCCGAAGAGGAATCAGATTCTTCAACAAAACATATGTCTATCTAAACGCTCAGACCAATTCGTCGATGTTCGCTGTCCTTGTTTCATGACAACAAAAACTTCATTTTATCCTCATTAACCATCAAACCCATTTTTACCGCTTCTGTTTTAATGGTATAGCAAAAGACCTATAACAGCACGCTCTCTTCTTCTCATTACGTCATTATCGTTTACACAAGCCAGTAATTGTACAGAAATTTGAAGGATTGTTGCTCTGGCGTTGACGTTTGACTTTTGTACAATCTTTAAAGAAATCGCATGGTAATTTTTCGCCTTGCCGAAAGCCTTTTTCGACGTCAAAGACCTCGGTGAGTTCCTTACAAAGTACGAGTTTTGTCGGGGTGCCGAAACTAGACATGGCTCTGTACAGCTCGTCTCTGTAAATATTGCCATACGCGGCCTTGAAGTCGATAAAAAAAATGGTGTACATCGATATTATATTTTGAGGTTTTTTCTAAGGTCTGCCGTAGTGTGAAAATTTGGTCTATTGTGGACTTTTCTGGTCTAAGACCACATTGATAAGGACCTATCAAGTTACTGATGTGGGGTTTCAGACGTTCACATAATGCAGCAGAGATCTTATATGCAACGTTAAAGAGCTGATTCCTTTAAAATTGGCGCCATTGTGAGGACCTTTTTTTAAAGCATCTGACATATGATACTGATTTGCCTGTTTTCGGGTCTACTCTCTTCCAACCGTATTATGCAGATCAGCTCGTCTCATTTGAATTGGGCACATAACATAAGGTAAGCCATTTATTTATTACTGTATGTTACCTTACAGCTTTGGGATCGAGGTTTGTCGCCCTGCTATTATCTGTCAACTTTGTTGTGAAGCTTTCGAATCTCTTCTTCTTCGAATCAAGTTTTTAACGCTATACATATTAAGCGCTGCCTGTTGTTGTCGTTGTTTAAACTTTGGATGATAGAAACTTCTCTTTTAATTAACTTTTAAAGGCATCTACAGTAAGAATCTCGTCCTTGCTAAGCCGAATACATGCTTCTTCATGAAGTGAATATCTAACAGCGGAGGAAGTGAGTTCTTGAAATTTTGTAATTTAATTTCGGTGCAGACTTCTGAGTAAGTTTTGAACGTTTGAGCCACGAAATTGTTTTTCTCTTAATTTTTAGAATTGAAAAATATCACAAACAAAAACTAATCGCACTTAACGCACTTTTTTTTTGTAATCAGACTGTCAGTATGAGGTTCACAGCTTGTGAACAAAAACTCACCTATTTTGTTCCTTGCACGACCCCACGAGCAAGTTCACAGTTGAACTAAAATGTCAAATTTATCTATATGATTATGGCATGGCTTTTAAGTCATTGTTAAGCTTAAAGGTGTTATCATGACTGGCAACGATGCTCCTATTCGATATAAAATTTTTTTCTTCAGTTTGTAGAATTGAAATAAAGTTTTCAATTATGGACCTTGTTCAGAAACTGTCCGCAACTCATTAATAGTGTGGCACTAAAGAGGGGAAAGTCGTGGGGCCTATAGTGCAGTCAAGGGCCCAACCTCCGAATTTTTTTACTGTGTTTTTTTTTTTTAAATAACCTCGGATATCGATAGAAGGCCTAATTTTAAGCAAAAAAACAAATTTAAAGTTTTTTGTTAAGTCCAATACTTTTCGAGTTATTGGCAATTGAAAATTCGCAATTTTTTCACGTTTTTCATCTATTTATGGCAAATATCTCCAAAACTATACGTTTTATCGAAAATTTTATAATGAACAAAATTGTAGCAGGTAAAACAGTGAACAATTTGGTTTTTTATAAAGTATTCTAAAAACAATATTAAGCTAGATATAAAAGATCAAAACCATTTTTTATTTTGTCTGAAATTTAATGGTTGTAGTCAATGCCATTTAGCGGCGAGCAGATGCATTTTATGCATTCTAATACAAGAAGATGTTTTGTAGTGCTTGAAAAAAGCTTTAAAATGAGCACTATTAAAAGTCTTTTGCACGTAAAATAAGTGAGCTGTAGTGCAAATAAGGGGAGCATCTAATGTTTTTTTCTTTTAAATCATTAGGTTTTTGGACCATAACTCCTTCATTATTATGCTATCACAATTTGTAAGAAACCATTGTAAAGGTAATTAAGAGAGCTAAAACATCCTTGATTGCAATATATAGTAAACAACTTTTTGCTAAAACGGTGAAGGGTTAAAGGACTTAAGAGAGGCTGTGATTGCGCTGCCACGCGCTCTTAAAACAATTATATCTCCGTCAATTTTTGTTTGACAGAAAAAACTAAAGAACCAAATTGTTTGTCAAAAAAAAACAAAATTTTTTATTCTTACACTATTATACGTATCTGTCGTCATTTTTGAGATATTATGAAAAAAAGTGGGGTTTTTAAAAATTTGAAAATTTGTTGTTTTTTTTTTAATCGTGACTTTTTTGAAAAATATGTGTCCAAAAGCAGCCAAACTGATACTATCTATCAAACTCTTCATAAAAAACTTAAATTTAGGCGGAATACGATTAAATTTAATTTTGGTGGAAATGGCACTTATGAAAGCCATTGATTTAAAAGAAAAAAAAATTAGATGCTCTCCTTATTTGCACTGCAGCTCACTTATTTTACGTGCAAAGGACTTTTAATAGGGCTCATTTTAAAGCTTATTTCAAGCACTACAAAACATTATCTTGTATTAAAATGCATAAAATGCATCTGCTCGCCGCTAAATGGCATTGACTACAACCATTAAATTTCAGACAAAATAAGAAATGGTTTTGATCTTTTATATCTAGCTTAATATTGTTTTTAGAATACTTTATAAAAAACCAAATTGTTCATTGTTTTACCTGCTACAATTTTGTTCATTATAAAATTTTCGATAAAACGTATAGTTTTGGACTTTGGAGATATTTGCAATAAATAGATGAAAAACGTGAAAAAATTGCGAATTTTCAATTGCCAATAACTCGAAAAGTATTGGACTAAATGAAAAACTTTATATTTGATTTTTTGCTTAAAAAAAATTCACCCCCGAGAAGTCGTGGCAGCAGTGGCGTACCTAGGGGGGGGGGCAGGGGGTGCGGTCGCCCCAGGCGCAACGATATGGGGGCGGCAAAATGAGCTCCGCTGTTCCTCAAAATTGAGAAGTAATACACAAAAAAATTTTCCAATACAAATTTTTTTTAATCACAATCAAATTGAGCTTTACATCTATGAAAAAGATGACGTTGACATTTTATATGATTTTTTGATGAAAAATTAAACTTCGATCTTATTTTCATACTCTCGAAACATTGAAACCTCAAACTTTTTCTTCATTACAATGAAAAAACTCAAAAGTTAACTTTTCTCGATTTCATTGCTGCAAATTCACGTATTATCACATTGCAGCAGTTTCACTTTCGATTGAAAGAATTGCAAGGTTTGATAATCTACTTTGACTCATAGTATATCTCAAGTAAGATTTGATCAATTTAAGTTTGCTGAATGATCTTTCACAAGAAGCAACTGAAACAGGTATGGTTAGTAAAATTTACAAAGCTGTCGCTAATGTCTTGTAAGCTTCTCGTCCCATTGATGAAATGTATAACAGAAGTTGTTCAGGCGAAAATCCAATTTCCTCTTCGTTTTTCTTCGCTCTTTTTAATAAAAGTTGGACGTCTTGAATATCATTGAACAAGTCTTCGTTGTCCAAGTCATCTGAATAAAACTCGGCAAGTTTCTTGCATTTTCCTTCTATTTTGGGAAGCTTATCTTTGTAAGAATCTCTGGGAAGTTGTATTATTTTTTCAAAGTTACTAAGGAAACCAAAACGTTCATCGAGCTTCTTCAAATTTGTGAAACGTGTAGATATTTCCATTGAAAGTTTATCCAAAATTTCAATCAGAGATCGTCGCATTTCTTCTTCCGAATTCAATTCAGAATCTTCAGATGTTTCTCCTAGCATATTTCGCTTTTTTCGAATTCTTTTGGCGGAGCTCACACGCAACTTGTTACATTTTTCTGTAGCTTTACAAATGGCACGGTCGCACAAGTCGATTCTCCGATCATTCAGTTTGTCTGTCAACATTTGCAATTGTCCAAGTACATAAGTGAAACTGATTCCTTTTTCTTGTAACCGTTTCTGAACTCTATCAAATGATTCGAGAATTTCTGCCCAAAAAAACAAAAGAGCGAAGAAATTAAATGTTTCTATAGCATTGATAACCAACGCTGCCTCTTGTCTGGTATCAATATTTTCTGTGACCGTATCTGTCAAGTGTTCCAGCGCTGAAGTGACTTCGTCCAATTGTGTTGATACTGGTCTCACAGCTTCAGCTTCTGAGCTCCACCTAGTTGCACAATGCCTTTTGACCGTTATACTCACGTACTTTTTGAGAACATCCCATCTGTGGTAGAGGAGGAGAAATAAGTGAAGAGACGCTGTATTGTTCCAAAAAATGTTACCGCTCGGACATTGACGTGGGCTGCGTGTACTCCTACCAAATTGAAAGAATGATTATCACAAGGAACGAAAATAGCTTGTTCATTCAGGTCGATGATTCTCTGTTGGACTCCTGTATGGATACCGGTCATTGTTGGTGCATTGTCGTACGATTGACCCTCTATAATCTTTCAGGATTAATTCATCTTCGTCCAGTTTGTTCGTAATAGCTTCAGTAACTCCTTTTGCTGTTTTGACTTTCAGAGGTATGAAATCAATGAAGACTTCTTTGATTTTTACTGAGTTTGATTTAACTTCGACGAATCTGATAATTTGAGACATCTGTTCCTCATGTGCGGAATCCGGAGTTGAATCGAACATTAGACTGTAATATTTCGCATCTTTGCACTGAGAAATGAGAAACTTACGCGCTTTGTTCCCCATCATAGTGATGAGTTCGTTTTGAATTCTGAGAGAAAGATACGATAAGCATCCTGGTTGTGAAGAAATGTGTTCGAATTGAGATTTCATGACAGGATCAAATTTGGCCAAATATCTCAGCAGACCCAAAAAATTCCTAGGATTTAGATTATTGACTGACACGCGATGTCCTCTCAGAGGCAAATTTTGTTGTGCAAGCGTTTGAATAGTTGCGATAATTCTTTTGAGTATATTCCTCCAATATTTTTCCTCTTCAGCAACTTGGCGTTGTAAATCATCATCGATACCTCCACCTTGATTCAGAGTTAGTTCTAATTCCTTCCATTCTAAGAAAGCTAAGTGGTGAGCAGGACTATTTTCATGATCTCGGACACGTGGATTTAATTTACGCCACGATGAAAACCCCAAAGCATTGGTAAAGTGACTCTGACTGCTCTGAAAACTGTGGGAATAAGATGCAACAAAAACAAAACAAAGCATTTTTGATCAGGGAAAAACACATCCACGTACGAGCGATCCGTTCGCCATTTTTCAAAGTTTTCTCAAACCAAGTTTTGGTTAAAGATCGTCCAGTATCATCCTGTTGGATTTCCGCATTAATATTTTGAAGTTTGCTCGTGCGTTGCCCAACCATAAAATCGCGAAAAGATGAATCGATCTTAACAGGCCAAGTTCCCACATCTTGTGTAAAAGTAGCATTCACACCACTTGTTTGGAATCTTGTCATCATATCATTTGCAGAAGCGCGCGCATGTTTTCAAATTCAAATCACCGGCAAAACACTCTTCATATTTTCATTACACCGTAATGGTTCACAATGTTGTGGCCACGAGATAATATCGGATCATTAAAAGCTATCTATAGTATTGATCGTTTTTATACCAAATATATCCGACCAAGTATTAGCGATTGGTCAGTAACCTAAGAATGTGTACGCAAATTTGCGTGAATAATGAATAGATCATCAAAATTGTAAAAATTATGAGATGACGTGATCTACCGAGTTTGTATGTATGAGGATCATATAAAACGAAAAGGGGTGAGGGGGGGGGGGGCGGCAAATCATTTTTTGCCCCGGGCGCTAAATTTTCTAGGTACGCCACTGCGTGGCAGCCACACCCAGGGTGGTGGCGGTGTGCAAATCATATTCACTTTTGAATTTAAGGGTAAGATGAGCCTAATTCCAAAATTTCATGCAAATCGGTTTACAGCAAAAAAAATTCGGACCTAAAATGCTTCATTGACTGCACTACTAGCGCATTTCTCACAACCATGGTGTGAGGGAATAGTGCGGGTAGCTAGTAGGTACTTACAATTTTTTAATCGGTTTCAAACGGCGTTTTACATAACAAAGAATTTACTATCGGAAAACTTGACAATTCCTCGCGCTGCGTGGTCTTCAATTATGTCGGGATATTTTTTGAGGGACTCTCTTCAAATTTTTGTATTTTAGTCGTTCAATTAGATTGGGATGTGTCATAATATTCTAGCGATATTCAAAACTATTGTTTGTAGTCGTTTCCGCTTCCCAAACCAAAGAAGCATGTTCCAAGCAGAAATGCTGAAGATCAAAGGCGTCCTATAATGGTTCACAGACAAAGTGATATCTGCAACAAATACCCGAATTTTCTCCGATAGCCAAGAAGTTTCTAAATCACTTGGCAATGTTTCTACAAATTCTGTAATCGCCTCTGACTGTCGATTGTCTCTTATGGAGATTACAAAACAGTTTAACCTTCACCTTTTATGGGTGCTAGGGACACAAAGACTTTCCGGGAAACTGTAAGGCCAGGAAAGGAATGGCGTTATGTCCCGTTGGCGTGTGACTCCCAAATCGAAGTTGGGAGTTTTGTCTCACTTGAGTGGGACATAAGTCCCAAGAATAAAAGTTGGGACGTTTGTATCCCTGCGCCGAAAGGAACTACCATGCCAGTGTCACCTAACAAAATAAAAATTGACATTACTATCACTAAGTGCAAACTTAACAAAAGCGAGGTGCTATAAATAAAACGAATAGATGGACAAACATCACCACCTGTGTGGCTGCCAAAATGATCTGGCCAAACCTTGATGTGAAACGTACCACAGGTTTGTTACCCCTTAGCAGATTACACCTGGGCTCAGTAATCGGTGCTATAAATCGGACACTGACTCATAAGTAAGCATGACTCCAATCTCATTGTTTCATCAAATGATTTCTGTAGGAGCTGCTTTGAGAAGGAGGAAGAGCAAACCGTTCCACATCTTCTTTGCACATACCCTACCTTCTCTCAAAGACGTAAAGCACATTTGGGATAACTCCTTTTCGACGATCTTCCAAGTGATCTTAGATACATTCTAACCCATAGTCTTCATGGCTTTATTGAATGCTCAAAGTGGTTTAAATAAGAGACAATTCATCGAAATTCGATGTGGTATCAGGTACCACAATGCAGTGGCATAGATAGGGGGGGGGATCAGGGGGAAATATCCCCCCCATTGGTATCGATAATTGTTTAACATAACCAGTCATGAATCAAACAAGTTAAGGAAACACACTGAAATTTAGTATGTACCTACTTCCTACAAACATTCTACGGGGAAAATACAAAGTCAACTTCGTCTGAAAGAAATTATTATTTCGGCAAATCACCTAATCTTTTTCAATTTTATTTCGATTTTCCACGACAGGTATGAATAAAATCTTTTGGCTTAAAATCTCCAGTACCAAACATTACTGTATTAACAATCCAGGTGATGCTCTTGCAAGGCTTGTAGTGGAAAATATTCAAAATTGTGATTTGGACATTTCTTTTTGATCGGCCAAGGGTACGACGGAGCAAGCAATATGTCTGGTAAATACAATGGTATTCAGGCAATTATTCGCCAAAAATTTGCTCCGCATGCTCTGTACGTCCATTGTGCAGCACATTCTTTGAACCTTGCTATATCTGTTTCCAGCAAAATGCCAGCCATTAGAGATTGCCTAACCACAATTGACGCTGCTACGTTCTGCCGTGCTTCAAAAGGAAGAGCAGGTGACGGAGAGTCGAAACAAAAGATAATACTTTGTTTAAATTCTTTTTATTTGAATATATTTGAATGTAGTAGAAGGCCCGCTGTCTCAATGCATTTGGCTGCAACCTTTACTATATAAACTCAAATTTCAACTCTGCCCTTCTTCCCATTCGCTTCTCTATTTATTGGTTTTTATTCATTACTATTAGGTACTTAGTTAGCCGTTTACCATCGTCAGAACCATGTTACCTCATTTAGTTCATCCGAACTAGGCCACACACCATGGTCACAATTCTTCATTGGTCATTACATAGAACACGCTTAAACCTATATGCCGATCGTATGGTGACCCACTCAAGTACTTCTGGGTGTGTCTTCATCGATCGCAGTTTGTAGGTCTCGTATTGCACATTGCACTTGACATACTCTATTGCATAGCAGTTGTCTACTCATCTGTTTTCGTTGCTATAGAGGCGAGCATATGGCTTGAGTCATAGTGACGTGCATACGTTGTTCTACATGACGAAAATGAAAACTATGCCCTGTGGTTGGTGTTTTTCTGATTGAGTTGGTTCTGAATGAAGGTTGGAGGTTGGGAATGGTTGTGGTTCTCGGATCACAACATCCTCCCCCTCTTGAAAAAAGAAAATTCGTAGCCAATAAAAAGGTTAGGAATTTTCGCAAAACGTGTAGAGTTGAACCAAATGCGAAGAAGTCAGAGTTTTACAGAAAACTTTTGTTTTTATTACTAGATTATATAATAGATAATAGCATGGTAATACATAGATAAATTTAATAAATCAGTGAATTTTTGTTTCAAATTTTGTTTTCAAATTATTATTATTGTTACTAATTCGTTTATTTAGTTATACGTAGATATATTTAATGGATCAGTAAAATTTTTATTATTTGTTTATTTTATTGTTCTTTACTGTTTTATGATTTAAAGTAGTAAACATTTTCTAGACAGATTTAGCTTTTGTAATAGATTATAAGTTGTAAAAATTTTTTAAAAAGATTTACATGTCTTACAGATATGTGTTATTTTTTTTTATTATTATTATTTTTTTTCATAATTTTATATAGTATTAATAATTGTTTTTTTTTTTTTTTACATAATTTTATATCGTATTAATTAATAGACATTTATGGTTAGTAATGGTATAATGACATACTATATTTTTTTTTTATTTGCTGAGCACAAAAATTGGTACTTCGTTTTCTTTCTTGTTCATATCTGGACAACATTACCATTTCCCGAACTATTTGTTTTCTTTTGTTTGACTTTATACGTATTGTATCGTCTGTAGCAAAGTGATATTAAAAGGATCGTGAAGATTATATATATGAGCGTATAGTGGTGTACGTCGTGCTTGTCTATTGTTAAAAAGGGTGTTAATTCTTTAGTTTTTTGGAATTGTATACTTTTTGATAGAAGTTTTAGTTCGTCTTGACTAGAATATTTAATGAATGTAACATCTGGTTTTGCTTCGTTTTTCAGATAGTTGTTCTTAATTTCGGAAATATTTAAAGCGAGGATGAAGGAATTATAAACAAAAGAAGATTTTTCGTTTTTAGATCGTATAGTGATATCTTTTGATTTTAGGAAGCAGTTTCCAGTGAGTTCTAAAATAGCTGTTCCTTCAAGAGTATGTGTTACAACAGTATCCTGGCAAATTTCGTCTATTATATATTTTCCTAAAGAAGAAAATAGCCATGTATTGTGTTGTGATACTTGTATCCAAATTGTTGATACGTTTGACTCTTTAATGTCACAAGAAGTCGGAAAAGATTGAATTCTTTGCAAAAGTTGGATTTCACATTTGGGGTTTTTGTTATTGGTGCTAAATAAAGGGTGTGACATTTCGCATAAGAAATTGTTATTTAAATTTTTACAATGACTCACCTCTTGGCTTTCTATGTCGTAATAGTATTCCTTTTTGTAATCAATGATAAGGTATTTTGAAGTTGGTTGTATAAATACAAGTTTGTCATTCAAACGAGTTGGAAGGGGGATAACTTTATAAAGTTGAAGGTAAAGGTAAAGGAATTTTGAATTCGTAAATTACTTTTTCCTTTTTTATGGTTGCACTCATACTGCTTATTTCGTAGAGTGGTAGAATATCATTCTCATTTCCCAAGTACGGTAACTGTAGATCACCAGGAAGTTCCTGTTTTATTTTTAGCAAAACATTTTTAAGCTGATCCGGTGTAATGATGGTCGGATGCGGTGTGCCGTTTTTTGCGTTTACTAGGACATCGAGTATGTCAGAAATAGTATTTTGGTATCTTATGATGAGGAGTGTTAAAAGTGAGGTAAGAGATTCTATTTTTAAAATTGTAGACTGATCTGAGGTTTGATTGACGAGTCTATCGACTGCATCTTTAACGTCTTCAATTTTTGAATTTATAGCTTTAAATTGGGATTCAATAGTAATTTCTGATTTGTTAAACATATTGGTCGTTGTTTCTATTATAAGTGTTTGGTTCTTCACGAGCTCTAGAAGGTAATTTTCATTATACTTTAGTTTTTCTATTTGTTTGTCGTAAAATTTAGCATCGTCTTCGTCCATTGTTCCGAACAGAGATTTACTAATTGTTCCTATAACTTTAACTAATGCTCTTTTGTTCCTAGGTTTGGGTTTGGATTGTATTAAGCTAAATTTTAGTTTTATATCATTCATTAGGTGTGATACTTCCACTACCGCGCTACTGCAGAGAAGGTCAAAATTCGGTTTACCTTTTAATTGTTCACACAGACTGTTTATCTCGTTAACGTAGAACTCCGCCTGTCTTAGAGCTCCATTGAACAATGTTAGGTCGTAATATGCTGCAAGCTTCCATTGTGTTGTGAAGAGTTCGACCTTGCCCATCTCCTCGAAGTAGATTCCCGGATTTTGGTCGATTCGGCTTAATTTGAGAGTTGCACTGCTCAATAATGGTAGTAGCATGAAGTACACTAGTGGACCCATTATCTATAAAGCCAAAAAAAAATGGTCGGTTGGTTTTTTTTTTTTTTTTTTTTTTTTTTTTTTTTTTCGTGCGTGTAAAAATTTTAATTGTGTATAGGTAGTTAGTTATTCGTTAAAAGGTTGTAAATTGTTGTTGTGAATTAATTTTGATTTCTTACCTACTCTTACTACAGTATTTTCATCCGAATGGATTCTTATGACTTCGTATGGTCCGTCCCACAGAGTCGAAAGTTTATTCTGTCTGGTTTGATTTTTTATTAGGACTTTATCTCCTACGTTAAATATTTTTGGTCTAGCATTCTTGTCGTAAAGAGTCTTTGATTTTTCCTTTTTTTCTTTGAGGATTGAGTTTGCTGTCTCATATCCGTGTTGTAATCTAGCCTTAAGTTCGTTAACGTAGTTATCATAGTTATAAGAAATCTTGGGTTTTTGTGACAGAACGCTTGGAATATTAACAGGGAATCCGTATAGGAGTTCATAGGGTGAAAATCCAGTACTACTGTGTGGTGTTGTATTGTATACAAACATAGACTAGGGGATCCATGTATCCCAGGGGCGAACGCAGGGGGGGGTTTTGGGGGTTGAAACCCCCCCCCCCCCCCCCCCCCCCCCCGAAATTTGTGAAATAAAAAAATAACCACTAGTTTTTTAAAACAAAAACCCAAAATATAAAACATGGAAACATAAAATTCATCTGAAAATTTCATTCTGTCAACGAAAAAATCCCTCCAAATGCGGAAGCAATTTCTTTTCTATCGATAAGTAAATTTTCAGGTATTTCACACGTTTTGGAATGACTTATTGGTTTGTTGATGTGGAGGTAGTATTGGGTCGTATACAACGGGACCTGCTATAGAAATATATGAAAATTCACTTTCCTACTTACTTGCAAACACATCGCATTCATCGCTTCAAAACTAAAGGCAGTTGCGATCGAAACACATCGTATCGGTCACTCCAAAGCTAACGGCAGTCGCTACCGAAATCTACGAAAATTAAAATTTTCATCACACATACTAAAAGCCACCCGCTCTGGCTCTGTATAAGAATGCGATCGACAACGGCAACTAGGAAAGGGTATACTTATGTATGAATAAGCATATGCATACCCATGAACATTGCTTGAGTATGCCAAACGATAAACTGCCCAACAACTTTATAAACACCTTAAATGTTTGTGATTCGTCCCTATATAAAACAGTTCATTGTTTTATGCTTCAAGCAAGCGATCTTTTTCATGTCTGCACAGATTAAAAACTTATCTGCGAGGAAGAACCAGCGAGGAGCGACTGAACGGTTTGATGTTGCTGAACATCTATAGGAGTATTGAGGTTGATTATGAGGACGTTATAAATATAATGGCAAAAGTTCCAAAGCGCATTGATTTTATTTTATAAAATACTAGCTGTGCCCGCGACTTCCTCCGCGTGGAATAGTGGCTTTCGGCAGCATTTTTAATTTTTCAGTAACTTATTGTTATATTATTTTACTTAAGTACATACATTTTTGCACACGATGTTCTTACTTTTTTCATCTTTTGCCAAATAAAATTGTTTTGCCGTAAGTACTTCCGTTCCCATGCCAATAATGGAACAAAGAAAACAAATACAGACAGATTTAATTTCGAAATATTAGGAACGACTCCCGTTTCCGTGGGAATATGGTGATCGTTCTCATAGGAATATGGGAATGAGTTAAAGTTTATGTTACTCGCTCGGGGATATTGTAGCATTCTAACAGTGGAAGAATTTTTGAAATCGGTGCAGTAGTTTCTAAGTTCTCGATTACGTTCCCGTTCCCGTAGGAAGTGGGATAAAACTTTAGATTGAAAAGACTTTATCTATGTCTTTTCTCATGTCTTAGACTACCTCTGTACAAAATTTCTTTTGAATTGGTTCAGTTGTTTGGGCGGGAGATGGTAACATAGAAAGACGAACAAACAGAGCTACTTTTGCATTTATAGTATAAGTTAGGATTGTTCCTAGCAAATCAATACAGAGTATAAAAAAAGCATACAAATATTAAGAACAATTGTTCGTGAATATTTAATATATTTTTTCAAAACCCCCCCCGAAAAATTTTTCTGCGTTCGCCCCTGATGTATCCCATGACAAAGGATCTTGGTTCACATAGTGTCGTAGATATTCGGCTAATGTTCTATGGCTTCGTTCTAATGCGCCATTTGTCTGAGGATGGTAGGACGTTGTATTCAACTTTTTTATCTTCAATAGGCTACACATTTCTTTGAAGAGGATACTTAAGAAATTTGTCCCTTGGTCAGTCAAAAGAGATAGAGGTATTCCGTGGCGACATACTATGATTTCCACGAATGTTCTAGCTACAGTTGAAGCTTCAGCGTTTTGTATTGGCATAGCTTCCGAAAACTTTGTCAAATCGTCCTGGAAGGCAAGTAGATATTTTTTTCCACCATAGCTAACAGGAAGTGGTCCAACTATGTCTAGAGCGACTCTTTCAAATGGTCTAACACTAGTAGTTGTAATTTTCATGGGGACTGGTGGATTTTTTCTACTTTTATTTCGTTGACAAGACGTGCATGCTTTTGTACATCAGCTTTCATGTTTGGCCAGAAGTATTTCGCCTTTATTCGGTTATACATCCGTGAAACACCTTGGTGGCCTCCAAATGGGGAATCATGATATTCTGACAGAATCTTAGAAATTATCTCTGGATCAGTCAAGGAAATTCTTTCATCAATGTGAAGGTATATGTCTAATGTCAAATCTCCGAAAACTTCATTCAATATTCTTTTGAAGGTATGTCTAACTTGTTTATTTGAGACAGGTAGTGAAAAAGAAATAGTTTTTTCAAACTTAGTGTGTTCCTTAATTGTTCGGAGACTCTTTTCGGTTATCTCCTCGTCCTTTGTCGTACGGAACGGTAAGGGTAGTGTAACGACAATCAAAGAATCATGTACATTAAATTTACCTATATTGGGTTTTGTAAAGTTTTGAATTCTTTTTACTAAGGATTGCTCGTCTATCGAGTCTATTAGGGGTAATATTACGATTTTATAGTCGGAATTTTTGTTTATAAAGATAGATTCGAATTTTTCGATAATATTCCATTCAGGTCCTGTTTTAGAGTCTTGTGATGATTTCAGTTTGAATTCTAAGTCTCCCGAATTGTTAGCGTTAAGGGCTTTAAGTCCCGATTGAAATATCTTTCGGCATTTTTCATAGTCTGGTGTCTCATTGTATTCCAGAGCAGCGACGTATTTCATGAATTCCATTATTGGATTTGGCACTTTTCTGGGGTATAGTTTTTCCAAACCAGTACTTACATCTCTCATAAAAGTTTCCTTAGACTTCTGGACTTTAATGGGAACTTTAAGTAGGTTTTCTTGTTCCCAAGGCAGCATCACGCCTGACCACTTGATTAGATTATACCCAAGGATCTCAAAGTCTCCTCGCATTGTTGCTACACCGAGATGTGCATCTCTGGATGTGTATTCAATTGTACCATTGTGCATCTTTGGATCTGGCTCGAAATCTTTTTGGGTGTAGTGACTAGCTAAACCAAAGTCTACCAGATATGCTTGAGAAGCACCACCTTTTCCATAACCTAATAAGATGTTGGCTCCTTTCAAATCAGCATGGACATACGTTCGGCCGTGGATATACTCATACACATCCAACATCTGTAAGGCAAGACGATAAATTGTGTGTTCTGGAATCTTTCTTCCGTTTTCCAAGAAAAGCTTCCAAATATCGTCTCCATAACGTGGCATTACAACAAAGCGATGTTTCACATCGTTAATGTCGTGTGATCCCTTACCAACTAGATAAGGCATCCCAAAAGATTTAAGTCCGCGCTGCTGTTTGAACTGTGTAATGTCTTCAAGACGAGCATTGTGCATACAAAAGTGCATTTCAACAAACAAAGTTCCATTGCCATGTGGTTCAAATTTGACGACATATTCATAGTCGGACGGCTTCTTTGATGAACTTGAAGCTTTACACGCTGAATATATTTGACCATGACTTCCCATGCCTATAGACGGCCCGATTTTCCATGCTGTTTTGGACAAATCAGTTATTATTTCACCTTCAGGAATTTGTTCTGATATGGCATGGTCGTTCTTCTTTTCCTTAGGGGTTGGCTTTCTGTTAGGAGCCACAGTTACTTTTGCTTGAACATTATCTTCGATCTGTCTTTGTTTTTGCCCTCGTGTTACAACCAATATATTGCTTTCTCCTATATTTCGACTTAAAGCATCTGCATTTAAGTTGATTTTCCCCGGTTTATGCTTGATGGTATATTCATATTCGGATAGTAAAATTTTCCATCTTGCTAGTCTGGACATAGGATCGGTACGAGAAAATAACCATTGCAAAGGTTGATGGTCCGTACAAATAGTGAAGGGCTTGCCATAAAGGTAGGGACGAAATTGTTGTATGCCATAGACAATTGCAAGTAGTTCTTTTTCGGTCGTGTTATACCTGACTTCGGAGTCATTCAACGTTCTGCTTGCGAAGGATATGGGTTTGTCTTTTCCAATTAGACCTTGTGACAAAATAGCTCCGATTCCGACATCGCTTGCATCTGTGGTCACAATAAATTCTTCTTTGAAATTGGGGTAAGCTAAGACTGGGGGATTTATTAATTTATTTTTTAGATCTCTAAAAGCTTCATCGCAGAAGGCATCCCATTTGAAAACACAGTTTTTCTTTAGTAACTTTGTAAGAGGTTTTGCTATCGTAGAAAAATTTTCTATAAATTTTCTATAATAGCCAACGAAGCCTAGAAAAGATTTTATACCTTTACCATTTTTAGGTGTAGGGTAAGTTTTAACCGCTTTGATCTTTTCGGGGTCTGGTTTAAGTCCATCTTCCGAAATAAGATGACCTAGATACATGAGTTCGTGTTTTAGAAAATTACATTTCTCTGGTTGTAATTTCAGATTGTGGATGCTGAGTTGGTTGAGAACTTTTAATAATTTGGAGTTATGATCTTTAAGGTCGTATCCGTATAGAACTATATCGTCCATATAAACGAAACAATCAAAACCTTGTAAGCCAGTGAGAACAGTGTTCATTAGGCGTTGGAAGGTTGCAGGAGCGTTCTTTAAACCGAATGGCATTCGATTATATTCATAATGGCCAAAGGGAGTGCTGAATGCGGTCTTGCTTCGATCTTTTTCATCCATTAAGATTTGATGGAATCCTTTAGCCAAATCCAAGATGCTGAAATATTTAGCTCTACCCAATTGATCAAATATGTCACTGATATTTGGTAATGGGTATGCATCGCCGACGGTTAAATCGTTTAGTTTCCTGAAATCTACAACTACCCTCCAACGTTTGCTTCCATCGTTTCCAGGTTTTTTGGGAACGAGTAGCAGGGGTGAGTTCCAGGGACTCGAGCTTGGTCGTACGATGTCGTCGTCTAACATCTCTTGAACTTGATTATGGATTTCTTCTTTTTGGCTTTCAGGGAGTCGATAAGGTTTTACGTAAAGTGCGGGTTTACTCTCATCAGTACCGATCTTGTGAGTCATGGAATCGGTGTTGGTGAGATGATCACCCTCAAGATAATTCGTTGTACTCTCTACAAATCTTGAGGATAGAATTCTTTTCTTCAGCGTTGCAATGGTCTAATATCAACATGGACTCTAGTTTTTCCATTCGTTTTTCTACTTTGCTACTAAAATTTTTCATATTGTACTGCTCGTACTGATCTAAACTATCAAAATTTAAATTAAGATTATTAATATAGAGTATTTTCTCTGTTTCTAAAGCATTCATAGTTAGAACTCTGATTTTATTGTTTATAGGCCTTACTATGGATTCGCCAACATAAACTCCCGGACAAATCTGTTTCTTTTTGATCAAAATGTCTACAGATTTTTTGTTAGCTTTTTTAAAGGGAATTTCGATCATTTGTTGACTCCTAGGTGGAAGGATAAAACATAAATTTGTTTTGAAAGGGTTTGTTTCTGATGTAGTCTTACGTATTGCTGCATCTTTATCAGTAGACGCTTTAGTTTCTTTGCTCTTTTGGCTGTTGTTTTCTAAAGTCTTATTTTTATTTTTAGCTGCTACACCACTGTTTAATGTAGTCTTATTTATTGAATCGTTTTTTACTTTAACCGGTGATTTATTCAAATCAAATTCTTTGTTGTCGGAGTCAGCATTCAATTTAAGCTTATCGGAATTTCGGTTGATGGTGGCTTTATTGGATTTAAGAATAAAGTTATTCTCCTCAGCCTTTTCATCACCTTTTGCTTCCAAATCACAGCCCGTAGGCACCACTTCGTGAGGGGTAGCTTTTCGGATGCTTTCTCTGATAACAGGGTTTTCGATTGTCGTAAACCTCTAAAACATTTTCTTTATAGTTTACTTTACACCTGTATTTGGAAAGAAAATCGTTTCCTAAAATACCATCGTATGGCAGGTTTATATTTGGAGTGAGTAGATGGAAGGGAAGTGTGAGTGAAAGATTATACTTGGAATTAATTATAAAAGAACCAGTTATTTCCCCTAGAGTGAAAACAGAATCACCAGAAATTGAAGATATAGTAAGTCTTTTTCCTGGGTTAGAATTTGTTCCGAATTTGTCCTTATACAAACTAATATCTGCTTCGGTATCTATTAAAAAAGTAGAGTATTTTTTGTTAGACGGCTCGAACTGAATTCGTATTACAGGCTCATGGAACTCTGGACAAAAGGAAACAGTCAAGAAACTAGATTTTATTGTTGTGGGTCGGTATTTAGACTTAGTCGGGATGGATGACCCATCTCTTCCACCCGAGCGTAGTCGTTTCCCGAATTTTGAGGATAAAACTCCTCACCAGGATTCCAGTTCCTATACCCTTGTTTAGCGTTGTATCGCCGGATGTTGGAGAAATTTTGATTGTTTTTGTTATGCGAATTGTCCCTAAATGGGTTAGGTTTGGTCGAACCGAGTTGAGACTGCTTTAACCTACAATCTACTTCTCGATGGTTGGGTTTTTTACAGTACCCACAAGTGAGCCGTTGTATTTCCCTTTTTATATTTGTGTGTTGGTTTGTGTTGGGATTAGAATAACAGTGTGCACTTGTGTGACCTACCTTGTTACAAAATTGACACGTTGGACGTATCGAGGGCGAAATGTTTGCAGAACTTGTAGAAGGGCTAACGCGTTCTAGTCGGTTCAAATGCTCCTCAGCATAGAGAATGGATTTCTTTAAATCCGTTTCTCCATGAGCCTGAACCATAAACCTGAGATTTTGATTTCGGATGCCATCCTCAAAAGTTTGTATGGCCAGTTTGTCGTTTTCTTTGAAAAGAAAATTTCTAACTGCCTCCTCCGTTGAGCTGACGTATGTTGCCGAATTTAAAGCATTTAAGAGTTGACCTATACGTTCGCCAAACTCTTTAACTGTTTCTTTTGCTCGTTGTCGAGCTGAAATCAACTCATTTTGAGCTGAGGACCTTGACTTTAACGATGAATATTCCATTTTCAAGACTGAACAAAGATCTTCCCATCTTTCCACAGTCTTGAATTGTATTAATTCGAAAGCTGGTCCCTCAAGCCTGGTTTTTACTATGCTGAGGAAAGGTTTGTGCTCGTCAGGTTTCACTGACTTGAACAAAATATCTCCACATGCTAAAAACTTCCCTAGGTTTTCCGACCGACCTTGGGGACAATATTAATGATATCCTTAAAATTCATTTTATATTCTGTCATTTCCGAAATGTCAGAGACTGAATGAAAAGGCAAAACCTCCAATAAACTAACTTTAAGTTTTTGATTGCTGGTAGTAATTGTGAAGTCGTGAAGTGTATCGAGAGACGAGAGAAAACAAAGAGTTTAATTTGGGGTTCGGCTAGAAGACAAGATATGTAAATAACTTTAATAATCACTTGTGCTGTTATTTTTAAAAAAATTTAATTGAATTGAACACTTTAATTAGGTCAATAGATAGCAAAAATTGATTTCGCTTTAATATACTTAAATCTTTTCGATTTTAATAAAAATAATCTTATATATAAAAATGAATCGCAAAATGTGTTGGTAAGCGCATAACTCAACAACGCCTGGATTTATTTGGCCAATTCTTTTTTTGTTGTGTTTGTTATTGTCAGGAGAAGGTTTTTATTACATAAAATTAAAAAAATTGAGCGGATATTCCCACAGGAACGGGTTTGGAAATGGAAACGGGAACCTTAAATTTACTTGATCGATTTCAAAAATTCTTTCAACTCTTAGATGTTACATTCATCCCTCAGTGACATAGACTTATAAATGGTTCCTGTCAAGGTTTGATCCCCATATTTCCACAGGAACGGGGTTGGGAACGGAAACTTAGAAACTACTGGACAAATTTCTAAAACCCTTCCTGCATTAGGAGCGCTACATTATCCCCCTCCATCAGTAACTTAGATTATATTTCATCCCTATAACCCCACGGGAACAGAAACGGGAACGAGAACGGGAACCTTAAAGTTACTTGACAGATTTCAAAAATTCTTTCAACTTTAGGATGTTACATTATCCCTCAGTGACAATGACTTATCAATGGTTCCTGTCAAGGTTTGTTCCCCATATACCCAGAGGAACGGAATTTAAAAAATTGCGCGGATATTCTGACAGCAGCGGGTTTGGGAACGGAAACTTAAAAAATACTGGACAGATTTCTATAACCCATCCTGCATTAGGATTGCTACATTATCCCCCTCCTTTAGTAATTTAAATTATATTTCATGCCTACAGTCCCACGGGAACAGAAACGGGAACCTTAAAGTTACTTGATTGATTTCAAAAATTCTTTCAACTTTTGGATGTTACATTCATCCCCCAGTGACATAACCCTTCCTGCATTAGGAGCGCTTCATTACCCCCCTTCATCAGTAATTAAGATTATATTTCATCCCTTTAATCCTACGGGAACCGAAACCTTAAAGCTACTTGACCGATTTCAAAAATTCTTTCAACTCTAGGAAGTTACATCATCCCTCAGTGACTTATATTTCACATATTTCCACGGTAATGGAAGATTCCCACAGGAACGGGGCTGGGAACGGAAACTTAGAAACTGCTAAACAGATTTCAAAAATTCTTTCGTCATTGGGATGCCACATAATCGCAAAGTAAAAACGATTGTTTTTCATCCCCAAGTTTCCACTTTAGCGGAAAAACGAGAACCGGAACCTTAAAACTACAGACCCGAGCAACGCCGGGTGGCTCAGCTAGTAAATAATAAAAAGAATTTACTTGTTTTGTGGTTGCTGTTGGGGGTTGTTGTAGTTGCTGTTAAAGTTGTTGATGTTAAAGTTGTTGATGTTAAAGTTGTTGAAGTTGATTTTTTCTGCTGATGTTGGTGTTGATGTAGTTGCTGCTGCTGATTTTTCACTTGCCAGGCAGGCTTCACGCCCTATAGTTGTCAATTACGACCTGGTCTTTTCACTGCCTAATTTTTGCCTCCGGCGTCCGCTTGGGAATTCGCCAGGTCTTATGTTTATAGGGCTTTTTTTTTTTTTTTTCACAACACAAATCACTTAATGGTGTTTTTTTTTTTTCTCACCACACACAAAAAAAAAATTACCTACTGGTGTTTAGCCCCAATACGCATCAAGAGTCAACAAAATAGACCTCTTGTGTTTTGGTAGGGATAATAACTATCCTGGGATAAATTGACTAATCCCACCGCTGCCACCAATGTTACGTTCTGCCGTGCTTCAAAAGGAAGAGCAGGTGGCGGAGAGTCGAAACAAAAGATAATACTTTGTTTAAATTCTTTTTATTATTATTATATTGAATATATTTGAATGTAGTAGAAGGCCCGCTGTCTCAATGCATTTGGCTGCAACCTTTACTATATAAACTCAAATTTCAACTCTGCCCTTCTTCCCATTCGCTTCTCTATTTATTGGTTTTTATTCATTACTATTACTTAGTTAGCCGTTTACCATCGTCAGAACCATGTTACCTCATTTAGTTCATCCGAACTAGGCCACACACCATGGTCACAATTCTTCATTGGTCATTACATAGAACACGCTTAAACCTATATGCCGATCGTATGGTGACCCACTCAAGTACTTCTGGGTGTGTCTTCATCGATCGCAGTTTGTAGGTAGTAGGTCTCGTATTGCACATTGCACTTGACATACTCTATTGCATAGCAGTTGTCTACTCATCTGTTTTCGTTGCTATAGAGTCGCGCATATGGCTTGAGTCATAGTGACGTGCATACGTTGTTCTACATGACGAAAATGAAAACTATGCCCTGTGGTTGGTGTTTTTCTGAATGAGTTGGTTCTGAATGAAGGTTGGAGGTTGGGAATAGTTGTGGTTCTCGGATCACAACAAAGCAGTTTAAAATTATTTCAATACACCCGACACCGAAAAGAAAAGATATGCTGCAAAAAACAATAAGCGAAAGCGAAGAGACTCCACAAAAAAGACATTAAAAAGGCTGAATCTGACGCGTCGGATCTCAAAATATCAAATAGTTGAAGATTTTGAGGAGCTATTTCCGTTTGTGATAGAGACTCTTGACCAAATAAGAACTTTGGAAAGTGACCCAAGGTACTTAAAAACGCTATGGATTTCGAGTTTTTGATTAGCTTAAAGGTTATAAGTATGGTTTACCAACTCTCGTTGCCGTTAAGTCGTCAGTTTCAAAGAGTGAATTTAGACTTGGTCCGAGCTATACAGGGTGTTCCTTAATTCGTGTATTATCCTTTGGGGTGTGTTTCTTGGTCATATTCCAAGAAAAAAGTTGTTGTTCAGTATAGCTCTTTTCTCAACTTTGACATCACTTTTTGACAATTTAAAAAAGGCTAATTTTGGTGTACCCTGACCTGTGTTAAATTCGATATCTCTGTCAATACTGATGATAGAGACCTAATCATAGACTTAATTTTTTGTTGGAATAACAACCTTTTAGTATATCTCGCCCAAGATTTAAAGGATTAACTAAAAATTAAACGAGCAGAACACGACTCATTTTTGAAAGTGTTTGAAATTGCAAAAAAAAAAATTGCTGAAGTTCTTGACATTGACGTTAAACATAAGAGAGTAGTGAACCAACAAAATGATCGTTCGAACCCTTCGGTTCAAAGTACAGAAGAATATTTTCGTGTTACTGTTTTCAATCCTTTTCTCGATTTCTATGTCACGGACCTTGGAGAAAAATTTACTAACCATGAAAACATACTGGAAGGGGTTTCTGTTCTTTTCAAGGATTCTTTGTCAGAAAGAAAAATCAGCAAAAAAAATTTAATGAAACTGTTGAGTTTTACCGAACATATTTGGCTGCCTGACCATTCTGTTTTTGAAGAATTAAAAACTTGGAATAGACATTTGATCCGAAGGAATAATACTTCCTCTAAGAATTCATTGGAAGCGCTCGATAGCTGCCCCGAAGAAAGCTATCCTAATATATATTTTATTAAAGATATTAGCCGGCTTAAACGTCAACTCTTGAAAGAACTTTCTCCAGTTTAGGATAAAAACATTACAAAAACATGACCAACGAAGTGAGATTCTTAAAAATATATCAATTTTAATGACAGTGTGAAAAGCTTTGGATGTTTACTTATTTGCAGGATCGTTTGAATGGTTTGACTGCTCCAGCTACATATATTCATCGCGAAATACCTATAACAGCAGACTAGGTTAAGTGTGTTTTATCTAAAAAGAACAGAAAAATGGATTTTATTTTGTGACTTATTTTTTAAATTCATATTAGTTTACTTATTACATCAATATTTATTTTAGTTCATATTCAAACTAATGCATATTATAGTATTATCTTTAAGAACCATAATTTTTTACTGCATACATTCAGTGAAGTCTTTGTTATTTGTTTTTGTTTATTATTAATTATTATTATTATTTATAAATTATTTTTATTATTAATATTATAAATTATATTTATTAATATTATAAATTATTAAAACTTTTGGAAAAAATGAGCGAACTAGAACTCTCCCCCCCATTGCGGAAAGCCACTGCCACAATGGACCAGTTATTGGTCTAAATTTCTAAATTGGTCTTTTATGACACACGATTCTTCTTTGGGTACAGGGAAACTTTGTGCAGAACGTAGTTAATCTGTAAAAAAAATAGATAAAGACGCAAGTTATCTAAATCACTAAAACACCACACAAATTTTAGAAAACAAAAGCAGAGTTCTTACATATCACCTCTTCAATTACACATTCTGTTTCCTCTGCAAAGCTCCTAAGTAGGTTTTTATGCATGTCCTTATTTAGCTTTCCCAAAACACAACACACTTCAAAATAAAGTATGTAAAGTTATTTTTAAATGGCCATTCAAACCACACAATTACTCTTTATTTACGTGTTCTTCAAGGCTTAAGACATCGTTAGGGTGATGGGACGGGCTTAGTTAAGGAAATCCGCCAGAGCAAATAGTATTTTCAATGAAAATTGATTGTTCTTTAAACAAGTGGTAATTTCCATATCAAAAGAAGATTTTTAAATAATAAAAAAGGACGACGAAACGATTCACCAACACATTATAGCCGACCTGCCACCGACACTTTCCTCCGCATAATGTGCCTGTTAACTTCATTATTTTATTTTCATCATGGTGCAGCTGCCGATGATGTCTATGTGAAAATGGCCCATTGCCTCCCCCTTTCTCCACACCAGTAGTTGAAAAAAAAGGAAGAAATAACAGAAACAAGAAAGAAATACTCAAAACAAGGAGCTCAGGTTTTAGCTTTCTTTTTTCCTTCTTTCCTTTCCAGAATCATCATCTACAGCGAAGATAATGACATCATCGTTACGATCTTTCTCACTCGTTTATACAAATGAGAGCAATCATATGAAATTACCTTGCACGAGTACAGAATAAAAAAGAGCTAGAAGTGAATCCCGAGAAGATGATGCGATGGAAATAAGTAAACCCTGCGGTTAACCAACAACTGCTTAGTTTAGAAATACCAAAGAAAGAACCATGGATGTGCGACTGCCCCCTTTGGGGTGCACCCATCCAGCCATCAGCCAATACACAAAACACGAATTCCAGAATGTATGCGAAAGTGAAATTAATTTTTGATTGAAATAGCGCTCGAGCACCATACCATCGTAGTATCAGTTTCATTGAATCAAGAATCCTTCGGATTGGCAAAAAGGAAACGAAGGAAATCACATCAATAAAATAAGTAAATAAAAATAGGTATTTGAAAACGTAGATGAAAAATTGATTGATAGTGGGCGAGGTAAGGCGAATGAACCAATGAACGAATGAATGAATGAATGAGATGTGGAAGACTACACTTAAGTGAAGAAAATGTGATTTGGTCCTTCTATTTTATTTAATGACAGGAAAATGTTTTCGTTGACTAAAAGCTAGCAGCTTATATTATGGTAATGGATCTTGAGCCATTAATTTTCTGAGAGTTAAACGCCAAAAAAACGACTGCGTTCTCTGCTCTTGCTTTCGTTGAGACATTACTTCGGGATAAATTACAGAAAAGGTGTGGTGTTTGGTGTGTTTGTTTAAATTGTGAGTTATATTGGTCTACGCGAATTGTTTTCCTCTTATTGAATTTTATTATTGCTATGGAAGGGAGGGAGTTTTTTGGATTTTATTATTTTCAGTAAGCTTGCAATTCCTTGCGGTTGTATTTTGGTGTTTTTATTTTTAAAGAATTATTGAAATGAATTATTCAAGATGCTAAGTAGACCCCCCAATCAAATGGAGATTGGTTTTGTTACTTGCAAAGGACAAAATTCATCTTGTGCGAACTTCGGTTCAGTATAAAATTTGGATTAGGAACCCATAAAGTGCCAGCGATTATTATGCTTAGCTGTTTTAAGTGGGTTCCTGTTCAATTGGCTTATCGTTTTAGAGGTCTGCAGTAAGGGCAGGCAGAAATGCTCAAAGCAAAAGTTAAATTATTGGGGTCAACTGCCAAATGGATAAAAAATTTAGTGAGCCAATTGTGAAAAATGAATGAATGAATGAAATTTTTATTGAGGCTTAAAACGATTACAGTTTCTTTCTTAACTTATGGTTACAACTTGTTTTATTACCGGCTTTGAATTGGCCTGGTATATTTTTAATTTACATGAGCTATTTTTGATTTGACTCTAAAATGAACAGGAGTTGAGGTGATCTTCAAGATCTTAACCATGTCTTTTAAGAAATTTATTTCATTTAAGATTACTATTTTTCAATATATTTTATCTCTATATTAAACTTTAACTCATCCCCATATTCAAACGGGAACGGAAGTACTTGCTAATATCCTACTAATATTATAGACTTGAAAGTTTGTATGTGTGGATGTATGTTTGTTACTCTTTCACGCAAAAACTACTGAATGGATTTTACTTAAACTTTCCAATAATATAGCTTATACATCAGAATTACACATAGGCTACAATTTATCCCTAAATTCCCACGGGAACGGGAACGTATACGGGAACTTAGAAACTACAACACCGATTTCAAAAATTTTTCCACTGTTAGAATGCTTCATTATCCCCGAGTAACATAAAAACTAATTCATCCCCATATTCCTACGGTTCCCTATATTCCCACGGGAGCAGGAACGTATACGGGAACTTTGACACTACAGCACCGATTTCAAAAATTCTTTCACCCTTAGAATGCTACACTTTCCCCGAGTAACATAAAAACTAATTCATCCCCATATTCCTATGGTTCCCTATATTCCCACGGGAGCAGGAACGTACACGGGAACTTTGACACTACAGCACCGATTTCAAAAATTCTTTCACCGTTAGAATGCTACACTATCCCCGAGTAACATAAAAACTAATTCATCCCCATATTCCTACGGTTCCCTATATTCCCACGGGAGCAGGAACGTACACGGGAACTTTGACACTACAGCACCGATTTCAAAAATTCTTTCACCGTTAGAATGCTACACTATCCCCGAGTAACATAAAAACTTATTCATCCCCATATTCCTACGGTTCCCTATATACAACACCGATTTCAAAAATTCTTCCACTGTTAGAATGCTACACTATCCCCGAGTAACATAAAAACTAATTCATCCCCATATTTTTACGGTTCCCTATATTCCCACGGGAGCAGGAACGTACACGGGAACTTTGACACTGCAGCACCGATTTCAAAAATTCTTTCACCGTTAGAATGCTACACTTTCCCCGAGTAACATAAAAACTAATTCATCCCCATATTCCTACGGTTCCCTATATTCCCACGGGAGCAGGAACGTACACGGGAACTTTGACACTACAGCACCGATTTCAAAAATTCTTTCACCGTTAGAATGCTACACTATCCCCGAGTAACATAAAAACTTATTCATCCCCATATTCCTACGGTTCCCTATATACAGAGATTAGATTAGATTAGATTGACGGGTAGAGCTTGCTCAGCTCCGGGCACTGCGGTGTCTGAATGAAACCTATTGTGCCAGCCCATGTGAGGTTTCAGAGCAGTTCTCCTGCTCCTGAATTGAACCAGAAGTTAGCAATCTTCTGTGGGTGAATGAGTTTGAGTTTATCTAAGGGGATGATCTCATAGTCAAGTATTTGCTTTCTAAGGCGGAAAAGTGCTGGACATTCTGTAATAATGTGCAGAGATGATTCTTCATCTTCGAGGCATAGTCTACAGATGGGATCAGCTACCAGCCTCATTTGGTGAAGATGTTTGTTTAAAGAACAGTGACCGGTTAGTAGTCCAGTGCAAGTTTTTAGGGTTTTCCTATTGAGGTTCAGTAGGAATTTTGATGTTTTTTCTGTATATTCTGGCAAAAAGAGTTTTGAACAGATTTGACCAGATGAGTTACTCCAAGCTTTATTTGATTCCTCTAGTAGGATGTTCTTGGCAGTATGTTTGAAGGTGCTTTTATTTACACCGCAGAAGGGTTCAGGACCGACGAATGGTTTAGATGCGCCGTCTTTGGCTAAGATGTCTGCCTTCTCATTCCCATCATAGCCTTTGTGTGCTGGGATCCAGTGAAGGATTACAGTGTTTTTCCTTGCTAGTTCAGAGAGTGACATGACTGTCTCTTGGACTAGTTTGGATCTTATGACAGGTGAGCTTATCGCCTTTAGTGCAGCTTGGCTGTCTGAAAAAATGAATATTGTTTTGTTTTTCGTGTTCGATGAACATATTATTCTCGAACATTCGTTAATGGCAAAGACTTCAGCTTGGAAAATGGACGAGTGACTGCCCAGACTTACTGAGAAATTCGTTCTGGGACAGTCGCTGAAAATGCCGGAACCTGTACCAGTTTCCATTTTTGAGCCGTCCGTATACCAGACCATATCTTGCCTTGAAGGATGAGGTTTTGTGTTCTCCCAGTCTTCCCTAAGGGTGATGACAATGGAGAAGTTGAGTTTGAAGTTGTACATGGGAATAGTAGCATCCAAGCACATACTAAAGGTATTAAGTTTTTCTAAGCTTTCCATTATCGACAGATGTCCTTTCGGGTATGGATGTGATTTTATGTGTCCTTGATGGAAAAGACGGTGTGTCGCCAGTCTTGCTTCCATTTTTATGAAAAGGTGAATTGGAGGTAGTCCTACAATAACGTTTAGAGCGTATGTTGGTGTTGTACGCATGCATCCAGTAATGCATGTTGTTGCCAATCTTTGAATCTTTTCAAGTTTTTGGACTGCCGTTACTTCTTCTATTTTTGTCCACCATACAACAGCTGCGTACGTAATTGTTGGTTGACTACCAGCGTATATAGGTCGTACATCATTTTAGGTTTTAGACCCCAGTTTTTCCCGCATACGCTTCGACAAGTCCATAGGGACTTGGTTGCTCTGCTGGAAATGCGTTCTAGTTGAGGGTTCCATGACATTTTGCTGTCTAGGATGATCCCCAGGTATTTAGATTCCTTGGAAAATGGTATTGTTTCCCCATAGAGATTGGGGGTATTAGAAGATTTAGTTTTCTTCTTTTTGTAAATGGGACAATAACTGTCTTACGGGGATTGACAGATAGACCTTCATCTGAGCACCAGCTTTGTACTATGTTCAGAGCTGTCTGAAGTCTTCTTGATATTAGTGTTTCTGATGAGCCTTGTATGACAATTGCTAGATCATCTGCAAAGCCCACTGCATAGATGCCTTGGGTTGCAAGTAATCTTAGTAGGCTGTCTACAACTATTGACCAGATGAGTGGTGAGAGAACTCCAACTTGTGGGCAGCCTCTTGTTGTTAGTGCTGAGATTTCCACTTCTTCGATATTGCTGTGGATAATTATGCTGTTTAGCATGGACATTATCCATTTGCGAATAACTTGTGGAACGTTGTGGTGCCTTAGAGCACGGTCTGTAGACACAAAGGAAGTGTTATTGAAGGCTCCTTCTATGTCGAGAAATGCCACTACGCAAATTTCCTTTTTATCGATAGAAAGTTCGATCCTAGTAACTAGGTCATTCAACGCGGCTTCCGTTGATTTGCCTGGTTGATATGCGTATTGTGATGTGGATAATGGGTGGGTAGCTAATTGCTTATCCCGGATGTGTCTATCAATTACCTTCTCCATACATTTAAGGATGAATGACATTAGACTGATTGGCCGAAAGGATTTAGGGCTTGGATCCAGAATCCTTCCTGCTTTTGGTAAGTAGATAACTGTTACTCTTCTCCAGCTTTCTGGTATTTGACCAAAAGCTAGGCTGCAAGTGAACAGTTTTGATAAAATGGGAGCAATTATGGCAGCCCCGTTCTGCAGTATGGCAGGAAAGATGCCGTCTTCCCCAGGAGCCTTGAATGGTTTCAATGAGGAGATTGCCCATTTGATGACATTGATGTTGTAAATTTGTCTGGCCGTTGTCCAGTCTTCCCTAGATGGAAACATATGCTGTTCCCTTTGGGGAGATAGGTTTATTGCTGGGTCTATAATGATAGATTGTGGAAAGTGGGTGTCTATTAGGAGTTGCAGAGTTTCAATTTTATTCTTAGTCTGAGAGCCGTTTTCCTTGGTAAGGGTACCTATAGGTTTGCCGGCTTGTCGGACGCGAGAACTTTGTGGAGTCTGCAACTAGAGGAGACGTCAGAGATACTTTCTACAAATTGTTTAAAAGAGGCCTTTTTGGCTTTTTTAATTTCATTATTGTATTTGGTGAGAGCAGTAGAGTAAGTTTGCCAGTCATCATTGCGTTTTGCTTTGTTGAAAAGTTTCCTTACTTTCGATCTCAATTTCTTGAGGTTGTTGTTCCACCAAGGGGTTTGCCTTTTAGTTGATCTTGTTTTCAGAGGGCAGTTGTCCTCAAAGGCAGTTATGATAGAGTTTTTCGCGTAGTCCGCAAAAAAATCTAATTTAGCTTTGCTATTAATGTTTGGGATTTTGTCTTTAAGAGAGTTTTCTAGATCTGTTTTGTACGAAACCCAGTCTGTTTTTCTCTTTTGACGATATGTTAAACAAGATATTATGTTTGTGTCTAGTTTAAAGCGTATGTGTCTATGATCTGAGCAGGATGGTTCGGAGGACACCCTCCAGTCAGAGACAAGGTTTTTAGAGAGAGATGAAGACAACGTAATGTCTAGAACCTCTCTTCTAGTTTTGGTGACAAAGGTGGGTTCATTGCCGATATTACATATATTTAAATTTTCTTTAATAATATAATCAATAAGGGACTCACCTCTTTTGTTTATATCCTTACTTCCCCACAGGGTGTGGTGAGCATTTGCGTCGCATCCCAGAATAACTTCCAATTTGTTTTTCTGTGCGGTCTCATAAAGTTTTACTACCTGTGGAGGTGGGCAGGGTGTTATGTCTCCAGGGAAATATGCTGAGGCAACAATGATCTCCTTGGAGTGACCGATTCTCACTATTGCTGCTGTCAGATCAGTGGATACAAAAGCTGTCAGTGGGAAAAAGGGCAGGTTATTATTAAAAATAATACAAGTTCTAGGTCTACTGGCTGAGGTTGAATATAATATTTTACCTGTAGGTGTAGTTAGACCGAGGATTTTACCACTCGTGCTGATCCATGGTTCCTGCACGAGGGCAATGTCAAGCTTCGTTTTACTCAGCAAGTGATTTAAGACCGCCGAGGCAGCCTTGGCGTGTTGGAGGTTGATTTGGACAACCTCCATATTAATTCTTTCGGAATGGAGCTCTGGAATAAGAGCTCCCTTTGTTGTCACCCCGTTTCCCGGCTTGGGGAGACTTCCGAAAACTCCTCGCGCTCGCAGATGCCGGTCTTGGGGCTCTGCGGAGTTGCGACGTGTCTTGGTGGTGGGTGGGTCTTGGATTGCCGGGTTTGGACAGTTTACTAGGATGAAGGAAAGGTTTTACCTGATCAGAGGATGGTCTAGCGGTCTCCTGAACAGGTTTTACAGGATTGGGAGTGAGGGAAGGGTTAGAGATGGAGGGTTGAGTATTGGAGGGAGGTGGTCTTTCCGGCTTTTCATCCTTTTTAGTCTGGGGGGGCGGGGTCCGCCCTCAGACTGGGATTCTTTTTAATTCGGAATTGTACCCTATTGAAGTTGAAGAACGGTTGACAGTTCAGATCTTCAAGTAGGGATACCGATCTTTCGTCCATGGATATTGTCAGGGCAAGACCCTGAAAGTTGGCCACCTTCCTAAGGACTTTCCATTCTTTGGTTGGTTTCAGAGCATCTTCTGCTGTGTTATTCGGGCCAGGGAAGTATGCGGTTGCCACACATGGTTTTGGAAGGTCTTCACCCTCCACCATTCGCAGCTTCGCATTTTCATATGGCGAAATTAGTTTGACTGTTTTTGCCAACCAGTCTCTACTAATCGCATCAGCGCACTTCATTGTGAGCCATCCTGGTTTGTGCGAGCAGCCCAGAAATCTTATCTGTGGACCTTCCTCAGTGATCTTATGCAGCTCAGTAAGGATGGCATTTTCCACTGCTGTGATTTGCACATTTTCAAGATGGCTATTTGGATAATCTTCCGCGATTATCCCAACTACGATCGTACCTGCAACCTCATTGAACAAGGGTGCGTTGTTTTTCGCTTTTTTGCTCGGTTCAGGAACTTCGTGTCCGGACCTTCTTCTTTTGTTGGAAGGGTCTGAGGTGTCTTTCGACGGACTTGAGAGTACTGTCTCTGACGCTGCGTCGTATGGCAGTTTTTCCGCTAGCAGTCTTCTCAAGTGCTTTTTTTGAGACGTGGTTAGGCGTCTCCGTTTGATGTTGAGTTTGTCGAGCTCTAGAGTCTTTTCTGTGTCATCTCCGAGAGCTTCGCAGCTCCCGTACGATTGCACTGTCAGGACAGAGCTTTGATATCCGATGGATTCTATGTCGCTGTCGGATGTTACCATTGCAGGTCGGTCTATCCGTCCCACAAGGCTTGGTAGTTCAGCCAGTGGCTGAGAGACAGAGAGGCAGTTGCTTGCTTCTCCATCACAGGGTTTGGTATTCAAATTATCAATTTTGGATCCCACGAGTAGCTAGGGAAATAATGGGGTACGTCCACACAGAGCCCCGCATGCATGGATATGACTAAGATGAAACTGGAATTCGCCGCAAAACCAGAGTACACCGTTAGTGACTGAGCTATTTGAGATGGGCCCTCAGCCTAGTAGATCATCGGCACGGTACGGTTGACACCTTGATGCCGGCCCATTGGGAAGGGAAGGGATTAGAGTTGGGTAGAAGAAGGGGATAAAGGGGAGGGTGAGTGGAGGGGTAGAGGGGTGAAGGAGGTTGGATCGTCTCTTAGTTTCGCTGTATCTCCCCTTCGACCTTTCCGGCATGGGTGACCCTGCTGGAATCAACTCTAGTCATAAACCCGAGTTGAGACCGCCGGTATAGCTCGTTAGTTCTCAGATTCAACTACTTAAGCCCTCCCACCACGGCAAGGTGAACGATCGTCGGTGTTGTCCCTATATACAACACCGATTTCAAAAATTCTTCCACCGTTAGAATGCTACACTATCCCTGTGTAACATTAACTTTAATTCATTCACATATTCCTACGGAAACGGGAGTCCTTACTAATATAATAAATGTGAAAGGAGCTCTGTCTGTCCGTCGTTCTATGTTACCATCTTACGCCCAAACTAATAAACCGATTTAAATGAAATTTTAAACAATGATTGTTCAGAACCTGAGGAAAGACATAGACTATATATTTTTTTCATATATTCCCACGGGAGCAGGAACGTATACGGGAACTTTTACACTACAGCACCGATTTCAAAAATTCTTCCACCGTTTGAATGCTCCATAATCCCATTAACTTTAACTTATCCACATATTCCCACGAAAACGGTCACCATATTCTTACGGGAACGGGAGTCTTTATACTTATATTGAAAATGCGAATATAGCTATGTCGGTATGTTTTTCGTATGTCTCCCGTTCAAACTGCTAAACAGATCTAGAGTCTAGATTCTAGAACATGCGGAAGGATAAAGGCTATATATCCATCCTTATATTCCCACGGGAACGGAAATGGGAATTCAAAAACTACGGTCTCAAAAGTATTTTTAACAGGGCTACAAGGTGTTGAAATAGGGGTTGAATGTTTTTTTTTTGGAAATACCGCCATTTTTAAGGCTAGAAGTTTTATTTCCTAAAAAGTTAAAAATGCTGCTGAAAGTCACTATTCCACGCGGACGAAGTCGCGGGCACAGCTAGTGTATTATAGATCCAATATTAGCTCCGTCTATCTGTTTTTCTTTGTTACCATCTACCGCCCAAACTATTGAACCTATTTATATGAATTTTGGCACCAAACCTGAGGAAAGACATATAGGCTATGTATGTTTTACCTATACTTCCACGGGAACGGGAACGTAAAAGTCACTATACCACGCGGATCCCTCACACACTGAACCCAAAGATTTCAGACCAATAAGCCTATCATCCTTTCTACTTAAGACTCTAGAAAGACTTATAGAAACGCATATCCGAACAAAACTGAATAACAATGAGATCTCTACAGACCAACATGCATATATAAAGGGCAAATCAGTGGAGACTGTACTTCATGAAGTAGTCGGAACCATTGAACAGTCAATCTAATATAAAGAGTACACGTTGGCTGCATTCCTCGACATAGAAGGGGCCTTCTACAACGTTGAATACAGTGCTATTCGCATGGCATTAAGTTCCATAAATATCGAGCCAACGCTATCAAACTGGATCGACTCCATGCTCCAAACGAGAATAGTAAAAGCAGAAATGGGTGCAAGTACCCTAAAAGTCTAAACTTGTAGAGGTACACCTCAAGGAGGAGTGTTATCCCCGCTACTCTGGCTCCTAGTAGTTAACCAAATCCTGGTTAAACTTGACAGGAGCGGAATTAAAGCAGTAGCCTATGCTGATGACATCGTCATCATGACTTCGGGAAAATTCACAACAACCCTTTGCGAACTCCTTCAGACAGCTCTAAACAAGCTCACCAGATGGGCAAAAAACTGTGGGCTTAACGTCAACCCTACTAAAACAGAACTTGTTCTGTTTACGAGAAAACGTAACGTTCCAGATATACTTCTTCCCTCCATTAATGGTATACCAATAAACTTATCTGGTACGGCAAAATATCTCGGAATTGTCCTTGATCGTAAACTTAACTGGAAAGAAAATTTAAAAGAAAGAGAAAGGAAAGCTCAAATCGCTTTCTACATTTGTAGTAGAATTTTTGGGAAAAAATGGGGACCTGGTCCCAAAACCATTCACTGGATGTATACATCCATAATAAGACCAATCCTCACATATGCCTGTCTAGTCTGGTGGCCATCATTAGAGAAGGCTTCAAACCTTAATACCATGACCAAAATCCAAAGGCTTGCATGCATTGGCTCAACTAGTGCCATGAGAACAACACCAACTGCAGCTCTGGAAACCTTCCTGTCGCTAGCCCCCCTAGATCATTTTACTAAGGAGATGGCGGCCAAAAGCGCACTGCGACTCAAACAATGCAACAATTGGAAAACAGGCATATCAGGCCATAGAACCATCATGAACCATACAGATATAGACATTCAAACAGACTATACTTCCCCGCATATTGACTTTAATCCAACAGTCTTTCCGAAAAGAGAAAGCTGAAAGGAAAACAGGGTTATAAAAGGAAATCACATTTCCGTCTTCACAGATGGTTCCAAAACGGACGAAGGGGTAGGGTCAGGTATCGTCTCAGTTCTCAGACTACCCCACCATGAATAGATCAATAAAGCTTCCCGCGACTTCTGCAGCGTCTTTCAGGCAGAAGTACTCGCAGTGTGCGAAGCCGCGAAGCACTAAGCTACGCAAAATCAACAAAAATATTGATTTCTCCATAGACAGTCAAGTGGCCATTAAAGCTATCTCATCCATTATCACAAAATCCAGACTAGTAGACAGTTGTCGCAGTAACCTAAAACTGCTCAGCGAAACAAACACAGTTAGTTTACCCTGGGTTCCAGGACATCGTGACATAATTGGTAATAAAATGGCGGATAAGCTGGCTAAAATCGGGTCAGCAGTCGAATCCAGAAACGAACACCTCAGTTCTAAGGCCACTTGAGCAAGAAAAAAACAGAATCAAACACAATTTTCTAAAAACCGCCAATGACAGGTGGTCATCTTTAGAAACATGCCGAGTCTCTAGAAACCTTTGGCTAGATATTTCCAAGAAAAAAACAGAATTTCTACTCCAGCTAAGCAGACCTCGGCTCTCTCTGTTGATTGGCATTCTCACGGGTCACAACTCGTTGGGTACCCACATGATGAGAATGGGCATTAGCACATCCGACTTATGTAAAGGATGCCAAGATGAGGAGGCAGAGGAGGGATCATTCCACTTCCTCTGTGAGTGTCCTAGCTTGGCCCACACTCTGAAAAAAACCTCGGAGAATATTTTTTCGATGAACTGGGTGACATCTCAAGTCTCCCACTGAGCAACGTCCTGAAATTTACTCAGGGCTCCAAATGGTTCAGTGGGAGTTCCCTACCACAATAACCATCCACTTCTCCAATCCTCCCATTCCTCATCCTCTGATTTCCCGGGGAGCACAATGGATCCTTAAGATCCGAGTGAGGTGTTGCCACTTGTGGCTGCACCTCCCATTCAACCTAACCTAACCTATACCACGCGGATGAAGTCGCGGGCACAGCTAGTATCTAAAAATCAGGAAAGGTATTGTTGGAGTTTTCAAGGAATTTTCAAAGGAAAGGAATGATTCGATTTTATGTTTGGACTTACATCATGAGCGGGCACAATATCAATTCATTACGTTTTCTAGTTTTTCAGCCTACAAAAGCCTCTTTTCAGCAAAAAAACAAAATTAGCTTCGATGTGAGAGAAAAAGAACTTTCCACGAAGAAGCGAGCACACTTTTGTATAAAGCATTTTTGGCTGACGTGAACCTAATTTAAAAAAAACTGCTGTAGGTAATGAGAGGACTAATAGAGTCAGCTCAGTAAAACCAAATTTACATCTTGAGGGTTGAGGGAAACAGTAACGGTATGACTGATAGTGTAGACTGGAGAGCGCCTTTTTCACCGACTGAGAGTTTTGTTTGTAGTCCGGTCAATTTAGACAATTGAAATAAAGAAAATTCCGACAGAGCCAAATCTTCGTATAGACCTTAAGTTTACCACAAAGAATAATGTGTCAAAAGTCCCAATCAGTCCCATTTGTGCTAAGAGACTTATTCGGGGTCAAATGTCAAAATTTTAGGTTTTTGGAATTTTCTAGAAAACGGTAAGTTTTTCCGAAAAGTACCTGGCGCAAAGTTGTAGATCTTTGAATTTTCTATAAAAATGGTGCTTATGATTTTTTCTATAGGTAAGACCCACCATTTCCCAGATATTGCGCTTGTAAGAATCACGTTCTACATAATATGCACACATATGCCACGTGCCCCAATTTAGATAGCAATTCAACCTTTCAACCTCTAACGAGTTTGATGCGCTATCTGATTCCATAATAAGAATTGTTTCCCTTTATCCTCACACACAATTGCAATTGCGGGCGATTTCAATGTATACAATCCTGGTTGGTTTCGACATTCTAGCCAGACCACACCCGAAGGAAGATGTGTTGAGATCTTCGCTGAGTTTAACGAATTAACTCAACTTGTTGATGAGCCCACTCGGGTTCCAGATATTGATGGCCATGCGGCCAACACTCTTGACCTATTTGTTGTAGTATCATCTGCTTTAGGCAAATCGGACCATTGTGTCATATCGGTAGATTCTTCGTTTTCCGTCACGGTAAAAAAAGATAAGGTCCCTAAAAGAACTGTGTGGCAATACGAGAAAGCCGATTGGGACAGCCTGAATAATTTCTTTCGAAATTTCAATTGGTCATTGTGTTTTCTCGACGGAAACGTTGATGCATCAGCTGATATGATATCTAACTTAGTTCTCAACGGCATGAGAAATTTTGTTCCTCACAGGTCACAGAACAAAAAGTATCATCCCCAAAGAGAATTCGTGGTTTGATTCAAGCTGTAAAGAGGCGATTAGGGATCGAGAAAGTAGTTTTCGAAAATTTAAAGATAACCCGACTGTAGAAAACCGAAATTTGTTCAAACGGGCCAGAAATATCTGTAATGCTCAAATAGAAAGGGCTGAGTTTTTTTTTTTACATGACCAAAAAGTAAGGCAAAAAATACTATTGTGTCCAAAAGGAAGTAAAAACTTTTGGTCCTTTGTCAAGAACATTAAGAACTCGACCAAGTCATCGGTCCCAACGCTCGTTTTCAATGACTCTCCGTATGTCAGCTCCATCGACAAAGCCAATTTGCTGGCAGCTCAATTTGCTGCCAACTCGACACTTCCTTATAGCATATTGGCTCCACCTGAACTCGAGTCTGCAAATTCTTTGATGAAGCAGATATTTTTTCGAACTCGCTCGGTTGCGAGAGTCCTTAAAGATCTCAACATACATAAATCCGCTGGTCCAGATGGTATCCCCGCCGTTATTCTGAAGAGGTGTTCTTCCACGCTGGCAAAACCACTGGGTAAACTTTTCCATCTTTCCTATTCTGCTGGAATTTTGCCGAGCAGATGGAAAACTGCATTTGTCCAGCCGGTCCCTAAAAAAGGCGAATCTTTCTCCCCTTCCAATTACCGTCCAATTGCACTAACGTCCCTTCTTTCCAAGGTCATGGAAACGTTGATAAACCGTCAACTTATAAAATATCTTGAAGAACGAAAGCTTCTTAATGACCGCCAGTACGGCTTTTGTAGCAAACGGTCCACTGGTAATTTGATAGCTTATCTCACCGAAAAGTGGAACCAATCTTTACATTGTTTTGGAGAAAGTAAGATTATTGCGCTTGATATTTCTAAAGCATTTGATAGAGTTTGGCATCAGGCTCTTTTATCGAAAATGCGTGCTTTTGGTATCGATGTGCTCTTCTTCTTTGGATTAGTAATTACCTTTCCGACCGTTCAATACAAGTTGTCTTTGGATGGCTTCAAGTCTGATACCCACTTCATAAATGCTGGTGTGCCCCAGGGCTCCGTTTTGTCTCCGAATCTCTTCCTCATTTTCATTAATGATCTCTTGTCTGAAACTTCTAATCCGCTTAACTGTTTTGCTGACGACTCGACCCTCAGCTTTTCATATTCGTTTCCAAATTCACGTCCCTGCTCTTCGGATGTGGAACTGGAACGGTAGCGTATGATAAGCTAATTGAATTCTGACTTTGACAGCATTGTTTCATGGGGTCTTATGAACCGAGTAGAATTCAATGCTTCGAAAACTCAATGCTGTCTCTTGACGTTGAAGCTTAACATTCCCCCATTGCCATTATCCATGAATGGTACCTGCATCCAAGAAGCCGAAAAGCTGTCAGTACTTTGTATGTGTGTAAACGATGATCTTCGTTGGAATGACCACATATTTGAAGTCGCCAAAAACGCTGAAATCATCTTAATATATAAAACAAAGACGGGTTTGATACAACACTTGTAACTCGAGATCTGCTAAACCAATATTCATGGTTATTGATTCGTTGGATTTGTCTCCGCCCCGAATAGCATTATACATCTTAAAAACAATGAAAACTCGATATGTGTAATGAATACTTAATCAATATATCTTATCTTACTATCTTACTATTATTATAATTATAATTATTATAAAGAGGAAAGGTTTAATTGTTTGATTGTTTTTCTTGTCTCGAATAGGCTCCGAAACTACTGCACCGATTTGAGCACGGAGGTACGGGAGGTGGGTTAAAATCACAAAATAATCATGTCAGCTCCCTACTGAATGATCGTGTAAGGAATTTAAAAAAAAATTTCGCTTGATAATATTTGGTCGCAAAAAAATTACCTCAAAGTCAAAACTTTTTTGTGGGAAGAAAATTTGAACACCATTTAAAGTTGAAAGTCTGACAACCCTAAGCCTTTAGGACAGCAATTTAAATACAGTTTTAAAGATTATTATTTCTATAGGGTGTTTTTTCAGAGGTATAGAACTCTGAAATGGAATAAAACAAAGATGATTTTTTTTATTGATATGAAAATTACTTTATTCGGAAGACAATCTTTTGGCATTATATTTTTATTATGCATTTCATTTCATTTTAATTTTTTTTTTATTTCTGGCATATGACCGCCACGGCTGGCTCGGACGTAGTCTAATCTGGAGGTCCAATTTTCGATGACTTTTTAAAGAAGTACAGACCAATTATTACACCTAGCCCATAAAGCACATCATACAGTCAGTTTTTCTAGATGTAACGTAATTAAATAAAATAATTACTTCAAATACGGCAGTGAGCTTCATCATTCATGTTGAAATGCCAAACCAAACTAAACATAAATCACTTCACAACTGACAAAATGGTCGCCAGTTAAAAAAGTGTTGCCAACTCAAAGTTCTATACCTCTGAAAAAAACACCCTTTAGGGTCATTCCACGCTCCACGGTAACACCCGAAACGAACACTTTTCGACTCATAAAATTGTTAATCCTTATGCTGATATTTTTGCGTTTTAATTTTCTACGTAATTAGTTGCTTTATCTCAATTTTAAGATTTGAAGATTTTAGCAAAAGTATAAACAATTTTATGATAAGCAATTTTATGAGTCGAAAAGTGTTCGTTTCGGGTGTTACCATGGAACCTTTACAAGAAATTAAGTCTAAAATTCGGTCTCTACCAGCAGTATTGACAGAGAAATCGAGTTTAACACAGGTCAGGGATCACCAAAGTTAGCCTTTCTACTTGCGATTATAGGTACTATAAGGCTAGTTTTGCAATCGTGAGATAACAATTAAATATGACATTACGATGATAGAGAATACGAAAAAAATGGGTCCTACAATTCTGTCTGTCTGTATGTCCGTACATATATGGATCTACAGCCTGAACCGCTTGATATATTTTCTTCAAAATTTGCAGTCAGGGTCTATTTGGCATCCTACAGAGAGGTTTTTGGAATTGAGTAGATGAGAAGTGCAGAACAGAATATGAAGCTGAAGCAGCCGGGTCCTCGTCAAAACATCTTCTGGCAAGATCTTAAGACTTGCATACCTAACATTTAAAAAACTTTTTTTATTAAAAAATTAAAAATTAAAAACCAATTTTTTAAAAAACTGCTCTAACGATTTTGGTCAAATTTTCAACGTAATTAAGTACTAGCAATTGCAAAAGAATGGCGTTTTTGGATTTTCGATTGAAACCTTTAGAATATTCAATTTTAATTTTTTTTCAATATTTTGCGTGATTTAATTAAATTTTCATTATTAAAGTGTAGTTGGCAACCCTGAGCCCACCGAAAATATTTATAGCGAATACTAAAATCTTTTACTCAGCCTTAATTTTTTGTTATTGGTATTGTGCAAACAATCGCAAGTTCGTGCGACCCAGTCGTGTCCATTTTTTTTAAATTGTCAAAGAGTGATGTCAAAGTTGAGAAGCGGATTTTACTGTGCTACAATTTTTTTCTTAGAATATGACCAAGAATCATTTCAGAAAGTATGTTACATGAATTACGGGACACCCTGTATATAAAAGCAGCTAGCCCGGGCGGGTGAACTATATTTTAAAATAAAACATTACTTTTAAGAAATACTCCTGTTTTTATAGTTCAAAGGAATTAAAGATTGAACCGTCACTACGAAAGTGTTTTTTTAGTTATCACCTCACCTCAAAAATAAGCAAATTACAAAATGTGAAATAAATAAGATTCTGTGTTAAGAATTCAGTCTACCCTGCCCTTCGTCTTACTTACACTCCATTCCACAATTACCGGCAACTTCCTATCACACTTTTCAAAATGCTATTTCAAATAAACAGTGAGTATGCCTAAATAAGAAGATCACGGCAAACATGTGCCAACAGCAAGGACAACCAAAATACGTCGCATTAGAAAGTCTTCAATAGATACAGACAATCGCCTTACAATTCAAATGGAGTATACTTCGCAATCTCGAGCTATAGAGTCTATTACTAAACGTTTAAAACATTTTGCCAATCAAATTAAAAGAGATTCACAAGCTCGCGTATCGGTGTCTACTACCAAGCGTTTTCAGCGACATTAGTATCAAAATGCCAGAACATCACGAGCTTGCTTTTCGGAGTCTAACACCGAATGCTTTCAGCGAGTTGAACGTCAATATGCCAGAACCTCACAAGCCCGCGTTTAAGAGCCTAGCACCGAGCGCTGAACAGATTTCCTGAATTATTTCAACTATTTCAACATTAGAATGTTTCTTATTCAAATATTGAGAGCAGAGACTAAGACTATACACTAGGTCGAAGTAGGACCCGAGCTACGCCGGGCGGGTCTGCTAGTCTATATATATGTATATAAAAGAAAGTCGTGTTAGTTACACTATTTATAACTCAAAAACGGCTGAACGGATTTGTCTGAAAATTGGTGGGAAGGTAGCTTAGGACCAGCAGACGGACTTAGGATATCTTTTTATCCCTATATTCCTATGGGAACGGGAATGTAAACGGGAACCTAGAAACTACTGAACCGATTTCAAGAATTCTTTCACCGTTAGAATGCTACACTATCACCGAGTAATAATAAACTTTAATTCATCCCGATATTCCCACGGGAACGGGATTGGGAATGCAAACTACGAAACTACTGGACAGATTTTAAAAATTCTTTCTGCTCTAGGATGCTACATTATCCTTCAGTAACATAGACTATATTTCATCCATATATACCATATATACAGAAACGGGAACTAGAACGGGAACCTTAAAACCGCATGACCGATTTCAAAAATGTTTTCAACTTTAAGATGGTACATTTATCAATATCCCACATTTACATAGATTATTTCATCCTCATATTCCCACGGGACCCGGGCAACGCCAGAATGCTCAGCAATATATTTTTTTTATCCGGGAACAGGATTGGAATTGGAAACCTAAATACTACTGGAAAGATTTCACAAAATCTTTCAGAATTGGGATGATACATTATCCTTCAGTAACTAAGATTATAATTCATCCCTATATTTCAATGGGAATGAAAACATGAACCTCAAAACTTCTCGACCGATTTCAAAAATTCTTTCGAATTAAGTATCATACGCGAACTTGATTGGGAAAGCAACCTTATATAACTATTTGACCAATTTCGAAGGACAAGGAGACGACCCCATCTAAAACATTTTTATCACGCCACAGACATAAAATGTAAACGGAAGGCTTAAAATCAGAAAAGGAAAAGTAAGCAGTAAAAAAAAAAACCGACATTGGGCATTGACTACCGTTTCATTGACTCAAATAAAAATAGAGCAGCGTGCAACAGAGACGACATCAATGCAATGCGTTAGCTTTCGTTATAAACAAAACACTTCTATAAAAAGAAAAACAAAAGAAAAGCTGACTTATCGTGTCAGACTAAGCATGCATAGTCCAAATATCAGCAAGTTAATGAGTCAGCGTAGATCTTCGCTCAACACCCTGGGCTGCTTAAAACATATTCATATACCCCTTATCCCTCGACATTCACGGCGTTGTTGAGGTCTGTATTTTTAAGGTTCCCATCCTTCTGTTCCCGTGGGAATATGCGGATAAAATATAGTACATGTTATATAGTACATGTTCCCTCCGAAATGTTTCATCTAAAATTCAAAAGAACCTTAAAGTTATTAGACCGATTTCAAAAATTCTTTCAACTCTAGGATGTTAAAATATCTCTCAGTGACATAGATCTACATTTCATTCACATATTTCCATGGGAACGGAAGATCCCACAGGAACAGGGTTAGGAACGGAAACCTAGGAGCTACTACACAGATTTCTAAAATTCTTTCAGATCTGGGATGCCACATAGTCACTCAGTAACTTAGCATAGACTTCATCCCTATAGTCCCACGGGAACAGAAACAAGAACGAGAACGGGAATTTTAAAGTTACTTGACCGATTTCAAAAATTCTTTCAACTCTAGGATGTAACATTATTTCTCAGTGACATAGACTTATAATTTATTCACATATTTCCATGGGAACGGAAAATTCTCACAGATACGGGGTTGGGAACGGAAACTTAGAGACTACTAGACTGATCTCAAAAATTCTTTCAGCACTGGGATACCACATAATTCCTCAGTAACTAAGCAAAGATTTCATCCCTATAATCCCATAGGAACAGAAACAGGAACGAGAACGGGAACCTTAAAACTACAGACCCGAGCAACGCCGGGCGGCTCAGCTAGTAATAAATAAAGTTGGTTCGGGACCATATAGTTTCTACGTGTTTGGGTTGTTAACTCCACACACAACCCGCAACCTGGTGAGCCAGGTCCTAGTCCTAGTATTTAAAGACCCTGAAAGACCTCTTATATCCGAGTAGCTCAGAAAATCCTGCTCTTTTGACTACTGAAGTCCACCGTTGATTCTGTAAGTCGAATTCATCCGCTGTTCGCATTTCCCTGGTGGAGTACTGAGGGTCGCGCAGTCAGTCATTACTCGCAGATCGCAGATAGTGTTGATCTATTTCTTCTTCGTCCCTTTGTCAACACTCGCACTTACTAGTTTAACAGGTCCTCTCCGGATGGAGCATCTCAGTTCCCAGTTATTACAGTGTACACTTTTCCCGTGTCAGATTCACAATTTTGTGAAAATCTATTCTTGTTTCACAGAAAAAAACTAAATTAATCAATTTAAAAATAACTAACGCATGGAGAGCTGCTGGTTTAACCTATATCCATACTCGAACATTTGCGCTAAGGTGCTCCGCCAAGAACTTAAAGCCGAATTTCGTGTTGATGCTGCCAAGAGGGAAGTGAGCAATGTCAAATTCAACCCATGGGAGAACGGCAACCAACCAATAGGAGAGTCCAGTCAGTAACAAAAAAATTGATTATAAATTAATGTTTTTTCCTCAAACAATGAACAAAACAATATGAATGAATGAAAAAAAATGATTGGTTACAGTGTGGAGGTACAATTGACGTGTTGCAATATCTGGGCGCCGTCAAGGGCAAGTTGACACCAATCAGAGTTTTCCCAATAGTAAATGCCCAACCACTACTCACTTATTCACAGCACTCTAATATTTCAGGGGGGAACTTAGAAACTGCTTTACTTAATTTACTCAATTCGATCAACGTATTACCCGATTCATTTTATTTATAATAATCGGATTTTACTTGTATTCGTATAGACTGCAAAACAGTTGAACCGATTTTGATGAAATTGTAGAGACAATTGTCAGCTCAGCAGGAGTTCCTGACATTATTTCGGTTTTTTTGGTGATTTTGTGTCAACAACGCAAGTTAGACACGAACACCATCGGGCGGATTAGCTAGGCCTAAGTAAGAATAAAAAAAGGGCACGACTGGGTCGCACGAACCTGCGATTGTGTGCTCAGTACAATACCAAAATCTTAAGGTTGAGTAAAAGGTTTTAGTATTAGCTCTTAATATATTTGTAGTATTGGGCTCTGCCTAAAAACGTCAGTTTTTTGCAGTTTCTAAAACATATAAGCCCTAAAAATTTAATCAAAATCGTTTGTGCGGTTTTTTAAAAAACCGATTTTTCATTTTTAATTTTTTTAAAAAATTAAGTTTTAAAAATTCAAGTATACAAATTTCAAGATCTTGTTAAAAGATGAATTGAAGAACAAATTTTATTTTTAAATTTACTGAAAATTCGAAAAAACTAAATTTTTCAAATATTGATATGCAATCTTTCTTAAACAACTTAGGACTTCCAAAACATGAAATTTTGTCAAAATCATGCAATCCATTAGCTAGAAAGTCGGTTTTGAAAAAAAAAACGAAACTATGGGGGGTACCGTCTTAAGACTTTTTTTTTTTTTTAATTTACATTTAAATAATAGCAATTCATAAAAAATTCCTCACGTAAATTTTTATCAAAATCTTTGGAGCGGTTTTCGAGAAAAAAAAGTATTATCATATCGGTTGTACGGCAGGTACCGTTATTTCAAGACCTAGAGACTCAATTCCAAAAACCCCTCAGTTAGCAACAGACCCTGACTGCAAATTTTGAAGAAAATCGGTCAGGAGGTTCAGGCTGTAGATCCATACACATACAGACAGACAGGCAGACAGACACACAGACAGAATTGCAGGACCCACGTAATGTCATGTTTAATTGTTATCTCAAAAATGTTTTCTGCACGATTGCAAAACATGCCTTATAGTACCTTTAATCGAAAGTAAAAAGTATCTAAACTTGAAAACGATATTTCACAACTTTCGTTATGAAGTTTTCGGGAAAAACCTCTGGTGCAGATAAAGAAACCCCACGCGCCGAAGTGATGATTTTTAATTTGCTGGTGTTTAGAAAGGTATTTTCTGACAATGCAATTGTACCAGAACAAACATTGCTGAATTGAGTCGCTGAACCGATTAGACGATAAGTCTAATGAAAAACATTGCGTGTGCTTCCTTTATGTTGCGCATACGCCATAGTGAACTTTTTAATTCGCAACGTAAAATTGTTTGACCACAAAATTTTATTTCTCCATTTGCTTTTCTTTGTTCTCACACGACTGAGTTTTCAACGAAGCTTGTTTCACTATTAAAGTCAGAAAATACTCCTCATTGGTGTCTTATGTTGATATCATTTTCGTTGCTACCAAAACATCCACTGTAAGGGTACTTAAGTCAGTATATTTGTGCAATTGCATTGTTTTCCCAAAGGAACATATTCTTATTTATGAGAAAACAAGTGTGAATGTTTCCTTGATTCTCTGGTTGAGAAAGTTAAATGTCTGTACACATCCTTATTTGCTTTGCCAAGAAGCGCACAAATATCAAAATTTTAAACTGCACTTGAATTTCAACACTGAACTTTGTTGTCCTCTGACATCCAGAATGCACTCCAAGTTTTCGTTTTACACGCGAAAGTCGTTATGATGCTGGAAAACAGTTTTGTACTTCTTTCGTGTTTCTTCAGTGCCAAGATATTTGATGACAGTTATAGAACAGTAACTTAACAAGGACGCGAAATGCATAGACCAACTCTGCGGAACAATGACGTGTTCGTGTCAGAGTTAATGGCAATGACAACATGAAGTTTTCCAGAGAAATTTACACCAGGAAGTGGTGCTGTTGGGTATTTCCTGTCAGTTTGGCTCTGTAAGTGTCTTATTATTGCAATGATAAGAGCTAAGCAATGCTGTGAGTTTGGTGTTTGTTTCATTGGGCGTTGGATTTATATAATTAGCTTGTGCTAGGAAGTTCTTGACGAGGAAGTTATGTAGATCATTGCGGGAAGGTATAAAGAATTATAAATTATAATCATTTTGTTTCTCTAGACCTAATGAACAGAAATGTTTTATTTTAATTAAGTAGTTTTCTTTCTGTGGATGTTTTTAAGGTCTAATACTGTCTGGTGTCAAAAAGAATTGTTTGGCGTCTTAAGAGGGCAGTTTATTTCGGCTTACGCTTGAGTTGTTGTTCAAACGTGTGTTTCTTTTTCATCTCTAATTTCAACTCTGAGTGTGATTGAAAAACAAGAAAAAAAATTCAAAATTATGGATGTCATTAAAAGCTAGCCCTCCAAGCGATTGATGGTGTTGCTTTAAGCGAGTGCGTTTTTTATTACTTCACGGTGCGTGAGCCAAGTAATCACTCTCTGAATTCTTAAAAAAAGTAAAAGGAAAGAACTAATATCACTAACGACACACCTTTATACATTTCAAGTATATATACTCACTCCCCAACGTCACTAAATAAATCCTCTATCCTGAAGACAGTTCCAAACTCAACCCTTATCGTATAGGAGAGTATAGTACGTCTGTAGTCGTCTATACGTAAACAGTTCTTGAAATGGACGCACATTTAATGGGAAATGCTTTCCAGTTCAGTGCAACGGAAATGTCGTAATTTCGCGGGTAAGTTGTAATTTTAAACGAAAGTAAGATACCATTACATTCCTGATGGCGCGCAGTACACCAAACTTTGAAAGGATTTTCAATGTGTCCGCTCTTCGTATACCTACCGTATTTCGGTATTCCGTGTATTTCGTGGTGAATATTTCAAATGGCACTTAAAAAAGACATCCTTAGTTTAAACGACTATTTCATTGCATTCTCTCTGTGAAATGTCGACATTTAGAAAATTGTTTTCGTTTCAAACGTGTTTAATTGAAAACAAAACATCAACAGCAATTTTTAATTATATTCCTTTCATAGTGGTGGGGTAGGATGTAAGGGTGTGGTTACGTATACTATTTCGTTTTTTCTGTTTTCTTAATCTTTAATCAACATTTTTTGTGGGTAATAGCTTGGAAATTGAATTTATTTTCCATTTTTATAGGGTGGTACACAATAAGTTGGACAGACTTGGTCTGATGGATGTTAGAGGGTCGGCTCTAGTTTTCCTTCCGCATTTTCAGACTTGTCAGCAGACCTCATTCTAAAAAAAAAAATTTCAAAAATATATTTCTTTACTGAAAGCGTTTATGTGTCTAAAAAGACCCCAGACACAAAACCCGCCGACAAAATCTAAAGCTGATAAATGAATATAGGACACAATCAATGCTTCCGGTTAATAATGGAAAATAATTTTATTCAAATGGTTGTCTCGGCTGGTCATGCAGTAACCTACACGATCGATCCAATTTTTAAGCACATTATCACAAGCATACCGATTCAATTTTTACCCACTTCCTTTCAATCTTGAAGATTTTTGTCTTTACATCTAAGAACTGATGCATGTCCTTCGAGTTTGATCTCTCTGTACTACACAGGTGATCTACAGTGAGTGAACTCTAGGATCCACATTGACATTTTTTGTAGTAAAGTTTTAGATTTTACGGGTGTCGCTGTAGCTAGACTGTCTTTATTAATGTCTGTCTGCATTAATGGTCTAAGCCGCCACTAAGTAGCTATCACATGTCGAGGCTTTATAGAGTTATAATAGCTTCTCATCATTTCCAGGAGCTGTTAGCATTAACGATTATAACTCAAAACTGGAGAAGGAGGACATCTTTGGAATTACTATCAGTAAGCATAGCCTGCATTACAAAACACCCCAAAACGGACTCAGGGTATAATTGATTTTGCTGTGGGGCTAAATCTTGTTGTTAGTAAATACGCACTTGCCGCATCTCAAAATTCATAAAGGTACATGGCGATCCCCCGATCAATATACCGTTAACCAAATTGGCCATGTTGCGATCGACGCAAAGCACTCTTTCAGTGTGATAGATGTTCGAACTTTCCGAGGGGCCAACTTTGACTGAGCTCACTACCTTGTTCTTGCCAAGGTACGAATGAGAATATCCTGTTAACAACTCGTGCGAACCAACGCTGTGAAAACTACGATCGCAAGAGATTGCCAGTGCCCAATCCAATAGAGTGTCTCTCCAACTATCCTTGAATATCATGCCGCCAGCATCAAGCATTGGAATTAGGTTCGGAAGATTTACCAAAAGGTTAAAAAGATCTTGCCAGAGTGCCAAAGCCCGAACGCAAGCCTGTGAAGACGAGTAGGGAAACATATTAATAGAGACGCAGTCGCTACTGAAGACCTGGAAAGACCACTTCTACAGACTACTTAGCGGCGATGAAGACCCTTATTCCACTGCCAGGTGGAATGCCCCATTCATCTTGGACGATGATCAAGAATGTGGCCCTCCCGACATAGAGATGGAGCAAGCTAAGCGTGCCATATGCAAATCAATTGGTACTGCTGGTGCGGAAGGCCTTAGTGCCGAACTTTTCAAGGCAGCTGGAGATCAGTTGGAAAGGAACATGTACCAGCTGATCTGCATGATATGGTCGGGAGAAAGCATGACCGATGAATGGAACCTCAGTATCGTATGCCCGATCCTAAGGAAGGGAAACCCTCACAATTGAGCCAATTATAGAGGGATAAGCCTCCTGAACGTTGCTAATAAGATATTGTCTGCTGTAATATGTGAACGTCTGAAATCCCAAGTCAACAACTTGATAGGTCCTTTCCTTATCAATGTGGTTTTAGACCAGAGAAGTCCACAATAGACATGGAAAACAACATCAGTGCGGAGATCAAACGCGGTTTCTTTGGGTCAAGAAGGCAACTGAGAATCAAAACTCTCTTTAGAAAAAGCAAATCCAAGAAACAGTCGATCGTTGTTTCTTTGCTGTCGATGGTGGTTGAGAGATGGTATAGGGCAGTTTCCGTAGATCTACCTGCTCTGTATGCATGCTGTCTTGTGTTTAGTGGATTGCTTACTAGAATTTCTGATCTTAAGAAATTATCGATCACTTTCTCCATGGTTTTCAGTACAAAGGATGTTAAGCTTATTGGCCCTGAAAGATTTAGGATGAGTCGTGTCTTTCTTAACCGTTTTTGGTATAAAGATAATTTTTGCTCGCGTCCTTAGACTGGGTATATACCCTAGAGCCAGGCTGTTTCTGATAATTTGTAGCAAGTGTAGTAGGATCACTTCTTTCCTTATTTGTAATAATGCTGGAAAGATCCCATCGACACCTGGAGATTTGAAGGGTTAAAAGGTACTTAATGCCCATTCTAGCCTTTTCTTCGAGCAAACTATCATTGCTATCTTCCAGTCTTGCTTATCAGTACTATGCACAGTTGTAGGTATTTCGTGACCTGTTGTTAATGTGCTTTCAGAGAAGTGAGTGTTAAAAAGGCCGTCTTTACCCTTTGGGGCCCCTGTATGATTCTACAAAAATGTTATGTTGTTGTGTAGTAAAGGTATACAGAAAAAAGCACATAGACATAACTTTGAATCAATATTTCATCAATTAATATAAGTCATTATAAAAGTAAATAATTATTGCAGCATGTTTATGTTTTAACATAAACGTTAACATAAACATAAATAATGTAAAAATAAAAACAAAATAATAAATTTTTCTTATAAGAATTCAAAAATTAACAAAATTTAAATAACAGGAAATTAAATTTAGATATAGTTTAAGGAATGCAGTTTAAGGAACAAAATATTAATTTGCAAAAAGATGGATGGAAAGATTAATGTTTATTGAAGCAGTCTTTTTCTTGATTTAAGATTAGCAAAATCATTAACTAAATCTTCAAAATCGGTACCTCTGAGCATGTCACTTTCGATTGACATCAGCGACAAACTTGTCAATCTTTCTCGAACCAATGTAGTTCTAAGTTCGTTTTTTATTCTTTTTAACTTAGAGAAGGAACGTTCACCACTGCAGTTGGTCACCATCATACTTAAAAAAATTCTAAGTGCAATTTCAACACTTGGAAATTCATCTTCAACTTTATTTGTTTGTAAGAAATTATAAAGTTCTAGAATATTGCCAGTTTTTTCATTTTCGTGTCGAATAGTTTTCCAGTATTCTTTTTCAATTCAGGCATTCAGCATGTAGTTCATCTCCGTTTACATCTTCAGTGTAAAATTTAGCAAAAGATTTGCAGTTTTCTTTTAAGTCTTCTGAATTCAGGTTTTTTAATCGAAAAAAAGTCAAAACGTTGGCCAATATTCGTATATGAACCTAGTAGCTGTTTCAAATCAACGCCTAGAGTGCCAACATTGGAAATTAAGGCTTCAATTTCGAACCTTTCTTTCCCAGTCAAAATTACTGAGGGTTCAGAGTCGTCAAAAAAAGTCTGTTCTATACCTATAGTCCTTTCAGAAAGGTTCTTAAGGCCCCGACTCATAGAATCCGTTGCGACCTTTCGCTGCCGGATTCAACTGACAGCTCGATTAAATACACACGATCTTATGAGAGGTGACCCATAAGCATCGGATGCAACGGACGCAACGGAAAAAGTAGCCCATCTTTTAACTTTTGCGTCCGGCAGAACTGATGACATGCGCAGTCAAAACCAATTTGAAGTTTTCTCTTCACTATGGGCCACCCCAATCCGTTGTGTCCGGTAAAACTCACTGCTGTCAGGTGAATCCGGCAGCGAACGGACGCAACGGATTCTATGGGTCGGGGCCTTTATACTCGGAGTCTGGGTTTTTTTTTTTGTCTGGATGATGAATCAAAGTTATAAAAAATTGTCCTTGAGCCCAACATTTTTTTGCAAAGACTAAAAGCTTCCTGTCTGGCCTCTCGTGCCTGTCGTAAATCGTTAACGATAGGCATCAAAGCTTCTTCAATTTCTTGATGATCATTATTATAAGGCGCTTAGTTCATCAGCTCGCGCTGACCATCTTGTTTGAGAAAGACTTTTTACAACTTTTTTTGAACCTAAATGAGCAGTCAACACACTCCATCTTTGAAATCTTAAAAAAATGAGTGCCGTTCATTCCAGAGTATATCTAATAATGAGTAGGGACACTCTCTCTCTTAACAATAGACAGCAAAAAATAAAAAACCCACAATTAGTGAAAACAGCAAAAATTATTAATAGTAACCCTTTCGGACCATCGCCGTCGCATCGCAAATGTCAGAAGGATACCTAAACAAGAAGTTTTCCCATCTTCACAACACCAGTTAACTTCGATCATAAGATACACGTATGTATGGATGTTTTTTCTGATTGGATTTTTAAAAGTTCCCTGAAACGAAAACAAGGGAGTGTATGGTTTCGTTGTCCTGATCATTATGTACTTGAGTGACCTCTTTTTTTGTTTGAATTTGAATATAATTTCGGAGGGAATGTGATTTAAAATGTTCAACAAAGGTTGTTGTTAAATGTATCGAAATATATTTTTTTCTTGAAAATAGACCAATAGAGGTTGAGTGTTGTTTCAGCAATTTGGGGGCCCCTGGTGATTGCGGGGCCCAGTGGTAAAGAGGGGTCTGAGTGTTAAGCAGAAGAAGAGATCTTTGCTCTTCATTTTCTGTGAAGCTGCCGTCAGCGTGTTTCAGGCCCATGGTAGTGTGTGACTTTTCCCTTGAAAGGGCCTTATGCAGTCTGCCTGCTGCTGGGTTTGTGGTTATGCTTTCACAGAAGGCTTCAAAGCTTCTTCTTTTTGCTTTCCTCACTTCCTTACTACAGTCTGTGAGGGCCGCATGGTAGGCATGCCAGTTGCCATTACTTTTCGCATTGTGGAAGAGTTTTCTTACTCTTTTCATTTGCGCTTCTAGGTTTTTGTTCCACCAGGGGTCTTCCTCTTTGTGGAGCTTAAGGGGCAGCTTGATTCATATGCATCAATCATAGCTGTATATTGAGCAAGCTTACCGCACATTGTGATGCTTTTTAGCTCCATATTTTTATTACCATAAGCTGTCTACTTGTTTAGACTCATTGAATAAATTTTTTGTTGGCTTCCCTGTATAAAGTGCTGTAAGAGTTTTATTGCTGTTTGATCTCAACATTTGTAAAGACTTATTGCCTGCTGCAAATTATTCGCAATCAAACCATTTTTGTATGAAAACAGTTAACAGCTCCAAAATCTGTATATTTGCTTTCCTGGAGCTTCTTTTTTTTGGTTAACTCATACCAACATTGTAATTTTTAGATTGTATTCTTTTCTTCTCTTCATTTGAGCATCGACGAAATCCTGGTAATTGAGCAGTTTCCATTGGTCTTTGTGGTAGTTTTTCATCGCCACACACTTTATTGTCAAGATTCTTTTTGGCCAGTTTTGTCCACAATGGACGAGCGAGGGTAATTTTCCTTCTTTGTTTGTTTGTTTGTTCTTTAACGGCATGGCTCAAAAAGGAATTTTAATAAATTCGTTCTATTTTCATTTGGAATTTAGATATGTACTTTTTGTTACTTTGTCAGACATCTCTACAAAGTGTACGGCATGCTGTTGTTTGAACGCAACCATTATTTTGCCAGCCACAAAGTCCCCAATTGTTTTTGAAAATACTTTTTGGTTGGTAACTTTTGAGAAAGAAACTGCGACGACTAGCATCGTATCCCATAATCTTCTTAATGCAAATTAAAAACATCCAAGACAAAGTTTCCTGGCAATAACCGCGTGTGCGGTACCGCGTTTGCACCACAGGACATAAACCACATATTTACGAAAATTCTCTATGCAATCGGAAAGGAGCATTCCTTTCATTTTTCTCATTTTATTTGCTTGCTGCGGTTGGTGTAAGGCTTGGGGGGTGGTTTTCAACATATCCGCTTTCTAACCTCCCCCCTAACTCTTTTGCTTTCCCTCTCCAGATGACATGCTTTGGTTAATGTATTTGAATGTTGTTCCTTAAAAGTTTATCCTCTTAAACTCTCCAAACTTGGGCCAGATATTTCAATTAAGCGCAAAAACTTATCATTGCGGACGACGAACAGGGAGGCTGGCAGCACTTAATTTAGTTATGGGATTGTCAATGCGGTTGTCGAGAGTCCTTGCGAGGGTTGAATAAAATAAGAAAAAAAGGAACTGAAAGAAAAATTTTGGCAAAATACATGTTCGTACATATATATATTACAATTTCTTCGCACAAACGAGCCCAGTAACCATCAGAATCCACAGTATACTGGCAAAGGCTCACAGGCACTCGATCATTCGGCACAGTGATGAAGAGCTCGGAACTTATGGCAAAAGGATACACAGTGTAGCAACGAAGTGCTGTATCCTCTCAAAAAGTATGAGCGAGTATGACAAATGAAATTAAAAGTATTAAATTAAATTATCTTTGAAACTCTGTTCGCTGCTGGTGACGACGCCGCCGACGCGACGGACGGTGAGATGAGGCAAAGGAAGTCTGTGTGACTATGTCTGTTTGAACTTGGAAGAGAATTATGATATGAAATGATAAATGTAGTGTGCATGTCCTTACAATTTTGAAGTTGGATATATGTGTTTACCATGTATGATGATTAATCTTGGAGTTGGGCTGTGTTGCTAACAATTTGGCGGAGATTTAATATAAATACTGCTTTGTTGGATGGAGGAAGGGTATGCTTTCAAGTCGGAAGTAATTTATGGCACTACACAAGTACACTTGAATTTTAGCCATTTTTCTAAATGATCAATGTACTGATGGTAGGATAGATAGCGAGTAAGTCTTAAGAGATTTGTAATTCAACAGCAACGGAGAAATCACGAAGTCTTCAGGCATTTTTGGTTTGAAAAGGAGCCGAAAAAAGGAGTACGAAGCAAAGTAATGCCACAGAATCGACTTAATTTGAGAGTCATATATCTGGTCAGGTGCTCCTCAAACATCTTTGCGCCTACTTGATAGGGTACAAAATAGAGCGTTAAAACTGATAGGTGATAGTTCAATAGTAGAATCGATTGGTTCTCTCATAGTTTTTCCTATTTGGATTTAGCTTGGCGCCATTATTCTTTCCCTACTATGTTCTCGTTGTTTGTATTCGTGATGATGTTGCTTACCAACGTCTTGAACAACCACACACTTCTTTTTCATGTGGTTAAAATTCACCGTCCATAAACTAATGATTCACTACTGTTTGAATAATAGAAGCCCTGATTTAGATACCAAATTCATTATTTAATGAGTTTGATGAGCTACCTGACTCCGTTTCAAGCATTGGCTTCCAATATCTTAACACTGGAATCGCAGTCCCGGGTGATTTCTATGGACTCAGTTCTGTTGGCTCCGATATTCTGGCCAAACAAGACCCAAAAGGTGATACGAAGGTGGTTTCATAAGTTATGCTGACTTTTGAATTAAATTATATTTTTTCTCAAATTACTATTTTAGTTTTCAACAAAATCTCCTCTCCTTTTAGCTTGATACATTTAGTCCAGCGCCAGCGCACAGTGGTTCCACTCACGAACAAAGGCGGCTATTATTACTTACTCACTTCATAACATTTTTTAACTTTTAACTTTTGTTTATTGTAGCAAAATTACATTTTTTTTCTTAATTCAATTACACAATTTACAGAGATTGGTTATTAACTACCTTACTACTGCTAAGTTTTTAAACAATAAATAGATATGTGGTACGAGAAAAGCTTGAAGGAAAAGCTACGACTGAAAACCTTCATTAAACTGCAAAAAAAAAATGGTATATACGTACATGTAAATAAATAAATAGGGTGGCGCTACAGAGCGAGGAGCCCCTGGGCATAGCGCATTTCTCACAACCATGCCTTGTGAGGGAATGGAGGGGACCTACAATTTTATGCCGGATCCGAACGGCTAATTGAGAAAGCGCTTTTCATGGCATGAATTTACTAACGGAGGAATTGCCAATTCCTCGCGAAAGGCGATACCCGGGAAAAAAACATTTTTTTGCCTCTGCTGGGATTCGAACCTCGAACCTCTGGGTTAGCAGGTGGACATGCTAACCATCGCACCACGGGTACCACTTTTATTTTTTTATACGTACATGTACAACATGTAATAATATATAAACAAATATATAGTTTTCTAAATTGAGAAAGGGGGAGGGGGGAGTTGTAGCCTGACAAAGTCTTCTTCAAGATAATCTTTTACACTTTGTGAGCTTATAACTTATTTGTGATAAATAACTTAAAAATAAAAATAAATAGTTTAAAATCAACAAATAAACATAAATCAGTCTTTAAAAAAATAAATTAGAAGCGAAATCTATAACAAGTTAAAAATAAATAAGTAAATATATAAATAAATAAATAAATAAATAAATGAATTAATAAATAAATAAATATATAATAAGTAAATAAATAGATAAATGAATAAATAAATTAATAAGTTAATAAGTAAATAAATAAATAAATAATAAAAGAGTAGTTAGAAAATAAATAATAAATAACAAATAATGTATATAAATATATATGTTTTTTTAGCGGATTACTTCAAAAATTTGCTGAACCCTATTAGCACCACAAACTTGCATCTGTTCGCTCTGCCTCATACAGAAAATGAATACCTAGATGATGCGATTTCTTTAATGGAGGTAAAAGAAGCTATCAAAGCAGCGAAGCTGAATAAAGCACCTGGAGAAGACCGTATACCTAACGAGTTTTACAAGCACTCCACTCAAAAATTTCAACAAGGCCTCACAAAATATTTCAACTACATTTTTAACGAAGGAGTGGTAAGCGAAAACTTCAGAAAAAGTATCATTTTTCCAATATTTAAGAAAGGTAATGCAGAAATCGCTAGCAACTATCGCGGAATTTCGTTCTTGAACTCAGTGATGAAAATCTTCTCAGCGGTACTTCTCAATCGCTTAACGATTTGGGTAAATGAAAACAAGCTCCTCAGTGAGTTCCAAGCAGGCTTTCGAAGAGAATACTCAACCGTGGATAACATTTTCACTCTCACAAGCATTGCGAAAACGTATCTGGATAAAGGAAAGAAGTTATACGCCTTCTTCGTAGATTTTAAAGCGGCCTTCGATTCAGTAGACAGAAATGCTCTTTTCCTTAAATCCTACTAATATTATAAACGTGAAAGTTTTTATGTGTGGATGTATGTTTGTTACTCTTTCACGCAAAAACTACTGAATGGATTTTACTTAAACTTTCCAACAATATAGCTTATACATCAGAATAACACATAGGCTACAATTTATCCCTAAATTCCCCCGGAACGGGAACGTATACGGGAACTTAGAAACTACAACACCGATTTCAAAATTTTTTCCACTGTTAGAATGCTTCATAATCCCCGAGTAACATAAAAACTAATTCATCCCCATATTCCTACGGTTCCCTATATTCCCACGGGAGCAGGAACGTATACGGGAACTTTGACACTACAGCACACATTTCAAAAATTCTTTCACCGTTAGAATGCTACACTATCCCCGAGTAACATAAAAACTAATTCATCCCGATATTCCTACGGTTCCGTATATTCCCACGGGAGCAGGAACGTATACGGGAACTTTGACACTACGGCACCGATTTCAAAAATTCTTTCACCGTTAGAATGCTACACTATCCCCGAGTAACATAAAAACTAATTCATCCCCATATTCCTACGGTTCCCTATATTCCCACGGGAGCAGGAACGTATACGGGAACTTTGACACTACAGCACCGATTTCAAAAATTCTTTCACCGTTAGAATGCTACACTATCCCCGAGTAACATAAAAACTAATTCATACCGATATTCCTACGGTTCCGTATATTCCCACGGGAGCAGGAACGTATACGGGAACTTTGACACTCCAGCACCGATTTCAAAAATTCTTTCACCGTTAGAATGCTACACTATCCCCGAGTAACATAAAAACTAATTCATCCCCATATTCCTACGGTTCCCTATATTCCCACGAGAGCGGGAACGTATACGGGAACTTTGACACTACAACACCGATTTCAAAAATTCTTCCACCGTTAGAATGCTACACTATCCCTGTGTAACATTAACTTTAATTCATCCACATATTCCTACGGGAACGGGAGTCCTTACTAATATTATAAGTGTGAAAGGAGCTCTGTCTGTCCGTCGTTCTATGTTACCATCTCCCGCCCAAGCTAATAAACCGATTTAAATGAAATTTTAAACAAAGATTGTTCAGAACCTGAGGAAAGACATAGACTATATATTTTTTGCCTATAGTCCCACGGGAGCAGGAACGTATACGGGAACTTTTACACTACAGCGATTTCAAAAATTCTTCCACCGTTGGAATGCTCCATAATCCCGGAGTAACATTAACTTTAACTTATCCTCATATTCCCATGAAAACGGTCACCATATTCCCACGGGAACAGGAGTCTTTACTAATATTGAAAATGCGAATGTAGCTATATCGGTATGTTTTTCGTATGTCTCCCGTTCAAACTGCTAAACAGATTTTATTAAATTAGCTACAGAGATGGTCTAGAACATGCGGAAGGATAAAGGCTATATATCTATCCTTATATTCCCACGTTAACGGAAGTGTGAATTCAAAAACTACGGTCTCAAAAGTATTTTTAACAGGGCTACAAGGTGTTGAATGTTTTTTTTTTTTGGAAATACCGCCATTTTTAAGGCTAGAAGTTTTATTTCCTAAAAAGTTAAAAATGCTGCTGAAAGTCACTATTCCACGCGGACGAAGTCGCGGGCACAGCTAGTTAAGCAATATAGGTGTTTCAACTAAGTACCTAAAAACTATACAAAGCCTGTATGAAAACAACCAAGCGGCAGTGTGGGATGGTAATCAGTTATCTAACTGGTTTCATACCAAAAAGATCGTAAAACAAGGATGCTTACTTAGCCTATTACTCTTCTCTTTGTATTTAGATGATATAACATCATTCATCCCAGGCGGAATCGTGTTTGAGGGAGTCAACATCAAGTGTTTAATGTATGCTGATGATATTGTGCTGCTAGCAGAAACACCGAATATGATGCAACTTACGGCCAACAAATTGCAGCAATACTGTTGCCAATGGAATTTAAAGGTTAATACCACCAAGTCCAAAATTATGATTTTTAGAAACGGTTCAGGACGATATGCCAGGGAAGAAAAATGGACATGGGAAGGCGAGGAACTTGAAAAGGTAAGAGAGTACAAATATCTAGGAGTTATTTTGACCCCCAAACTCTCTTTTGAGAAGCACTTCCACTCCAAACTCCAGGAATCTAAAATTGCAATTAACTGCAACTGGAAAGAAATTCTGGGTAAAAACAACATTGCAGCAAGTGTAAAATACAAATTATTTCAAGCCGTAGTAAGAACTATTATGTGTTATTCAGCTCAAATTTGGGGTATTTTCCAACACGAAGAAGTAGAAAAACTACTGAGATACTTCTTAAAGAAAATTTTTCGCTTGCCAGAAAACACACCTACGTACATGCTCCATTTGGAAACTGGACTTCCTCCACTATTTTTGTACACACTAAAACTGCATTTCAACTATATAAGAAAAGTATTCGAGTATAACCAACATAGACTACCCAAAGTTGTGGCTTCGCATATAATGCATCGTAAAACCCAATTCTTTGGAGAATGGTTAAGGTTATGTACAGAAAACAACGTGGACCAAGTTAGCGACAATCCTGCTACATGGAAAAAATCGTTGGAATTTTTGTGGAACGCAATCAAAGAGAGGCAGTTTAAAATATATCACGAAAGCGCAAAGCGAAGTGAATCCAGAATTCTCTACCAAACATTGGAACACAATCTCAAAAATAAAATTACTTTAACGATAGCAACAGTATTGAGACCATATCAACCATTTTTAAAGCAAAAGGAGAGCTTCTGTACCTCAACTATATACCACATCGAAGTGATCGCCCTACTGAATGTACACTGTGCAATCTACGTGTGACAGAAGATGTGAAACATTTCATTGGAATCTGCCCAATACTCAATGGCATCAGACGATTCCACTTCAGTAAAACAACGCTCACTACCGAGGAATTGCAAAGCATTCTAAATGGTAGCAATTGGTCAACGCTAGTTAGTTTTGTAAAAACCGCTTTAAGGTATCGTAGGCAGATTATAAACGAAAGCTTTTGAACAAAAAAAAAAAAATAGTAATAATAATAACAATAATATTTTATTGACTTATATTAGTTTAAGTTATATTTTAATATTTTCTTTCTTTTTCGGCTGACGGCAAATGCCATGCTCTTTTTGTGAATTTTGTAAAACTATGTAAGAAAAACAAACTTTTGTAAGGGTAATAAAATCACACATTTACTTATTTACTATATGTTTGTAACGAATTGAAAGACAACAAGTAACATTTAACATAAGTTAACAAAATTTGTACTGTGTGTATATAAATAAATTGTCGGTATTAAGTTTAGTGTGAATAGATTAAGAAGATAATCTTGAAATTAAGATGTTGTCAGAAGTATTACAGGATGTATTGTATTTCTGCTTTAGTCTAAGTAATCTACTTGATAACATTTAAAAACTATTTTCCCTAATATTATTTGGGCTCTCTGATTACGAAACTGCCATCAGTTTTGATGTATCTCAATGTCTTGAGATAAGTGCAGTAAAGGGTTTAAGATCGGTTTACTTCAGATTAGCTATTGGCACTAGAAAAAATCCTGTAAAAGGTATGCTTTCTACATTTATCGAAATGTAATTTTTTTATTCTAAATATGTTTACATAACTTATAACAGTATGCTCGTACTATACTCGTATTGTGTAAAAATTAAACTCTTAGCAAAATACAGAAATAGCTAGCTATGTAAGTATTCAAATAAAGTTTATTTTTTTTAAATAAGACTTTTTTCAAAAAGTTGTATTTGTTTACAAAAATTTTTCAAAAACTAACTTTGAAAGAAAATTTTTCGCTTGCCAGAAAACACACCTACGTACCAGTGGCGTGGCGTCCATATAACACGATTCCTATCGTCTTACCTTTTAAAATGTGTCCCTTGTTCGTAGAAAAAACCAGCAACATAAGTCTACAACTAAGCAGTCAACAGCCTATCTTTGCACATACATACAATGTTCTTCAAGCACTTTTAAATTTGCCATTGTATATAAATTCTATAGTACTATTACTTTGACCCGTTCCGGTGACAAAGTGGGAATTGAACGTACGCCACAAAAGTTGGAATGTATTCCACAAGACTGTATTTGAAGAGGAGGAAAATTATATGCGTATGAGCAGGAAACAAATATATACAAATATATATTTTTTTCTTTCTTACGCACGCTAAAAATAAACATTCCACATCAGCTGATTCGCGCTTCCCCACGCGATGTTGCGCCACCTAACGATCAATGCAGGAGATGAAAAAAGGTGTCCAGTAAAATTACTATAGTTTAGATATACAATGAATTTGCGAGATACACACACAATACACAAAGCATACACAAAACACAAAGCATTTAAAATCGCCGCGCAGAACATATTCTGTGTTTACCCCTGTCTTTCCTACGATATACTTCCACCCCCCCGGTGCCACCCTTTTCAATACACGTTCTCTTATTGAAATTTGAAAAAAGTAAGACGATAATTTTCGTCTTACTGCAACTTCTGCTTGGAACAAATAATACAGTTTTCGCCTTAGAGTAATGTACGGCGAATTCGGTTTTGTTGTGCAGTTTTTTTTTGTTCTACTGATCATTGTTTTGAATTATTTGCAAGTTTAAAGTGAATTTCAACCTAAATAACTTAAAGCATAGAAAAATTGGCTTCGATTAATCCACGTTTGGAATTTAAGGTACCTTCTGTTTATTCCTTATTAATTTGTGTATATGAAAACGGTCAATCCGAAATGTTGCTATACCTCCGATTTTGCTCAAACTTTTTAGAAATGTTTCTTTGCTATCGAAATACGAAATAGTCAAAGGATTTTTTTTTTAAATTTTCCTCTCCCCTCCAGCCATACTCAAAGAACCGAACATAGCGATTTTATGTGCTTCAGACTTTGCACTCTTAAATTGTCTGTATTTAAGCGATTAGGACGATTAAGGTGTCATTTTAAAGCTGATAAAGCATTCTTTTCAAATAAATCAAAAGGTTTAAGATATTTGAGTTGCTTTAGAAACCTGATCCTTTTGAAATCAACACATTTTATATACATTTTTGCCATTTTTGAAGTAGTCCTGTGCAGTCCTGTGCCTAAAATATCAATAGTAAGTCCCTTAAAATTTCCCTAATTAAACCTTACAATAATTACAAAATAAAAAATCCAAAGTTGATCAAAAAACAAATTTTTATGTCCCTTTCAAACTTTGAGCTTTTGAAAAAAAGCCAATCTTTGGGAGCATTTTTGTGAATGTTGACTACCAGATATCAAAATGAAAGCAGGTAGAATTTAAAGGTCTATTCTTCAACTATAAGTCCTGAAAATTTCATTTTATTATTCGGATGCACACTGAAGTTACAGATGATTAAAAACAAGCTTATTTCTAAGCTATGGAAAAAGCCAATCTTTGGGCACATTTTTGGGAATGTTGACTGCAAGATATCAATACGGGAGTGGGCAGGATTTAAAGGTCTATTCTTCAACTTTAAGTCTTAAAAAAGTCTTAAGTCTTCGAAATTTCATTTTGTTATTCGCATGTACACTGAAGCTACAGCTGATTAAAAACAAGCTTACAAAAAAAATTAAAAATTTTTTTGGATAGAACGATATTAAAAAAAGTCTTTGAAACTAAGAATTGTGTTTTATTAAAAGAATAAGCTTTTTTTTAATCAGGGAAATTTTTAAGGACTTACTATTGATATTTTAGGCACAGGACTACTTCAAAAATGGCAAAAATGTAGGTATATAAAATGTGTTGATTTCAAAAGGATCAGGTTTCTAAAGCAACTCAAATATCTTAAACCTTTTGATTGATTTGAAAAGAATGCTTTATCAGCTTTAAAATGACACCTTAATCGTCCAAATCGCTTGAATACAGACAATTTAAGAGTGCAAAGTCTGCAGCCCATAAAATCACTATGTTCGGTTCTTTGAGTATGTTATGTATGTTATTTGACGATTTCGTATTTCGATAGCAAAGGAACATTTCTACAAAGTTTGAGCAAAATCGGAGGTATAGCAACATTTCGGATTGACCGTTTTCATATGAACTCGTAGGTGATTCATTTTTCTCGACTTACCATTTGAAAATATCCACGCCACGCCACTGCTACGTACATGCTCCATTTGGAAACTGGACTTCCTCCATTATTTTTGTACACACTAAAACTGCATTTCAAAAGTTTTATTTGTCTACAAAAATTTTTCAAAAACTAACTTTGAAACGTAGGGACCATTTCTAAAGATCTATCAATAGTGTTTTCTATTTTTTAGACCTTACCTTATTTTAGCGTCAAAACTGTTAAATCATTTTGAGCCAATTATATTCAACGACACGTAGGAAATTAGATTTCTTTAAAAAAAATGTTATTTTGAAATTTTTTGTCATGCTAACCGTTTTCAAGTAATCAAGCTTGAGAGACTGGTATGTATGTATTTTTGATTTTGCTCTTTTACTTTGAATTTTTTAATTAAAGAACAAATCAATAAACGATAAATTGCAAACCTGTCTCCAAAGAAGAATTGATGTTCTACAAAAAATGTTTTTTGATATTTTTCAATAAAGTACTTCCTTGTTCCTTCAAAAGTCATTCACGATTAATGTTGAAAAAATAATAAATTTCTTAGGCCGATTAAAAATTAATTAAAAATCTATCTACAAGTTTCTGCTGCTGATCAAACGTGCACTAAGTAGTACATTAAATAACCTTTCTGGCAATATATAAATTTTTGGGGGCGTTGCGGGGCGTAACAGTTAAAAGTTTAAAATAAATAGCATTAAGATTTTCACTATTTTTTTTTCTATCTAGGATCAATTTATAAACAGTTATATTGAGTCTAACTTTGACTCTCAAAAAAAAAAAAACAGTGGAGTTTTACCTTTCAATAATATATCCACATCAAAAAAAACAGCTCCACAAAAAATAAGAAAACGTCGAAGCCAACAAATGAAGTCTTACTAACACTTGGAGCACAAAAATTCAAATGTCATGTGTTTGCAACAGTGGCGAGGCGTGAAAAATTCCAAATGGTAGCTCGAAGAAAACTTAGTCACCAACAAAGTAAATTTTAAAAGCTTATCTGAAATTTTTTTTTTGCAATGTATGTATATCCTCGCATCAAGCCAAAAAGTCAAGTATTTCAAACCAACTTTGCTATTAGGTAGAGCGTCCTAAATCTATAACTTTTTTTTCTTCATAAAACTAAGCTGATTAAAATTATTTGTTTCCTCTAAGAGATATTAAGGCCATAATCAAACCACTGAAACATACTATCGGAAAACTTTTCAGATTTTTTGCTATGAGGTCTAATATCCACGCAAATTTGTTATCAAAGTGGCAACCTTTGAGCTTTGACACATGATTCTAGTGCAGAGACACATACAAATTTATGAAATAAGTCGGAGAGCAGCGTGTTATTTTCTTGTTCTTCAAGCAGAGGCCTACCTCAAGCTGCAACCTGCAATATACATTTTTGTTCATAAGCGCAGCGGTTGGAAGAAATACGAAGTAAAGCAAACACCGAAGTGCGCAGATACTGCCTACTGCGCCCTGCACAATACGTAGGAGGTAGGATTCATCCGCTAAGAGCGCAAAGAATAAGAGACGCAAACTTTGTTACGACATCACATTATAAATCTTTAAATTTATCGGCTTTTCTCTACTATAACATGCATGTATTATACATATAAACTTTCCTCTTGAATCACTCAATTCATTAAAAAAAAACACATCGAAATCCGTTGCGTAGTTTTAAAAATCTGAGCATACATAGGGGCATAGGGACACAGAAAGCGACTTTGTTTTATACTATGTAGTGATAGTGATGACTAGTTGTATGATAGTAGTAAGTCGCTGACGCGTGCTGCTAACGCGTGCTGCTGACGCGTGCTGCCGACTCGTGCTGCCGACGCGTGCTGCTGACGCGTGCTGCCGACGCGTGCTGCTGACGCGTGCTGCTGACGCGTGCTGCTATCGCGTGCTGCCGACGCGTGCTGCTGACGCGTGCTGCTCACGCGTGCTCCCGACGCGTGCTGCCGATGCGTGCTGCTGATGCGTGCTGCATACGCGTGCTGCTGACGCGTGCTGCCGATGCGTGCTGCCGACGCGTGCTGCCGACGCGTGTTGCCGACGCGTGCTGCCGACGCGTGCTGCCGACGCGTGCTGCCGACGCGTGCTGCTGACGCGTGCTGCCGACGCGTGCTGCCCACGCGTGCTGCCTACGCATGCTGCCGACGCGTGCTGCTGACGCGTGCTGCCGACGCGTGCTGCCCAAGCGTGTTGCCGACGCGTGCTGCCGACGCGTGCTGCCGACGCGTGCTGCCGACGCGTGCTGCCGACGCGTGCTGCTGACGCGTGCTGCTGACGCGTGCTGCCGACGCGTGCTGCCGACGCGTGCTGCCGACGCGTGCTGCTGACGCGTGCTGCCGACGCGTGCTGCCGACGCGTGCTGCCGACGCGTGCTGCCGACGCGTGCTGCCGACGCGTGCTGCCGACGCGTGCTGCCGACGCGTGCTGCTGACACGTACTTCCGACGCGTTCTGCCGACGCGTGCTGCCGACGCGTGCTGCCGACGATAAGACAAGTGCTTGGCAACAAAAAAATCACATCAGGAAAAGAAAATCGCTTAGAAAACATTACAAAGCTGTATACCAACCGCGGCCCAACCGGTAGATTAAGCAAGCTTAATTTGTAACGAAAACTAGCCTAGAACAGTGTTCTCTAAATCGTGACTTTTTGTATAAAAAGACAATTGTCTTCATTACCATTAAATATTTTCAATAGCAAACCAAAAGGTAATCATCGATCTTAATTGTAAGTTAGAAGTGCAAGTGTTAGAATTCCAAGTACTCTGATTTACCGAAAGAAAAACATAAAATTGGTATGGATTTTTCTTCGGACGATCCAAAGGCTAGTTCTAGCTCAAGTCAAACCATAAAAAGAAAAATGAAAATAAAAATTCGATCTTTCTTCAGACAGTTATAGAAAAATATTCGAAAAAGATTCGACCCCATTGAATGTTATCTCAAAAATGGATACTTCGCTTTGCACAGAGCCATGAACTCTACAAGTTTTGAAAACGAAATTGAAGCAAATAGTTTTGAAAAAATTTTTGTTTCCAACCAAGAGTTTAGAATTGTAAAAGAGGTAAGAATTTAAAAAAATATAGTAGTACAATTGTGACCTTTTTTCTTAAAAGTTGAACTACACAGAGTTAAGAGATCAAAACGGATGTAGTTCATGCCAAGCGAGAATTAAAGGATCGCAGCTCTTAACATCCAACTTTAAACGTCACATCAAAGTTAGACATAAGGAACGCTATGAAACGATTTTGGTAAATAAGTCGAATGCTTAAACGTCTGAGTCTGGGTACCAAAATGAACCGTTTCAAAATTTGAAATGCTTTCCACTGACATATGAACTACCGCTATATAAATAACCAGCGACCCGCCCCGGCTTCGCACGGGTACAATGCTGATACTAAATATTGCAATGTTATAACTTCGAAAATAAATAGTTAACGGCATTTAGGTCTTTATTTATTATGAATTTAGGATGTTCTCAGCTTATTTAAACGGTTTTTTTATTATAACCGTTGCAATGAATTTTTTGAATTTTGGTCTACGGTGGAACCATTGTGCAGCGATTTTCCAATTTTTTTTTTTTTTGTTTTTGTATTCCTTCTAAATAATAGGTTTTTTCAAGGCCCTAAAATTCAGTGGGATTTTCTTCTTCATTGGACTCAATTCTCTTACCACCCAGCCATTTGTTCATATTTGGAAACAGGACATAGTCGCAGGAGGTTAAATCTGGAAAATATGCTGGATGGGTAACAGTTCGTATCCCTATTTATGAATTTTTGCCATGGCAATAACATAAGTATACACCCGTCGTTATGGTCAAGAGTGTGCAATTGCGGCACCCATCGCGTGGATAGCTCTTCATATCCAAAAGTTCATGTAAAATGTGATACAGTTATATCCGTTCATCCAATATCAATCCATGGATTTTATTGACGATTTTCGGTGTGACGACCTTTTTTGTGCGACCGGGACGTTCGGCATCACTTGTGCTGATACGACCAAAAATAAACTCCGTAAACCACTTTTTAACCGAAGAAATCGATGGTGCAGATACTCCAGAATACAAATCAAGTATTTCCTTGGTTTCGAAAATGGTTATTTTAAAAAAAATCAGGGGCGTAGCGAGGGGTGGGGGAGTGCAGCACCCCCCCCAAGATTTTCCCGAGTCGGCAAACCGAGGAAGAAAAACGAAGTAGATTTGTCGAGTTAAGTCAACTCAACCGAAAAGACACGAATGGAAGTGTTTGAAATAGTCGAACTACTGCCCAAAAAAATAACAAGTCGGCAAATTAAGGTAGAAAAACAAAGTAGATTTGCCAACTGCCGAGTCAAGTCATCTCATACCCAAAAAGACATGAATGGAAGCGTTTTTGTTTCAACTCAGCAATTCTATAATCAGGGGCCTGTTTTACAGTTAATACAACACTACATTTCATACGACACACAGCAATTTTAAAATCATACATCACATACAATTTTTCACATGGTATTCTGATTATTCTTTTTTGGAATACAGTCCTTACAAAGATGCTGCATTTTGCTATGCTTGCATTTTATTCTCAGAAGGAATTCAAAGACAGCTTGCTAATCCGGAATGGGTATCGGTGGGTGTTCGTCAGTGGCATAAAATGAAGGGTCGGGGTACACAAAAAGAAGGAAAATTGGTTCAACATTTCACTTCTGAATCACATAAGACGGCTTTATTTGACTATTGCAATTTTGTTAATGGAAGAGCTCACGTCAACGTTTTGCTGGACAAAGCTGAGAGGCAACAAAGCACTCAAAAAAAACAAGAAAATGAGTATCCGTTAAAAGTGTTGCAAATTTTAGTCGATGTTGCGAGAACTTTGGGAAGAAAGGGATTACCTTTTCGTCCAATCAAGCGCATCGTATAAATATTTTCGTTGAAACAGCATGCAATTCAAGCGTGCTGATCAAAGAGTTTTTTAATACTTTGGAAACATTTTTTGTTTTTTCTATAGTAGTACAAAACGTTTTCAATGTATGCAAGAAAAATTCATAAACATTGAAAACTCCTTGCAATTGAAAAATTTGTCAAAAACTCGATGGACTGCTAGAGCTGAACCATAAAGGCTGTGTGGATATCTTTTGAAAGCATTGTAAGTGCCAGTTCTCTTGATAACAATAGTCGTACCTCTGCTTCTCTTAGATCTTAGATTTTGATATTATTAGTTCGTTATATTTTTGCAAAAATGTTATGTTCAAAGTTAAAAATTTTACCGGAAATCTAGAGGCGGAAGAGTTAAACGTTTTTGATGCTTCATTACTGATTCAAAGCACATTGGATTTATTTCAAGAAACGAACGATGATGACTTCATTTGCTGAAATACTAAAGAGAAGTCCCGAAAACGATTTTTTAAAACATAATAGAACGCGTCGGTTACCAAAGAGAATTGATGAAAATTCTGAAACTGTTTTTGTATTTGATCTAGAAACATTTTATAGAAAAGAGTTCAAAATGGTTCTTTTATTTCGCACGTAAAAGATAATTTAACAGATAATTTTACCATTTATAAACCTTTCTTCAAAATTTTAAGAATCCCCGCTTCTTGAGCAAATGCCACCATAGAATTAGTCAAATCTATTATAGATTAGATGGGGGTTTTTTAAAGAAGATGTGGACTGCTACTTATCGGAACTGCAAATTCTTCTTTTTACTTGTGAGAAATGCTAAAATTTCGACGATATTGTCAAAGAGGTATTCAAATTAAGAGATGTGATTCCGTTAGCCTTCAAACTAGTTTGCTACATGTTATCTGCTCCTGGTGTCGTCGGCTTCTTGTGAACAGTCATTTAGTAAACTCAAAATAGTTCTTAATTTATTTGCGTACGACGATGGGTAGTGATTGTAACGGGCTGTTTTGGCTGATGGACCTATGCTGGCATGCATGTGCCTCTCCTTAGCTCGTCGGTGGGGTGGTTCTTGGTCCTTTACATTACCCAGTTACAAAAAAAACCATGCCAGGCTTTGGCTACTTGATGGTATTAGCCTGCGAGATACGCTATCTCTACCCTCCCTACCTGACTACTTTACTCGCTTAAGTAGTCCCTTAAATGGCATCAATTCCCTGCCTAAGTGATCATACTCACTTACCTCGATTCCTCATCCTTTTAGACTTAGCGATTTAAACACTCATGTTGTTATATAACAATACTTCAATATAAATTCAATTTATTCTGCATTTTATTAATGTGTATAATGTATATAAGTTTGTACTAATCTAGATCGTTTATTATTCTGTGTTTGATTTGCGTGTTAATAAAAGTGTATACAGGGTGTCCCGTAATTCGTTTTACATACTTTGGGATATGATTCTTGGTCATATTCTAAGAAAAAAATTGTTCCACAGTAAAGTCCGTTTCTCAAGTTTGACATCACTTTTTGACAATTTAAAAAAAGGCTAACTTTGGTGTACCCTGACCTGTGTTAAATTCGATATCTCTGTCAATACTGATGATAGAGACCTAATCTTAGAGTAAATTTTTTGTAGAAATAACAACCTTTAAGACTATATTTAAATTAGGCTTCCATAGGTTTAGGGTTGCCAGATTTTCAATTTTAAGTGGTGTTCAAATTTTCTTCCCAAAACAAAGTTTTGACTTTGAGGTCATTTTTTTGGAGAAAAGGCCTGATAAACATAGAGTTTCTTTATTTTTTACAGATGAACAAAACAATAATAAAGAAAAAACTCAGCATTAAGTTAGCTCAAAAACCCATACATTTTATGATACTTGGAAAAATACAAAATGGGAAAAATTTAAAAAAAAAAAAAAAAAGTTTTTGCTTTGAGGTTTGTTTGAATAAAACAATAATATGATCACTTTTAGTAGTTTTTTTTATGTATTTAATACAAATACAATTATAACAAGTGCTCAAAGCGCCCTCCTTCGTTTTGAATCCATGCCAGAGCCCGTTTTTGGATTTCATTGTGGATGTTTGCTTTAAATTTGGGGTATGAATGTTCAATAGGTAAATAAGTCGTATAAAAGAATAAGAAAACAAATTTGTTCATCAGTGTATCATAAAAAGTCATGATTGCAGTTTGATCAGAGAGCTTTTTGAAATGCTTTCATTTAGGAAAGAAGAATACGAAGACATTATTTTCTTATATGAGTTTTGCAATGGAAATTCAAGAAAAGTACAACAAAGATACCAGGAACTTTATCCTAACTGAAAATCTGGCAACCCTAAGCCTATTAGAGTCAAATTTAAATACAGTTTCAAAGATTACAAGACTACAAGTAAGACAAGAGTTATCGACAGCAAACACCCACAATGAAATTCAAAAACGGGCTCTGGCATGGATTCAAAACGAAGGATGGAGCTTTGAGCACTTGTTATAATTGTATTTGTATTAAATACATAAAAAAACTACTAAAAGTGATCATATTATTGTTTTATTCGAACAAACCTCAAAGCAAGAACTTTTTTTTATTTTTTTTTAAATTTTTCCCATTTCGTATTTTTCTTAGTATCATAAAATGTATGGGTTTTTGAGTTAACTTAATGCTGAGTTTTTTCTTTATTATTGTTTTGTTCATCTGTAAAAAATAAAGAAACTCTATGTTTATCAAGCCTTTTCTCCAAAAAAATGACCTAAAAGTCAAAACTTTGTTTTGGGAAGAAAATTTGAACACCACTTAAAATTGAAAATCTGGCAACCCTAAACCTATGGAAGCCTAATTTAAATACAGTCTTTAAGGTTGTTATTTCTACAAAAAATTGACTCTAAGATTAGGTCTCTATCATCAGTATTGACAGAGATATCGAATTTAACACAGGTCAGGGTACACCAAAGTTAGCCTTTTTTTAAATTGTCAAAAAGTGATGTCAAACTTGAGAAACGAACTTTACTGTGGAACAATTTTTTTCTTAGAATATGACCAAGAATCATATCCCAAAGTATGTAAAACGAATTACGGGACACCCTGTATATATAATATTCTTCAACTGAATAGTAACTTTCGTGTTAGCTCTGACTTTGTATATATGTATTTTGTTGTGCTTTGAAAGTTAGATTTCTGTCTTTGTGTTCAATATGGTTGACTTTAGGAATTATTTTAATTAACAAAAAAAAGTATAAAAACGAAACTAGGAAATCCGAAATTAACCTAAATACTTTAAATTATCAAAACAAAACTGGATTTAACTTCCTCTTTTGTCTAAAAAAAACTAACTCAAATAAGGTCCCCACTTACCCACCCATAGCATACTTATATAAGTATAAAGTTTAATAGTTTTGTATCAAAATAACAGGGAAATGACTCACCAATTTGTAGAAGAATCCGGTTGTTGTGGCCACAGCATCCAATTCCTCCGCAGGTTCACCTGTTGTCGCACTAAATTTGGTCGCGCTTTGTCGCGACTGATTATTAACTTTTACAATTATATAAATATGCAAAACTAAAACATTTACTCTAAACACATTCGTGAAAGTATTTATCATTAACCTCGCACTTCCTTTACAATATTTAAAAAAGCTCTATTCAATGGTTTTAATTTATAACAAAAAAAAAATAAGTATGTACAAAGAAACTTTTCACACAAAGATATAGCGCTGGTACAGTTGCGGTCAAAATAATAGTAGTGAGAGTAAAAGCATTGCACAGATTGGTATTTTTCCACTTTGCATTGCGTTGATAGTGAAAACCCGTTACACTTTAATTGTTTTAAAGGGTGGAAAAGGATCTCGTCAATATGTAAGAAGACCTCCAAACACCGAATATAATCCACACTTTACAATCATAATGGTATGGGCATGTTTTTTCTTCTACGGAGTAGGACCCATAATGCGGATTGAAGGCATTATGGATCAGCATCTCTATGTTAGGATAATGCAGGAAGTAATGCTACCGTATACTGAATTTGAATGCTACCGTAAATGAAGTTGCTTCTTGCTGAAATAGGTCTTTCAGCAAGAAGCAATGGTTCCAGGAAAGTAAAGTAGATGTGATGGAGTGGCCCGCACAGTCTTCAGACTTTAATCCCATTGAAAACCTATGGAGCGCTGTAAAAAAATATGCTTCTAGATGTAAACCAAGCAACAACACAGTCCTTTGCGAAGCGTTACAGCAATAATGGAGTTCGATAAGCACGAGAAGGTGTGGAAACCTGATAAACTCTATTTAACGTCTTTGTACTGCTGTTATAGCTAACAAGGGACATGCAACTAAATTCTAATTAAAGGTACGAACACTCAGCCACATATTGCAATAAAGATTTTGACCTAATTTTTCGATTTCGTAACATTTCAAGGTAGATTTTCCTATCACTACTATTTTTTTGACCGCTGAATTTCAATATCTGTTCAATAAACTTGCAACTATCGGATAATAATATTAAACTAATGATTTTTTTTTTTTTGTAAATAAAAGCTTAAAACCCCACTTTGAAAACCACCTATTGGTTTTTTAAATTAGAATTGTCGGATAAGTTTTTTTTCAATTTTGTTGTTTCTTAAGCTCTATAACTATTATTTTGACCGCAGCTGTATATATGCATCCGCTGCAACTCAAACCTTGAACCCAGGTTTATTAGCGGACGACGCTACTGTTAAGCAATCGTCGCTGAGGTTTATGGTTTATGTGGATTAAAATGCCTTTTAAGACACTAAGAAAAATTCCCGTGGCTGGATGGGAACTTTTCACAGCTTTTCCCTTGCAATTCGCAGTAAATTGCTATATAACGAAAGCCCTACATGAAACAAAAATTCAGACAAACGTTAAGTTTGAGATAAAAAAAAATTACCTGGTAAAGATGCACATATATATATATATTATATATACTTGGTTTCCTGCATCCACAATTTTCAATGAGGCACTTATTTTGGGTATTTGTACTTTCCACTAAACTATTGTTAACCGAGATTAAACTTAGTCTTTTAAATAAAATTATATATTTAACAACACCTACTTTTTTCAAGGTCACACCTTTATAATATATAAAAGAAACTTCTTTGAATAATTAAGATTCAAACTACACAGCTTAAAGTTTCAAGACACAATGAAATGTATCAGAAACATACAGTCTCCCCTTCGCCGTTGTTTCAAATTACATAGCCTCTAACGTTTTCTACATACACGACACCCTAACGTTTTTCTTTTCCTAGCAACTTTTAGAACGTTAGTTTTTCTCCTACTTTAGCAACCTTCTTAAAGCTTAAGTGAAAACAGGCCTTAGTTCATCCTATGCAACAACCTAAATCCAAAAATATAAAAATTCCCTATTGTGACCTTGTCCTACTTTTTCTAGGGAATTTTCTACTTGTCAAAAATGACATCGATATTGAATTGTCAGATAGCCGCTGTTTGTTGATCGTCGTGAAAAAGATTTCTCGTGCGCGATGATTTATTTTTTTAAAATAAAAGTTTAATCATTTCGTTACATGATAGGCTAAATTCATTAATGCTTCTTTATTCCTCAAAGGATATTGTTGATAATATTCAACCTAGTGAGGTCATCGAGAAATGGGCATTATAAAAACACCGGAGAGTTGAACTTTAAATTGCAATTTATGAACTTTTTTTTTAACTAATAATAAAATTTTTAAAGACTAAAATCAAAGAATGTGTGCTCTTTCTCATACCAAATACTAAGTTATAATAAATTATCTTAATAAATAAAACAAAGGCGGGTTTGTTACAACACTTATAACTCGAGATCTGCTAAACCAATATTCATGGTTATTGATTCGTTGGATTTGTCTCCGCCCCGAATAGCATAATACATCTTAAAAACAATGAAAACTCGATATGCGTAATGAATACTTAATCTATATATCTATATAGGTATATAAAACAAAGTCGTGTTAGTTACACTATTTATAACTCAAGAACGGCTGAACGGATTTGTCTGAAAATTGGTAGGGAGGTAACTTAGGACCAGGAGACGGACTAAGGATACTTTTTATCCCTATATTCTTATGGGAACGGGAATGTAATGTAACATAAACTTTAATTCATCCCCATATTCCCACGGGAACGGGATTGGGAATGCAAACTACGAAACTACTGGACAGATTTTAAAAATTCTTTCTGCTCTAGGATGCTACATTATCCCTCAGTAACATAGACTATATTTCATCCACATATACCATATATACAGAAACGGGAACTAGAGCGGGAACCTTAAAACCGCATGACCGATTTCAAAAATGTTTTCAACTTTAAGATGGTATATTTATCAATATCCCACATTTACATAAATTATTTCATCCTCATATTCCCACGGGACCCGGGCAACGCCAGAAGGCTCAGCAATATATTTTTTTTGTCCGGGAACAGAGGATTGGAAACGGTAACCTAGATACTACTGGAAAGATTTCACAAAATCTTTCAGAATTGGGATGATACATTTTATCCTTCAGTAACTAAGATTATAATTCATCCCTATATTCCTACGGGAACGAAAACATGAACCTCAAAACTACTCGACCGATTTCAAAAATTCTTTCGAATTAAGGATCATACGCGAACGTGATTGGGAAAGCAACCTTATATAACTATTTGACCAATTTCGAAGGACAAGGAGACGACCCCGTCTAAAACATTATTATCACACCACAGACATAAAATGTAAACGGAAGGCTTAAAATCAGAAAAGGAAAAGTAAGCAGTAAAAAAAAAACCGACATTGGGCATTGACTATCGTTTTATTGACTCAAATAAAAATAAAGCAGCGTGCAACAGAGACGACATCAATGCAATGCGTTAGCTTTTGTTATAAACTAAACACTGTTCTATAAAAAGAAAAACAAAAGAAAAGCTGACTTATCGTGTCAGACTAAGCATGCATAGTCCAAATATGGGCTGCTTAAAACATATTCATATACCCCTTATCCCTCGACATTCACGGCGTTGTTGAGGTCTGTATTTTTAAGGTTCCCATCCTTCTGTTCCCGTGGGAATATGCGGATAAAATATAGTACATGTTATAGTACATGTTCCCTCCTAAATGTTTCATCTAAAATTCAAAAGAACCTTAAAGTTATTATTAAAATTCACTTGCGAGCAGTGAGTTAAATATTCAAAGTATTTTTCATCAATTTCTAGATTTGTATCACAAAAAGAGCCATTAAATTGGTCTGCAAAGGCATTGCAAATGTCGGGAGTATTTTTTAAAGATATGGTATTATAAGTAAAGTTGGCTGGATAGCCATCTGATTTTTTTTTAGAATTTACAAAGGACCAAAAGCTTTTTGGATCGTTTTTCAGAGAACACCCCATTTGGGTGACATAGCTAGAGTACAGATTCTGAGAAAGTATTTTGAAGTCTTTAAAAAAACTTATAAATATTTGGTGGTCAGTTGGAGAAAGAGTAATTAAATAGGTCTTCCAAGCCTTGTTTCTTTTATTCCTCAGAGCCTTTAGTTCCTTGGTAAACCACGGTTGGCAAAAACTATCATTTTTGAGCGTCTTTTTGGGAATGGTTTTTTCCATGCAATTTTCTAAAACGGAGTAAAAGCAAGCGACTGCTTCGTCAATATTTGTAAGGGTTGATATATTTTCAATACCAGCCCTGCTTAATTCATTCGAGAGCAAATCGAAATTCGCTTTTCGAAAGTCAAAAGTATATAAACAGTCATTTGAATTATTAATAACGTGAGATACGTTGCTTAGTTCAACAAAAATATCTAAAGGGGGATGAAGATCATCAATTCTAGTAATGCCTGAATTAGATTGAAGAACAACCGTGTTAATAGCTTCGGAAGAGAAAACAAGGTCTAACATACGATTTTGGAAATTTCTAATACAGCTTACTTGCTGTAAGTCAGTAGATATAACATTATCTAAACAAGAAAGCTCACGCTGCGGTGAAGTTAGAGAGGGTTTTTGGAATGATCCATCGTCAGAGGGTAACCATTGGACATATGGTAAATTAAAGTCACCTAGTAACAGAATTTGGCTTTCTAAGTCCGACAATTCAAAAATATGATCCAAAATTAGCGACAGTTCAGCATAAGCAGAGGCTGAACTTTTTGGAACAATGTAAACGTTAACGATAAAAATATTTTTAGACAGTGTACAGACTTTCACACAAACAACATCAATAGACAGTTCAAACGGAAAGAGTATACGAGACGACATATATGTGTTCCTGACCGAAATCAAAACACCACCACCGACCTCATCTGGCCTGTCTATGTGCCGATCTTTACGGTAGACCGAGAACTCAGGGCTCAAGATTTCGGAATTCAAGAAACTTGGACTTAGCCAAGTTTCAGTCAAAGCAAACACGTCATGTTTGAAAACGTGGGAGTTAACATATAAATCAGCAGTTTTACTGCGAAGACCTCTTACGTTTTGATAAAAGAGGGAAAATCTAATTAGTTTTTTGGAGCAGTATTGGTAACCAATTTGTTCTTAACTCTCCTGTTGATGGAAAATTCTTTAACAAGAGCACCACCAGGCCAAGAGTTAGTGTCACAAATAGATTCGAAAGACGAGGGCGGGACAAGCAATTTGAACGAAGACACAAAGCTATCAGTTTTGCTTATCTTACTGCATTTAATAAAATTTTCATCAGGAATTAATTTCTTAGAAACGAGATAATGCAAAACATCGTTTGCATTAAGATCTGGCCTAAGTCGAGACACAAAAATTAATTTCGGTTTTGGAACCGTCTCTATTGGTGTGAAAGATGCACCAGACTCCGGTTCAGAACTGGGATTAGTTGATAATGATCTATTTTCGAGATCAACTACTTCAACCACTAGTTCTTTCGGGACAGACGGACTTTTAACTTTGACGGAGTTGCTTCTCAATGTCTTTCGCTTTGAAGGAGAGCTCAAGTTTTTGCTAGCTACTGTTCCTTCACGGTTTCTTTTAGTGCCCGTATTTGGAAGCGTGACAGAGCTTTTAGTTCCCGATGGCGAAGGCTGAGCATTAAGATCCTTCAAGTCAAGAGTTTTTTTGGAAATTGGAATTTCTAAGTCCTCCGTAGATGTAGACATGTCAACATTTCATTCACATATTTCCATGGGAACGGAAGATCCCACAGGAACAGGGTTGGGAACGGAAACCTAGGAGCTACTAGACAGATTTCTAAAATTCTTTCAGATCTGGGATGCCACATAGTCCCTCAGTAACTTAGCATAGAATTCATCCCTATAGTCCCACGGGAACAGAAACAGGAACGAGAACGGGAACCTTAAAACTACAGACCCGAGCAACGCCGGGCGGCTCAGCTAGTTTCTTATAAATACTTTTAATTTTTTTGTTTTGTACTTATATCGTTGTATTGCAATTATAAATTGATTTTTTGTTAATAAATGAATTTCTGTGAAATGAACACTCTTACGTTTTTAATTAGTTTTATTTATTTACTAGCTGAGCCGCCCGGCGCACAGTGGCCCGAATTGACTTTGTTGGTTGCAAAAATCATATCTCTTAAACGAATAAAGATATCGACTCAATTTTTTTTTGCCTTATTGGTAATTTCCAAGGCTATAAAGTGTGAATCCTGTGAAAAATTTTCACAGGGTATTTCAGAATCTGCTGTTAAAATAAAAAGTTTTAGTTAAGGTGGTTAACATAATTGGTATATTATATTAAAAAGTTTAAAAGTCAGTTTATGAAGTAATTTGAGTATGATTTAAGTAAAACAGTGGCAAAAAACGAAAGTTCGCGCATGAGTTCAAGATATTAAAGGTCATGCGCAAAGTCTTGACGTATTTCTCACTTCTCATCCCAATAAATACTGGGCTTAAGTGTTTTCTCTATCGGTAGATTTGGCTTATTCCTTCATAGTAAAAAATAAGATAAAGTCGCTAAACGAGCTGGCTGGCAATATGAGAAAACCAATTATGTCAGCCTATCAAAACTGGTCATTTTGCTTTTTCGACGGAAACATAAACGCATTAGCTGATATCATCTCTAACGTGATCCTCAACTTCATGAGAAACTTTGCTCTTCACAGAACGAAAGGTATTGTCCTTATTCAAAACTTGTTGTCCTATTCGAGCTGTAAGGAAGTGATAAGTGATAAACTAGAATGTTTTCGTTAATAGACAAGCGAAAACTTTTCAAATGGGCCAGTAGTATTTGTAGTGCTCAAATAATAAAGCCAAATTTTTTGCATGACCAAAGAGTAAGGCAAAAAATAGTATTATGTTCAAAAGGGAGTATAGATTGTTGGTCCTTTGTGAAAAATATTAGGAACTCCACCGCTTCATCGGTCCCAACGCTTGTTTTTAATGACTCTTCGATTGTCAGCACTATTAATAAAGTTAATTTACCGGCAGCCCAGTTTGCTATACTAACTCAACACTTCCTGATATCTATCATATTGGCTGCGCTTGAGCTTGTGATTGTATAATTTCTCCAATGAAGCAGATATTTTTTTGGTCTGTCAAAGATCTCAATATACACTAATTTCATGGATCAGATGGTATCCCTGCCATTATTAAGAAGAGGTGTTTTTCTACGCTGCCGTAACCACTGCGTTAGATTTATTATCTTTCCTGGGCTCTTTCTGGGCAGATGGAAAAAAGCAGTTGTTCAGCCTGTCCTTAAAATAGCGTTCAATCTTCCTCCACTCCGATTTCATCGTTCCAATTGCACTAACGTCTCTTCTTTCCACTGTCATGAAAATGTTGATAAATCGTCAATTCATGAAATATCTCCAAAACAAGGACTTCTTTCTGACCGACAGTCCGTCCTTCGTAGCAAAAAACCCACTGGTGATTTAATGACATACTTACTTACTTAGGCGGGCATTACAGTTCGGGGTAAACCTGGGCCTCAACCAACATGCTTCTATAACCACTTCGATTTCGGGCGAGCTCTCTCCAGTTTCGCACTCCAAGTCGGTTGAGGTCTTCATCCACTTGATTGCGCCACCTAAGACGAGGTCTTCCCCTTCCGTGATTTCCCTGCAATGTGCTTTCGAAAACCCGTCGAGCCGGAGCGTTTGGGTTAATCCGCTCTACATGACCCAACCATTGTAGCCTCGCGATGCGTACTCTTTTGGCCTGGCTATGCCCATGTCGCGGTACAGCTCAAATAGCTGATTGTTGTATCTTCTTTTCCACACATTGTCTTCGCATACGGGACCAAAGATCGTTCGCAGAATTTTTCTTTCGAAACGACCAAGAGTTTCCTCATCCGCTTTCGATATGGTCCATGCTTCCGCGCCGTAAAGCAGGACTGGGATGATCAAGGTCTTATACAAGGTCACCTTGGTTTTTCTAGAGAGGGTTTTGTTTCTCAATTGCCTTCTTAACCCAAAAAAGCAACGGTTGGCAAGAGTTATTCTCCGTTTGATCTCCGCACTGATGTTGTTGTCCGTGTCTACAGCGGATCCTAGGTAGACGAAGTCCTGTACTACCTCGAAGTTATGTCTGTCTATTGTGACGTTTTGTCCAATTCGTCGATGATCTGTGTTCTTGTTTGATGACAACATATACTTCGTTTTGCTCTCATTAACCATCAAACCCATTTTGCCGCTTCTGTTTCAATACTCGCAAAAGCACCTATGACATCACGCTTTTTTCTTCCCATTACGTCAATATCGTCTGCATAGGCGAATTATTGCACAGGCTTTTGAAAGATTGTTCCTCTGGTGTTGATGTTTGAGTTTCTTACAATCTGTTCAAGTATGATGTTGAAGAAATCGCATGACAGTTTGTCGCCTTGCCTAAAGCCTTTTTCGACATCAAAGGTCTCGGTGAGTTCTTTTCCGACCTTGACGGAGCAGCGTGAATTCTCCAAAGTCATCCTGCATAGTCGTACGAGCTTTGCAGGGATGCCGAAACTAGACATGGTTCTGTACAGCTCGTCTCTGTAAATACTGTCATGTCATATGTGGCCTTAAAATCGATAAGGAGATGGTGAATATCGATATTATGTTCTCGGGTTTTTTCCAAGATCTGCCGTAATGTGAAAATTTGGTCTAGTGGACTTCTCTAGTCTAAAACCACATTGATAAGGACCTATCAAGTTGTTGACGTGGGGTTTCAGACGTTCACATATTACAGCAGACAAGATCTTATAAGCGACGTTAAGGAGGCTTATCCCTCTAATTGGAGAGTGAGGGTCTCCCTTCTTTAGGATCGGGCATACGATACTGATGAGGTTCCATTCATCGGGCATGCTTTCTTCCGACCATATCATGCAAATCAGCTGGTGCATGCTCCCTTCCAACTGGTCTCCAGCTGCCTTGAAAAGTTCGGCATCAAGGCCATCCGCACCTGCAGTCTTATTTGATTTAAGTTTGCATATGGCAAACTTAACTTCTTCTAGGTCGGCATTCTTGATCATCGTCCAAGCTGAATCGGGCAATCTGCCTGACAGCGGAATTTGTGTCCTCATCGCCGTTAAGCAGTCTGCAGAAGTGATCTTTCCAGATCCTCAGTAGATTTAATGACATACCTCAACGAAAAGTGGAACCCAAAGAAGAAGTGTACAGATTGTACACTTCTTTGGAGAAAATAAACTAATTGCGCTTGATATTTCTAAGGCATTTAATAGAAATTGGCATCAAGCTCTCTTATCGAAAATGCGTGTGGTAACGATGAGGCTCATATTCGCTGGATTAGAAACTTTCCTTCGGAACGTTCAATACAACTTGTATTAGATGGGGTTATTGAGCCCGAGTAGAATTCAATGCTTCAAAAACTCAATGCTGTCTCTTGTCATAAAAGCTAAACAATCCCTTATTGCCATTATACGTGAATGGTGTCTGCATTCAAAAAATCGAAAAGCTGTCAGCACTTGGTATGTGTTTTAACGATGATCGTCGTTAGAATGACCACATATTTAAAGTCACCATAAATGCTGCTTAGTGCTTATGTGAAATTCTTCATCCCTTCTGATCTGGCTACAATATATTAAGCCTACATTCGCTCAAGACTAGAATACAACCCCCACGTTTGGTCAGTTGCTTCTCAAACAAACGTTGCTTGCCTTACACTTGTCTACCGCTTTTTACACGAACAGTGCTGTAGTGAAATAACCAGTTGCATTATACTCCCCTGAAATGATGTAGCCCCAACACCCAACTAGCAATGTTCATCAGTTTTACCTTAAGTTACTGAGTTGCAAAATCTGAATTCGCAATGCTTTACCCAACTCTGCTTTTCCTCTACATTACGATCTAGAGATTTAAAATCAATGAGCATCGCGCATCGGTATCTCATATACTTGATACATTACATACTCTTCTCCTATTTTTACATTTTTACAAAATTAAATTCACTTTCACACAATAGAGCCAATCTATTGTACACGTAGTTAATCGTACTTCAAGCTGTTTCTAGACAATTTAGTCAGAAACAAATTCAGTTTTGGTAATGCAAAGGGACAAGGAAAATTCGTTTCGAAAATTTTTTTTTGCGCCTGGGTCTGTTTTCTTGAACTTGTATATAAAAAAACTCCCTAAATAAAGGCAAAAAGGTATTTTGTTTTTTGTTAGACAATCCCAAAGGATATTTCTGCTTCGATTATAAATAATTTTCACTGTATAGTTTGCACACTTCAAATTAGTTTATTTTCTTACAATAAATAACATATTACCAACAACACCACTGTAAGCAAGAATTTGAAATTACATTCAGCCCCTGAACTATAACCTTCTGCAGCTAATCTACTAAACTCTGTCATTCCATATTTAAGGTATGATGTACAGCATACTTTATACTCCCAAGCCGTACCACCTCTATTGAATGCACTTTCACAAGTCTGCAAACCTTCTTTTGTATCCGCGACTAAGTTGTCCCCAGCTACCTTCATAGACGGAGGCAACGTTGCCACTTTCTGTGTTATGGTGTTGGTCACTTCGATACCGAATGACAATATGTCATTGGTCGTTGTTTCATTTGTTTCACTCAATGGAGCACCTATAACTGTTGGTGAACTCAACTGGGGTGTTGATAATTGAATCTAGAAATTCATCAAAATAAAGTTAACACGTTTCAAAAATTCAAATTCAATATTTACGTGATAGATTGCAATGAGAATAAATACTGTGACACTACTCATCTTGTGCTGGAATATTCTACTTGGATACTTCTTCTGGAGAACAACAATTCATACTGATAAGACTTAAATCATCTTAAAGTCATCAACAACTTTGCCAACTCGTTCAATAAATGCGCTATTGATAAGAGCTTATCTTTGGAATATAGAAACTGTTAATATCTTACCTGTAGGTAGGCGTAGCTCTCAAATGATCACGCAATTGAGATAAAATGATAAAAATCAGTTTATCTTGCTTCAAAATATGTACCGGAATAAACTTTTTATTGTGCCATCTGCTGTGTAAAGGTTTGATAACGAAGTGATGCACCATGTTTGTCTCTACACATCATAAAGGTAAAGTCTTTCGTCGGTTGTCGAAATCTGGAGTCACATATAAAATTTAAAATGGCAAATCGGGGGACATTTTTCAAAGAACTATGTATCTATTTACTTTTGTGGAAAAAAAGCTTTACGACTAAGTCCAAGGATGTCGTCCTTGTTGTCATTGTAGTATAACAAGTAGCTTATGGATATTTGGATTATGGACAAACAATCGCTTAAATTGTACTTCAAAAATCATAAATGGAAAGTTGTGTTGAAATTTGAATGTTAAGCAGCAGTAAAAATGTTCTTACTTAAGCTTAAGTTGTAACCCAGAAGCATTTGTGTGTCTGTCTGTCGTCGCATCCCACAAAAACCAAATAATGAATTTAAGAAAATCTCTTATTTTGTGGTTTGTAATCTTGATCAAAATATAATAGATATTTGACTGCAGTTTGTCACCCAACACAAAAAAGAAAACGAATTTTTTTTCTAAACGTTGTTACCGTAGGAACATTAAAAGGAGTCTATTTACTTCTGACTCTTACTTACTTACTTAAATGGGCATTACAGTTCGGGGTGAACCTGGGCCTCAAGCATCATCTTCATCCTTCTGTAACGACTTCGATTTCGGGCGAGCTCTCTCCAGTTTTGCACTCCAAGTCGGTTGAGGTCTTCTTCCACTTGATTGCGCCACCAAAAACCCGTCGAGCCGGAGTGTTCGGGTCCATCCGCTCTACATGGCCCAACCATCGCAGCCTCTCGATGCCCATGTCACGGTACAGCTCATACAGCTGATTATTGTATCTTCTTCTCCACACATTGTCTTTGTACACTGGACCAAAGATCATTCGAAGAATTTTTCTTTCGAAGCGACCAAGGGTTTCCTCATCCGCTTTCGATATGGTCCATGCTTCCGCGCCGTAAAGCAGGACTGGGATGATCAAGGTCTTATACAAGGCCACCTTGGTTTTTCTGAAGAAGGTTTTGTTTCTCAATTGCCTTCTTAACCCAAAGAAGCAAAGGTTGGCAAGAGTTATTCTCCGTTTGATCTCCGCACTGATGTTGTTGTCCGTGTCTACAGCGGATTCTAGGTAGACGAAGTCCTGTACTACCTCGAAGTTATGTCTGTCTATTGTGACGTTTTGTCCAATTCGTCGATGATCTGTGTCCTTGTTTGATGACAACATATACTTCGTTTTGCCCTCATTAACCATCAAACCCATTTTTGCCGCTTCTGTTTCAATACTAGCAAAAGCACATATGACATCACGCTTTTTTTCTTCCCATTACGTCAATATCGTCTGCGTAGGCGAGTAATTGTACAGACTTTTGAAAGATCGTTCCTCTGGTGTTGACGTTTGAGTTTCTTACAATCATTTCAGGTATGATGTTGAAGAAATCGCATGACAGTTTGTCGCCTTGCTTAAAGAATTTTTCGACATGAACGGTCTCGGTGAGTTCTTTATCTACCTTGACGGAGCAGCGTGAATTCTCCAAAGTCATCCTGCATAGTCGTACGAGTTTTGCAGGGATGCCGAAACTAGACATGGCTCTGTATACAGCTCGTCTCTGTAAATACTGTCAGATGCGGCCTTGAAATCGATAAAGAGATGGTGAATATCGATATTACGTTATCGGGTTTTTTTCCAAGATCTGCCGTAATGTGAAAATTTGGTCTATTGTTGTCTAAAACCATATTGATAAGGACCTATCAAGTTGTTGACGTGGGGTTTCAGACGTTCACATATTACAGCAGACAAGATCTTATAAGCGACGTTAAGGAGGCTTATCCAGGCTTAGACTGACTATTTTTTTCGACAACTTTTTACAGCATTTCTGTTCACATATAAGCAATACCACGATGAATTCTCTCTTTCAAGTCGTCAATCGTCATGGGCTTAGCTGCGTAGACAAACTACGCCACATAACCGCACAAAAAATAGTATAGAGGTGTTAAATCGCCTGATTTTGGAAGCAACTCACAGGTTTATAGCTCGAAATTATAAAAACTGGAGTGATTAGTGACTTCGTTTCGACATAATTTAACGAACGTTCGCATTGCCCAAAGCATAAATCAGATGACACCTGTCAAAATAAACTACTCCGAAATGGGAATTGCCAGATTGAAAATCAGAAATTCAGAAAATTAGTTTTTCGTAGATGTCATAAGGCAATGGAACAATTTACCCACCTCTATCAGGAGGCAGCGTGGTACCACTCAGTTTGAGGCAAGCTTGTTTAATTATTTGGCATTAAAATAAATGTTTTAGTAGATAGATAGATAGATAGATAAATTCTTTATTTTCTAAAATATGCCTGACAATAATTTGATACTTGAGAATAATGACATGGATTTACTGCCGTTTGCCAGAAATGACATTTCATTTTTTCTTCTTCTTCTTCTTTCCATTTCCGGCGTTACGAGTAGTGATCTAGAAGCGATCACAACTCTCCCACTTTTCTGCTTCACACTAGTGATCCGTCTGTGGGGTACGCCGCGTTGACCTCAGAAAGCGTCGGCAAGCCTCCCGGTTTTTGATTGTTCCATGTCTGAGGCCAACCAAATGCTGCTGTTTTTGCATTTGCTTGTACCAGGAGTGTTTTGGCCTGCCTTTTCTTTTTCGTCGCGAATTTGTTGAAACGTTGTACGATATTGCCTTTTGGACGGGGTTCTGCGGATCTCTCCTTTGAACATGACAATACCAACTGAGCCGGTCGTGCTGAATTTTGTCCAAGATGGTACTTTTGACATGAAGGCTTCCACGGATCTTAGTACTTCTAATTCGATCAAGCTTTGTTACTCCTGCTGTCATCCGAAGCATCTTCATTTCGGCTGCCGTCAATTTGCTCTCATACTTTTTGTACATTGTCCAACATTGTGAACCGTATGTCAGAGCTGGACGGACAACTGCTGTGTAGAGTCTTCCTTTCAGCTTAGGGGGCATTTTTCGATCACAGAATATAGCTTCAAAATATGTACCGGAATAAACTTTTTATTGTGCCATCTGCTGTGTAAAGGTTTGATAACGAAGTGATGCACCATGTTTGTCTCTACACATCATAAAGGTAAAGTCTTTCGTCGGTTGTCGAAATCTGGAGTCACATATAAAATTTAAAATGGCAAATCGGGGGACATTTTTCAAAGAACTATGTATCTATTTACTTTTGTGGAAAAAAAGCTTTACGACTAAGTCCAAGGATGTCGTCCTTGTTGTCATTGTAGTATAACAAGTAGCTTATGGATATTTGGATTATGGACAAACAATCGCTTAAATTGTACTTCAAAAATCATAAATGGAAAGTTGTGTTGAAATTTGAATGTTAAGCAGCAGTAAAAATGTTCTTACTTAAGCTTAAGTTGTAACCCAGAAGCATTTGTGTGTCTGTCTGTCGTCGCATCCCACAAAAACCAAATAATGAATTTAAGAAAATCTCTTATTTTGTGGTTTGTAATCTTGATCAAAATATAATAGATATTTGACTGCAGTTTGTCACCCAACACAAAAAAGAAAACGAATTTTTTTTCTAAACGTTGTTACCGTAGGAACATTAAAAGGAGTCTATTTACTTCTGACTCTTACTTACTTACTTAAATGGGCATTACAGTTCGGGGTGAACCTGGGCCTCAAGCATCATCTTCATCCTTCTGTAACGACTTCGATTTCGGGCGAGCTCTCTCCAGTTTTGCACTCCAAGTCGGTTGAGGTCTTCTTCCACTTGATTGCGCCACCAAAAACCCGTCGAGCCGGAGTGTTCGGGTCCATCCGCTCTACATGGCCCAACCATCGCAGCCTCTCGATGCCCATGTCACGGTACAGCTCATACAGCTGATTATTGTATCTTCTTCTCCACACATTGTCTTTGTACACTGGACCAAAGATCATTCGAAGAATTTTTCTTTCGAAGCGACCAAGGGTTTCCTCATCCGCTTTCGATATGGTCCATGCTTCCGCGCCGTAAAGCAGGACTGGGATGATCAAGGTCTTATACAAGGCCACCTTGGTTTTTCTGAAGAAGGTTTTGTTTCTCAATTGCCTTCTTAACCCAAAGAAGCAAAGGTTGGCAAGAGTTATTCTCCGTTTGATCTCCGCACTGATGTTGTTGTCCGTGTCTACAGCGGATTCTAGGTAGACGAAGTCCTGTACTACCTCGAAGTTATGTCTGTCTATTGTGACGTTTTGTCCAATTCGTCGATGATCTGTGTCCTTGTTTGATGACAACATATACTTCGTTTTGCCCTCATTAACCATCAAACCCATTTTTGCCGCTTCTGTTTCAATACTAGCAAAAGCACATATGACATCACGCTTTTTTTCTTCCCATTACGTCAATATCGTCTGCGTAGGCGAGTAATTGTACAGACTTTTGAAAGATCGTTCCTCTGGTGTTGACGTTTGAGTTTCTTACAATCATTTCAGGTATGATGTTGAAGAAATCGCATGACAGTTTGTCGCCTTGCTTAAAGAATTTTTCGACATGAACGGTCTCGGTGAGTTCTTTATCTACCTTGACGGAGCAGCGTGAATTCTCCAAAGTCATCCTGCATAGTCGTACGAGTTTTGCAGGGATGCCGAAACTAGACATGGCTCTGTATACAGCTCGTCTCTGTAAATACTGTCAGATGCGGCCTTGAAATCGATAAAGAGATGGTGAATATCGATATTACGTTATCGGGTTTTTTTCCAAGATCTGCCGTAATGTGAAAATTTGGTCTATTGTTGTCTAAAACCATATTGATAAGGACCTATCAAGTTGTTGACGTGGGGTTTCAGACGTTCACATATTACAGCAGACAAGATCTTATAAGCGACGTTAAGGAGGCTTATCCAGGCTTAGACTGACTATTTTTTTCGACAACTTTTTACAGCATTTCTGTTCACATATAAGCAATACCACGATGAATTCTCTCTTTCAAGTCGTCAATCGTCATGGGCTTAGCTGCGTAGACAAACTACGCCACATAACCGCACAAAAAATAGTATAGAGGTGTTAAATCGCCTGATTTTGGAAGCAACTCACAGGTTTATAGCTCGAAATTATAAAAACTGGAGTGATTAGTGACTTCGTTTCGACATAATTTAACGAACGTTCGCATTGCCCAAAGCATAAATCAGATGACACCTGTCAAAATAAACTACTCCGAAATGGGAATTGCCAGATTGAAAATCAGAAATTCAGAAAATTAGTTTTTCGTAGATGTCATAAGGCAATGGAACAATTTACCCACCTCTATCAGGAGGCAGCGTGGTACCACTCAGTTTGAGGCAAGCTTGTTTAATTATTTGGCATTAAAATAAATGTTTTAGTAGATAGATAGATAGATAGATAAATTCTTTATTTTCTAAAATATGCCTGACAATAATTTGATACTTGAGAATAATGACATGGATTTACTGCCGTTTGCCAGAAATGACATTTCATTTTTTCTTCTTCTTCTTCTTTCCATTTCCGGCGTTACGAGTAGTGATCTAGAAGCGATCACAACTCTCCCACTTTTCTGCTTCACACTAGTGATCCGTCTGTGGGGTACGCCGCGTTGACCTCAGAAAGCGTCGGCAAGCCTCCCGGTTTTTGATTGTTCCATGTCTGAGGCCAACCAAATGCTGCTGTTTTTGCATTTGCTTGTACCAGGAGTGTTTTGGCCTGCCTTTTCTTTTTCGTCGCGAATTTGTTGAAACGTTGTACGATATTGCCTTTTGGACGGGGTTCTGCGGATCTCTCCTTTGAACATGACAATACCAACTGAGCCGGTCGTGCTGAATTTTGTCCAAGATGGTACTTTTGACATGAAGGCTTCCACGGATCTTAGTACTTCTAATTCGATCAAGCTTTGTTACTCCTGCTGTCATCCGAAGCATCTTCATTTCGGCTGCCGTCAATTTGCTCTCATACTTTTTGTACATTGTCCAACATTGTGAACCGTATGTCAGAGCTGGACGGACAACTGCTGTGTAGAGTCTTCCTTTCAGCTTAGGGGGCATTTTTCGATCACAGAATATAGCGGAGTTTTCTCGCCACTTCATCCACCCTACGCTTACTCGATGATTGATGTCGTCATCACAAGTTGCTCCACTATTGATCATAGATCCCAGATATTTAAACTTTTCACACTTGGGAAGCACATTTCCATTCAAATAAATGTCTGAAATAGACTTGTCTGGATCAGAAAAAGGGCAGCACAGGTATTCAGTCTTTTTAGCGCTAATACGGTACCCATTTCCTTGCAGAACATCAATCCAAACGTCAAGTGCTCGTTGCAGGGATGTAGGATCCTCGCTTATGATGGCTCCATCGTCAGCAAAGAATAATTGTTGTACTTTATTGTCCGTTACTTTTCCTTCGAGCAAATAATCCAGAACAGCAATAAAGAGCAGTGGACTCAAGACACTTCCCTGATGTACACCTACTGTTATTTGGAATTCTTCGGTGACTCCAGCTGGGCATCTCACTTTTGTAACTGCTCCCTCGTACATGTCCATAATTATTCGCACATAGGCTTCAGGAACTCCTCGGTGTCTGAGGGCCACCCATATCAGATCTCGTGGTTGTCGATCGAATGCTTTTTCGAAGTCAACCAACACAATATGCAAATCCTCTAAGGCATCTCGGTGTTTTTCCATAATGATCCTTATACTTTGGATTGCGTCTGTAGTTGACTTACCCGCGACAAACCCGCATTGGTCATCAGACAGCCTTATTATTTTCCGCAGTCGGCTATTCAAAACCCGCTCAACGATCTTCATAGTGTGGGACATCAACTTAATCGAACGATAGTTGTCACAGCTTCTGGTATCTCCCTTTCCCTTGTACATTGGAAGAAGAAAACTTTCCCTCCATTGATTAGGCAAACTGTCACCTCTTATAAGTTTGGAGATGAGAATCGTGAGCCATCTCAACCCGATGTCTCCCATATTTTTCCAAAACTCATATGGTACCTCGTCTGGCCCAATCGCTTTGCCTCTTTTGGAGTTCTTAACTGCCTCTAACTTCTTCGACTGTGATGTCGGATACTTCCGTAAAGTTAGGTGCAGCTGTTGGAAAGTGGCGCCGAGGAAACTGTTCATTCAAAAGATCATCACAATACTGTAGCCACCTGTGAAGAATTTTGTCGTCATCCACAAGTAACAGTCCTTGAGCATCATTTATGAACTTCGGCGAACGAATCTCCTGCGCATTTCTCCTTCTCTGAGCGGCTATTTTGAAAATGGTTGCTCCCTTATTCAAGTTGCTTTGTCTTAGCTCTTGGATTGCCTGATTTGCTTCAGCAGTTGGGCAGAAATCTCTTCCAGCTCTCGATACAGGCCCTCCGTGCTTTTTGCTTGAAGTTAGGCGCACTTTTTCCTCGCTTCTTTTCTGCAGCTCCTGTATTCAATTTTGAAACGCGCTTTTTCATTTGTATTTCTTGAGGGGCACTTCGACCAAGCTTGGAAAGCTGTTTTCTTCTTTCTAATCACTGCTTTAGCTTCATCATCCCACCACAAGGTTTCTTTAGCTTGTTGGTGGTGTCCTTTTGAGACTCCTAACAGTGATTTGGCTCTCTCTAAGCAGGTTCGTTGTAGGTGATCCCACATATTTTGTGCCGTGATTGCATTGGAAACTGCGTCGATGGTATTACACAGCTGACTTTGCATATACGAAATAAATTGCTGTCCTTTGGTTTTCTCCAGATTGTACCTACCACTTGATTCTCCTAGGAGCCTTTGTTTGTTTGACTTCCTTCACCGCATCCGTAAAAAATTCTGTTAAAAGAAGACGGTGTTGTTGAGCGGCAGCTTCTCCTAGTATCACTTTGCAATCTTTCACCCGAGATTTCATGTAATGGGTTACCAAATGGTAATCAATCTGGGTTTCATTCCCTCCACTGCTGTAAGTGATAAGGTGTCGGTCTTGTTTGATGAACATGGTATTTAGTACGATTAGACCGTATGACTTGCACATATTTAGAATATCTTCACCAGGAGTGTTCCTGGTGCCGAATCCCAAACCTCCATGGGAGTCTTCATAATCCTCGTTTGTCTTCCCGACATGTCCATTCAAATCTCCTCCAACAAACAAATACTCTTCTTTTGGGATGTTCTTAAGTAGGTTATGAAAATCAAGCCAGAATGCATCTTTTTCCTCCTGCTCACACCCTATTTGGGGAGCATATGCACTGATTATATTCCAGACCTTTCCTTCCATCACCAATTTAAGAGACATCAAACGGTCACTGGACTTCAAAATGGTCAACACGCTGTTACATAAACTTTGGTCAAGGATTATACCGACTCCCTTCCTACCTTGTTCTTTTCCATAGTAGAACATCTTGTAAGCCTTGGTCTTTGCATCTAAGAAACGGGCTTTGTTTGCTGTGTTTCGCCATTTCGTTTCCTGAACACACAAGATGTCCACTCGCCTCCTTCTCATCATCTCTTCGAGTTCGAGACTTCTTCCAGTCATACTTCCAACGTTCCAACTCGCGACTCTAAATTTTCGTCCAACTCGTCGCATTACTTTGCTAGCCCCCGGAATCCGTATAGCTCTGACCCGAACATTGCTGCTCGGTCCAGGATCAGCTCCATGCATAGCTGGCGGGGTAGTGCTTCTTACGTTTGCAAGTACTTCCATAATGCTCAAAATTTTTAAAAAAAATTTACCTTTCATCCTTTTCGACACATGCATGCTCCATTTAATGAGTTTGATTTCCCTTTTACTACACCGGTAATCTCCAAGTCGTGTAAACCCCGGGATCTGCATGCATACTTGGGGAGAGTTTTTAGGTGGTATGTGTGTCGCTAGACTCACTTTGATGTTAGTCGTCTAGATATGATTGTTCCTTTAGTCGCCTTTTACGACAAGCGGGGAGGCGCTGCAGTGCTATTTTAATCCGACACTGCACGGGGAGATTTCATTTCATTTTTTGTAAAATAAAAAAAAAATTAAAAAAGTTGCAAAATTAATTAATTAAATACTTTTATGTTTAGAGTATATATATGAACATAAGGTTTAATCATTTTAAAGAGAGGAAATTCAATTGAATCCATGATTTCTTTGTATAATCATAATAATATAACGGTAAAAAGGTTAATCAATCAATTTTAAAGTAACGCAAAATTTAGTTGAAGTAATCAATTTTAAAGTGATTTGAAACACAAAATAGCACATTTGTTTGTATCAATTTTAGAGTGATTTGAAACACAAAAAGTAAATTTTAACTGTAGTAACTGGTCGAACTTAGGTGTTAAGTTGAGAAGCTGTTTCGGTAGTTTGTGGCATGTTTGCAGTACTTGAGAAGGTTATACCTTCCTAGTGATCCATTCAAAACTTCGTAAAGTTCATTTCGAGAGAGAGTGCTATGTTCGAAGTATAGCCGTCGGATTTCTTGTAAAATGGTGCAGATTGCAATAAAGTGGTACATGTCTTCGTTTTCTCTCATGTTACATAAATTACAATTTTGGGGCTAGTCATCTCGATGAGGCATATAATTTAATTTAAACAGTTCAACACGCACTCGGAAAATGTAGCTTATAGCTTCGCTGGAAAGTTTGTTGTTAAAGTAGCTGGCTTCTGATGGCAATTGATGGTTGAGATTCCTATAGATGTTTCTTGATGTTGTTGAGGTTGCTCTGGATAAATGTTGTACGTAAATTTTTTCATGCAAACGTTTTTTTCATTGCAAACGTTTCACACCAGTTATCAACATCAGTTGACGCAAGTGATAAATTTGTATCGTGGGAAGGGCTATCTGATTCCATTCTTTAAATTGCGAAGCATTAGTTTGAAGGAGTCTTATCATGATGGACTTTTGAAGACTTCTTTCACTTCTTTTCATCACTCTTATAATGTAATCCGAATTGGCCTTAAGATTTTGAGTATATACAGGCGTTACACCTGACTCTACATAAATAGCGTAATTTGGTGTTGAATTAGGCAATTTTAATAGGCGTTTGAAGAAATGCCGTTGAAATGATTCAAACTGCTCTAGACATAAATAGCCTAAGACCTGGACTCCATAACACATACAAGTGTTGACAGTTGCGTTGAAAACACGATATTTTGACGTCAGATCAATATTTTGGTTAGCAAAGAAGTTGGGCCACATAACACTTAAAGCAAGTTTTGCTTCATTACTTTTCAGCTTTACATGTTTTGAAAAATTAAGGTTATAAGTAAGTAAGACCCCGAGATACTTAAATTCTTCTACAACTTCAATAGTTGAGTTATTAAGACACCATCGTTCTTCCGGTAACCTTCTTGTTCAACGTCCTTCAAAAATCAATACCTTAGTTTTGTTTGTATTTATCTGCAAGCCCTATTCCTCACAAAAAGTGATCAGTCTGTTTATCTGCAGCTGTATGGCGAAGGGGTTGTCTGCCAGTAAAACTAAGTCGTCAGCGTAAAGGAGGACTTTCACTTGGATGTCGGCGATAGAAATTCCTCCTGGAAGTAGGTACATCACACACATCGTCAATGAATAATGCGAATAGCAATGGGCTTAAAATACAGCCTTGAGGAACACCTGCCGTCGTTTCTAAACTGCCGGAGAACTCTGATCCATCCCAAACAATAGCGCTAGACGAAACTAGAGAATTGCAGTACATTAACAGAAATTTCCGGGATATGCCTAGCGTTGAGAGCTTATATGTATATCAGAGCCTGTCTATTAACCTTGTCAAATGCTGCTTTGAAGTCTATAAAACATGTATACAACTTCTTATTTTTTTCCAAACATTTTCTAGCAATACTTGTTAGTGCAAAGATATGATCCTATAGCGACATTTTAATCTTTGCTGATGATATGAAGATTTTTAAAACCATCAAAAATGCTTCAGATCGAGACTTCTTACAAAAAGATGTCGACAGTTTTGTTCTATGGTGTTCTAAAAACGGACTTAGTTTGAACGCTTCCAAGTGCCAAAGTATGACCTTCTCCCGGAAAAGATCGCCAAGTATTGGAGAATATTCAATATCGCAACAATCCCTATCTCAAGTTTTTAGATTCCGTGACATCGGTGTTCTATTTAGTACCAACCTCGAGTTTAATGAACACATCAACCTCATTATTAACAAATCAAATTCAATGCTTGGCTTTATTAAGCGATGGGCAAAAGAATTCAATGACCCCTATGTCACTCTCTCTTTATATAACTGTTATGTTCGTCCACATCTAGAATATGCGTCTCAGGTGTGGTCACCATTTTATGATATTCATAAATCTCGAATCGAAGCAGTACAGCATAGGTTCATACGTTTCGCTCTCAAAGGTCTTCCTTGGGAAGATCCTTTCAATCTACCTCCTTACGAAAATCGTATTCGCCTATTAAACCTTCAAACCCTCTCACAGAGACGAATTAACAATGATTTAGTTTTTTTTCATCAATTAATAACCGGTTCAACTGATGCCCCCGACTTGCTTTCCCACATAAGTTTCAACTATCGCGGAGGATCTCACCAACTACGTAATTTAGAGTTTTTACATTGCTCCCACCACAGAACTAACTATGGCATGCATGAGCCATTAGCTCGCATGAGTAGGTTATCTAACTCCTATCCTTTTGTTTCCGATTTCAACCTAAGTAAAAATACTTTAAAATTAAAACTAAGAACCAGTGTGCCACCTGCATGACTTTTATTTGATATTTTGTTATTGTAAATTAATTTCTGTTCTTATTTATGTATAGTTTTTGTTTAATAATGTTTCCCTAGTTTATTATGTTCTATTTATTAATGTACTTTTTTTTATTTTTTTGTTAAAAATTGTAATGTCATTTATTTTTTTCCTCGTATACGTTCTATTTGTGCTTGTGTTGGCGTTATTTACTAACCACTAACACTTGCATTAATGATGAAGAGCGTAGATAAGTGTGTACAAATGAGCTTGCTCTAAGTTCAGTACCGCTTAAGTCTCTGAGATGCAAAAAAAAAAAAAAAAAGGGGGGACGCTGGTCTAGAATTTTGAAGAAACCGAAATTTTTTTTTTGTCTGAAAAGGTACTTTAGGGTCTTAAAAATAACATACCAAAGGATGGATGCCGGCAAAAATGTCTAAATGCCCAAACTTTCCATTCTGCGGCAGTGCCCATCTAGTATGCCGTATGATTTTATAGTATTTATTTAAAACTTTAAACACGTTTTTCTCGAAATCACTTTTTTTTTGATTGGCCGAAAACATAACTCGAGCAAGTCTTCACCGATCTATACGAAATTTTGACAGTTCATTCAAAATACCTTTCTCCAGAGCCGTACGTAGGATGTTTTTTTATATATTGCATAGTTATTTTTTAATCAACAGTTTTCTCGATTTTTTTTTAGTGAAAATCTGAATTTTTTGTTCAAACGTAAACCATTTCGCCAAAAAAAAAAATATTGAAAAAATCCTACGTACGGCTCTTGCTGTTGTTATATAGAACTAAAAATTTTCGGGATTTTATTCCAGGATCAAAATTAAGGAGGTTACATTTTCGGCCATGGACCCATCTAAAAAATGAGGTACCTCCGAAGAAATGCTGGACAGCCGCCATTTTGAATTTGATTGAAACGAAAAATTTTGTATTTGTATATTAAAACTTAAACTATAAGACCTCTTTCACAGATTTTCGATAGATTTTTTTGTTGAGTCATAAAAAATCTATATATTAAGCCCATTTTTTAACGCTCTAGACCAGCGTCCCCCCTTAATATTACTTAATGTATCATAGTATGCTTATAATTAGGTAATGTAAATTAACAATGTATAGAACAATTAACTTAACTTTTGCTTATTTAAAGGCTTTGAAGCCCATTGTAAAAGATTCTTGTAATTGATAAATGAAAATGAGAATCTTCGTCTAAAACAAAAACCCTACATTTGTTTTACCCATTGCCGCATATTTTTATTATTACGTGACTATTGCTCTATTTATGGTTTTAAAGGCATCAAACCCTATAAAGTCAGGCTCTGACCAATGATCAGCACATTATGCGTGACACGCTTTTGGGTTTCACATAGAGCTGTTTCTTCATTTCGATAAGTAGTTTTTGCTTTTAGTTCTTTAAAAAGTAACTTAACTCTGGGTGCAATAGGTAAAACGTTCGACGTAAGTTCTACTAGCCCGACGGATATCCAGTGGACACGACTTGGATGTGATGACGCGATCTTGCTCCGCCACAATATTAGTCTACTGAGAAAGCAATTGCAACTTCTTATCATTTGTTATTTCTTTGTAATTTCTGAAGTTTAAAACATTATCGAGATGGCCTATCAAGTGTAGAGGACGCTCGCTTATTCTTAACCACCCATTCAAACTCATCTCAAAATAAATAGAACAGTATGTACCCTACCGACCTACTAACCTACTAGCATAACAAAACAGTTTAAAAGAAATGTTTTTTGTGGAACCAAATTAAATGTGAATCGACATTCCAACGTATCAACACAATAGATACTCTTTATTGTTTAATTCAAATTTTTCAATTAACATTCAGAATGATATTGAAACAACGTTGGCTTAGATCCTGCAACAGAACAATTTGGCAGAAACAGAACAAGAACGCACAGAATTAAATGCAAAAAGCATTATTTTCCACCACAATAATCAAAATACCCTGCCAATATATTCTGGAAAAACAGTTGAATGATTTCCAACTAAAATTTATTCACTTTATGAAAACAAATTTAACGTTTTTATGTTTCGCAGTTCTGTTCAGTTCAAAAGAAGAATCCAAAACACTAGCACTTTTCTCATAAAAAATCCATTACACAATGGTATACTCTGGGCGCATTATATCACTGCCGCCATAACTTCTTAGTTTGGAATAGTTTCTCCTATTCTTCCACAGCTTTGGGGGGTTTCAGCTCAGAAGCGTTGTTTTGCTTCGGAAGAATACGATATTAACTTCGACAAAAAGTAATTTAAATCTGTTTGATGCAATGAAGTGTATACCACCCGTTGTGAATGCCCCAAGGGTCGCCTCTGAAGTAGAAATGCATTAGCTACACAAAACATTCTTTGAACTGAATATCGATCGGAGAACTTTTTCAAATACTTCCTTCTTTGCACTCATCTCCTTGAAGGCAAATAATAATTCTGCACTCTATGAGGAGCAAATAAAATTCAAAAGGGGAAAAGAAAAAAAACAACCTCTTCGACATTTATTTGATAAAACCTCTCATGCTTGCCGCGCCCGTCTCTGACAAGCTGTCAATTTTTTTTTTATTTTCTGAAGTTTCTCCATAAAATAAAATTATTTTCGCATTCAAATTTGATTTGGATTTGGATATTTCTGTTACACAAGCTATGCGGGTAATGATGATGCAATGAACTGCAATGGAGCCTCAGCAATTATCCTTATTTATCTGATGACAGTGCTACCGTTGTTCGTGGATAGAAACTGCAAGTTTATAGTTTATGGCACTTCAGAGCCACAGCCTGGCGGAATAAATTTATTTTCAAGATTCGCAGACCGATTGAATGCAACATCGAATTATGCAAAAAGTGCATTCGATATAAGGACCTCTGGGACATTGAATTCAATTTACGATTTGGCAGGGAAAATTCTGAGCGAAGAACTTGAGCACGAGCGAGAGCAGGGGAGAGCAAGCGAATCTCAAAATGGCAATTATTCTGACAAATCGGGCGATGGAGCGGATGCTTTTAGTTGCCTTGGTGTTCTTCCGACAGCTGTTGCATCTTCTACTATCACTAATACGACTGCTTACGCTGCCAAAAAAAATGAACTCGAATTGATAAATGGCCGCCCAGTGGTTGTGTCGAATGCGGGGCAATCAGGCCATCGACAAGCTCGTAAAATACAAAAAGCAAGTCATACACTCCACTCTCGTCCTTTCGACCAACCAAAAAAGTCATGTCTTACAACAAGAATTGAGAAACTGGCAAGTTCGAGGCCATCGTTGCCTTTATTGTCCATGCCTGTGGGTAGAGAGAGTGGTGAAAAATGGAAACTATCGCCGATATCAACGCAATCACTTCGAGAAAGGCGACAATATGCCACGATGGAGCAAGAAGCACCTGGGTGTGAATGGAAAGGGAGTAGAGGCAGCCCCGTTGTTGGCTCCAACCGAATAATGAATGGATCGGTTGAAAGTACTGTTCATGGAGCAGGTAGTGAGAGTGGTGAAGTTGATGACGATGACGATAGCAGCAACCGGTACTGGTCACCAAGCGTTAAGTGGCACAGGAAATTGCAAATTGATGGCAGAAAAAATTATTTGCCCAATTATACTGCGTCCATGGCGAATTTTTTGGAGAAGCAATCAAACAGACTAATTAAATCGGTCGAAGATATGAACCAAGAAGACTACAATCATCATCAAGGAAACAGGGCTGTGAATTCAATGAACGATTTTCGATCGCATATAAGCGCACGGAGTGTCGAATCGTTTCCAGAGGTTTTTTCACAACCTCAAGTTGAATCGAATTCAATGCCGATTATTGGATCTGGCAATGGGCTTAATGAAGCAATCAAGCATGCAAACAGTTTTTTGTCATCTGTGGAGAATGTTGCTGGTCGTACTTCAAGTAATCCCGCGGGAGTGACTCCAGGTTTGTTTGTGATTTTACTTGATAGCTTTTTTAAACATCGTGTTTTTTCTTAACACCTGTTAAAAACATAACATAAGTGTCATTTATACTTTTATGTCAAGTTGTTATATTTGGTGGGGTAAAATAGACATAATCCTCTGATAGTCCTTAAAATTTGTCCTAGAGCTTTAATTTTTTATCAGCATGTGGTGCTAGTTGTTTATTTTAGTGCCCGTTCTGATTTGCTAGAGTGTACAACTATTTTGTTTTAGCAGAACATATTGGAGTTTAGCTCCAGACCTGATAATCGAGTTACATAGATCAAGCTTTCCGAGAACAACTCTAACATAATTGTAAGATAGTACTAAGGCAACTCTTCATTTTTTTAAAGCTTATGACCGCACGTTTTACATTCAGATATTTGATATATTAAATCTTGTTCGTGAGACATTATTTGAAAGATGCAAAATACATTTTGGGGAAAAGAATTGTAATTGAAGGAAAATACGTCAAAACCTTCATGCGAGTAAAAGAAAAAAAAGGTGTAGGTATGTATATTAATACAAAAAGAAATAACAGAAATATAGAATTAGAATATAATGCTTAAGTATACATATCATATCGTGGTACCCGTGGTGTGATGGATAGCATGTCCGCCTGTTAATCCAGAGGTTCGAGTTCGAATCCCACCAGAGGCAAAAATGTTTTTTCTACGGGTATCGCCTTTCGCGAGGAATTGGCAAGTCCTCCGTTAGTATTCACTGCCATGAAAAGCGCTTTCTCGATTAGCCGTTCGGAACCGGCAGAAAATTGTAGGTCCCCTCCATTCCCTCACAAGGGATGGTTGTGAGAAATGCGCTAGGCCCAGGGGCTCCTCGCTCTGTTGCGCCACCCTATTTATTTTATTTTTTATACATATCAACAGATGGTTAGATAAATAAGATAGTAGATAGACTAATGATAATCTTCTATATATAAATAGGCTAAGGAAAATCTTTGGGTCCCTTTTTCTCTGTTGTTTTCCAACCGATTCTCTTAATTTTTTTTTGGTGATTTGGTATTTGATGAGTAGAAGTGTCATCAATCATTTTTACCTGTGTCTACCTGTCCTAATTGCTTAAAATCAACAGATGTGTTTTACAAGTATTTTATATGGGAAAGACATATTTCAGAGCTTTTTTGTTGTTTTCTTATGTACAGTGTGTTTGTGCAGTGTGTGTGAGGAGTGTATGTGTAGTGTGTGTGTGCAGTGTGTGTGAGGAGTGTATGTGTAGTGTGTGTGTGTGTGTGTGCAGTGTGTGTGTGTGTGTGCAATATGTGTGTGTGTATGAGAGAGAGAGAGAGAGAGAGAGAGAGAGAGAGAGAGAGAGAGAGAGAGAGAGAGAGAGAGAGAGAGAGAGAGAGAGAGAGAGAGAGAGAGAGAGAGAGAGAGAGATAGATGTATTTTTAAGCATTATTTCCCTCTAAATGCATGTTCAGTGTGTGTGTGCAGTGTGTGTGTTCTTTCAGCATGAGAAATGATAAGTTTTAATTTAGTCTCTCTCTTTCTCTCTCTCTTTCTCACTCTATCTCTATCTTTCTCTTTCCCTGTGTGTGTGTATGTGTCTTGGTGTACAACAATTTTAAAATTTTGTCCATATTTTTTTTTTTTTTTTAATTAAATATACATTTCATGGTTTGAACATTTACATTGAATAATCATTTCTTTTTTATTTTGTCCATTCTATTCTAATTTAATCCCAAGTCCAAAAATGTGAAATTCTGAAAATGCACCGTTCCTCTTTTTCAATTTTATTATAAATTTCTTCTCTCATTTCTTCGCGTTGCTCCAATTCCACTAGAACACGGCATATTTCAATATTCAAATTGTATTTTTCTTTATAGCTTTGTGCTATAAGTTCTTCAAAATAACCAGCTGGTAAATAATATGATTGCAACACGTTCACAACGGCGCGTACCACCGGTGGCTTGCACAGAACTGTCTCATCATCTCAGCCGCCTGTGGGCGAGAAACATGAATTACAGTGCCGGCGTGTGGTCGAATTTCGACCACTGGGCGACCCTAGTATAAATAAATAAGTAAATTAATAAGTAAATAAATAAGTAAGTAAATAAATAAATAAATAAATAAATAATTAACTTAAAAATAAATATAATAATTAATTAATTAATTAATTACTAAATAATTTAATAAATTCATAAATTTTAAATTAATAAATTAATAAATTAATAAATAGAGTGTATAAATACATGCATATTATAGTAAAGAAAAGCCAAAAAATTAAAAGATTTGTAATGTGATGTCGTCACAAATATATTTTTCTGCGCTTACATTGCACACGCTGGCTAAACCTTACGAGATAGCTCAAATTTATAAACAACGGAATTGTATATCTTAAAAAGATTAATAAAAAAGTCCGCGACAGCATATGTTTATCTCTTAAGGATAACCCACAGTAACCACTTTTATCTTTTACATATTACAAAAAAAATATGGGTTATTTACCAAGCTATTTTAAACGACACAGTATCATTCCCCATCCAATTAAATACATAAAATACGTTGTGCATTTCATGCAGATCAAAATTGCACTTAACAGCATATGATGCAAATGAATATTTTCAAAGATATTACTTACTTACTTAGGTAAGCATTACAGTTCGGGGTGAACCTGGGCCTCAACCAACATCCTTCTATAACGATTTCGATCTCGGGCGAGCTCTCTCCAGTTTCGCACTCCAAGTCGGTTGAGGTCTTCATCCACTTGATTGCGCCACCTAAGACGAGGTCTTCCCCTTCCGCGATTTCCCTGCAATGTGCTTTCGAAAACCCGACGAGCCGGAGCGTTTGGGTCCATCCGCTCTACATGGCCCAACCATCGTAGCCTCGCGATGCGTACTCTTCTGGCTATGCCCATGTCGCGGTACAGCTCATACAGCTCGTTGTTGTATCTTCTTCTCCACACATTGTCTTCGCATACGGGACCAAAGATTATTCGGAGAATTTTTCTTTCGAAACGACCAAGAGTTTCCTCATCCGCTTTCGATAAGGTCCATGCTTCCGCGCCGTACAGCAGGACTGGGATGATTAAGGTCTTATACAAGGTAACCTTGGTTTTTCTAGAGAGGGTTTTGTTTCTCAATTGCCTTCTTAACCCAAAGAAGCAACGGTTGGCAAGAGTTATTCTCCGTTTGATCTCCGCACTGATGTTGTTTTCCGTGTCTACAGCGGATCCTAGGTAGACGAAGTCCTGTACTACCTCGAAGTTATGTCTGTCTATTGTGACGTTTTGTCCAATTCGTCTATGTTCTGTGTCCTTGTTTGATAACAGCATATACTTCGTTTTGCCCTCATTAACCATCAAACCCATTTTTCCGATTCTGTTTCAATACTCGCAAAAGCACCTTTGACATCACGTTTTTTTCTTCCCATTACGTCAATATCGTCTGCGTAGGCGAGAAATTGTACATACTTTTGAAAGATTGTTCCTCTGGTGTTGACGTTTGAGTTTCTTACCATCTGTTCAAGTATGATGTTGAAGAAATCGCATGACAGTTTGTCACCTTGCCTAAAACCTTTTTCGACATCAAAGGTCTCGGTGAGTTCTTTTCCGACCTTGACGGAGCAGCGTGAATTCTCCAAAGTCATCCTGCATAGTCGTACGAGTTTTGCAGGGATGCCGAAACTAGACATGACGATGTGCAGCACGTCTCTGTAAATACTGTCAAACGCAGCCTTGAAATCGATAAAGAGATGGTGAATATCGATATTATGTTCTCGGGGTTTTTCCAAGATCTGCCGTAATGTGAAAATTTGGTCTATTGTGGACTTCTCTGGTCTAAAACCACATTGATAAGGACCTATCAAGTTGTCGACGTGGGCTTTCAGACGTTCACATATTACGGCAGACAAGATCTTATAAGCGACGTTAAGGAGGCTCATCCCTCTATAATTGGCGCTATTGTGAGGGTCTCCCTTCTTTAGAATCGGGCATACGATACTGAGGTTCCATTCATCGGGCATGCTTTCTTCCGACCATATCATGCAGACCAGCTAGTGCATGCTCCTTTCCAAATGGTCTCCAGCTGCCTTGAAGAAAAGTTCGGCATCAAGGCAATCTGCACCTGCAGTCTTAATTGATTTAAGTTTGCATATGGCAAGCTTAACTTCCTCTAGGTCGGGAGGACGGCATTCTTGATCATCGTCCAGGCTGAATGGGGCAATCTGCCTGACAGTGGAATTTGTGTCCTCATCGCCGTTAAGCAGTCTGCAGAAATGATCTTTCCAGATCCTTAGTAGTGACTGTGACTCTATAACAATGTTTCTCTGCTGGTCTTTACAGGCTTGAGTTCGGGGTTTGCCACCCTGGCAGGATCTTTTCGAAGATATTACAGATTTAAAAATTGCGGGAAGTAGCATTTGCTTTGAGCCTGAACTACATTTAGTATCAGCGTTGTACCCGTGCGAAGCCGGGGCGGGTCGCTAGTAGTTAATAAAATAAAAACAAATATAACAAAACAAAATTAAATAAATTATACAAAAAATAAATAAAGTTATGAACAAAAACAAATAGATTAGATATACAATTGAAGTTATTAAGTAGATATACAAGTAAATGAATAAATAGACATATTTACAATTGTGTTACATATAAAATATAAGAAAAACTTACGAAATAAATTGATTTGGAATTATTTTCCCGAACGTTAAGTTATCACAGATTCATAGAGCCTTGGAATAAGCAAATTTTTGGCAATATTTTTTTTTTTATTAATTATAATATGTAATTACTACAGTTTACATGTTTTTTCTTCAAAGCCTAGGCTTTACTGCAGAAGATTGTGTTTTAACTTACTTTTAATTAATAAAAGTGAGTTGAATTAATTTAAAGTTACAAAAAGTTACAAAAGTTATCAATTTCAACATTTGATTTCCCTTAAAGATTATTTATATAAAAGTTTGTCATTAGTATTTTATCTGATTTCATTTAAGAAGAAGTACTTTAATTGTTTTTATCTTGTCTTATAATTTCTAATTTCTTTAAGTTCTTGGGGCAAAGAATTTATTATTGAAGGGACAATGTATTGTAGCTGTCTTCTACCATAAGTGTTGTAGTTTCTTGGTATTTGAAGCATTCCTTGTGTGCGTTGTCTGGTGTTAAGTTGATGTTGTAACGGTCGAACGAAGCGGTGGTCATCTTGGTATTGTAGTACTGCAGTCATTTTGAAGATTTCCTCGACTTGGAGCAACCTTAAACCATTTCCATTTTGCTGTCTGTTTTTCTGAATGATTTTATAGATCGTTTTCTGAAGTTTTTGGATCTTGTTGATGTGAGTTCTGGCAGCATTTCCCCAACTAAGTATACCATACCTCAGCTTTGATTCCACTAATGCATAATAAACTTGTCGCAGAACGTCCTCAGAAGCATGGTAGCGCAAATGTGAAATTGCATATAAGCCTTTTTTAGATCATTACGTAGCTTGTCTATATGTTTGTCCCATAGGAAGTGGCCGTCAATAACGACTCCAAGATATTTATACATAGCTTTCTACAGCTTCGATGCATTCATTGGGCGGTTTGGACACAAAGTATTCCTGAAGTGTATTTGCCTATAGGTTTTTTTGAAATGTGGGTTTCGAATATTCATTAGTTTAGTTTTAGAAGCGTTAAGTACCAACCCGTTATCGTAAGTAAGTAAGTAAGTAAGTTATTCATTTATTAACATTTCAACATTGCTAGTTGAAAACTTTAACCAACCCGTTATCGTGACACCATTGTACAGCTTTGTCGAACTCCTTTTGCATTATCACCGTCGCCGTATCACGATATTTATGTCGTACTACAATTGCAGTGTCATCGGCAAATGCAAATGGAGTGCTTAGCTTAAAAATCCGAAGTAGCTCGTTGGTATAGATTATGAAAAGAAGTGGACCCAACTTAGAACCTTGAGGTACTCAGTATTTAACATATTTTACATCGCTGTAAGCATCTTTTACTTTGACACAAAACATTCTGTTATGAAGATAACTTGTCATCCAATCAGCCATCAAACCTTGAATTCCGATTCTCTCCAAAGCTTCCAACAAATTTGAATGATTTAGTGTATCAAAATCCAAAGCCTTGCTGAAATCCATGAACAATACCAGTACATGATGTCCTTTATTTAAGCTCTCGTTCACGCAGTTAGCAAATTCACCAATTAATTGTCCTGTATTTTTGTCTTTCTGAAACTCGTATTGGCTACTTTGAATGAGAGAGTGTTTTTCAACAAAGCTCTGTAGCCTACTAACAATAATGCCCTCTAGGCACTTTTCAAAGACCGGCAGTATTGAAATTGGTCTGTAATTTGATAATAGATCTTTGACTCCACCTTTATAAATAGGTCTTACCACAGCAGTCTTAAGTTGTTTTGGTATTGTTGCTTCGGTTAAAGTTAGATTGATTATTTTACACAAGATTGGAGCAAACAAATCAGCATACTTTTGTATGTCACTTGCCCTGATACCATCAATGCCAGGTGACTTATTCGACCCAAGTGACTTTATAATTATTTTCACCTCATCTACATTAGTGGCATATGCGAAGATTGTGTTTTCTAAATGCAAATTTCTGTTGTTTGATGTTTGTAAACTAGATTTGTGTATTATATTTGCAGTTTGTGAAACAAAATACTCGGCAAAATCGTTAGGAAGCGAATTGAATCCCTTTTTGAAATTGTTCATCAGTGTATCGTCAATCCTTTTTTTATTCTTCCTAGGATATCATTTATCATTTTATCACAGCTTTTGTTAAAGTTCGTAGACAGTTTGTTGATTTTGTCAAAAATCAATTCAGCATTCGCTGTTTCATGCAGATCATGAGTGGAATGTTGCCAAGGAAGGTTAAGCATCATTTTGAGGACTTTCATAGGAAATAATTGACTGAAAATTACTTTATGAATTAATATCTTATTATTTATAAGTTGCGATTTCCTATTAATAAAAGGATAAAGCATTTTAATTGCAATACCCATTTTCTTCAACGTACTATTTATGTGCCCCCAAAAATGTGTGTTTGGTGTCGAGATGAACTCCTAATTGCATTTTTCTGGCATTAAGTTTAATTTTCCATTTGTGTAATAAATTTCTAGCTTTTCAATCGCTTTTTTTAAGTTTGTCTCAATGTTGAGAGCAAACTCATGCGAAGAAAAAATAGCTGTGTCATCAGCAAAAATATGTTGAAATGCTTCAACTATTTTGTGACCACTCTGCTCTTTAGTGCCAACCACCACCACCAGAGCGTCATGCGCCTATACTGATACTATTTTATTATTACTCCATGTTCACATTCCACTTTTGTCTCAGTACATATTTGTTCAATAAATATTAACATTAATTTTTAATGCTTTAACTTTTTAATATTCCCTTATAATTCTGAATTGCAATTTGGAAGAACGGGTAGATCAGCTGTAAATAAATTATATAATGGCGGTCCAAGAACTGAGCCTTCGGGAACACCAAAACAAAAAAAAATATACACTTGAAACACCACCATTAACATGGACTTGAAAACATCTATCAGACAAAAATTATTTTACACAAATAAACAGGAAATTTAAATTCAAACTTTTTATACACTAGGCCATCATGCCAAACCGAGTCAAAAGCTTTTTCTATGTCCAATAAAAACATTCCTGTAGAATTTCCTCGTTCGCGTTGTGTTTGGACATAGCTACAGATTCTTTTTAATTTAATGAGTAAATTTTCTAAAACGAAATTGCTCGTTCGGAAAAGCACTCTTTTCTAATACTATTTTCAAAATTTGTTCCTTCAACACTTTTTCATAAACTTTGCTAATGTTGCTTAGCAAACTAATGGGCCTGTAGCTGGTAGCTTCCTCCGGTGCTTTTCCAGCTTTCAATATAGGCACAATATTAGCTTTTTTCCAGGTATTAAAAAAGTTCTGGTGTTTAAGGCATGCGACCATGCGTTATTAATAAAAGTATGATTGAAATCGAAACAGAACGAGAAAATAAAAATGATTGAATGATCGATCGATTCAAATGATCGGATCATTTAGTAAACCGATACTTGATCGATTCGATCATCAAAAATGATCGATTTACACAGGCCTATTCTCTTCCCTGGAGGCAATTTCACATCTACATATCATTTCTGCGGCAAATAGTGGATGTGAGTTCAAATAAATAAAAAAATTATAAACAAAATTTTTTTCTTATCTTCTTCAAATGCAGCCCATGGACGAGCGTCACCTTGTTTGTGTAGTTTGTTCGGGGTGGCGATGGTCAATAGTGTGGACGTTTCGTCACACCACACGTCTTAAAAACACCTTTTATAAGATTTCGAGCATTCATTGTAAATATTTCATTTCCTCCTCCTTATCAAGATCATATCAAACTTCTAAGCATGAACACGCTGAGAGAACGAAAAGAAGTACTTGACACTCTCTTCAATCATGAAGTTTTTTATTGGACCGTTGGCTGCCCAACCCTTTACGACTCTATTTTCCTTAACCTTAATCCTCGCATCATTCAAAGTCATTGTCTCTCTTGCCTATTTGGAAATTAATTGTCTTGACACCATACAGCATAATGGAGGAGGCAATTGTGCGAAGTATTTTAACCTTGGCGCTTTTTTATGCGAATATACTTTCAATGCAAAGTCACCACCATTTTGTCTCGAAATGCATTTCATGTTGAGGTTAGGACAAACCAAGATACCGAAATTTACATTTACTGTCGCTAGATTCTTATCTTTGTTGATCCATATTTCACTCCTCTAATATCTACACCCGCATCCCTGAAGACTTTTTAGACATTTTTATTTTAGGAAATCAACGGTCAGATTCTATAGACTACAGTTGCGTTTCAGATTACTTATTATCTGCTGCATTCTTTCAACTAATTCTGTCGAAAATCTTGCCAACGCCAAAAATAAGGGGTGGCACTGGCATTCGCAAGCTTACGAAATCGAAAATCCAGCTTTAATACAAAGATAATTGTTTGCCATTTGTCATTTTAATTATTTCGAGCAATTGGTCGCTTGGCTGGTGGCTCGAGCAAATTCCAGCCAAGAGGCCTACTTTTCGACCACTTTTTCCAGCATTTGGGCTGTTTCAAAGTGATAACGCACCTATTTACTCTTTTGCAAAGCGTCCATCGCTCAAGCCGTGTTAAATCGCCCGACTATGGAAACAACTCACAGGTTCAAAACTCGACGGCCGAAGACTTCAATTCGTTTATGATAAAATGGCAACCAAACTGAGCCTAAATCTACTCCGAAAAAAGTATTCTCAAATTAAAAACCACACGTTTAACAAAACAGTTTTTAGTAGAAGTCATGTACTACCTCGAAGTTAATTTTGCTGATTGAGACGTATTGTCCAATTCGACTATGATTCCTTGTTTTGCCCTTATCAGCGGTTGAACCCATTCTAGTCGCATATTTTCCAATACTTGTAAAAGCAACTATGTCAACACTTTTTTTCCTTGCATTTTGTCAATAGGTCATCCATGTCGAAAGCCAAATGGGTTCTTATCAGCTTAACAATGGGTTTGGTGGTACTTCTTCGGAGAGGAGTCCAAACCATTTTAGTTCGATGACAGAACGCTCTGTGAAGCTTGGGAGTTCTGATTAAAATAAATCAGTAGGGATTAAGCTAGCTAGATAGAAGCTATGGTTTGCATGGCAGTGATACTACAAAAAGTTGGTTTTGTAAAGAATAAGAGTGGTGAATGGATTGTCCGAAATCCGAAGGAGAAAAAGAATAGTTTTCTGAGCCTAAAAGACCATTTTGCAACGGGTGTCTCTATTTTAGAAATCTATATATATAAAATAGGATGTATGTATGTATGTATGTATGTATGTCCGGGGTAAGCTCCTAAAGCACCCAACGGATTTTTATGAAATTTTTAGCGTAGACATAGTTTAGTCCAGAGATGGTTCCTGTCAAGGTTTGATCCCCATATTCCCACAGGAACGGGGTTGGGAACATAAAACTAGAAATTTTTATACAAATTTCAAAAATTCTTTCAGCACTAGGGGTGCTACATTATCTCCTTTCATCAGTAATTATAACTGTATTTCATCCCTATAATCCCACAGGAACAGAAACGGGAACGAGAACGGGAACCATAAAGTTACTTGACCGATTTCAAAAATTCTTTCAACTCCAGGAAGTTACATTATCCCTCAGTGACAGAGACTTACATTGCATTCATATATTTCCATGGGAACGGAAGGTCCCACAGGAACGGGGTTGGGAACGGAAACTTAGAAGGTACTGGACCGATTTCAAAAAGTCTTTCCACTCTGGGATGTACCTAACATCATCTTTCAGTGACAAAGACTTATATTTCATTCACTTATTGCCATGGGAACAGAAGATTCCCACAGGAACGGGGTTGGGAACGGAAGCTCAGAAACTACTGGATAGATTTCAAAAATTCTTTCACATTAGGGGTGCTACATTATCCCCCTTTACCCTTTGTCAGTAACTTAGGCTTTATTTTTCATCCCTATAATCCGACAGGATCAGAAACAGGAATGAGAACGGGAACATTAAAGTTACTTGACCGATCTCAAAAATTCTTTCTACTCTAGGATGTAAAATTATCCCTCAGTGATATAGAATAATATTTTATTCACATATTTCCACGGGAACGGAAGATTCCAACAGGAATGGAATGGGAACGGAAACTAAGGAACTGCTGGACAGATTTTAAAAATTCTTTCAGCATTAAGATGCCACATAGTCCCACAGTAAAAAAGATTTTATTTCATCCCCAAATTCCCACGGAAGAGGAAAAACGAGAACGGGAACCTTAAAACTACAGACCCGAGCAAAGCCGGGCAGCTCAGCTAGTATTAAATAGAAGTGGTGAAAACTTAGAAAAAATGAAATCATGCACTGATGAAATTCAAAATATAAACTACTTTAAATTAAATGAACTATTATCACAAGAGCAATGGTATTCTGTATACGAAAATGTGAGTCCTTCTATTTCCTTTTCTCGTTTTATTGATGTCCTTAAAGAAAATATCTGCAAGGCCAGTAAAACAAAAAAAATTAGCTCCTAAGAAAAACAAATTAAACCGTGGATGACAAGTCATATTTGCGATGAAATAAGGAAAAAAACTTATACTATGCTCGAAATAAAAATAATCTTAGGCAACCTGAAATAAAAAACAATTATCGCGAAATGAGAAGCAAAGTGCAAAACCTCATAAGTAATCAAAAGACAAACTACTATAAAAATAAGTTTGTGGAGTACCGATTCAATGCGAGAGAGCAATGGCGACTTGTTAATGGCATCCTTGGAGCAAAAACAAAAGATGCAAACATACCATCAGTCCAAAAACAAAATACTATTATAAACGATAAAGTAAAAATATACGAACAGTTCAATAGAGTTTTTGCCAGTATCTCTGACCAGATCTGTTCCACCCCACCTAATGAACATTACTACTCTTGTTTACCTCAAGATCTATCGATTTCATCATCTTTTTTTTTCAGTCCAACAAATGAAAGTGAAATAATATCTGTTATTAATGGACTAAAGTCTAAGAAATCCTGTGGTATAGATGGCATAAATAGTCTCATTCTGAGAAGTATATCCAAAAATATAGCAAAGCCCATAGCTTACCTAGCCAACAAGAGTTTTAAAACAGGGGAGTTTCCTGAATGTCTTGAAACAGTCATTATTGTACCAATATACAAAAAATAAGATCCAAAGGATCCATGTAATTAAAGACCTATTTCCCTTCTTTCAATATTTTCAAAAATTTTAGAAACTGTCTTTAAAAACAGAATGCTGTCGTTTATAGACAAATTCCATTTTTTTAACAATAAACAGTTTGGGTTTAGAAAAGGAAAAAGTACCGAAGAAGCAATGACGAGTTTTCTTAGCGAAGTCAACGAGTCCCTTGATAAAGGTTACAGCAGGTATTTTCCTTCATTTGACCAAAGCTTTCGACTTGGTAGATCATGAAATACTACTGACTAAATTGTTTAAAATGGGTTTCAGGGCGGACTCATTTCGGTGGATTAGTAGTTACCTTAGGGGTAGGAAACAATGTGTTCGTATAAATGGTACAATGAGTGGCACTGTAAACAATCCGAACATTGGCGTTCCCCAGGGATCAGTGCTAGGACCACTGCTTTTCCTCATATACATCAATTCCATTTTTCAATTGAAACTGAATTGCAAGCTAACAGTATATGCAGATGATTTAGCATTATCATACAGTAGCCCTTCACAAAATGATTTAATTAGATTTATCCAAGATGACCTAAATTCTATTAGCAGTTGGCTTACATTTCATAAAATGGTTTTGAGTAAGAAATCTAAAGGTATAATGTTTTCTCTATCGCGGTCTCAACCAATAGAGGAAATTAAATATCATCACATTTCATGTGACACCGTATCCTGTAATAGCTCTTGCTTTTCTTTGATGTTTGAGCATGAATACAAATATCTAGGTGTAATCATGGACAGTAAATTAAATTGGAAACCACAAATTACATCAGTGAAACGTGTTCTTTACTTCTCGTTAAGCAAAATATATCTACTAAGAAAACTAGTCCCACGCGCATTGCTAATTTCTGTCTATTATGCATTAATCGGTTCTTGTCTCGAATATGGACTAGCATGTTGGGGATGTACATACAAAACCAATATTCAACCTTTGGTTATGGTACAGAAAAAAATCATAAGGCTAATATCATTTAACAGAAGACTTGATCACACACTTCCACTTTTTCAATCTCTTAAAATACTCCCATTTCGCTATTTATACATCTTCAAAACCCTAAAAGTATTCTTTACCAGAAGTGGAAATATAAGATTTAGACGAAACGAAAAATATCCACTTCGCAGTAACTGTAGTGCATACATACCCGCTGTATCAAAAGAACACTCCCGTAAATTTTTAAATGTCATAGCACCACATATATATTTAATAAACTCCCTGCAGATTTATGTAACATCGTTTCCAACAAGTTCAAATTCCTCAAAAATTTAAAACATTGGCTCCTTTCCAGATCAGAAGTTGAAACTCTTTTTGAAGTAATATCTTAAATTAAAATTATTAACCGTCTCACTGCTCTATTAGCTTTCATTTGCTCAATATTACCAATAAAATAATAATATGTTTATAACAGCAAAAGTCGAAATGCATGCTCGCTACTGACAATCATTGTCACAGAGGATGCTCAAATTTTACATTTTATTTGTTTATTTAGATAAATAATTCTTCTTCTTCTTCTAATGAAATATGATATATGTATGTAAGATTATATTCTACTTGATTAAATAAAAATAAAAATAGGAGACTATCCTTGAATCCTAAAAAAAAAAAAAGTCAGTGAATTGAGCCGCATGCCCCATCAGGCGTAACAATTGGCCTGTCTGATCGGTTCGTCGGAGTTAAAGGTTCGAGTCTCAGAATTATAAAGTTTTGCTCCACGGGTATAGCCTTTCGAGAAGAATTGGAAAGTCCTATGAAAATATAATGACTCCGTTATGAAAAGCTCATTTGAAATCGGCATGAAATTGTAAGTCCTTGACATGGATTTTTTCCAAGTTTTCCTGAGCGTTTTTACGCCATCGTATTTATCTATTCTTATTTAATCGAGCGAGTTGAATTGTAGGAGCAAACTTTTCAAGATTTGTAGTCTGATAAGGTTTTCACAATCATAACTTGAATGAGTTAAGTCAGTACACATCCGAACAGTCGCCAACATGATTCAGTTGGGTACGAAATTGCGACGCTTCCTTACAAAAACGCCAGTGCTGTTTAAATAACACTTAACGAACAGTGGACATAGTGGCTAGGTTTTTTTTTGTCATGGAATACCAAATCTGGAAGATTTTTTTTTTACTATACTTTACTCATATCTTCAAATAAAATCGAATTATATTTTGATTTTCAATAAAAATACAGACAATCCTTGAAAGTCCTTGGGATTGTTTTTCCTTGGACAACATAATCTTATTGGGTTAGTCCAATAACCTCAGGCATTCTGCGTTTATCACGTCTAAGCCGTAAACAGTAATTGATTCAAAAGTCCCTGAATGCATTGGCAATCTTTTCTATTAACTTAAAATAAATTTTTTGAAGTACAAATCCCCGTATTCCCTGTTTCAAACCAAAGCAAACAACACCACCCAGGGCTTATCCGTCTTTGAACTTATTTTAGATAAAAAAAAAAAAGAAAAAAGATAGAAGTATACCTACCCTGCTGCCATTCATTCATCGGCATCGGTCTTTGGTCGGATTATTATTAGTTTATCACAAGAAGTCCAACCAGTGCAGGCGTTCTCACACAATATCTAAACCAAAAAGGGATTTTCGCCCCGAAAATCCTCTGCCATTGAATTTAATTTACTTGAGGATATCGCCAATTTATGTTCCCGCTTGCCTCTAGGCCTTGTCTTTCTACTTCGGCAGGAAATAATTTCCGTTCAGAGAACAGAGCGAAGTAAACAAAAAAAAATATTTTCACTGGTATTCAGGCTTTGGCACAAAGCCATAAAGCAATCGAAGCATTCAAACGTAAATTATTGGAATTTCATTTCATTTATCCTGTCAGGATATACATCCCACAAAAAAAGGACCAACACAAAATATCCCGAAAAAAAACACAAGATTTAAGGAGGAGTGAAGATTTATTCTTTACTTTCTTTCTTTTGAGTTATTTATTCACAAGGAATTTAGCAGGATATGCCCGCACTAAGGTGTATCACTAATCCTCCGGCCAAAAACACATGCGATTTGTCCTAACACAAGTTGATGAGATCCCAATCACAATTCCCTTCCTATTGTAAGTAGATAGTTTGACAGATAGACTTATACTTTTTCTGTCGTATCTTCAGTTGTTGTCGTTAGGTGTTGTTTTGTTCTTTTCTATTTGCACTCTATACGATTAGAAGAAATAGAATCAAGCTTTGGATGCCTGCCAATAAAAACGGACTGGCGGGCAGACGTTTTCATGTTCGTTTCTTTAGAGAGCATGTTCCTTGAACGCTCGTCGATTTTCCGAATTACTTTTAAGGAGGAAGAATACATCGATAAATAGTCCATGCATGCTGTGATTGCTACATATGAGAACTTTTTTTTCAGATGTACCAAGTCAACGCGTTGGCAAGCAAATACAAGGACTGGATGTAGTTTCCTTCGGTGGACCAAAAACAGAAGCAACTATTGGAGGAGATGTAACTACAGCAAACTTAACCAATGTAATGGAAAAAGTTCTGAGCGAACTCGAAAGTCTCCGAGATAGTAAATCTACAGGAGACGTGCCGCCTGAGGGTATGTACAGCATTTTCTATTAAAGGAAACGATTTTACTCTTAAAAACTTCGTATGAGGACTTTCATGCAAATCGATTGGCGTACAAAGTTTTTTTTTTATTTAAGCCCACAAAACTATGAGAGGTAAAGTTTTAAAATAAAAGTGTTCTGTAAGTTAAAACTTCAGAGTAGAACTATGTCCTCTTCTCATAATTCTACATGAATAAAATATTTTAATAATGTTCTTTATCTTGGCAATCAAGTCATAGATTCGTATATAATTCTGTCAATTGAGGGAATTTTAAAAGTGAACTAAAGAGACAATAGGGTTTATTTGCTTAAAGAAACTGTGTTTAAATTGACTCTGTATTTTCCTTTATTTTTGAATATGATTTCTGGCATAGTGCCAATCTTAAACTCCAATTTATCGATCAACCCTTGCGGCAACAATGTTGCGATCGTGTTTTTCCAAGAAGTCAAGTAGACTAACGGCTTCACAAAAACATCCAAAGAAAACAACCCTATCTCGCGATCTTGGAAGCCAACTCACAGTGATTCAAAGTGATTGCACACGAGGATAACTTCTCCATTGCGGTATCAAGAAAACATGCGCAACGAATTGACGCATACCGCTCTTAACAATAGATTTAGAAAACTGAACTCATTCTCTTCACCAGGAAATACAAAATTCCACAACTAGCAACTCCATCAATTAATGGAGTCCCACTTTTAAGTTTCAACTTTCAAGTATCAATGTATTATTCTTGACTTATCGCTAAACTGGAGTCTAATATTCAGAAAAAAATCAGGAAAGCCACAGTAGTCCTTTTTTCATGCAAAAAAAAGCCATCGTCAAAAAATGGGGACTCTCCCCCCAAATCACCCACTGGCTATCTACACTGCTGCCATCAGACTGATACTTACCTAAGGAGTAGTAATATGGTGGACCGCTCTAGACTAAGTGGCATACTCCGATAGTCTGAGTAGAGTTTAACCATCAGCCAGTATATGCGCAAGAAGAACTCTCCGGTCAACACCCTCAGCTGCCCTAAACAAACTCCTCAGTATTACACCCCTAGATAACAAACAAATGGCCGCTTGTGCAGTCATATTCGTATCTGGGTTATCTCTCAGTGGACTAATAACAACATTGGTCACTTAACAATCCTGAAACTGTTGGGATCAATCTTAAGCCACTTCAACTTAACCATCCCCCAATTGGTCTTTGAAAAAAAGTTCCAAGGGTCTTTTCCACCTGGATCAATCTGGGAAGACAAAGAATTTTCAACAGAGGATTCTATCATTTCTTATACAGATGCTTCAAAGGTTGAGTAAGGGCGGTTGGTTGGTTAACTCACAGTGCCGAAACGTGAAATTGTTTGAAAACCGAATTTGACCGAATATACGCCATTTCCGGTGGTCACTCGGCTTCCATCTTTGTACAATGAAACGGCAATTTGATTTTTGAAAAGTGGATACGCAATTTTTATTTAACCACTAAGGACTTTTTAAATATGAAATCTCGTCATGATAGTCTAAGCCATTAACGAAAAAATTGGTACCATCCCTAGAATTTTTTAAAAAAATTTAAATTTTAAGAAAGACAATTTAGAAAAAACCCTTCACACAAAATTTTGTCGAAATCGTTAGAGCAATTTCCGAGAAAAATAAATATTATCACATCGGTTGTATGGCAAGCACCGGTGCAGTACAATAAGGCCCGCGGCAATAAGACCCGTGGGTCTTAATTCCTCTTTGTTTTGGAATTGGAAGTAAGGCCCACGGGGGTTATTTCCATGACGAAATGGCAGTAAGAGCCGCGGGCCTTAGTTCCGTTTTCTGCAAACTCAAATATCATTTCGTAATGGAAAGAAGTCTCACCGTTTGCATTTTAACTTATTTTCAATGTGAATAAACAGGCACAGGGACGCAACTCCACTAGACATAAGTTCATGCTCCGATTGTGGATTATGACATAGCAAAGAGGAACACACGTCCAAAAGAAGTATCTATGGAACTATGTATCATATAGTATATCTATATATCCTTAACGCGGTCAGTTCAACCACAAGCCCATATTACCCGGAGGAAAATTTTATTCGCTTTGCTTTTATCTCACGGATAGAATAATGAAGCTAAAAGCGAAGCGAAAAAATTTTCTCAAGGAGGTATGGATGTGTGGTGTAAAAATAAAAACTCGCGCGAATTTTAATTTTCACACCACACATCCATACTCCCTTGAGAAAATTTTTCCGCTTTGCTTTTAGCTTCATTATTCTATCCGTGAGTTAAAAGCAAATCTAATCGAACGAAATTTCACTTCGGGTAGTACGGGCCTGTGGTTGAACATAAAAAATTCACACGAACAGACCAGGAGAAAGTAGCTAAGAGCAAAACAAACATTAAGAAAGTAAATTTTGTTATTATGTGCGCATAAGAGAGTGGATTGAGTTTCCATCATCCTATGTCACGAAGTGAGAGATAACGTGAGCTATGAATTCATGTCCATGGAAAGCTGAAATAAGTGCCCTAGTTTTGGAGCTTTGTTTTTCGGTACCTCAAAACGTTTTTTCTTCAAACAAAAAGAAACTAGAATATGTATATACATTTAGCGCATCCACTACATATATTCTTAATCCTTTCTAAGAAGACAAACTAGTTTTAAGATCCAATGTGCATCAGACTCATAAAAATGCTGCCTCAAAATGGTAACAAAAGACATGGCCTTAATTCTTTTCTTTGGTGGGTCTTATTGCCTCTTCAAAGTGGAAACAAAGTACGTTTGTGTTATTTCCATTTTTTTGGGCAATAAGGCCCACGGGTCTTATTCACTGCACTGCTTATTCTGGGCTTATTACACTGCACCGCAAGCACCATTATTTCAAGCCTTAGAGACCCAATTCAAAAAAAAACTATAAAAGATTAGATAAAAAAATAAAATTGTTTTTATTTTTCTTATTTTATTAATTTAATAATAGTATTTATTTTATTATATTATTTATTTATTAAATTATAACTCTCCCAATGTTGATATGCAATTTTTCTTAAGCAACCTAGAATTTCTAAAAAAAATTTTTTTGTCAAAGTCGTGTAAGCTATTTAACGATGAGGTCGGTTTTTTAAAAAAAAACAGTACGGTGGGAGTTACCGTTCTTAGACTTTTTCCAAAAATATTTAATATTTAAAATTAACGTCATAAGAAAGACAACCAGAATCTAATCCTTCATATAAAATTTAATAGAAACCGTTGGAGCCGTTTTCGAGAAAACTAGGTATTATAATATCGATTATATTGCAGGCACCGTTATTTCAAGACCTTAAGACTTCCAAAAGTTCTCTAACGGCTTCCCCACTAAACCTAACTGCAAATTTTGAAAAAAAAAATCGGTCAAGCGGTTCAGGATGTAGATCCATATAGGGATGTATATGTTTCATGTTTCATTGTTGTCTACATCCGTAAGCAAGTCGTTCATTATTGTTTTTTTTATAGGAGCCCCAATAGCAATTCAACCTCTAACGAGTTTGATGCGCTATCTGACTCCATATTAAGAACTGTTTCCCTTTATCCTGACACTGAAATTGCAATTGCCGGTGATTTCAATGTACACACTTCCGGTTGCCTTCGACATTCTAGCCAGACAACACCCGAAGGAAAATGTGTTGAGATATTCGCTGAGTTTAACGAATTAACTCAACTTGTTGATGAGCCCACTCAGGTTCCAGATATTGAAGGCCATGCGGCCAACACTCTTGACCTATTTCTCACTTCTCATCCCGAAAAATACAGGGTTATAGAATCATCTCCTTTAGGCAAATCGGACCATTGTATCAGATCGGTAGATTCTTCGTTTTCCGTCACGGTAAAAAAAGATAAGGTCCCTAAAAGAACTGTGTGGCAATACGAGAAAGCCAATCGGGACGGCCTCAATAATAACTTTCGAAATTTTAATTGGTCATTGTGCTTTCTTGACGGAAACGTTGATGCATCAGCTGATATGATATCAACGGCATGTTCCTCACAGAACAAAAAGTATCATCCCCAAAGAGAATTCGTGGTTTGATTTAAGCTGTAAAGAGGCGATTAGGGATCGAGAAAGTAGTTTTCGAAAATTCAAAGATAACCCAACAGTAGAAAACCGAAATTTGTTCAAACGGGCCAGAAATTTTTGTAATGCTCAAATACAAAGGGCTAAATTTTTACATGACCAAAAAGTAAGGCAAAAAATACTATTGTGTCCTAAAGGAAGCAAAAACTTTTGGTCTTTTGTGAAGAACATTAAGAACTCGACCACGTCATCGATCCCAACGCTCGTTTTCAATGACTCTCCGTACGTCAGCTCAATCGATAAAGCTAATTTGCCAGCAGCTCAATTTGCTGCCAACTCGACACTTCCTCATAGCATATTGGCTCCACCTGAGCTTTGATGAAGCAGGTATTTTTTCGAACTCGCTCGGTTGCGAGAGTCCTCAAAGATCTAAACATACATAAATCCGCTGGTCCAGATGGTATCCCCTCCGTTACTCTGAAGAGGTGTTCTTCTACCTTGGCAAAACCACTGCGTAAACTTTTCCATCTTTCCTATTCTGCTGGGATTTTTCCGTGCAGATGGAAAACTGCATTTGTCCAGCCGGTCCCTAAAAAGGCGAATCTTCCTCCCCTTCCAATTAACGTCCAATTGCACTAATGTCCCTTCTTTCCAAGGTCATGGAAACGTTGATAAACCGTCAACTTATGAAATATATTGAAGAACGAAAGTTTCTTAATGACCGTCAGTACGGCTTTCGTAGCAAACGGTCCACTGGTGATTTGATGGCTTATCTCAGCGAAAAGTGGAACCAATCTTTACATTGTTTTGGAGAAAGTAAGGTTTTTGCGCTTGATATTTCTAAAGCATTTGATAGAGTTTGGCACCAGGCTCTTTTATCGAAAATGCGTGCTTTTGGTATCGATGAGTCTCTTCTTCGTGGGATTATAAATTACATTTCTGACCGTTCAATACAAGTTGTATTGGATGGCTTAAAGTCTGATACCCACTTCATAAATGCTGGTGTGCCCCAGGGCTCCGTTTTGTCTCCGACTCTCTTCCTCATTTTCATTAATGATCTCTTGTCTGAAACTTCTAACCCTCTCAACTGATTTGCTGACAACTCGACCCTCAGCTTTTCATATTCGTTTCCAAATTCACGTCCCTGCTCTTCGGATGTGGAACTGGAACGGCTGCGTATGATAAGCTCATTGAATTCTGACCTTGACAGCATTGCTACATGGGGTAGAATTCAATGCTTCGAAAACTCAATGCTGTCTTTTGTTGTAAAAGTTAAACAATCCCCCATTGCCATTATCCATGAATGGTACCTGCATTCAAGAAACCGAAAAGCTGTTAGTACTTGGTTTGTGTGTAAGCGATGACCTTCGTTGGAATGACCACATATTTGAAGTCGGCAAAAACGCTGCTAAATGCTCAGGCTTCTTGAGGGGATGCAGGAAGTTCTTTACCCCTTCTGATCTGGCTACAATTTGTAAGGTCTTCATCCGCCCAAAACTGGAGTATTGTATAACTCCCATATCTGGTCAGGTGCTCCTCAAACATCTTTGCGCCTACTTCATAGGGTACAAAATAGAGCGTTAAAATTTATGGGTGATAGTTCTATCGTAGGATCGATTGATTCTCTTGAACATTGTCGAAACGTTGCCTGTCTCAGTCTATTTTATCGCTTTTCTACAAACAGTGCTCTAGTGAAATAGCCAGTTCCATTCCTCCCATGAAACAATTTAGCCGCAACACCCGCCTCGCTAGGAATGCTCATCTGTTTTACTTTTACACCGTGGCGCGGCGTCTGTTATAAATAAATAGGGTGGCGCAACAGAGCGAGGAGTCCCTGGGCCTAGCGCATTTCTCACAACCATGCCTTGTGAGGGAATGGAAGGGACCTACAATTTTCTGCCGGTTCCGAACGGCTAATCGAGAAAGCGCTTTTCATGGCAATGAATACTAACGGAGGACTTGCCAATTCCTCGCGAAAGGCGATACCCGTAGAAAAAACATTTTTGCCTCTGTTGGGATTCGAACTCGAACCTCTGGATTAACAGGCGGACATGCTATCTATCACACCACGGGTACCACCGTGGGCACGCCTATTAGGTGAGCAAATTTCGCATTATTAGTTTACGTCTTTGCTAAGACGATTACTTACGTGCATTTCGAGTTTGACTATTTGGAAAGTAAATTCATATTATAGCTAGTATTTCCCTTTGAAGGTATTGAGTACCACCTACAGAAGTTTCCCCATCCCATACAGTTTTTGTAAAGATTTTACCTCAGAATGTTTTCCCAAAATATTGTTCCAAAATTGATTAAAATCAACTAAGTCACCCAATCTAAGTGCTATGGCGCTTAGTCCTTTATTCTTCACTAAACTTTTCGATTCAAGTTGTTTAAGTGAATGGTTTTTGAGTAATCACCTAAATCGGAAAGTTAAAATTTTGAAAAAATCAGCTTGTTTAAAATTATGAGGTGAAAATCGACCTAGCTACAGTTACGACAGAAAACAGTTCCCGGAATGTGAGCGTCATATTCAATCAGATGGATCCAGACAGGTTGGATATATGTTTCAGACATGAGTGCAACTTCGATCCCCCAAACTTGGCGTTTTAAGAGTCGCAATCCAAATATTTCTCTCATATTGGCCAAAAAGTACCCACCTACTTCCACTACTTTTTCTTACACATTATCTTGTCAACGACTCTTCAGTTTTCATTGTCTTAATGATTTGCAAACATCATTGTAGATGTGTTCGATTGCCTCTCCAAATTGATTAATCCTCACTTTTCACGAAAAACATAACATGGTATTAATATTTTAACAAATACATACATTCGAAAAACAACACAACAAGTCTTCTATCCACTATGTTGACAGTTTAATTTCAAATTGTTTTGTTTCCGCACAACAGCTTGAATCTTCAGTTCATATTTCTCTTGTTGTTCCATCTGTCAAAACATAAACTTGTTCGACGCAATATTAAACAAATACTTCACTTTTAATTTCTTCTTGTCAAGGATCACCTTGTGATGTTGCCGGTTCATGGAATTCAGAAACTATTGGCCTCCAATTTCATATATCGATGGCAAATCCGTCGCCTTCATCGCGCACATTTGTTGAAGGAAAAAGGATTGAAATCGACCTTACGGAACGAGTTCCCCCAAGGAAACACGATTTAATGGATTGCGATTGGTTCTTGACAGGAAGTACGACTAAACAGGTTGGAGGTCCATTTACGATGACTGCTCAGAAAGCGGATAAGTATTTTGTAGCTACGTTTGCTGGTAAGTGGTAAGTGGCATTTGTTTCAGGATTAGAGAGAGCGCAAGGCAATTTTGATACCAACCATTTGTTTTAAATCCCGTTAAATCTTTTAAATGCAAATTGTTTGATGTATGACACAATATTATATTCAAATACTTCCATGTTGTCATTAGCCCTGTTTACACTGTACAATTAGTTGGACAGACTTGGGCTTGAACGACCAATGCTTGATAGTGTGAACCTTTCAGATGACCGCTTGTCCAACTTGTTGGATGGTGTTCAAAAATTTTTGAAAATCTAGAAGTTGGACGGAGTGGAAGGGCATGTGACATAAAGTTGAACGACAAGCTTAATAAGTGTGAACGCAAACTACATCAGACCATCCAACAAGGGAAGTCTATCCAACTAATTGTACAGTGTGAACAGGGCTATTCGTGTGTCATGATGCGCAATTAAGGTGCTAGATAAATTAAAAAAAAAATAAGTTCTAGTACTTCTGCAATGATGTTTTGAATTTTTTTCTATTTTCAAAAACGTGGCATGGCATGGCCGTTTTTTTAACCCTTGGAAGCATACATTTTTTTAACGATCATATCATCATGAAAATTCATGATGATTCTCAGATTACGAATCCGAAGTCAGATTTTCAAAATTCAAGATGGCGGATCCAATATGGCCAACGCCAAAATTTAAAAAATTAATGAATTTTTCGAACTTATGTGCTTACGTCGGCTATTTTGTATCGACCATTTCGAATTACGCGAATCTAACATCGGATTCGTAATCAGCGACCCCAAAAACCCCTGAGAATAAATTTGTATCAATATTCTCGTAGAGTTACGTTTTGACGTTGGCCATATTGGAACCGCCATCGCCATCTTGAATTTTGAAAATCTGACTTCGGATTCGTAATCAGCGACCCCAAAAACCCTAATTCACCAAATTTCCAATTATTTTGTTGGATAGATTCTTCAAAAATGAATTCTTTCGAAAAAACGTATTTTTTTGCAGTTTGTTTGTTTATAAATCTTATATTATAAACAATTATGCCAATTAGAGTGTATTGTTACGTTCTAACATCCCTCAAGTAACTAAAAAGTGCAAAAAGCCGTACCTTAATAAGTTCAAACGTGAATAAATTAGAAACACTCAATTAAATCAAAGTGGTAACGTGGGTTACCACCATGCTTCTAAGGGTCAACCAACAAAAATATTCTATTTTTCTAATCTTGAGTGTTAAATCTAATTTTTCAAAAACAACACATTTAAAAAAAAAAATTGTTAGGAAAAGCACATGAAGGAATGCACTTTTGGCTTTCCAAACACTTATAGCATTCATCTGAAGTGCTGTCTGCATTTTTTTTTATACATATACTATATTTGTGCATACGATTAATTTAATTGAATTCAAAAAGTGCCTCTGCTTTTCAAGTTGTTAGGAAAACAGCTCTATCCTACACATTTGTTCTAATCCTAACTAATATTATAAACTAGCTGACCCGCCCGGCCGGCGGGCGGCGCGGCGGCGTGGCTCAGGCCCTACGTTAATGGAATTGAGTAAGTTGAGTTAAGTAGTTTCCATTCCAGTGGGAGAATGGGGATGAAATTTAGTTTATGTTTCTCAGGAACAGTTAAGCACTCTAACGATGACATAGTTTTTGGAATCGGCCCAGTACTTACTTACTTACTTAAGGTGGCGCTACAGTCCGGGTCGGACCAGGGCCTAAACCAACATGCTTCTCCAGCCAGCTCGGTCCCTAGTTACTCCTACTTGCGTGCGCCACCTGAGTCGCGGTTTTCATCTACTGCGCCGTCCCTCGGGATTGGATTCGAAGACTTTCCGGGCCGGAGCGTTGTTGTCCATTCGCTCTACAAGACCCAACCATCTAAGCCACTGGACCTTGACTCGTTTGACCAGATCAGTGTCGCTGTACAGCCCATACAGTTCGTCGTTGAATCTTCTTCTCCACTCTCCATCTATGCAGACGGGACCAAAAATCACCCGAAGAATTTTTCTCTCGAAGCATCCTACAGCGTTCTCGTCTACCTTTGACAAGGTCCAGGCCTCTGTGCCATATATAAGAACCGGGATGATAAATGTCTTATACAGGGACACTTTAGTTGCTCGAGAGAGGACTTTACTACTCAATTGCCTTCTTAGTCCAAAGAAACAGCGATTGGCAAGAGTTATTCTTCGTTTGATTTCAGCGCTGGTGTCGTTGTCTGAATAAATAGCGGCGCCTAGGTTGACAAAATCCTTAACTATCTCAAAGTTATAGCTGTCTATCGTGACGTTCTGTCCAAGACGTCGGTGTTGGGTGTCCTTTCTTGATGACAGCATATACTTGGTCTTGCCCTCATTGACCACTAAACCCATCTTCTTCGCTTCCGTCTCAATGCTCATAAACGCGCCATTGACATCACGCTGCGTTCTTCCAATTATGTCAATATCGTCGGCATATCCGAGCAATTGAACGGATCTTTGAAAGATTGTGCCTCTTGGTTGACGTGGGAGTTTTGAACTATTCTTTCAGGAAGGATGTTGAAGAAGTCGCATGACAGTGCATCGCCTTGCCTAAAACCTTTCTTGACATCGAATGTATCGGCCCAGTACTGTAAAAGTGAAATACGCATTGAGATCGGTAAAGTTGTTTTTTTTTTTTTAATTCTCGTTCCCGTTCCTGTGGGAAAATACTTACTTAGGGTAAACTGTCCCACAGTGGACCAATTTCCGCTTAACTTGATGTAGCATTTGAAGTACTGGTCTATGTATTTCACCAGAGAAATGTTAGAATACATCATGCAAAATACTTCATTTTGAGCTTTCAAAAGTACGCCAAAATTGGTTCAGTGTGTACCAGGGGGTGTACACAGTGAACCAAGGGGTATTACACAGTGAGCCATTACTATATATTCAAAAAATATTTTCAAAAAATCTTTAAAAAAGAAGAATACGTAAAGACATTTTCTCAAAAATTAAAACCGAAATCATTTAATTTATTAGACATTTTTATTTCGTTTTACGAACATTTATTCATTTATTTAAAAAAAAAAAAATAAAGGACTTTTTACTTTTTACTTTTACTTAGAAACTATGAAAAAAATAAATAAATAAAAAAGTAAAAAGGAACAACAAAAAAAAAACAAACACAATCCTTCACGTATTGTTCTTGCAAACTAAAATAACAAAATAATCATAAAAAAAAGCAAAAAAGCACTTTTAAAGTAAAATAAACATAGGAAAATGTAGGTAGGTACATAAATATATCAATGGACTTAAACTATTTAACGGATATGGAATCATGAACCATGGAACCATGGTTCACTGTGGGACTTGATGCACTGGTTCACTTGTGGACATAGTGACTTTTTCTAAAAAAAATATTAAATTAAAAAAACTATTGCACATGATCAACTTTTATGCTGTTTTTTATACATGAAAATAACCAACAAAACATATATAATGAAACCACATCACTTCATAAACCACTTTTAAAATTAAAAAACAAATAAAAACCACAATTTCTAGTTTACTCACCTGCCAAATTCACTTTTTAATGCGCACTACCGACACCGACTAGAACACAACTTCAACTTCAGGATGTACTCAAAAAGGATTATAATGCGCGTGTTTCTCTATCTTTTTTTCTTTTCTATCTTAAAATGGGTGAGAGAAAATTGGAATGGTTCACTGTGTCTGCTGGCTCACTGTGGGACAGTTTACCCTACTTACTTAGGTGAGCATTACAGTTCGGGGTGAACCTGGGCCTCAACCAACATCCTTCTATAACGACTTCGATTTCGGGCGAGCTCTCTCCAGTTTCGCACTCCAAGTCGGTTGAGGTCTTCATCCACTTGATTGCGCCACCTAAGATGAGGTCTTCCCCTTCCGCGATTTCCCTGCAATGTGCTTTCGAGCACCCGACGAGCCGGAGCGTTTATGTCCATCCGCTCTACATGGCCCAACCATCGTAGCCTCCCGATGCGTACTCTTCTGGCTATGCCCATTACGCGATACAGCTCATACAGCTCGTTGTTGTATCTTCTTCTCCACACATCGTCTTCGCATACGGGACCAAAGATCATTCGGAGAATTTTTCTTTCGAAACGACCAAGGGTTTCCTCATCCGCTTTCGATAAAGTCCATGCTACCGTAAAGCAGGACTGGGATGATCAAGGTCTTATATAAGGTCACCGTTGTTTTTTCTAGAGAGGGTTTTGTTTCTCAATTGCCTTCTTATCCCAAAGAAGCAACGGTTGGCAAGAGTTATTCTCCGTTTGATCTCCGCACTGATGTTGTTGTCCGTGTCTATAGCGGATCCTAGGTAGACGAAGTTCTGTACTACCTCGAAGTTATGTCTGTCTATTGTGACGATTTTTCCAATTCGTCGATGTTCTGTTTCCCTGTTTGATGACAGCATATACTTCGTTTAGCCCTCTTTATTCATCAAACCCATTTTTGCCGCTTCTGTTTCAATACTCGCAAAAGCACCTATGACATCACGCTTTTTTCTTCCCATTACGTCAATATCGTCTGCATAGGCGAGTAATTGTACAGACTTTTGAAAGATCGTTCCTCTGGTGTTGACGTTTGAGTTTCTTACCATCTGTTCAAATATGATGTTGAAGAAATCGCATGACAGCTTGTCGCCTTGCCTAAAGCCTTTTTCAACATCAAAGGTATCGGTGAGTTCTTTAAAGACCTTGATGGAGCAGCGTGAATTCTCCAAAGTCATCCTGCATAGTCGTACGAGTTTTGCAGGGATGCCGAAACTAGACATGGCTCTGTATACAGCTCGTCTCTGTAAATACTGTCAGATGCGGCCTTGAAATCGATAAAGAGATGGTGAATATCGATATTACGTTCTCGGGTTTTTTCCAAGATCTGCCGTAATGTGAAAATTTGGTCTATTGTGGACTTCTCTGGTCTTAAACCACATTGATAAGGACCTATCAAGTTGTTGACGTGGGGTTTCAGACGTTCACATATTACAGCAGACAAGATCTTATAAGCGACGTTAAGGAGGCTCATCCCTCTGTAATTGGCGCAATTGTGAGGCTCTCCCTTCTTTAGGATCGGGCATACGATACTGAGGTTCCATTTATCGGGCATGCTTTCTTCCGACCATATCATGCAGATCAGCTGGTGCATGCTCCTTTCCAACTGGTCTCCAGCTGCCTTGAAGAGTTCGGCATCAAGGCCATCTGCACCTGCAGTCTTATTTGATTTAAGATTGCATATGACAAGCTTAACTCCCTCTAGGTCGGGAGGACGGCATTCTTGATCATCGTCCAAGCTGAATGGGGCAATCTGCCTGACAGCGGAATTTGTGTCCTCATCGCCGTTAAGCAGTCTGCAGAAGTGATCTTTCCAGATCCTCAGTAGCGACTGTGACTCTACAACTATGTTTCCCTGCTGGTCTTTACAGGCTTGAGTTCGGGGTTTGCCACCCTGGCAGGATCTATTTACCTTTTCGTAAAACTTCCGAATCTCGTTCCTGTCATGGCACCTCTCTATTTCCTCAAACGAGCGCTTCTCATGATGCTTCTTTTTCTTTGTCGGTGTTCTTCCCTTCTTTTCTCCTTGTAGATCTCGTTATACTGATCGTAAGCAGCCCTTGTTCGTTGTTGCATCAGCTTTTTGTTTGGCTGCATTTGCCTGCCTGCATTCTTCATCGAACCATGGGTTTCGTTTTGGGGGTCGAGTGAAACCCAGAACCTCAGAAGCAGCTGTTCTGATGGCTTTTTGGCATTGCTGCCACTGGTCTTCAATGCTTAATGCTGGTGGCATGGGATTCAAGGATAATTGAAGGGACACTCGATTGGAAAAGGCATTGGCAATCTCTTGCGATTGTAGCTTTCCGACTTCATATCTCTTCACAGCGTTAGTTCGTGCAGGTCCTGAGCAAGATATCCTCATTCGTACCTTGGCCACAGCAAGGCAGTGGCCCAAGTCAAAGTTGGCCCCTCGGAAAGTTCGGGAATCTAACACACTGGATGAGTGCCTTGCGGCGATCGCAACATGGTCAATTTGGTTGACGGTTGATTGATCTGGGGATCGCCATGTAACTTTATGAATTTTGAGATGCTGGAAGCGTGTACTATTTACATCAAAATTTAGCCCCGCAGCAAAATCGATCAGCCTCAGTCCGTTTTCGGAGTTTTTGTCGTGGAGGCTATGCTTACCGAATGTTTATCCAAAGATGTCCTCCTTCCCTAGTTTTGCGTTAAAATCGCCAAGAACGATTTTCACGTCGTGTCTAGGGCACTGCTCATATGTTTCTTCGAGGAGCTCGCAGAAACAGTCTTTGGAATTGTCGTCTTTCTCTTCTGTGGGGGCATGGGCGCATATTAGGCTAATGTTGGCGAATTTAGCCCTGATGCGGATGGTCATTATACGCTCATTAACTTGATTTTGGCTAATCACCTTATCCCTGAGTCTTCCTCTAACGACAAATCTGCACCCAAATAAGCGTTGTTTCTGTTGTCTGTAGCAGTCGCCATAGTAGATGTCACAGTTTTTCATCTTCTTTATGCCCGGTCCACTCCATCGCACTTCTTGGATGGCGGTTATGTCTGCTTTGCAGCAGTCCAGGCCGTCCGCTAATTCTCCAGCTGCACGTAGTCCGTTTAGAGATCTTACGTTCCACGTGCAGATCCGGAGGTCGTTGTCCTTTTTTCGTTTGCTTGGGTCGTCAACTTTGAAATCATTATCGTTATCCGAGGTTTTGGTTGTTTCAGAACCATATTTTTTTTTTCGTTTTTTTGCAGTTAACCCTACGCACAACCCCCAACCTGGAGGGCCAGGTCCTTTTGGATCCCTTCGGACACAAAGGGCTGGAATATCCAGTGTCAGTACCCTGCTGCAGGGGTGTGAGTGCTGCCGTTGGCTCACCAGGAGCTCATCCGCCACCATCTCTACTTCAATACCCTGTCCTAGTATTGAAATACCCCGAGAGACCTTTAAACCAAATATGTTGGAGTAGCTCCTCCTTCAGGGGTTTCTGCTTTTTTGACTGCTGTAGTCCACCGTTGATTCTGTCATTCGAATTTATCCGCTGGGACATATACGCGCAGGCTCTCGTAGACCACTGAGATTCGTGCAGTCAGTCATTGTTCGCAGAGCAATTATAGTGTTGATCGATCACAATTCTTTTGTTCCGGATTCCTTTGTCAGCACTCGCACTTAGTAGTTTAGCAGGTCAGCTCTGGACGGAGCATCCCAAGTCCCAGTGGATACCGCTTGGAAGTATAGTAAGCACAATTGACGTGTACTATAAGTTGCAACATCTGGGCGCCGGAATGCGGCACTATAAAAATTTTAATTATGACTGCTGAAATTGTAAAAAGAGAAAACATTTTGACTCCCCGCATTCTTTTAATTCGCACTGATTTGTTAATTTAGTTCAGTTTTAGAGTACAGTTTCCTCTGAAACAAGTACTGGATATTAGTATAAAAAAAATAAGGCTCAGACGCTTACAGTTGCAGGTGTTTTCTTTTAAAAAAAAATCCCATGGCAACTATGTGGCACGATCACGTGTATCAATAACGTTAAACCTTTTTATTTCGCAAAAGATGGAAAAGTAAGAACGTCGTGTGCAAATATGTACTAAAATAAAATAATAGAAAACATATAGAATGTGTTTTATTTGCAAAATAATTAGCCTAAAAAATTAAAAATGCTGCCGAAAGTCACTATTGCACGCGGACGAAGTCGCGGGCACAGCTAGTTTAAAAAAAATAAAAAAATAAATAGTGTGGCGCAACAGAGCGAGGAGCTCCTGGGCCTAGCGCATTTCTCACAACCATGCCTTGTGAGGGAATGGAGGGGACCTACAATTTTCTGCTGGTTCCGAACGGCTAATTGAGAAAGCGCTTTTCATGACAATGAATTTACCAACGGAGGACTTGCCAATTCCTCGCGAAAGGCGATACCCGTGAAAAAACATTTTTGCCTCTGCTGGGATTCGAACCTCTAACCTCTCTGTTAGCAGGTGGATATGCTAACCATCACGCCACGGGTACCGCTATGGATTAGATTAGTTTTTTTTTTATAGATTTTATAAATTATTTATTCATTTTTTTGTTTTCTTATAACATTATAATTTTAGATTAACAAACCGTCGTACTGAAAACAATAAAACAACATTAATAATTTAAATAAGCAATGGCGTTGCCGTCTGCCTGATTGACGAAATTTAAACATTTGATTAAAAAATTATGATTAAAATAGAAATTTAATAAAATAAAACTGATTAATTGATAGAACCATGACATATTGGGAATTATAATTATAGAATTTAATTGTATTTTTTTTTTTTTGTATTTTCTATGCAAATTCATTAAGAATATTATTTCTATACGTTAACGCAGTGTCTATAAATTTGTGTAGTGCTGACCAATTTTCTCCATTAAGGATGCCTTTAGTTTGTTCCATTGTTAATGAAAGTTTCCCGAAAAGCATTGATCTTAAATCTTTATAAATCGGACATATTGCCAAGAGATGGAAAGTGTCTTCTTTCATTTGGAGATTGCATACAGTACAAATATTTGTTGTGGTTTTTTTGAAGGGCGCACCGTTTAAATTCAACATATCGCATCTTGCTCTACAAATTTGAGATATCGCCCTTATGGTATAACTGTCATTGAAATAGTTTTTTTCATTGAGATCATAGTTGAGTTCAGGACATATAAGCCTGTTCATGGACGATGTTGCACTAGTTTTATTTTCGTTTCTGTGTAGAGCGTCGCATATTTCTAAAACTTTATAAAGTTGTTGTTTCAGAATGATTGGATTGGATATTGAATATCCAGGCTAGTATCACATTCTTCAGCTAAGGCTACCCAATCTTTAACCCATTCTACTCTATTATTCATACTGTATCTAGTGAGTATGAGTGGAAGTCTATGTGCGGGGTATTTTAGTACTTTGAGCACGTAGTCAAAGTGTAATTTCAGCGTGAAATTAAAAATGCTTGGTAGTCCGGTTTCTAAAGTTAGTACGTAATTCGGTGTAGTTGTGGGAAGACGGAAGAGCTTTTTCAGGAAAAACCGAAGAAGCCTTTCTACTTCCTCGTACTTTTTATATCCCCACGTTTGCGCACTATAGCACATTGTAGACCTCATAACAGATTCAAAAACACGGTATTTTGCAGATATTGGTATTTCGTGTTTGTTTATTATTTTTGTCCAGGCTGCATTTATAAGATTTTTGGCAGCTGAAAGTTTATTTTCAAGGTGGAAATTGAGCTTCATATTTGGTGTTAGAAGTACTCCTAAGCATTTATATTGTGAAACAGTTTCGATTATTTCACCATTAAAGAACCATTTCTCGTTTTTGGTAAGTTTGGTTTCTCTATTGCGAATGATCATTATTTTTGATTTTTCTAGATTTACTTTCAGGTTCCAGAACTTACAGTAGTTATTTATTTTATTGATCATAAGCTGTAAGCTTTGGGGAGATTCCGCCATTAGCACAATATCGTCTGCATAAAGCAGCACCTTAATAGTTTGTCCTGCTATTCTTATTCCTGCGGGTAGATGGTCTGCTATATCGTCTATAAATATTGCAAATAGGGTTGCACTAAGGAGACATCCTTGTTTTACTCCAGACTTAGTTTCAAACCAGTTTGACACATTATTGCCATCCCAAACTTTTTGCCGTGTGTTAGTATACATGTTTTTTAAGACATTAAGCATTTTAGTTGACATTCCTTTTTGCGATAATTTATAAAAAAGAGGTAAAAAGGGTACCGCTATGGTCATCTGGCTGTTCAAAATGGTGGAAGATAGATCGTGAACTACGAAATGAAATTTTTTTTTTTAATTGACAGAATCCAGGTATATCAGTGAGCATTTAAGGGCTTACTTAAACAACTGCTACAATGGGTTTGGAGATACATTGTTGGCTAAGGCCTGTCCAACTGCTGAAGCATCGACTAGCTAGGTAACTGAGTGTTCTCATCAAATTTAATAAATACAACTGAACATTTTTACCATTAAAGGAAATGAAATATGACAGCCAAGCCATATATTTATATAACAATTTGAAAATTTCGTTAGTTTGGAGAGTTCAATATTCTGTTTTTTTATGAAGTAGGATAAAATATTCAGCTGTGGCAGGGTCTTAGGTAAACGTGCTTCTGTTACGTGGGATGTTCCAGATTCGAATCTCATCTGAAACATAGAAATGTTTTTCCCCAAGTATCGCCTCTCCCAAAGAATGTGCGATTTCCCCGTGAGTATACATACATATTATTAAAATATAGCTGCTATAATGTATCCTATTGCGATATTAAGAGGCTGCTTTAATAGCTGCGATAGATTCAAGGCATGTGGAGACCAGGTGTTATAATATAGAAAACAATAATGATCTACTAATGTATATTTTCTCTCGCTTATGTGCCTTATGGAAATTGGAAATACTATCCGCTTTACTATAGTAACGGAGCCCAAGAGGGCATTTTGCGCGTCAGAAAATCATATGGGGAGAAAGCTTGCACCCTGTAATGTACTCCTACCATATATGAACCCTTAATGTTGGGGTGTACGTTGAGGGCAACCTGTCAGATTAGTAAAAAAAAAATCGATCTTCAGAAAAACTCAAGCGCGTCAGATTAAGAGAAGGTAAGTTAATTACATCCAGAAAAGTGTATACATATTTCAATAATCTGAGTCGTAGGCGAGCCACAAAGGCGTTAAAAAAATATTGAAGTACTCGAGCGCGATTAACTTTTATTTAATTTTGAAGGTAGTCCTATCCGGATTATGGAAAACATATAATCTGACAGTTTTCTTGGGGCGATTTAGGTAAAATCGTCAATGAAAGGTGTAATTTATGATGGTTAATAGCTCGCTTAGTATTGATATTAGCAATTTGGTCCAAAAGACCTTTTTTGTAGGAAACTAAATTCTCTACAAGTTTGTTAGTTATAATTTTTCCTTAGCTTTTGTTATTTACGAGATAACTGCGAAAAAACGTGAATTTTATGGAAAAATCTGGTTTAGTGGCCCGTCCTACCCAGTGGCGTAGATAGGGGGGGAATCAGGGGGATATATCCCCCCCAATGGGATCGATAATAATTGCTCAACATAACTAGTCATGAAAAACATCAAATAAGTTAAGGAAACACACTCTGAAATTTAGTACCTACTTCCTACGTGAATTAAGTGTTATTAGCACTCACAGGATTGTACATTCTATACCTACATTCTACGTGGAATATACTGTGAGGATGCTTTTTATCAAAGGCTGAGGTAGGCTCAGCGGATCCAAGGTCTTCTAAAGAAGCAGCAAAACTTTAGTTTAATGAAGTTAGTTTTATTTCCGATATTCAAAATTATAACTTTCTTATAATATTTTGTACAATGGTTTAAGTTTTCATAATCTCAATTCAGGTTTCTAGTTCTATTGCTAGGGGTAGATTCCAAGTAGGCCTCTTCGGATGAGGGGAGTTTCACTTGGGGTTCGGTTGGGTGTGGTCTAGTCCGGGACTTACGACCAGGTTCTCGTATGGATCTTCAGGCCAATCGAATGATGGTCTCCTATCCTGGATTACGTGTGGATTGGTCTTCGGGGCACTCGGAGTACTGTTTCCTGTCCTGGGCTTCCAGTTCCTGGGCTCGGATTTGAGGTCACGCTGGGTTCTTGGTAAAAGTCTGTAATGATACTCAGAAGCGGGAGTTAATGGTTGCTCTGAGATAGCAGGAGCCACTAAATTCAGAACGAGATAGCGTTGGACACTAAATTCACAACGAGATAGCGTTGGACACTAAATTCACACCGAGATAGCGGTGGACACTAAATTCACAACGAGATAGGGTTGGACACTAAATTCACAACGAGATAGCGTTGGACACTAAATTCACACCGAGATAGCGGTGGACACTAAATTCACAACGAGATAGCGTTGAACACTAAATTCACAACGAGATAGCGTTGGACACTAAATTCACAACGAGATAGCGTTGGACACTAAATTCACACCGAGATAGCGGTGGACACTAAATTCACAACGAGATAGCGTTGGACACTAAATTCACACCGAGATAGCGGTGGACACTAAATTCACAACGAGATAGCGTTGGACACTAAATTCACACCGAGATAGCGGTGGACACTAAATTCACAACGAGATAGCGTTGGACACTAAATTCACAACGAGATAGCGTTGGACACTAAATTCACAACGAGATAGCGTTGGACACTAAATTCACACCGAGATAGCGGTGGACACTAAATTCACAACGAGATAGCGTTGGACACTAGATTCACAACGAGATAGCGTTGGACACTAAATTCACAACGAGATAGCATTGGACACTAAATTCACACCGAGATAGCGGTGGACACTATTACACTCACCTGAACCTTCCCTAGATGACCGCTCACTTGCCACGGTCGGCGCAGACTGACTTTTCATGTTTTGGCTTGGTCGTCTTATACACCTTTCGACGACAACTGGGTGTGAGTCGTACTGGTGAACGAAATCCAAATGGAAAATTCCATTCAACGTATTGATACTGAAGTGCCTGTAGTGTTGTTGTGTTGCGATATGTCTCGGACATCGTATGATTAGGTTGATTTGGGTGTGTCGTATTGTTGATGTGGGGGTGAATTTGTAATGGTTCATTACAATACAAAGTCAACTTCATCTGAAAGAAATTATTATTTCGGCAAATCACCTAATTATTTTGAATTTCTTTTTTATATCGATTAACCACAACAGGTATGAGTAAATTATTTTCTCTTAAAATCTCTAATACAGCAGTTTACCAAACATTACTGTATTAACAATCCAGGTGATGCTCTTGCGAAGCTTATAGTGGAAAATCATCAGAATTGTGATCTGGACATTTTCTTTTTGATCGACCAAGGGTACGACGGAGCAAGCAATATGTCTGGTCGATACAATGGTGTTCAGGCAATTGTTTGCCAAAAATTTGCTCCGCATGCTCTGTACGTCCATTGTGCAGCACATTATTTGAACCTTGCTATATCTGTTTCCAGCAAAAAACCAGCCATAAGAGATTGCCTAACCACAATTGAAGCAGTTTACAAATATTTCAATACACAAAACATCAAGCAGTTGAGGATTTTGAGGACCTATTTCCGTTTGTGTTCGAGACTCTTAACCAAATAAGAACATTGGAAAGTGACGCAAAGAACTTAAAAAACCCTATGAATTTCGAGTTATAGATTAGCTTGAAGGTTATAAGTATGGTTTACCCACTCTCGTTGCCATTAAGTCGTGAGTTTCAAAGAGTGAATGTAGACTTGGGCGAAGCTATGGATCTCGCCAAAGATTTTAGTGATCAACTAAAAATTAAACGGGCAGAAGACGACTCATTTTCGAAAGTGTTTGAAGATGCAAAAAAAAAATAGCTGAAGTCCTTGACATTGACGTTAAACATAGGAGAGTAGTGAATCAACAAAAGAATCGTTCGAACCCTTCGGTTCAAAGTACTGAAGAATAATTTCGTGTTATTGTTTTCAATCCTTTTCACATAGAAATTGAGAGAAGGATTGAAAATAATGGACCTTTGAGAAAAATTTACAAACCATGAAAACATACTAGAAGGGTTTTCAGTTCTTTTCAAGGATTCTTCGTCATAAGAATTGAAAACTTGGGAGAGATATTTGATCCGAAGAAATAATACTTCCTCTAACAATTCTTTGGAAGCGCTCGATAGCTGCTCCGAAGAAAGCTTTCTCAGTTTAAAGAGAATAAAAGCAATACAAAGGCCCTTATTGCGAGTGTCGTTTGGCTGTCGATACATGACGCTTGTCGATAGTCGAACATCGAAAATGAAATTTGGTATTGCGTATTTTTATTGTTCGATACTTTCAATTTAGAATTCGGTCGTTATCGTCTGTATTTTTGCGTTCGAATATCACTGAAACTAACTCAAATGTCAAACTATAGAATATTTATTCACAATGGCTACTTTCATTATTCACTGTAACAGTAATCCTTGTCGATAGAGATACGAAATACCAAAACGAAAAATTATCGAAGCTTTCGACCCTTATTGCATCGAATGTTAGGCGGCACTCGCAATAAGAGCCAAAAAGCATGACCAACGAAGTGAGATTCTTAAAAATATGTCTATTTTAATAACAGTGTGGTTAGCTTTGGATATTTACTACTCTGCAGGGTCGTTTGAATGGTTTGGCTGCTCTGCTAGCTATTCATCGCGAAATACATATAACAGTAGACGAGGTTATTAAGTGTTTTATCCAGAAGGAACAAAAAACTGAATTTTATTTTGTGATTTATTTTTTAAAATAGTATTATTTTATCTTATCTTATTACATCAATATTTATTTCAGTTATTATCTTTAAAAAATATAATTTTTTATGGCAAACATAATTAATTCAATGAAATCTTGTTATTTGTTTTTTTTTAATTATTAATATTTTAAAAAAAAAATGAGCGAACTACGCTACTGGTCCTACCTCGCCGATATGAGTAACAACTTTGCCGCAATGAGCACTCTTGTAGAATGTTCAAATTCTTCGGTTAAGGCGATCCCATGAAATGCCGCTGAGCTATAGAAATTTAAAAATAAAAAAAATCAGAGTTTCCTTCACACCTCTTGATCAATGGGAAATCTTCACACCTCTTGATCGAGCTCTTAAGATTAATATCAAGGGCTCAAACTTACAGGGATTTTTTTTAGTATTTTCAACAAAATTTCAAATCAAAATTTGTATATACATACAACATACATATGTGTTCATATTTTTTTATTGCATCCAGTAATAAAAAATAGAAACGACAAATATGTTTTAAAATTGTCAGACTAACAGTACTCCTCCATATAATTGTCAGATTATCATCCTAGGGGACGAAGACGTCAAGTTGATCTCTCTGTATAAAAATCTGACGCGCTCGAGTATTTCAAGGTCACGTGTTTTTTTTACATTTTTAGGAATCAGCCATGACTTATGGTCACGTTTAAATCGTCAGGTTATTGAAATAAACACTTTTTGAGTTCACTTTACATTCACCTTAAGAACCTGACACGCTCAAATAACTTTTTTTTCAACCTCTCTAAACACCCACCTGCCCCCAGTTAATCGTCAGATTAGTATTCATCGGTTATCAGAAAGACAAAGCGCGTATACTCTATGAATATCTGACGCGCTCGAGTATTTCAATGTGACTGTTTTTTTTTTTACATTTTTAAAAATTCATACACGCTCTTCGTCCCACTAAAATGGAAAACTTGACATAAACTTTTTTCGTTTTAGAACGTAAACTTCACAATCTAATAAGTCCCCATGACGCTTTAGTAACTGCAAATTTAGCATCCTGGGCTCCCCTACTACTAGCACCCGTTTACTTTACTTCGTACCGCATCAGCCTTAATATTTTATCAACTTTCCATAACTACGAAGCAGTGAACTTGTGCTCATTTTAATGTTTTTTACTGCTGTCACCTTTTCATCGACTATCGTAAATATATCTTCAATTTAGCTCTCTCTTTTTTTTTTTTGCTCTCCTTAGGACTCTGTAAGACTTGTGGTGGAATACCAACAATATTTGGCTCCTGGACATTTGTCTATTCAGCAAAAGATTGTCAAGACATTTCACTTGCAGTCGAAAATAAACGCGATGTTCTCCGCAAAGATACTTTAGAAGCGAAAAGAAAACATCGATGGGACAAACTCAATTCAAAGGACAGTGGAAAATGCTCAAAATGCTCTATTTGAATGCTTGGGATATTATTGATAATTTATTTAATTAAAATGTATTTTACTAATAATTTAATGTTGGAAAGGAGGGGAGATAACATAAACATAATCGATTGACTTAAATTGTCTAAGTGCTTATTGAGCAGGTGCAATAGGAGCAGCGAGTCTGGCGTCGGCTTCGGCCTTAATCTGTTGCAATAGCAACAAGTTGGATTTCATATTTTGCCAAATACACACTTTGTTTTGCCAAACGATTAGTTTTTCACAATCTGCGCATCCCTTTGCTGAGTCTTCCAGAATCGCGGCCACTCTGATTTTAAGGTCTTCTGGGAGATCAGGAGTATTGACTTTGGTTGCCTCAGAGTTCACGATGTTGGAATTTATTTGGCAAAACGACGGTGGACCGATTGGACCTAACCCCATTGCCTGAGCCTAGAGTAGATAAAAAGAATGTCATACAAAGAATCCTTCGAACAACAATTTTTATGTACTACTTACATTTACAATGGCAGCCAATGACATCACGAAAACTGCAACGACAACAATTTGGAGCTTCATTCTGAGGTAAATTAAATTATTTGGACTAAAGGCTGTGATTGAATTCTTCTGATGCTGTGTGTAGCTCAGGTGAGTGCTTTGTTCGTTTGTTTGGTGGAAATCTTGCAAAAAGATCGTCTTTTATAAGAATGATCGTTGTTGACTGCAGATAAAGATTCTCATCGTAACAAATATTTACATAATTTAAAAAATTAGAATGTGAAAACAGATTAAGTTTAACTAAGATAAGTCTAAGAGAATTGGATGTCATCAAATGCGTCACCGCTAATAAGAAGCAATAAATGCTACAGTAAACTTCCCCCATGGAAAATTTTATCTCAAGTAAACAGATGTTGCTAGGTTTAAATAAAATATCAGAGGGTAAACTATCTAAGCCGCTACTTACTATTGTTTGAAGAACAAAATTCAAGTGGGGTGACACATTTGTGAAATATTTCCTTGTACTCGAAAACAATCGAGAACTCGTTATCGAGTAATCCGTGAAGGAATCAGGGAATTGCGGTGTTACAATTCGCAAGTTTATTCCATAATTTAATTTTTCTCCCGTCATAAATTGAGCGGAATTTAATTAGACACATGGGTTAACCCATGTGTCTAATGAAATTCCAACTTATATTCTGCCAACTGATATTGTGTAGCTAAGCACGAATTTAAAAGAGCAATGTAACTCACTCACTCGATCACTGGTGCCATAATTCGAGCCCTGTTATTCTCACGGATTGAATTATAATTGATGTTATTGGATCATGTTTTAGAGCAAAGATACTTTGTTGGGGATAGTTGTATAAATATCCCAGTATTTCAAAAAATACATTCCCATTTTGCTGGACAGGTATTTGTATTTTCGCGTTGGTATACATGATGAATTGGACCCTGCTGTAGATAAATCACTGCACAAATCAGTCTACTCTCTTCATACGAGTTTTTTCTAATTTATGTTCTTATTACATATTCAACAAATTATTAAGGGTATTCATGCTTCGGCGTAAGATGACGTTTTGTGTAAATATGCAACCTTACGCGAGACTTTGCATGAGTACACTTTAAGCTACTTTGTGTAAGTGGTGTAAGAAACTTCAAAACTTTGTTTTTAATTACTTTTATGGTGGATTTCCATGCATCTGCAAGTGCAGATGAAAATCGGAAAAAGACACAAGATGTAAAATTCATACTTGTCTGATAGAGAGGGAATGCATCGTCTGCACTTCCTTAGTTATGGGATGCGGATGAAAAATTATAGGTGCAGATGAACATGTTCATCAGCACCTATAATTTTTTATCTGCAACCATAATTTTATTCGTTCAGGTGCTTCCTTTTCAGAAAAAAAAATTGTTTGTTCTAAGAACTAGCCGCCTGAACTGGAGTGACGACACACGAAACGTCAAACTTCATCGGTTTTTTTGTTTATTTTTATTTGGATAATCGAAAAGGGCGGTAAGTGAATTCTTTTCTTAACTTTTTCACTATAAATTTTTTTCCTAGGTCGACGAAATCCTTGATTAAACACAAGCGAATTGTCATGAAGGACAGTGCTGTAAGTAACTGAAAGTTTAAACTAGTTTTGAGTCCATCCAAATGGCAACGTTGTTTTCTGATTTTATAGGTCAACGCTGCCTGCTATGGTGCAAAGATCATGTTACCTGGTGTTCTTCGCTACGAAATAGATTGAAGATTGAAATAGACCAAGAAATAGTAATTATAACAACCAAGGGGGAAGCAATCTGCTTGGCTATAGCACAAATGACAACAGCCACTATGTCGTCTTGCGATTATGGTGTTATTGCAAAAATAAAGCGTGTCATAATGGAACGGGATACGTATCCAAGGAACTGGGGTCTGGAACCAAAAGCTTCAGCCAAGAAAGCGCTTACTTATTCCCTTTTTGATTAAAATGACTTAATTTTATTTTAGCGCAAATTGAGCGTTCACAGCCAAGACGAGTCAGCTGCCGTTGAAGAAACTGAAGTTCCTGCTTCCGAAAAGAAAAAGAAGAAGAAACACAAGGCTGACAAAGAAGCGCCTGATGCTGATGAAAGTGCCCTTCCTTCCACACAAGAAGACGCTGAAGGTGGCATAAAGAAAGAAAAGAAGAAAAAGAAGAAGAAGGATAAGGATCGTGAGAAAGCTGATGAACAGTAGAATCTTAAGCAAAAAGTTACAGCTCAGGGCCATGGAGAATGCATTTTCGTTTTACTAAACAGATAAACTTCTGAACCTGAAAGCAATCGGTAAAGCATTTAAAAAGATGATTGAGTCATATTGCATTAAAAAAAACGTTTTATGTTTTTTAACTTTTTTTATTTACCTTTTCACAAAGAAAAGAGGTTTTAGTGTCTGTAAGTCTTTAGTGTTTAAGTAACTCCAACAAAATATATTGCCTACTACAAATTACTTAAAAGTTGATGAAAATTTAACATTGCACTGCGTCTAGAAAAGGCATTAAAGAATTGTTTTTACTATATATTTTCATAAGAGTTGTAAATATAAGAGAATTTATACAAAATGTATAAGAAATTGGAGAGTTTTCTTAGTATTGCTCATTTGGGATGGATATACGTGGTTAGGTTCTTTCTTCTTTAGGTGGCTCAACTAGAGCGTGGTGCTCCTAGGCCTTGTCCAATATGCCCCTCCAGCCGGCTCGATCTCTAGCCTGCCGTCTCCAATTTTGCACTCCAAGTTGGCGGAGATCTCCTTCTACCTGGTCGCTCCATCGAAGATGAGGTCTACCTTGGCTTCTGACTCCCTCTGGTTTGGCGTTGAAGACTTTACGCGCTGGAGCGTTGATGTCCATTCGCTCTACATGGCCCAGCCATCTTAGTCGTTGGACTCTAATTTTTCTGGCTAAGCTTATGTCGCTGTACAGCTCGTATAGTTCGTCGTTGTATCTTCTTCGCCAAACGTTTTCTTCTCGATTAACGCAAACAGGACCATAAATCGTACGCAGAACTTTTCTCTCGAAGACTCCAAGTGACTTTTCATCCGATTGGGAGAGGGTCCATGCTTCTGCACCATATAGCAGGGCCGGGATGATGAGTGTTTTGTAAAGTGTCTCCTTGGTTCTTCTCGATAGGGCTTTATTCCTCAATTGCTTATTTAACCCAAAAAAACAGCGATTAGCAAGAGTTAGTCTGCGTTTGATTTCCGCGCTGATGTTGTTGGCTGAGTTTACAGCAGTGCCCAGGTAGACAAATTCACTGACTACCTCGAAGTTATACCTGTCAATGGTGACATTTTGACCAAGTCGGTGGTGGGATTGGACTTTTGTTGATGATAGCATATACTTCGTCTTGTCCTCGTTTATTTTCAGCCCCATTTGGCTTGCTGCTGACTCCATAGTAGTGAATGCACCAGTTACTGCTCGCTTTGTTCTTCCTATCACGTCTATGTCGTCTGCAAACCCAAGTAATTGTGTTGATTTATTGAAAATGGTGCCCGATGTACTGGCATGGGTGCTACGTATTACATTTTCAAGCACAATGTTAAAACAGCTGCATGACAGTGCGTCGCCTTGTCTAAGCCCTCTGGTGGTTTCGAAGGTTTCAGTAGAGTCTCTACCAACTTTGACGGAACAGCTAGCGTTCTCCAACGTCATCCTGATAAGGCGTATCAGTTTAACAGGGATTCCAAAGTTAGACATAGCACGATACATTTCAACTCTGTTAACACTATCGTATGCTGCTTTAAAGTCGACGAACAGGTGGTGGGTGTCGATGTTGTACTCTTGGGTTTTCTCCAGGATTTGGCGCAATGTGAATATTTGGTCGGTGGTAGATTTTCCAGGTCTGAAGCCGCATTGATAAGGACCTATCAAATCATCAGCAAACGGCTTGAGACGTTCACATAATACGCTCGAAAGGATCTTATAGGCGATGTTTAGAAGACTAATGCCTCTATAGTTGGCGCAGAGTAGGCGGTCTCCTTTTTTGTGGATCGGGCAGATGGTACTGAGGTTCCACTCATCGGGCATACTTTCCTCCGACCATATTTTGCAGATGAGTTGGTGTATGCTCCTGACCAGGTCATCTCCAGCGTGTTTAAAAAGCTCCGCTTGTAGACCATCACATCCAGCTGCTTTGTTCATCTTTAGTCTGGTGATGGCTACTTTGATCTCACTTTGGTCGGGCGGTTGCAGTTCGTGGACGTCATCTAGATTAACTGGCACAAGTTGATCTTGGGCTGGATTTTGGCTGTCATCGCCATTTAGCAACTGGTTAAAGTAGTCTCTCCAGATGGTTAACATCGCCTGCGTTTCCACTATGGTGCTTCCATCCTGATCTTTGCAGGGTCCAGGGCGACTTGTAAAACCGGATGTTGACTGTCTCACTCTTCTATAGAAGTTTCGCACCTCTTTCCTACTAAAACATCTCTGCATCTCCTCGACTTCGCGTTTTTGGTGTTCCTTTTTCTTCCTCCTGAGTAAGCGTTTTTCCTCTTTCCTTCGCTCAACGTAGAGATTTCTGGACGCTCTAGTATCTCTCTGGAGCCATGACTTGTATGCCTCCGTTTTTGCTTTGTTTGCCTGAGCACATTCGGAGTCGAACCAAGGGTTTCTAGGGGGTGGCTGTGAGAAACCTAATACCTCTGACGCAGCATTTCTTATGGCTTGTTGACATAGCTGCCATTGGTCTTCCGGGTTCATGTCATCAGTCGAAGGATTCCTCGCAAGTTCAAGGGATACGCGGTCGGCATAGGCAGCGGCGGTCTCTATCGATTGAAGTCGTCCAACATTTAATTTCCTCGGCGTAGTTGGTGATCGCCTAAGAGCTTCCATCGAGATCCGTACTCTGAGTTTTGCACCAACTAAGTAGTGGTCCGAGTCGATGTTTGCTCCTCGGAAGGTACGGACATTCAGGATGCTGGAGGAGTGTCTTCCGTCAATCGCAAAATGGTCGATTTGGTTGCAGGTTCGACCATCTGGGGATCGCCATGTGCCCTTGTGGATGTCGGGACGTGGGAATCGCGTGCTGCTTATTACCATGTTTTTTCCCGCTGCAAAATCGATGAGCCTGAGTCCGTTATCGGAAGTGGTGTCGTGCAGGCTATGCTTTCCGATCGTCTTACCAAAGATGTCCTCCCTGCCAATTTTGGCATTAAAATCTCCCAAGAGGATTTTAATGTCATGTTTGGGGCACTGCTCATAAGTTTCGGCGAGGAGCTCGTAGAAACTTTCTTTGGTAGCGTCGTCTTTCTCTTCTGTAGGGGCATGGGCGCTTATGAGGCTTAGGTGGTGGAATTTGGCCTTGATGCGGATCGTTGTCACTCTTTCACTGACTTCGCGAAAGCTCAAGACTTTTTGCCTAAGTCTTCCTCTGACAGCGAATCCGCATCCAAACAAGCGCGATTTCCCATCAAGTTGGCAATTCCCATAATAGAAAGTACAGTCATCTGTATCTCTCAGGCCCGGTCCATCCCATCGCATCTCCTGGAGGGCTGTTACATCAGCGTTGAGGCTGGCGAGGGTCTCGGCTAGCTGTTCAGCTTTGCGCGGCCTATTCAACGTACGCACGTTCCAAGTGCAAATGCGTAAATCATTGTCCGTTTTTCGTTTGCGGGGGGGGTCGTCAACGTTTTTGGTTTGGTCATCCGAGGCATATCTTTTATTTTTCATCACTTTTATTTTCCCTTTCATGACCGGCTTGTGAGGCCTGTGCATGACGTGTAGATCGTGTTTGGTTGGATATTCAGAGCGAATTTTTTTCTCTCCTGCTCCTAGTTCCTGAAAAGAGAGCTCAGGTATCAACAACCAATGGATCCGATGGATCCAACGCTCGTCGTTAGTTCACCTTTCGGCTATCCAGCGGGCACCGCGGGGAGGTAACGATGCGATTTTGCCCACCGTGGTTAGGTTAGGTTAGGTAAAATGGGCTGACGGTTGATCTTAATTCCGTCACACTTAGATCAATGTAGATCCATTGTGATACCCTGACGTATTGTAACGTCCTAGAAACCTATGATTTTATGTCTGTTCGGTATTTAACCATTTTGTGGCCTTGGTGAAGTTTAACAGGCTGCTTTTTGGAGCGTCTGATAATTCTTCTAGTTCATTTAAAAAGTAATTTCCTAGAAATTTTTTCCTAGTATGACAGAGTGCTGGGCATTGACAAAGGAAGTGACTTGTGTCTTCGTGTTCGTCTTCGTCATTGCATCCTCTGCATAGGTCATCGGTGCAAAGACCCATTTTCTTTTTGTGATAACCTAGTAGGTTATGTCCAGTTATGATACTGACAAGCATTCGCAGTGAAGGTCTATTCAATGATAGCAGCTTTCCAGATTCTTTCTTATTATATTTCGGCCATAGTTTCCTGGAAGTAACACAGGAGTCTAGGCATTCCCATCTTTCATTGGATTTTCGTATTATTTTGTTACCAATGATCTGTTTCATTTCACTGGGTGGAATCCTGATCGATTTATCAATGAGAGAAGGTCAAGTGTTGATCCTTTTCTCGCTAGTTCGTCCGCTTTTTCGTTTCCCGGTATACCACTATGACCGGGAACTCAGCAGAGTCTAACGTTATGCTGCGTGCCAAGAACCCTTAGCTCTTCGCGACAGCAAGAAACAAGCTTTGATTTGACAAGAGTGGCAGAAATCGCTTTTATTGCTGCTTGGCTATCAATGAAAAAAGTGATATCAGCATGTGATAGCGCCATCATGGACACCTGTTTTGCAGCGTTTGTAACTGCCAAGATCTCGGCTTGGAAGACGCTGCTGTGATTTGGAATTCTGAATGAACTGGCAAGTTTTAGGCTTTCTGAGAAGAAACCTGTCCCTGTTCCAGCTTCCATTTTTGAACCGTCGGTATAGATTGATATAGACGTCTCGTTCAAGTAAGGTGTTTCATTCTCCCAATCCTGTATATTGGGGAAGCTGGTTGTGAAGGATTTTTTAAAGTCCATGTATGGAGTTATGTAATCCGTGCAGATGTTGTTTTCTGCGTATCGCGATAAGATCTGTGCGTGTCCTGTTTGGCTAGTTTTCCAGACATTACAATTGTTTAGTCTAAGTGCACTGTTTGCTGCCGCTTCTTGAACATAGAGATCAAGAGGTGTGAGATTGAGGATTACTTCCAAGCTCGCGGTTGGTGTAGTTCTCATTGCACCAGTTACGCAAATACAGGCTGATCTTTGTACTTTGGTTAGGGTTTTTAAATGCGTGGATTTTTCCAGCGCCTTCCACCAGACCAAATTGCCATAAGAAAGGATAGGTCTTACAATGGCAGTATACATCCACAGGATGATTTTGGGATTTGGTCCCCATTTTTTGCCAAAAATCCTGTTACACGAATATAGTGCTATCATAGATTTTTTGTATCTTTCTTGTATATTGGGACCCCAATTTAGCTTTTTGTCTAAGATCACTCCCAGGTATCTGGCTTGATCAGAGATCTTAAGGGGGGTCTTGTTTAGTCTTGGTAGCTCAAAAGTAGGTATTTTTCTTCTATTTGTAAAGAGTACCAGCTCTGTCTGGGTTAACTGCAAGGCCGCATCTTTTTGTCCAAGCGCATACCTTGGTTAGTGTATAATTCAATTGTGCGCTAATAGTGGAAGGGAATTTCCCTGTTGTCAGAAGAGCTAAATCATCGGCATAGGCAACCACTTTCACGCCGTCATGCTTGAGAGCTACGAGGATCTCATTCATGACCAGGATCCAGAGCAGGGGTGAGAGAATACCTCCTTGTGGGGTTCCTCGTGACACACACTTTTTCAAGCTTGCACCTCCCAGTTCGCTGTGGATCTGACGTTTTGTTAGCATGCACATGATCCAATTTGTGATTGTTTCTTCTACTTCTAGATCATTTAGGGCTTTCTCAATTGCACTGTTTTGTACATTGTTGAAGGCTCCTTCAATGTCCAGGAAAGCTGCCAGTGTGTATTCTTTATCTAGCAGCGTTTTTTCTATGGTTCTTACTACACAGTGAAGTGCTGTTTCCACACTTCGTCCTTTTGTGTAGGCATGTTGAAAGGTAGATATTACTTCCGGTTTCAGGAAGCTACGGATGTGTAAATCAATTAGCCTTTCTTATAGGTCTAAAGTCTTTTGCTTCTATATGGCTGGGTTTGCCGGCTTTCGGTATGAAAACGACTTTAACTTCCTGCCATATTTTGGGAATGTAGCCCCATATGAGGCTATTTTCAAAAATGTTCTTTAGATGTGGGATGACTTTCCTGCTGCTTTTTTGCAGCATCATAGGGAAAATGCCATCGTGACCCGGAGATTTAAAAGGTGAAAAGGAGTTGATAGCCCATTCCAACTTCTCTTCCATTACGATATCTGTCGGGATTTCGTGTCTAGAAAACCTAGTGTTTTCTATTTCATTGTTCTCTATAGGGCTGCATCCAGGGAAGTGCGAATCGAACAGATGTTCCAGACTCTCGACCGGGGATTCAGTCCAGTGGTTATCCGGTTTTCTCAGAGAACCAAGTGGTATGGTCTCCTTGGAGAGGATTTTCCGTAGTCTGGCCGAATTGTTCGTACACTCGATTTCACTGCAAAAATTTCTCCATGAGCAGCGTTTTGCTCGTTGAGTTTCATTTTTGAATTTACTTTGGCTGGATTTGTAATGTTCCCAGTCAATTTCGGAGCCGGTCCTTTTGGCAGCATTGAAAAGTCTTCTAGTTTCTTTCCTAATGCTGCTCAGCTCGTTATTCCACCAAATTGGTTTTTTGTTCTTTTTTACCGTTGTGATCAGAGGACAGCTTTTATCCAGGGCATTTCTCAGAATCCCTGTGAGTTCGCAGTCAACTTATCAAGGCTTTGCGGTTCAAGGTTCCTATTTGTATTAAGGGAATCTATGTTATCGTCCACCTCCCTACTAAAGGTAGCCCAATCTGTACGTCTATTATTACGAAATGGTTTGATTGGGCGATCTGTAGTGGGAATGATAAAATTTATCAGACGATGGTCTGAGAAAGAGAGTTCTTCTAGTACTTTCCACTGCTCTACTGGACAAGTGTCCGAGTTATTAGTGAGGGTAATGTCAAGTACTTCTTTACGGTTTTTTGTAACAAAGGTAGGTGTGTTACCTCTATTGATAACCAAAAGATTGTTTCTTAAAATAAATTCAAATAAGAGTTCCCCCCTAGAATTTGTGTCAGTGCTTCCCCATTGCACATGGTGTGCGTTGGCGTCGCAGCCCATAATAATATCTAGTCTACTCTTACTTGTGTATTCTACCAGTTGGTAAGTGATATCCGCTGGTGGTCCTTCAATTCCATCATGTGGCATGTAGATGGAAGCCAAAATTAGTGATGGAAGTCCTACGCCTTCCATCTTTACTGCGGTCTGGTCTATTGTGGTATAAGTAGTTAGAAAAAAGAGATTTAACTGTTTTCTAGCTACTATGTATGTTCTATGGTTACTGTCTGGGTTGACAAAATTGGATTTGTACAGCGTGAGTTCTTTGGAGTGTAGGCCCTTAATTTTTCCTCTTGCGACCCAAGGTTCTTGTATAAGGGCTACATCAATTTGTCTACTCTCCATGAGGTAGACCAGGTTGGCGGAGGCGGCTTTACTGTGTTGGAGATTTATTTGTATTACCTTCAAATCCATGACATATTTTGTTTTATATACAACGCTTTACTAACCTGTTTTTTGCTTCTAGCTATCAGCTTGAGCTTGCAATGCCAACGCGAACTTTAAAGCTGACTCGTCTTAGAAGTGGTATGGAGTTGTGGTTCAACCTCACAATCACTTCAGTGCCTGTCTCCGTTTTCTCCACCTTCATGATCTTCCATTGGTCGCTCAGAAGTTCGGCATTTAATGAAAGGATAAACCTTTCCAGCCGATCGCGGGGAATAGCGGGGCCTCTGACCAACAGTTTACCTATTGGTCGGTTTAGATCTTTTATCTCACTGGCAGTCACAAGCCGTAAATCGGCATTCTGCCAGGGAGCTGCCGTCTTTTTCACAAATTCCTGGAGCCATTGAAAGGTCCATTCATTTTCGCAGTTCATCATCTTGAAACCATGGACGGTAGTGAGGTCCCCGAAGAGTGGCGGTTGCCTACTCTTAACGATCGACTCGTTTACCTCTTCCAGGATTCTTAGTTCAAGTAACTGCCATTCGTCTTCACTCAGTTTGCGGTCAGGTTTCCCAAAGTCGGCGATAGCGACCTGGTGGCCCTTTATAGCAGGGACTGAGGAGGTCTTCATCCTCTTAGATATTCTGTTGGGTGAGGAGTTATTTGGGGAGGAGCTGGCATTTCTTGCTCTTTTTGAGCAGCTCGGCATACCGGTCTTGACAAGGGGCAGGGAGGCCACCTCGCCAGTTCCAGTATTTGCTACGCAGCCAGCTTGTTTTTTGTCTGTTGAGTATTGTCCAGTTCGTTTTGTTATGTCTGTTGGTGTCACTGTCCGTAGTCTTTGTTCGGACCTGACCAGCGCCCTTTTTGCCTTTACCGTTAAAGATTCGGGATTCTTTTTCGATTGGCGTCTGCCGGTCCTTTCCGCGTTGAGTCTTTGTCTCCGTAGTAATTCGTTATTGCTGAGGACCCTAGCTCGTCGTTGTCCGGCATTTCTGTCGATGACAGTTGCCAGACTGTCCGTTGTTTTGTTTAGTGCCGGATTTTCGGGGTTGGATTCCCCAGTCACGTTCAGGTCTTGCGGAGGGCTATGGCTTTCTACACTACCTTCACGCATCCGTTCTTCCTTCCCCTCAGCAAAGACTTCGTTACCCATTACTGGGTTAGAAGTTCCGCTGTGCTTCCGTACTTTAGGGTCTGTCTGTCTGTCCTTCGTGTTGAGTCCTGTAAACGTTTTAGTCTCCGCATCAGCCGTCGATGGGGTTGGCCTTTTCTTCGGCTGAATTTTATCAACGTAGGGAGCAGGCGGACCCATCGAAGTCTTAACACTCTTACCAAGAAGGGGGAGAGGGTTCGGTGCTGGATTAGCAGTTGGCCCATCCTTTCCCAAGCCCTCCTATCCAAAAAGGCTCGTGTGTCGTGCGTGTCTTGTCAGTTTTGTCGGTCATACCTTGCAGGGGGCTTGGTGCTAGACTAGCAGTAGGCCCGTCTTTTCCCAAGTTCTAAAAAAAAAAAAATAGGGTGGCGCTACAGAGCGAGGAGCCCCTGGGACTAGCGCGTTCCTCACAACCATGCCTTGTGAGGGAATGGAAGGGACCTACAATTTTCTGCCGGTTCCGAACGGCTAATCGAGAAAGCGCTTTTCATGGCAATGAATACTAACGGAGGACTTGCCAATTCCTCGCGAAAGGCGATACCCATAGAAAAAACATTTTTGCCTCTGTTGGGATACGAACTCGAACCTCTGGATTAACAGGCGGACATGCTATCCATCACACCACGGGTACCACCCAAGTTCTCCCTGTCCAAAAAGGCTCGTGTGTCGTGCGTCTTGTCAGTTTTGTCGGTCATACCTTGCAGGGGGCTTGGTGCTAGACTAGCAGTAGGCCCGTCTTTTCCCAAGTTCTCCCTGTCTAAAAAGGCTCGTGCGTTGTGGAGTCTTTTCCGTTCAATGTCAGTCATATCGTTCCAGTCAACTTTCCCCTGCCTTTTGACCGTGCGCTTGCAGTTGGAGATCTTACTCCGCCTGGAAACGCACGATAGGTTTGAGGTGTCGGAGTCCGCTATGGAGCTGGCATCACTGATGTCATCAACAATGATTGCCTCACCACTGGCTCCATCTTCCATACCTAAGCTGGAGAATGGGTCGAGGAGAAGATTTTCCTCTTCCTCGGTCATCTTCGAAACATTATTGTTCTTCTGGTTGTTCATTTTTAAATCAGCTTTTTCTTTTTTGCTGTGTAGAGCTTCGATTACTTTATAAGTTGGATCTATAAGAAAATGTGAAAAGAAAAAGAAAAAGAAAAGAACGAAAAAAGAAAAAAAAAAAAGAAAGAAATCCAAAATTATAAGTAAGATCGTCAAACAAACCAAAGAAAAAATGAAAAAAGAAAAGTCAGTCACTGGCGACTTCTCCTTACGATATTGAGATCGTAGGGCAAAGCCCAAGCCAGCAGCCGTGACATCTGCTGACACTTTAGTGTATAATATCCCCGCTATTTTTTTTGTTGCTTTTTTGTGTTATTTCCATAAATTTTCATAAGGGGGGTCTCACTTAGTTTGCCCGAAACCTTCGCTGGTAGCTGATTTTCCGCTCAGGAGCATCTAACCGTAGCTGTCCTGCTTGAGGTTTCCAGCGTAAGCCTCCTCACCACGACAAGGTGGAGACCCGTTGAGGAGGTTATATACGTGGTTAGTTATGTGCTTAAGTGCTTTTCCGAAAGCTTATAAGAATCTGAAGATAACTACAGCAGTAGTTCTCATTTATAATACAAGTCGGATTTTCTTCTGAAAAACCAACGGCTGGTTCAATACCACATGTGCTAATGTTTGGTTAATTGTGGTTCAAATGAATCTGTTGTAAGTGTAGAGAAGTACCTTCAGACATTTTTTCGAAAAGGTCAGTGGCTTCCAAGTTGTCATTGGCATACTACCTAAAGCATTCCAAGCACTTCACTTGGATCTGGCTTGATCTTGGAATATTGCCGGGTTGGCTATATCACACTGACCAATGGTGCTTTGTTTGTAAAAGCCATAAAGTAAGCAAGGCTCCTTGGGGCAGTTGCGAATGAAGTATTTCGAAAGTTTCGGCAGCTGAATTGAAATTAAATTTTGTTTTCAAAAACATATGACTTTGAAAGCTTTCACCTGTCAGCAAGCTATAACCGATTATAGAAACTTCGAAAGGTGATATCGGTTTTCTCTTTCTATCTTTTGTGGACACAGTCTATATCCTTCCTGCTTTACTTTTCTGCACTTCCGCACTTGCAGATGCATGTAAATCCACCATTACTCCACTATTTCCATATTTATTTGTAATACTTTTATATTTTATTTTTTGTTTGATAAAAAGTACCTACTTCTATGTTCAACTTAACTGAAACGTTTCTTTCGAAATGTCAAAAAAGAATTTTGTGCAGTTTTACCCGTTTTACCATCTCGTTTCCGCATTAAATTCGTTGCGTAGTCTTACCAAATTTGTGTAAAACATTTTCCATACAAAATTTGACAGTTCTTTCACCATCTGGTAAACTTACACAGACTACACGGTTTTCGCGGGTTTTACGCTGTGTCAATTTATCAGTCAACTTTAGAAGGGCTTCCTGTCCCAACCAATTCATACAAAAACTTCAAACCTGCAGCGCTTTTAAAACGAGTACTCCCACGGGCGCGGGCGTTCCAAAGAAAAATATTCTGTTTGATTTTTGGTAATAAATGTAAACATAATGTATAGAGGTATAGAAGAAGATTCAAAAATGAATTGTATAAGCTATGTCAGGAGTACGCATCACGAGACAGCGATAGCTGCGACATGTAGAACAGATAGACACTATCGCTTCTGCTCTACGAAGGCACTCAGGAGAGAAACCATTGAGGAGAGGATCTCGTCTGAGGTGGTGTAATCAAGTTAAAGGAGAAAGCTATAAAGAGAAATCGAAATAGTTGCCGAAAATGTTTGTTGAGGCCCTGGTTCCACCTAAATTGCGATTTCCAACTAAGTAACTAGAACAGCAACAAAAACAAACACACTTTTAATTATTTTCAGAAATTTTTCTTATAATGAAGGTGTTAATAATCTCCTAAAATGTTATAAAACACAAGGCGAACATATTGGGAAACAGGGAAGGATTAAATAGAAGACAGCGAAGTTCAGGCAGCTGAATTGCAGCTGAATTGAAATTAAATTTTGTTTTCAAAAACATATGACTTTGAAAGCTTTCACCTGTCAGCAAGCTATAACCGATTATAGAAACTTCGAAAGGTGATATCGGTTTTCTCTTTCTATCTTTTGTGGACACAGTCTATATCCTTCCTGCTTTACTTTTCTGCACTTCCGCACTTGCAGATGCATGTAAATCCACCATTACTCCACTATTTCCATATTTATTTGTAATACTTTTATATTTTATTTTTTGTTTGATAAAAAGTACCTACTTCTATGTTCAACTTAACTGAAACGTTTCTTTCGAAATGTCAAAAAAGAATTTTGTGCAGTTTTACCCGTTTTACCATCTCGTTTCCGCATTAAATTCGTTGCGTAGTCTTACCAAATTTGTGTAAAACATTTTCCATACAAAATTTGACAGTTCTTTCGCCATCTGGTAAACTTACACAGACTACACGGTTTTCGCGGGTTTTACGCTGTGTCAATTTATCAGTCAACTTTAGAAGGGCTTCCTGTCCCAACCAATTCATACAAAAACTTCAAACCTGCAGCGCTTTTAAAACGAGTACTCCCACGGGCGCGGGCGTTCCAAAGAAAAATATTCTGTTTGATTTTTGGTAATAAATGTAAACATAATGTATAGAGGTATAGAAGAAGATTCAAAAATGAATTGTATAAGCTATGTCAGGAGTACGCATCACGAGACTGCGATAGCTGCGACATGTAGAACAGATAGACACTATCGCTCCTGCTCTACGAAGGCACTCAGGAGAGAAACCATTGAGGAGAGGATCTCGTCTGAGGTGGTGTAATCAAGTTAAAGGAGAAAGCTATAAAGAGAAATCGAAATAGTTGCCGAAAATGTTTGTTGAGGCCCTGGTTCCACCTAAATTGCGATTTCCAACTAAGTAACTAGAACAGCAACAAAAACAAACACACTTTTAATTATTTTCAGAAATTTTTCTTATAATGAAGGTGTTAATAATCTCCTAAAATGTTATAAAACACAAGGCGAACATATTGGGAAACAGGGAAGGATTAAATAGAAGACAGCGAAGTTCATTGCCTTTGGAATTGTGAATTATAATGCAGGAGAAGAACAGAGTCTGGGATAGCATCCCACATTCGGGTAGTGCGACTGAAATATGAATCTCTATACTTTACTCTAGTGCAGTGATGGGCAAAGTACGGCCCGCGGGCCAACTCCGGCCCGCGAAACCATTTAATCAGGCCCCCAAATGGACCTTAGAAATGAATAGGATATGGCCCCTACTTACCAATATCTTATTTCATTTTTCCAACAACAAAAACATCCCTCGTAATTCAAAATTTCCTAAAAATCCTAATGTTGTAATTTTACATTGTATAATTCACCAGCAGACGTGCTTTGTAATGGTGGATTTACATGCATCTGCAAGTGCAGATGAAAAAATGGGCACGACTGGGTCGCACGAACTTGCGATTGTGTTCTAAATACGATATCAAAATCTAAAGGCTGAGTTAAAGGTTTTGGTATTAGCTCTTCATAATATATTTTGTGGTACAGGGTTGCCAACTACACATTAATTATGAAAATTGAATTAAATCACGCAAAATAATGAAAAAATTTAATTAAATACTCCAAAGGTTTAAAGCAAAATTCTAAAAACGCCATTCTCTTGCAATTGCTAATACATATGAATGATGAAAATTTAATCAAAATCGTTGGAGCAGTTTTTCCAAAAAACGGTTTTTTATTTTTCACTTTTTTTTAAAAACTGTTTTTTAAAAGTCGAGTACGCAAAGTTTTAGATCTTAATAAGAGTTATTTTGACAAAAAATCAAAGTTATAGTTTCGAAGTTATTTTCAAAAATCAAAATTTTTTAAAAAAATTTATAAAAATTTCCAAAACTAAATTTTTTTAAATATTGATATGCAGTCTTTCTTTCACAGTTTACGACTTCTTAAATCCAAAATTTCGCCAAGATCGTGTAAGCCATTAACGAGAAAGACGGTTTTGAAAAAAACGGTTCTATGGGAGGTACCGTTTTTAGCCTTTTTACGAAAATTTTTTTTACATCATAAGAAAGACAATCTAAAATTAATCCCTCACACAAAATTTTATCGAAATCGTTGGAGCCGTTTTCGAGAAAAATAAGTATTATCATATCGGTTGTATGGCAGGTACCGTTACTTCAAGACCTAGAGACTCAATTCCAAAAACCCCTCTGTAGGCTGTTCCACAGCTAACTGCAAATTTTGAAGAAAATCGGTCTATTAGTTCAGGCTGTAGATCCATATACAGACAGACAGACACACAGACAGACAGACAGACAGACAGAATTGCAGGACCCACTTTTTTCGTATTCTCTATCATCGTAATGTCATATTTAATTGTTATCTCAAAATTTTTTTTCTACACGATTGCAAGACTAGCCTTATAGTACCTATAATCGCAAGTAAAAAGGAAAAAGTCACAAGATGTAAAATTAGTACTTGTCTGATAGAGAGGTAGGCACCAGAGATTAAAATGAACTAAGTCTGCTTGTGAACAATGAGTATTTAATTTAAAAAAACGAGTTTGAACAAACTGAGTCAACCCAGAAGCAAGTAAATTTGAACAATCTTATTTGTGAACTTAGCAACTCTGAACAACCCCTATTTTCAAACGAACCAAACAAGTAGACTTGCTTGCAAGTCAAAATGAGTTTGAATAACATTGAGTCTGAGCGATCGTTGAGAAATTTTGGATGTGTTTGAACTGATTTGAACATACTCATTTTGATCTCTGGTAGGCACCGTCTGCACTTCCTTAGTTATAGGATGCGGATGAAAAATTATAGGTGCAGATGAACATGTTTGTCTGCATGCACCCATAATTTTTCATCTGTAGCCATAATTCTATTCGCTTCTCTTTTTAACTTTTGTGCTTTATAATCTTCATCCGTCCCGCTTTACTTTTCTGCACTTCTGCAGTTACAGATGCATGTAAATCCAGCATAAAGCTGCAATAGATATTACCCATGTACTTAATGTGGTTATAAAACTAATTAATACAATTTGATCCCGGGGCTTGGTACCTACACTGGCAATTCGAAGAATTTCTAATTGAAGTCGACGCAGATTACTTGGACCTTCTTTACCATACGAAAGTAACATGGTTAAGTTGTGGCCATGCATTTGAACGGATCTGGAATTTAATAGAAGATATACAGGATTTCGTAAAGAATAAAACAGAAAAATAGTCTGATTTCCAAATTTTCGAAGACAAAGATTGGTGTATCGATTTTGCTCGAACACTACACCAAATTAAATAAAAAATTGCATTGGTTGTGAAAAATCAATTAAATTAAGGATGATTTATTGACCAATGGAGTTGTATAGTAGTTTGTGGATAAGATGATAATCTTATTTTCCTTCGGCTTGAATGGTCACAATGTTTTTAACAATGAAACAATTAAGTTAACATTGGTTTTTCCCGACGTTTCGGCAAGGTTTGTTGCCTTCTTCAGGGGAACTTTTTATTGAACAAAATAGAAATAAAAATTATTAAATAACAATTATGTGACAACTTTTCAAAAATAATACAATAAACTTACAGTTTACAGAAGAAACAAAAAGATTTTTTGTAAATTAGATTTACAGTGTATGATCAACTTCAAAGTGAAGTTTAGTCTTTTTTGACAGAAAAGGGAATAAGAACAAATTTGACGTTTATTTTGAAACTAGTGAGCAGTATACAGCGGATATATTTTGTGTGTCCAGTTTTCGATTCATGTTATTTTTGTTGTTAATGATGTGTAAGGTTTCTAATGTATATCGTTTGGATGCATGCCGTTCAGTCTGGAGAACATGGACGTTATCGAAGTCTGGAGAATGGTCGTTTTCGATTGCGTGGCTCGCCAGTGCAGTTTTTCCAGGGTTGTTGGATTTTATATCAGACTTATGGTTCGAAATGCGTTGGCTGAGGAACTGTTTTGTTGTGCCAATGTAACACAAATTGCAAGGGTCATCAACTTTGCCTTTGCAGTTAATTTTGTACACTATGTCAGTGGTTTTGTCCTTCTCTGTTTTATTTTTAAGCTTCGTGAAAAGGTGGCTTAGGGTTATGTTAGGCTTATAAGCCAATAGAACGTTGTTCACTTTATCGGCGATACTTTTTTTAAAATTTTCAGTTAAGACCGGTACGTAGACAACACTTTTGTAATAGCAAATAGGATTATTTTCATTTTGGCTTGGACGAGTTATTTTTGGGTGAGTATGTTTTGCTAGAAGGCTACGAATTACACCGGATGGAAAACCATTATCTCTCAAGATATTCGTGATTTTAATTTGATTTGTGTTACGGAAACATTCGTCGCTCAGTGTGAATATCTTGCTTATTAGGTTAGAAGCCGTATTAAAAATTATATGTTTTTTATGATTTGAATGGAAATTTATCAATCTCCCTGAAGCTATGTCTTTTTGGTGCCAATTGAAAATAAGGTGGTTGTTCTGTCTCCGAATTTTGACGTCGAGGAATGCTATTTCACAATTATGTTCTCTTTCAATTGTGAATTGTATCTTGGGGTGAAATGTATTCAGAGATCTAAGTACATCTTCAATTTTATCTTTATTGATAATTGCAAAAATGTCATCCACATACTTTGCAACAAATCTGGGTTTTTCCAATGGGTTCCCTAAACATTCATCAAGCAAATAGTCAAGGACTAAGTCTGCGATGGTAGGAGACAGGGGATTACCCATGGGCATTCCGAAAGTCTGTTTGTATATGCCATCCTTGTATTGAAGAAAATTGTTTTCTTTTAGACAGAAATCGAGAATGTCTAGAAATTTATTTTGACTTATCTTAGTGATTTCTTTTATTGTTTCCCATCTTTTCTTAACAATAGTTAGTGCTAACTGTGTAGGTATGTTTGTGAATAGTGAAACAACATCGTATGAAACTAAAACATCATTAGTTTGAAGTTCTATCGGTTTGGCTTTTTCTTTAAACTCAAACGAATTTTTTACAGAGTATGCCGATTTTGTTGTCACGTACTGTAAAATTCTTCCTACAAATTTTGAAAGTTCATAACATGGTAATTTCATTGACGATGTAATGGGACGCAAAGGTAAATTAGGCTTATGTACCTTTGGTAAGCCATATATACATGGAAGTTGTGCAGTATATGTGGTCATCTTTGCTTTTTCCCTATCGTTTATAAATTTGTTGTTATGTAGCCACTTCACTAATTCATTGTTGCGAGTCTGCAATGTCGAGGTGGGATTGTTTCTAACTCGCCTATATGTGCTATGATCAGATAACAGATCACACATTGATAACAGATGAAACATTGTAATTATACCTGCCGATAAGGGCAATGTCACCGTAGCAATGGAACGAGAAGACTATGATAACAAAATGTGTGATCTGTTATCTGATCATAGCACATATAGGCGAGTTAGAAACAATCCCACCTCGACATTGCAGACTCGCAACAATGAATTAGTGAAGTGGCTACATAACAACAAATTTATAAACGATAGGGAAAAAGCAAAGATGACCACATATACTGCACAACTTCCATGTATATATGGCTTACCAAAGGTACATAAGCCTAATTTACCTTTGCGTCCCATTACATCGTCAATGAAATTACCATGTTATGAACTTTCAAAATTTGTAGGAAGAATTTTACAGTACGTGACAACAAAATCGGCATACTCTGTAAAAAATTCGTTTGAGTTTAAAGAAAAAGCCAAACCGATAGAACTTCAAACTAATGATGTTTTAGTTTCATACGATGTTGTTTCACTATTCACAAACATACCTACACAGTTAGCACTAACTATTGTTAAGAAAAGATGGGAAACAATAAAAGAAATCACTAAGATAAGTCAAAATAAATTTCTAGACATTCTCGATTTCTGTCTAAAAGAAAACAATTTTCTTCAATACAAGGATGGCATATACAAACAGACTTTCGGAATGCCCATGGGTAATCCCCTGTCTCCTACCATCGCAGACTTAGTCCTTGACTATTTGCTTGATGAATGTTTAGGGAACCCATTGGAAAAACCCAGATTTGTTGCAAAGTATGTGGATGACATTTTTGCAATTATCAATAAAGATAAAATTGAAGATGTACTTAGATCTCTGAATACATTTCACCCCAAGATACAATTCACAATTGAAAGAGAACATAATTGTGAAATAGCATTCCTCGACGTCAAAATTCGGAGACAGAACAACCACCTTATTTTCAATTGGCACCAAAAAGACATAGCTTCAGGGAGATTGATAAATTTCCATTCAAATCATAAAAAACATATAATTTTTAATACGGCTTCTAACCTAATAAGCAAGATATTCACACTGAGCGACGAATGTTTCCGTAACACAAATCAAATTAAAATCACGAATATCTTGAGAGATAATGGTTTTCCATCCGGTGTAATTCGTAGCCTTCTAGCAAAACATACTCACCCAAAAATAACTCGTCCAAGCCAAAATGAAAATAATCCTATTTGCTATTACAAAAGTGTTGTCTACGTACCGGTCTTAACTGAAAATTTTAAAAAAAGTATCGCCGATAAAGTGAACAACGTTCTATTGGCTTATAAGCCTAACATAACCCTAAGCCACCTTTTCACGAAGCTTAAAAATAAAACAGAGAAGGACAAAACCACTGACATAGTGTACAAAATTAACTGCAAAGGCAAAGTTGATGACCCTTGCAATTTGTGTTACATTGGCACAACAAAACAGTTCCTCAGCCAACGCATTTCGAACCATAAGTCTGATATAAAATCCAACAACCCTGGAAAAACTGCACTGGCGAGCCACGCAATCGAAAACGACCATTCTCCAGACTTCGATAACGTCCATGTTCTCCAGACTGAACGGCATGCATCCAAACGATATACATTAGAAACCTTACACATCATTAACAACAAAAATAACATGAATCGAAAACTGGACACACAAAATATATCCGCTGTATACTGCTCACTAGTTTCAAAATAAACGTCAAATTTGTTCTTATTCCCTTTTCTGTCAAAAAAGACTAAACTTCACTTTGAAGTTGATCATACACTGTAAATCTAATTTACAAAAAATCTTTTTGTTTCTTCTGTAAACTGTAAGTTTATTGTATTATTTTTGAAAAGTTGTCACATAATTGTTATTTAATAATTTTTATTTCTATTTTGTTCAATAAAAAGTTCCCCTGAAGAAGGCAACAAACCTTGCCGAAACGTCGGGAAAAACCAATGTTAACTTAATTGTTTCATTGTTAAAAACATTGTGACCATTCAAGCCGAAGGAAAATAAGATTATCATCTTATCCACAAACTACTATAAAAATCAATTAAAGCCCAGCTTAATTTAAGAACAATCAGTCGTCGCAGGATGTTTTCTCCATGCCGTTCAATGTAGATCCGGAAAAATATTTCTGCAGAATTGCAGTTGGAGATTATTGAAATGCAGTGCAGCACCCATTTAAAGCAACTGTTCTTAAACTCCACATAATTAGATTTTTATAGAACACTGGCAAAAGCAGAATTCCCGAAGATGAAATCAAAAGCAATTTCACACATCTCACACGCGTACCATTTCAGGGCCTTCAAATAAAAGTTAAGTTGTAATTTTGAACATTTTTGCAGGTGTTTAATGCTATATAATGTTTTTATATTGCTAAAAGTTTCAACGCCCAAAATGCATTTTTTAAATAGTTCTGGCCCTCCTCTGTGATTTCTTGAATTTTCTGCCCCACCATTAAAAAAGTTTGCCCACCACTGCTCTAGTGGTACCTGTGGTGTGATGTTTTAGCATATTAACCGGGAGTTTCGTGGTTGAATCCCAACAGAACCCAAAAATGTTTTTTTTTTTTTTCAAGGGCATTATCTTTCGTGAGGAATTGGCAAGTTCTCCGTTAGTAAATTCATGCCATGAAAAGCGCTTTCTCGATTAGCCGTTCGGAATCGGCAGAAAATTCTAGGTCCCCTCTTTTTCCTCGCAATTCATGGTTGTGATAAATACGCTAGCCCCTGGGCTCCTCGCTCTGTTGCGCCATCCTATTTATTTAATTATTTATACTTTACTGTACGACCGAAGTTGTGCTCAAGGTAGAACTGATGAGCATTCCTGGCGAGGCGGGTGTTGCGGTTAAAATGTTTCAGGGAAGGAATGCAGCTGGCTATTTCACTAGAGCACTGTTTGCAAAAAAAGCGATAAAAGAGACTGAGACAGGTAACGTTTCGACGATGTTCAAGAGAATCAATCGATTCTACAATTGAACTCTCACCTATCAATTTGAACGCTCTATTTTGTACCCTATCAAGTAGGCGCAAAGATGTTTGAGATGCACCTGACCAGATATGGGAGTTATACTCCTGTTTTGGGCGGATGAAGGCCTTGTAAATTGTAGCCAGATCAGAAGGGGTGAAGAACTTCCTGCATCGTCTTAAGAAACCTAAGCATTTAGCAGCGTTTTTGGCGACTTCAAATATGTGGTCATTCCAACGAAGATCATCGTTTACACACAAACCAAGTACTGACAGCTTTTCGGTTTCTTCGATGCAGGTACCATTCATGGATAGTGGCAATGGGGGAATGTTAAGCTTCAACGACAAGAGACAGCATTGAGTTTTCGAAGCATTGAATTCTACTCGGTTCATAAGACCCCATGAAACAATGCTGTCAAGGTCAGAATTCAATGAGCTTATCATACGCAACCGTTCCAGTTCCACATCCGAAGAGCAGGGACGTGAATTTGGAAACGAATATGAAAAACTGAGGGTCGAGTCGTCAGCAAAACAGTTAAGCGGATTAGAAGTTTCAGACAAGAGATCATTAATGAAAATGAGGAAGAGAGTCGGAGACAAAACGGAGCCCTGGGGCACACCAGCATTTATGAAGTGGGTATCAGACTTGAAGCCATCCAACACAACTTGTATTGAACGGTCAGAAAGGTAATTTCTAATCCAACGAACATCGAAGAAGAGACTCATCGATACCAAAAGCACGCATTTTCGATAAAAGAGCCTGATGCCAAACTCTATCAAATGCTTTAGAAATATCAAGCGCAATAATCTTACTTTCTCCAAAACAATGTAAAGATTGGTTCCACTTTTCGGTAAGATAAGCCATCAAATCACCAGTGGACCGTTTGCTACGAAAGCCGTACTGACGGTCATTAAGAAGCTTTCGTTCTTCAAGATATTTCATAAGTTGACGGTTTATCAACGTTTCCATGACCTTGGAAAGAAGGGACGTGACTGCAATTGGATGGTAATTGGAAGGGGAGGAAGATTCGCCTTTTTTAGGGACCGGCTGGACAAATGCAGTTTTCCATCTGCTCGGAAAAATCCCAGCAGAATAGGAAAGATGGAGAAGTTTACGGAGTGGTTTTGCCAGCGTAGAAGAACACCTCTTCAGAATAACGGCGGGAATACCATCTGGACCAGCGGATTTATGTATGTTGAGATCTTTGAGGACTCTCGCAACCGATCAAGTTCGAAAAAATATCTGCTTCATCAAAGAATTTGCAGACTCGAGCTCAGGTGGAGCCAATATGCTATAAGGAAGTGTCGAGTTGCCAGCAAATTGGCTTTGTCGATTGAGCTGACATACGGAGAGTCATTGAAGACGAGCGTTGGGACCGATGACGTGGTCGAGTTCTTAATGTTCTTAACAAAAGACCAAAAGTTTTTGCTTCCTTTTGGACACAACAGTGTTTTTTGCCTTACTTTTTGGTCATGCAAAAACTTGGCCTTTTGTATAATGAGCATGAGCATTACAGATATTTCTGGCCCGTTTGAACAAATTTCGATTTTCTACTGTAGGGTTGCCTTTAAATTTTCGAAAACTACTTTCTCTATCCCTAATCGCCTCTTTGCAGCTTGAATCAAATCACGAATTCTCTTTGGGGATGATACTTTTTGTTATGTGAGGAACAAAATTTCTCATGCCGTTGAGAATTACGTTAGATATCATAACAGCTGATGCGTTAACGTTTCCGTCGAGAAAGCACAATGACCAATTAAAATTTCGAAAGAAATCATTCAGGCCGTCCCAATTGGCTTTCTCGTATTGCCACACAGTTCTTTTAGGGACTTTATCTTTTTTTACCGTGACGGTAAGTGAAAAATCTACCGATATGACACAATGGTCCGATTTGCCTAAAAGAGATGATACTACAACCCTGTATTTTTCGGGGTGAGAAGTGAGAAATAAGTCAAGAGTGTTGGCCGCATGGCCTTCAATATCAGGAACCCGAGTGGCTCATCATTAAGTTGAGTTAATTCGTTAAACTCAGCGAAGATCTCAACACATTTTCCTTCGGGTGTTGTCTGGCCAGAATGTCGAAGCCAACCAGAATTGTGTACATTGAAATCGCCCGCAATTGCGATTTCAGTGTGAGGATAAAGGGAGACAATTCTTATTATGGAGTCAGATAGCGCATCGAACTCGTTAGAGGTTGAATTGTTATCTAAATTGGGGCTTCTATAAATAAAACAATAGTGAATGATATGCTATGAATGATATCAAGACAGTCGATCATTCCTTAAAATGAACTATCACCTATCGATCTTAACGCTCTGTTTTGTACCCTATCAAGTAGGCGCGAAGATGTTTGAGGAGAACCTGACCAAGTATTGGAGTTATACTCTAGCTTTGGGCAGATATAGCAACTACTCATAGCTTTTTGGTATCTTGAATACACGTAACATTAATGGATTATGCCTATTGGGGAATGTTTAGCTTTAACAACAAAAAACAGCATTGAGTTTTTGAAGCATTGAATTCTACTCGTTTTTATTGCCCTATAAAGGATGTCCCATAACTCGTGTTACATACTTTGGAATGTGATTCAACTTTGACATCACTTTTTCACGATTTAAAAAAAAAACGTTAACTTTTGTGTACCCTGATCTATGATTTCTCTGTCAATACTGATGGTAGAGACCTGATTTTGGACTTTGTTTTTAGTAGAAATACTAATCTTTAAACCTGCATTTAGATTGGGCTCATGTAGTCTTAAGGCTGCCAGATTTTGACTTTGAGGTCATTTTTTTCATAACATAGGTATCTGATAAGCATGAAGTTTCTTTATTTTTTTTTTTTTTTGCCAGCGTAGAAGAACACCTCTTCAGAAAAACTGCGAGGATACCATCTGGACCAGCGGATAGTATGTGTATTGAGATCTTTTAGGACACCCGCAACCGAACAAGTTCGAAAAAATATCTTCTTCGTTGCAGACTTTATAGTCTCAAGCTCAGAACCAATGTAGTATCAGGAAGTGTTGAGCCAGCATCAAATAGGCTTTGTCGATGAAGTGACATGTGGACATATGGAAACATTTTGGTATAGCGTTCAAATAATTCATCCAGATTCTTCAACAGCGCACACAGATCTTTTTCTTAGAACAATCTTCTAACTTGTTTTTTGTACAAAAACTGAGTAAAATAAACACAAAAAATTTTCTTGTCTGTTTTAAGAGTGTATTTTTTGAGCACTACGCCGCGCCGTTTATGTTCACATTTATGATTTATTTATGATTTACTAGCTGTGCCGCCCGGCGTTGCTCGAGTCTGTAGTTTTAAGTTTCCCGTTCTCGTTTCTGTTTCTGTTCCTATTGGACTTTTGGGTTGAAATCTTTGCAAGTTACTGAGGAATTATGTGGCATCCAAGTGCTGAAAAAATCTTCTGAAATCAGTCTAGTAGTTTCTAAGTTTTCGTTCCCATGGAAATATGTGAATGAATTATAAGTCTATGTCACTGAGAGTGAGAGATAATGTTACATTACATCCTAGTGTTGAAAGAATTTTTGAAATCGGTCAAGTAACTTTAAGGTTCCCGTTCTCGTTGCTGTTTCTGTTCCCGTGGGACTATAGGGATGAAGTCTACGCTACGTTACTAAAGGATTATGTGGCATCCCAGTACTGAAAGATTTTTTGACATCTGTCCAGTAGCTTCTAAGTTTCCGTTCCCATGGAAATATGTGAATGAAATGTAAGTCTATGTCTATGAATGATAATGTATCATCCTAGAGTTGAAAGAATTTTTGAAATCGGTCAAATAACTTTAAGGTTACCTTTCTCGTTCCTGTTTCTGTTCCTGTGGGACTATAAGGATGAGGTTTACGCTAAGTTAGTGAGGTATTATGTGGCATCCCCATGCTGAAAGAATTTTTGAAAGCCGTCCAGTAGTTTCTAAGTTTCCGTTCCCAACCCCGTTCTCATGGGCGTAGCCAGGTAGGGGCAGGTAGGGGCAAATGCCCCAACCTAAGCCAAATGTCCTCGAAAAATTTTGCATTTTTTAAGAGAAAATTAATATTTGTCCTCGAGGACTTTTGGAGAAAATGCTGAAACAACGAAGACTTTTCAAAGATCATTCTCGTAAAAAACGAGGATAATTTGGGAAAAAAGCGGAAACAAGCGGAAAAAAGGAGTATCAATGAAAATTTTTATAAAAAATGAGGACAATTCGCAAAATTGCCGAAAAACGAGGACTTTTCAATGAGATTTAAAAAACCAAAATATTATACTTTTAAAGTATTTCTCAGTATTCTTGTCAATAAATATTTCATACTTTTTTTTTCAAAAAAATGTCCTCGTTTTTTCATTGATTTTTGAGAAATTGTCCTCGAAAAAAGACCTAAAAAAATTCCTAGCTACGCCCATGCCCGTTCTTATAAGTCTATGTCACTGAGGGATAATGTAACATACACTTGAAAGAATATTTGTAATCGTTCAAGTAATTTTAATGTTCCCGTTCTCATTCCTGTTTATGTTCCCGTGGAATTATAGGGATGAAATATATTCTAAGTTTCTGATGGAGAGGTAGCACCCCTAGTGCTGAAAGAATTTTTGAAATCAATACAGTAGGTTCTAAGTTTCCGTTCCCAACCCCGTTCCCGTGGGAATATGGGAAAGTTTATCCTCATTCATTTCATTAAGTAAAAATATACAATATTCGTTTGTTAAGATGTCGTTTCCAAATATATATTTCTTCTTGTCTCACGAAATACAGGGCAGCACCCTAGGAAATGTAAAACGTCTTCTCGTTCATTCCTGTTGCATAGGTCACATAATATCGGCAAATCACTACTATGCGGTATATAATTGAGTTGTAGCAATTCTCCTCGTAGACGAAACAATATTGAAATTTTTTCTATGTTGTTTTCATCTCTGAAATAGTTGCTTCCATTCAAGGAATAATTTAGACGACTATAAATCATGCGGTGAAGAGATCCAACTCGTCAACTTTTTTAATTACTTCGTACATGGTTAACTTCCAGGTATTGATTTCACCCATGCTGAGGTTTATTTCGGTTCCACATTTTTCAGCTACATCTTGCCAGTCTTTAAAAAAAACCTCGTTTGTTTTGCATCATTTGAATGGCCACCTTTTTAGGCAGTCGGTGCTCTGGCATCCTCATTACCCGTAGTACGTTATCGATTTGTAGTTTGAAAGTCTTAATAAACATCGGTGAAAGTCCAGTTTCTAGCATCAGCATATAATTCGGCGAGTTAGAAGGGAGATGGAATATTCTTTTGAGGTAGTATCTTAAAAGTTTTTCCACCGTCTTGTATTCAACACTTCCCCACACCTGTGCCGCATAAAAAAGGATTGATTCTGCTACAGTTTCGAAAACACGATATTTGCTACTGTGCTTTATACACTGCCAACCACTAGGATGAGGCCACTAATTTTGCGATCGATTTTCGCTTTTGACATCTGGTGGAAGTTTTGTACCCGGAAAAGTTTATTACCAGTTAATAGATACGTATTTTCCCATAACAAATTCATAAAATTCAATCGTTAATTCGTAACGACGGTTGGAATTTCACAAGATCAATTAATGAACTACTGAAAATAGGTATAAAAAGGTGCTCCACTAGGATGAGGCCATTGCGAATATTTCCGTGCAGGAGTTCGCATGTGCGAATTCTTGTATAAAATATCTAAGAGGGTGTTAAAAATAACCGTTTTAATTTGTTTGAAGCACACATGGGTTCCGAGAAGACTTTGACAGCGACAGAAAGAGCAAAAATAGATGCTTTCAAGGAAATAGGACTCTCAGGCCGTGAAATTACAAAGGAGACTTAACAGGAGTAAGACAGTTGTAAACAATTATCTTGCTGATCCACAAAACTATGGCAAAAATCAAAAAGGACGTACGGGAAAAGCCACAACACCAAGGGAAAATCGGTTGATTCTACAACTTGCCTCAAATTAAACTCTACCAGCGACTATGATAAGGGCCAAAAGCGGAGTTTCAGCCAACGTAACAACGGTTCGAAGAATAATACAAAGAAGTGATACTATTCAAAAGAGGAAACTAAAAAAAATACCTGTTTTGAAGCCAGTACCCAAGGAGCATCGTATGGACTTTGCAAGACAGCATGTTGATTGGAGCAGTGAATGGAAACGCGTTGTCTTTTCGGAAGACAAAAAGTTTAACCTTGACGGTCCTGAAGGTTCAACTTTTATTTCCATGATACTAGAAAGGATGAGCTTATTTTGGCAAGGCATCATAGCCGTACATCAGGTGTAATGGTGTGGGGAGCTATTACCTACTATGGCACGAATAGTAGAATTGGAGTTTTAGTTTTTGTCCACAACAATGAACGAAAATAGCTACAAATGTTTGCTGGAACGGTCATTTCCAAAAATGAAAAACATTTTTGGACCTCTGACTTTGATTTTTCAACTAGATAATGCCCCAATCCACACTAGCCGAGTTGTCAGGAGCTGGATTCAATCAGAAGACGTGGAATTTCTGTCATGGATGCCATATTCACCGGACTTAAACATAATTGGAAGCGTTTGGTCATGGCTATCTCGTAAAGTTTATGAAGGTTGCAGACAATTTGAAGACAAGGACACCTTAATTGATGCTATTCGTAGTGCCCGGGCCCAAATTTCATATGATTATTTAAAAAAAAACTGTATGATTCTATTCCAAACCGTCTAATAAAGGTTATATCCGAAAATGGAGGACATACTCATTATTAATGTAAAAAAACGTTATTAATAAATATTATTAAACCATAAAATGTAAACATTTCACTAATTTTTTTGTTTTTTTCTAAAATTTTGCATGTGGCCTCATAGGAGCACCTTTTTATACCTATTTTCAGTAGTTCATTAATTGATCTTGGGAAATTCCAACCGTCGTTACGAATTAACCCTTAAATTTTATGAATTTGTTATGGGAAAATACGTACCTACCTATTAACTGGTAATAAACTTTTCAGGGTATAAAACTTCCACCAGATGTCAAAAGCGAAAATCGATTGCAAAATTAGTGGCCTCATCCTAGTGGTTGGCAGTGTATGTTTGTTGTTAAAACAGTTTTTCCAAGACGCATTTATTTTTCGTTAAGGTGTTTTTCCATTTTCATATTGTGCGTGAATAGTAACCCGAGATATTTGTATTCATTTACAACCTCAACTGTTTCTCCGTCATACCACCATTTTTCCTTCGTGCTTTTTCTGCCTCCGCCCTTCTTTATTATCATGACTTTCGTTTTGTCAGTATTAACCACGAGATTCCACAGCTTACAATATTCATAAAGCTTGTTAAGCATTAGTTGCAGCGATTCGGGCGAGCAGGCCAGTATGGCAACATCATCAGCAAAAAGCAGGGCTTTTATTTGCAGCCCCGCGAACTGTTTATTTGCAGAACTGCGAAGTGTTTTGTATACATATAACGAAACCTAAAGCATTGCATTGATGTCGTTTCTGTTGCACGCTGCTTTTTGTTTATTTGAGTCAATGAAACGATAGTCAATGCCCAATATCGGTTTTTTTAATGTTTACTTTTCCTGTTCTGATTTTAAGCATTCCGTTTACACTTTATGTCGGTGGCGGGATAGAAATGCTGTAATTTGGTCCGTCACCTTGTCCTAACCTACCTCCCCACCAATTTTCAGCCAAATCGGTTCAGCCATTCTTGAGTTATAAAATTCAAAAGAACTTTTGAAATTGGTCAAAATTTTTTATAAGGTTTGCGTTCCCAATCACGTTCGCGTATCATCCTAAATTCGAAAGAATTTTTGAAATCGGTCAAGTAGTTTTGAGGTTCATGTTTTCGTTTCCGAAAAATTCCTAATAGGGATGAATTATAATCTTAATTACTGAGGGATAATGTATCATCCCAATTGTGAAAAAATTTGTGAAATCTGTCCAGTAGTTTCTAAGTTTGCTTTCCCAATCCCGTTCCCGTGGGAATATGGGGATGAATTAAAGCTTATGTTACTCGGTCATAGCTGGTGTAGCATTCTAACGGTAAAAGAATTTTTGAAATCGGTTCAGTAGATCCTACGTTCCCGTTTACGTTCCAGTTCCCATAAGAATGTAGGGATTGAAAGTATCTTATGTCCGTCCTCTGGTCCTAAGCTACCTCCCCACCAATTTTCACAAAAATCCGTTCAGCCGTTCTTGAGTTATGAATAGTGTAACTAACACGACTTTCTAGATATAGATTTATAAATTGGTGAAAATAAACCTTTTTTTATCCGTTCAAAGAAAGAAGACCCCTCTAGCCTATAGCTATTTGTATATGACCAAGACTGGTTTTTCGCGTGATGTTCAATTATAGAAATTCAGAATTGAATTTACAATAATTTAAATTTAACTAAACTTAATTGCCGGTCCCACACTAAACAAAAAAAAAACAACAAATACATTTTGAAATGTCATCGATTCAAGAAAAATGCAAGCGAAACGACGTAATATCGTAAGCATTTCTTGGAGACCCTAAGATTCAATACCAAGCAAAAAAAGTATATGAGTCTGTGGCTTCTACTCAATCTTTACTATTTGAATTTTATACGATACAAATTGGAAAAAGTTCATGTTATTAGTTATGTTATCAGCGATCAAAAACGAACTCAGAGACACCTATAAGATATTTTATTCTGATACGAATTTGTGCTAGTCGCTTCTGTATACACATTGAACCCAAGAAGTAAACTATAGCAAGCTATTGCTATTATATCTGCCATTTGATCATGATGAACATGATTTATTAGTTCTAATCAATTTGCTTTTATTCACGTGTCCGAAGGGGGTCATTGTTCATATGAGTCTTCTTATCAGCTATTTTCAAATTGTTGCATTTCTATCATTGTAGTTAATCACTTGCAATTAATTTTTTTTTTAAGGCTAAGAATCAGTCATTGGCCCCATATGCCTGATAAATTGATTGACAAGGGCAAAACGCGCAGGTTCGTATATTACACCAGTCAACAATGGATTCAATGTTTTCTTCACTGAATTCAAATCCGAGCTCAGAATTCAACTTAAAACGTACTTTTGGAAGTATTACACTTAGAAAGTCAAGTTAACAGTTTTCCCCTGCTTTGAGCCTAAATTTAAACGATGAAATAATTTTACACCGGAATCGACGTGACAGAGCAATTCTGTGAGTTCAGTACCACACAAATATTCAGGCCAGGGATGTATTATCTGATTCAATTTGATTTTTGAGCCTTTACATAGCCCAGAGAACAAGGCACTTCTTTCAGAATGTTCCTATAGTTTGATGTAATAGGGAAACATTTCGAGCCACGTAAAAAACACTCAGAAAAAAAAGGTCTGGTTTAAAATTTCATCGCGCCAAAAAATATAGTCGAAGGTCAGAGAAAAATAAGTTTTCTTTTCCAAAACGCAAGCAGTTAATAGAAATTGTTAGTTCAAATTTGAAAACAGAAAAGCCAATACTAATATCTATTTATGTACAGTATGGGCCAACTATAGTGGTTTTTTTTTTAGATGATAGGTTATGGTTTTAAGAATTCGGTTTCCGTTTATTTTCTACATAGTTACACAAAAAGAGATAAATGTTGACTCTGACAGCTGCTTCTCTATGTTTTAAGCTTTTTTTGTCGGGAACAGTGCAGGACCTATGTTATGCCAACAATCCCGAAATAATAATGAACTTAAGGACAGTATAGTCCAAGCAATTCATGATCTGGAGCCCGAAACCAACCATAAAGTATGTTTTGGAACACAGGGGCTAGATTCCGCAAGAGTGAGTATAAAAAACTCATACTCACGGCCCTCTGAAAACTCACGCTCTGAAAGACCGTGAGTAAATTTGAAAGATAGTGTACACGTCTTCTGTCAAAAAAACTCACTTTCACCCTTGCGGAATCCAAATTAAAGTGTGTGCACAATTTTTCGTGTACACATTTAAAATTCACTCTTGCGGAATCTAGCCCCAGGACTTTTATGATTTTTACTAGCGATCAAAGTTACTAAAAGGTAAGTTTTGCAATCGTGTAGAGAAAAATGAGATAACAATTAAATATGATATAACGATGATAGAGATTTCGAAAAAAGTGGGTCCTGTAATTCTGTCCGTATGTCTGTCTGTCCGTATATGGATCTACAGCCTGAAGCGATTGATCGGTTTTCTTCAAACTTTGCAGTCAAGATCTGTGAGACACTTTACAGAGGGGGTTTTCGCGCATTTAGTCTCTAGGCTTTAAAGAAAAGGTACCTGCCTTACAACCTTTATGATTATACTTACATACTTTCGTCAAAAACGGCTCTGATGATTTCGAAAAAATTTTCTGCTAAGCATAATTTCTTGATTAAAAAGAACACCTAGATCACGGAAAATCGAAACTTGAGATAATGATTGCTGAGATAATGAGTAATTTGCAATGCCGGTAATCCTTTTGCGTGAGAACGTCATACTTTAGGACTTAGAATGGTTCAAACTAAGACCGTTTTTAGAACAACGTATAACAAAACTGTCGATATCTTTTAGTGATAAATTGCGGTCTGACACACAGACCCCACTGGGCCCAGTGGTAAAGAGGGGTCTGTTTTTATTTTTATTTTTTTAAATGAGGTTTTAAGAATTCAAGTACACAAGTCTTAAGATCTTGCTAAAAGATGTATTGACAAAAAATTTGAAATAAATCAAAGATACTGTTTTGAGAATATTAAAAAAAACAAAATTTTTTTAAAAAAATTAATGAAAATTCGAAAAAACAAAATTTTTCAAATATAGATATGCAATTTTTCTTGAACAATTTAGGACTTCTTAAATTTGGAATTTCGTCAAAATCGTGTTAGCCATTACCGAGAAAGTCGGTTTTGAAAAAAAAGATACTATGGGGGGTACCGTTTTTAGACATTCTCCAAAAATTTTTTTACATTATTAGAACAGTTATTAAAAAATAATACCTCACGTAAATTTTTTTCAAAATCGTTAGAGCCGTTTTCGAGAAAAGTAGGTATTGTCATATCGGTTGTATGGCAGGTACCGTTATTTCAAGACCTAGAGACCCAATTCCAAAAACTCCTCTGTAGGCTACTCCAGAGACCATAACTGCAAATTTTGAAGAAAATCGGTCAAGCGCGAGCGGTTCAGGCTGTAGATCCATATACGGACAGACAGACACACACACAGAGTTGCAGGACCCACTTTTTTCGTATTCTCTATCATCGTAATTTCATTTTTAATTGTTATCTCAATTTTTTTTTTCTGCACGATTGCAAGACTTGCCTTATAGTACCTATAATCGCAAATAAAAAGAGGTCACTCAAGTAATGATCAGGACAACGAAACCATACACTCCCTTGTGTTCGTTTCAGGGCACTTTTAAAATTCCAATCAGAAAAAACATCCATACGTGTATCTTACGATCGAAGGTAAATGGTTTTGTGAATATTGGAAAACTTCTTGTGTATCCTTCTGACATTTGCGATCCGATGGTCCGAAAGAGTTACTATAGGGGTTTTTCTTTTTTAGTTCCGAACAGTGAACTGAACTGAGAACGAACAGCGTGAACGTATTCTGAACTGAGCGTGCTCAGTGAGCTGCGCTCAGACTCTTGCTCTAGATGCCCCGTCATTTTATTTCGAGCACGTAGAGTGCGCTCACGTAGTGTTCTGAATAAAAAAGAAAAGCATTTTGAGCGTTCAGGTGTTGCTGAATTGAAAAAGAAATACTGTTACGTTTTTAACGTTTCACTTTTCTGTTCGGAAATTTTTGCCTGTTTTCACTTATTGTGGGTTTTTATTTTTTGCTGTCTATTGTTAATGTAGGCGTTGCATTTGTGTAGAGAGTGTCCCTACTCATTATTAGATATACTATGGAATGAACGGCATTAAATTTTTTAAGATTTCAAAGATGGAGTGTGTTGACTTCTCATTTAGGTTCAAAAAAATTTTTAAAAAGTCTTTCTCAAACAGGATGGTCAGCGCGAGCTGATGAACTAAGCGCCTTATGTAATGATCATCAAAAAATTGAAGAAGCTTTGATGTCTATCGCCAACTATTTACGACAGGCACGAGAGGACAGACAGGAAGCTCTTGGTCTTTGCAAAATGTTAGATTTGCTGACTGCAATCGATGAATTTATGATTGGGCTCAAGGACAATTGTGATAACTTTGATTCATCATCCAGACAAAAAAAAAGCCCGGATTCCGAATATAAAAACCTTTCTGAAAGACTAGGTGTAGAACAGACTTTTATTGACGGCTCTGAACCCTCAGTAATTTTTACTGGAAAAGAAAGGATCGAATTTGAAACCTTTCTTTTTATTTTTATTGTTGAAATCTAAGCGTTGATTTGAAACAGCGACTAGGTTCATTTACGAATAATGGCCAGCGTTTTGACTTTTTTCGATTAAAAAACCCGAATTCAGAAGACTTAAGAGAAATCTGCAAATCTTTTGCTAAATTTTACACTGAAGGTGTAAACGGAAATGAACTACATGCTGAATGCCTTAATTTAAAAGAATACTGGAAAACTATATTCGACACGAAAATGAAAAAACTGGCAATATTCTAGAACTTTGTAATTTCTCAAAAACAAATAAAGTTGAAGATGAATTTCCAAGTGTTGAAATTGCACTTAGAATTTTCTTAAGTATGATGGTGACCAACTGCAGTGGTGAACGTTCCTTCTCTAAGTTAAAAAAAATAAAAAACGAACTCAGAACTACAATGGTTCAAGAAAGATTGACAAGTTTGTCGCTGATGTCAATCGAAAGCGACATCCTCAGAGGTATCGATTTTGTACATATAATCAATGATTTTGCTAATCTTAAATCAAGAAAAAGACTCCTTCAATAAACATTCCTCTTTCCATCTTTTTGCATGTCAATATTTTGTTCCTTAAACTATATTCCCTAAACTATATCTGAATTTAATTTTCTGTTATTTGAATTTTGTTTATTTTTGAATTCTTATATGAAAAATTTATTATTTTGTTTTTATTTTTACATTATTTATGTTTATGTTAATGTTTATGTTAAAACATAAACATGCTGCAATAATTATTTACTTTTATAATGATTTATAATGATTGATGAAATATTGATTCAAAGTTATGTGTTTTTTTTCTGTATACCTTTACTACACAACTTAACATTTTTATATAACCATACACGGGCCTCATTTTCAAAAAGTGCCCAGGGCCCCCAAAAGGGTAAAGACGGCATTGCGTGACACATTTTCAATAGATTTAAACGGTTAGGTCACCCTAGAGTCTGAAAAAATATGCTTTTTGGAGATTTTTTTTTTTTCAGAAATACTACAAAATAAATCGAGATAACAGAAACCTTATTTTATTATCTATATCAGTGACTGCATACAATAATTTTTTTGAAGCGATTTATTACAAAATGGCGGCTGTACAGCCATTTTGCGACGACGTCTTTTTTTGTACGGGGTCCACGGCCGGACCAACAGCTCCTGTAATTTTTTAAATAAAATGAGCAAATGAATTTTTTCAATTATACCATACACCTCCTAACTGCTATAGAAGTACGTAGGATTTTTGCGATAAATTGATTTGTGGCCAAATTGCAATCTTTTAAAGTGAAAAGTGAAAAACTTGCCATATTTTTTTCTTTCAGTCTGAACCAAAGTCAGTCTGAAAAGCTCAATATCTCAATAAATATCGATGTTAACAATTTGATTTTAAAAAGATTTTGTAGGAAATTGAATTTCCTTACAAGTTTGTAGAATACATTTATTTTGTAGCTATTGTCATTTACGAGATAGGGGCAAAAAAAAAGTTTTCGAAAAAATTGGGTTTGGTGACCCGTGCTACCTCGCCGGTGTGAGTTACGACTTCACCGCAATGAGCACTTTTGTAGAGTATTGAATTCTAAAGAAAACCTATTAATGTTCTAGACTATACCGTAAAATGCCTCTCAACTGTAGAATTTTGAAGAAAAAAAGTTTAAGTTTACGTGTATTTTATACGGGAAATCTTTGCATGCCTTGAGCGAGTACTAAATGTTAATATTGAGAGCTCCAATTTTGAGGGAATTGTTTTTTAGGTATTTTCCACAGAATTTCGGGATGGGTTAAAAAAAAAAATAGTCAAAAAAAAGCACCCTGGTATTTATGTCTCCACCAAGTCACCAGCTACTCATGTACTAGAGGTTTTTAATTCATAAGTCACTTACTAGCTAATGACTTATAGTTTCTTTATCCGTAAGTCACTTACTGGGCTGTGGATAAAATTATTCTCTGATCATAAGTCACTTACCGACTTAAAAATTTTCTTATTTAATTCATAAGTCTCTTACCAGCTTAAAAATATTTTTTATTTAATTCATAAGTCACTTGCTAACTTATGACTTATGATTTATTTAATTCACAAGTCAACAACTAACTTATGAATTAAAGTCGAGAGTTAAGTTAAAAGTGATTTAAGCCTTTGCAACCCTGATTTCAAGACATTTTTAAAATTTCAAGTTAATCGGTTGAAAATTTCTTGAGTTACCAACTAGAAAAATGCAGTATTGATATAAACGCGTTTAAAGTTTTTTTTTTTTGCTCTACTCGCTACTCCCCTAACGTCCCTTTCCCCTTGCGCTCACAAAAGGAGCTCGCTGCGATTCAGACGACCCTGATCAGACGACGAAAATTCGAAAACCGAGTACCTAAAGGTTTTTCCTGGCCATAATCTTCTGGGACATCATTTTTGAGGTCCTAAGGGGCCATTCGGAATAATAAAAAAAAGTCTATTTTTCGAAAATTCTAGGGTGGCTTAACCCCTTAAAAATCTTCATCTTCATTTTTTGTTTTAAAATCTGCGCGCACAGTAGGGGCTCTGGGACTCTCCTTCATTAAGTTGGCGGGTTTTATACATTTTAGTTAAAAGGTTTGTATGGCTAACACATTTGCTTGTTTCTTAAATGATTAAATCCGTATGTTCTCGTCGGCTGTGGTACCCGTGGTGCAATGGTTAGCATGTCCACCTGCTAACCCAGAGGTTCGAGGTTCGAATCCCAGCAGAGGCAAAAAAAAATGTTTTTTCCCGGGTATCGCCTTTCGCGAGGAATTGGCAAGTCCTCCGTCAGTAAATTCATGCCATGAAAAGCGCTTTCTCAATTAGCCGTTCGGATCCGGCATAAAATTGTAGGTCCCCTCCATTCCCTCACAAGGCATGGTTGTGAGAAATGCGCTAGGCCCAGGGGCTCCTCGCTCTGTTGCCCCACCCTATTTATTTATTTATTCTCGTCGGCTGACGGACGTTGACTGTAATGGTTGGTGGGGAGGTAGTTTTGTTTGATGGTGGCTTCGATCCTGGAAGCTGTTGTAGACCCGAGTTGTTGGATGGGTTTCTTGGTGGCTTCAACCTCTGTTGTATTGCTTTCCTATTCCTGCAGCGATGTATAAATCTCCAAAACTGTTTTTTTACGTCATACGGAATGTTGGATCCATTATGGAAAGCACTTGGAGATACCGGTCTTCGGTGGCTGAGTTACCTGAAATTAGGTATATTGAGGATGAGAACTGAGATGGGATAGAATTTCCCTTAACATTTTGGTGCTGAGGTTGTGTAGGTATTTCTCTATGTGCGGCTTCGTAGAGTCTTTCTTGAATGTTTAGTAGTAGCGGGCTGAAATTGATTTTCTATACAAACCCATGCTAAAGCGAAGACCCTTACGCTTGAATACTTGCCCTTTCTACACGTGTTTTGGAATTATTGTGTACAACAACAACCCGCACCAGGCAAAAGTTTACCACCATTTAACTGAAATGAGCCGAGGCCCCACAAACAAGAAAGACTATAATCTCGAAAACTGCTACGAGGTCCTTGGAGAAAAATATTATACATGATGGGAAAATTTTTTATACTTGGCGATTTTGCCACAAACCTATGGAAGCAGTGCATTTTTAGAAATACAATCGGTAAGCATAGCATGACAAAAGCTCCGATAGTTTTGCAGTATGGCTAAATTTTGTTGTTTTATGTTAAGCAAGCGCTTCACGCATATCAGAAGTCATAAAGGTACATGATGGTCCCCAAATCAATTAACCGTCAACCAAATTGACCCTGTTGCAATCTACACAATGCACTGGTGTCCGTACTTTCCGAGGGGCTAACTGTGACGCGGATCACTATTTGTACGAATGAAAACATCCTGTTCACGAAATGCGTGGACTAGTGCTGTTAAGCGATATGACGTTAGAAACTACATCGTAAAATCACGCAGCTGTCTGTCTCAGCTCTTCATCAATCCGGCCGAGTGAAATCCTGAACCACTAAGGCTGTGGTGTTGAAACTTTGCTACAGCAACATGGTGGTTCAAGTGCATTATGGCCTCCTCTCAGAATGATCAGAGACTTAAAATACAGAAAGAGTGTCTTGCGCCAGTCAACATCTGGTTGAAGATTAATTGATTTGGCCTTTCTTTTTGAAAGACAAGCACACACCCAAATATGTTCTTTTTCTTCTGTCTCACAAAGTCTCCATACTTTCTCAGTTTTTAAGCGGCCTCTTCTAATTCACTTTATGAACTACAGCTACACCTGTCTTGCAACAGTTTAGAGTCTCTACTCATTCTTCGGCTGTATGAGGTGTGTTTAGTAACCTAACGTTTAGATCAGAAGGTCTTTGGTCTTTCTTCATAGCTGAACACTGAACAATCAAGGACATTATTGTAAGGCCTCCAAAAATAGTGATGTTAGAAAATGAATGCTTTTGTTTTAGTTTGCAGAATCATATTTCGAAAATGTTATACCACGGCTTACAAGGTTTCATTAGTAAATAACCACATAAAGTCCGATTTCATCATATCGTTTTCATAAACACTAAAAATACTGAGAAGGCATTTTTACCTCACTGATAACACTATGATTTCTTATCGCTTGAGCTAGGAGTGATTAATATTCAAGTAATGCATTTAAATGGCTGACTCAGCTCAAGCTTAGAATATAAATAGAGAATTTCTATTCAATTTATTCATTCTCTTGTTGAAGTCTCTACTGCTATTGTAGTTTGCAATTTCTTCCAATATGAAACTTTTCATCGTTTTGAGCCTGCTTCTTGCCAGTGTTTTGGCCTATGAGGTAAGTTAATTTTGGAAGTACCTAATTTACTAGGTTCTCAAAGTTTCACTCTCATTAATAGACCAACGGTAACAACCTTAACAACAACCAAGACTCCAACGAATGGGGATCATCTGGAAACAATGGTAACTCAAACTACCGTTCAACCGATGTTAATGGACTTACTGCCGAAAACTTGGGTGACTTGTTCCAAAGACAATCACACCACCGTCTAGATCAACGTGTGCGCGCTCCAAACACCAACACCGATGAGGAATCATCTTTGGGATATTGGGCTTCATACCCTGATGCAGCTGCTTTCGATGCCAAGATCAAGGGTCGCCTTAGCACTTCCAAGACTCTTGCCAACAAGCCAGAGGTACGCAGGAAAATCACCCAACTTGCCGAAGACAAATACAACCAGTGCAAAGGTTTAGTTGATGATAGAGAGAGAGCTTGCTTGGGACGCATCACCGGACAAATCATGCAATTGATTTCCGCTGTTGAGAACATGGCTCGCAATCCACAATAAATTGTAGTTAAAGAGTGGCACACTAAAATTGGCTTAAAATAAATATGTAATATAAGTCGCATCTTATGGAAGTGTTTTTTTCATTACCATCTATTTTCAAACTAGATTAAAAGCTTTCATAACCGAGTCACAAATCACAATTCAAAATTCAAGACGAATTGCAGCTATTTTACGTTGTGGATGTACGTAGTTGATGAACACAATTGTGGATGGTGAATTCAACTTGACGAAAAGTAGTTAAGGTTCTAGTATGTGATGTAAGCTTTACAAAGCTTTCTGTTACATTTCAGAGACCAGACAAGCTTTGGCCATTGTCTCAGATATGAATTATTCTGCTTTTTTAGCTTTTAGTTGTTGTTTTGAATTTCCACACAAACAGCTCAAAAGTCATAACGTTTTGCTTGGAACAACATCACAATTTGAGTTTTGACTGTTGATGTTGAGTGGAAATTTGCGAATCTACTGGAAAGTTGAGGCATGAGAGATTTTGGACAGAAAAGGGGTGCTAGTTGTAAAACCATTACCAACTACAATCACAGACCACAAACGTATCTGCTATATACTGCAATTTTATAGTTCGGCCACTCACAGTAAGAAGCAAAATTTTTGAGTTTTATTATTAAGATTATTTTCTTGTAAACTGAAAAGGCGATGCAATGTCATTGGATAAGGTTCTGAAATGAAAGATTTTTTTCCAGATTTTTTAATTTAAAAGCCAGATTCAATCAATGGAATTAAGCACACTTTTGGCTTTAGCCTGAGTTTAAAACTCCATTGATGCGATGGTAGGTGCATTTTTAGCATCTCAGCAATGATAATATACATGATGATGGTAATCATCACTTAAAATAGTTTTTAAAATTTTTAAAATTAACAGCGATTTTTGCTATAACAAAAATTATTGGTAATTTTAATTTAAAAATCAGTTGTAAGAAAACTGTTAAAGATAATTTAACGAAATTTTCAGGGCTTATAGTCAAAAATTTATATTTCCATAAAAAAATTTATTTCTTTATTATCATATTTGTTCTTAACTTTTAAATAAACAAATGAAAAATTTAACGACTTCTCAGTACAATAATTTAATTTTGTTGTTTCAGTTATTTATTTATTTATTTATTCTTCATCTACAAGCTTTTGCTTAACAGACTTATTACAAATATGAAATTATAGAAATAATTATAATTAAAATTTTACAAATAATGTTATTTTAATATGCTAAATAAAATGTTCTTGAAGCGTTCCCTTGATAAATGTAAGTCTAAAGAACTACAATGTATATTAAATGATTTAATTGCTCTAGAAATTGGCTCATTAGATCGTAATTTGTTCTATGCCATTGCTGAAAAAGAAATTGTCTTTCCCTCAGTGGTCTAGCTGGAGTATAGATAGGTATAAGCGACAAAAGGGTGGCGCTGTTATTATGACCACACAACAAATCTCTAACAAACATAATGTCATGCGAGCTCCGTCTGGTGACAAGAGGCAATATTCCCAGTAACTGACATCTAGCCGCATAAGAAGGAGAGAATTAAATCTAAATCTTAATTTCCAGAATATTGTAACGTGCGCTTAGTTCGCAAAAATAAAACTCTACCTTTTTATTTAATTCTACCACTTTTATTCAGTATCTACTTTCGATATACACTTTATTCGAACTCAACTCAATTACGTTTATCCGGTATTCACACTATCACTTTCTAAATTAAACTGACTTCTGGTTGCGTCAGCTCCCTCTTTATATAGAACTGTGTACCATCGAGAGCTTTCTGGTAGTTTTACTATAAACCATAATGTCTAGACACATTCTCTTCCCGGTATTTCTGCACACACACACACTCACTCACAAACAACGTCTTCAATTATAGCATTTCATTATAGCGTTGCCAGCACTTGTGTTTTCGGTTGAACGTTTTCGAATAGGAAATTAGCAATAAATGTTGGGTGCACATTACACTGCCCCCTCCTTAAGATTGTTCGTCCCGAATAATTCCATTTGCAGCCTCGCCACTATATCGATGCAGCCGGTCACAATGCACTACTTTTAACTTGCCTCGTAGTCCTCTTTGGATGCGGTAAATTACGTCGTTAATCCTCGTGACAACTGTATAAGGACCTTCCCAGTTTTGCTGAAGTTTCGGTGACAATCCTTTTTGACGATGAGGATTATAAAGCCACACACGATCTCCTGCTTCAAATCCTGCCGTTGTCGCTTTTGTGTCGTACCGTGTCTTCATCCGGTCGCTGTAAGTTTTCATCCGTTCTCTTGTTCTTTTATGGATGTCAACGAGTCTCTCCTTGAGGTCGTCCACATACTCGTTTGTGTCCTGTGGCTCCTCTGTGGGGCATCCAAATTTAAGTTCGCTGGGCAGCCGCATGGTTTTCCCGAACATGATGTCAGATGGTGTTTGTCCTGTCGAGCTATGTACTGCACTTCTATAGGCCATCAGGAATAGCGGTACGTGCCTATCCCAGTCTCTTTGGTAGTCGCCTACGACCTTGGTGAGGTGTTCTTTCAAGGTCCGGTTGAATCTTTCAACCATTCCATCAGATTGTGGATGAAGCGGTGTGGTTCTCGTCTTCTTAATGCCAAGTAGTCCGCACACTCCTTGGAAGATGTTTGACTCAAAGTTCCTCCCTTGGTCGGAATGCAGATCCATAGGCACGCCAAACCTACTCACCCAGTTAAACACAATCTGGTCGACCACCGTTTTGGCTTCTTGATTTGGGATGGCATACGCCTCAAGCCACTTGCTAAAATAGTCCATTACAACCAGAATGTACTTGTTTCCAGCGTTGGTCTCTGGAAAAGGCCCAGCCACATCTACTGCAATCCTCTCAAAAGGTGATCCAACGTTGTACTGATGCATCTTACCTTGAATCTTCCTACCAGGTCCTTTGGTTGCACACTTGTCACATGTTCGGCACAACTTCTCCACGTCATCTCTAGCATGAAACCAGTAGAACCGATGTCGCACCTTCTCCAGTGTTTTGTTAACTCCCAGGTGGCCTCCAGAAGGTCCGTCGTGCATCTCCCGAAGAACTTCACTGACTTTCGATTGCTGTACGATCAGCTGCATCACATATGATTTACCGTCAGCGGATTCCCATCCTCGCCTGACGACACCTTCTTGCACATATAGTGAGTCCCACTGTGCCCAATAGGCTTTGAGAACTGGACTCCTGTCAGAAATGTCTCCCCATTCAGGTTTCTCTTCATTTTCTTTCCATGCGAGAATGGGTTCGATATCTGGATCCTCCTGTTGAGCGGTCCTCACTTCCTCATTGCTCCATCCGCATATGGGGTCAGCTCTTAGTCGCTGAGCGGTAATATTTTCTTTGTTTTCTTGTCGCCTACAATGCTTGCAATCCTCTTTGCAAGGTCTTCGGGACAATGCGTCGGCGTTTGAGTGCAGCTTTCCTCTGCGGTGTTGAATCTGGTAATCATAAGTCTGCAGTCTTTCTATCCACCTTGCGACTTGACCTTCTGGATTTTTGAAGTTCAACAGCCAGTTCAGAGCACCATGGTCTGTCCGCAGAAGGAATTTCTGTCCATAGATGTACTTATGGAAGTGCTTTGTTGCCAAGATAAGAGCCAGCAGTTCCCTTCTGGTCACGCAGTAGTTTCTTTCAGGCTTCGAGAGGACCTTACTATAATATGCCACCACTTTCTCTTCGCCATCATGCACTTGGGATAGTACCGCCCCGATTCCAACGTTGCTTGCATCTGCGTCGATGATGAATGTTTTGCCAGGTGTTGGAGTTGCCAGCACTGGAGCGTTACAGAGGCGGTATTTGAGTTCCTGAAAAGATTTTTCACACTCACCTGACCATTTGAACTGCTTCCCTTTTTCGGTGAGCTGATGCAAACTTTTTTGCAACTCCAGCAAAGTTCTTAACAAAACGTCGGTAATATGTGGCAAGACCAAGAAAGCTTCGGAGTTGATGTTTGTCCTGTGGTGTTGGCCAATTTCTGACGGAGTCAACTTTTTCAGGATCAGTCTTCACTCCTTGGGAAGAGATGATGTGTCCCAAATACTTAACTTCGGTTTTGAAAAGTGCACATTTTTCTGGATTCAGTTTAAGGTTAGCCTCTCGAAGTCTCTGAAACACGGCTTTTAGATTCTTGCAATGTTGGTCAAATGTTTTCCCGTAAACAATGACATCGTCCAAGTAGACAAGGCACGCTTTCCACGTCAGTCCTTGAAGAACGCACTCCATCAAACGCTCGAATGTTGCCGGAGCGTTGCGTAGCCCAAACGGCATAACTTTAAACTGCCTATATTATTTCAAAACTTGATTACCGATATCCAAAATAACTCCGTGCTGTTTCATAAAGTCGATTCCAATGATGCACTCGTCACATATATCTGTCACCAGGAATTGATGAGTAAACACTAGATCGGAAAGTCGGATCTTCAGACACACTTCTCCATATTATTAAGTCGTTTTAGCTCCGATGTGGAGTTAATGAGTTTTACCTGTCAACCGACGATATACTCTTGCTGCTTCTCCCGTTGCGGTTCTTAGACGGTAGCTATTCGTGTTATGAAGCCACGTCATCTTTACCAGGTCTCGACGTACTATGGATGCTGTGGCACCGGTGTCGATGGTAGCCACGTGTTTGTTCCCGTTAATAGTAGTCTCCACAGTCAGACTTTTGTTGTCTCGTTTGGTCTGAGAGACTTGGATGGTGGTTCTGGGGTCATCGATACAAGAAACCAGCCTATGGGAAACGGGCTGATAGGCAACGCTGGTGTTGTTGTTATCTTGCTCTGGGTTGGATCTCTTGCTTCCACAATGTTGACAAGCGGCTTTATTTGGTGGTAGTCGGCATTGACGCTGTAAGTGCCCGGTCTTGTTGCAGTTCCAAGATCTTACTGGTCCGCTCCGCTGGTTCTTTTGTATTTCAGCTCTTTGGCACGAGCATTCTTCGACTATCGCTCCTCTAAGTTGATGTACTTCATGAGAAGCCTGTTCTGCTGCTTCAATTGTCAATGCAAATGCTAAAGTTTCAGAAAGAGTACGTGTTCTAGCAATTCGCACAGACCTCTGAAGATTTATATCGGAAATGGCACGAACGAAGGACTCAACAGCAAGCTGGTTGATGATTTCTTCTCCAGCATCCGGGTATGCCAGGTGAACCAGTCTTTCGACGTCTGCTTGGAGCTGCTGTAGACTTTCACCCCTTTTCTGGACTCTGTTATTGAGTTGGACTCGGAAGACTTCTTTCAAGTGGCTATCTCCAAACCGTTTATCTATTGCTGCCACGAGAGAACTGAAATCGCCGCCCTTACCAGCTGGAACGGTTTGAAGTAATTCAGCTGCTGGTCCTCTAAGAGCAAGAGTCAGTGCAATGTACTTGTCTTCGTCATCCCAGCCATTTGTTGTTGCGGCTGCCTCAAATTGTCTCTTGTAGACTGGCCAAGAAGACTGTCCATCAAATGTTGGCGGTTTCATCTCCTTTTTCTTTGCAAATTCTCCAGCAGATTCTCGAATTTTTATTTTCCGGATCTGGTCTAATTCCTTGGTCAGAACAGAGAATTGTTTATCACATCGGCTTTCTACGATTTCGAAACGATTCTCTACAACAGAAAGCTGGTTTTCCATACCTTCAACGCGTTCGTCAAGGGCATATACGTTTTTCTCAATGTTGCCCAATTTGCCTTCTAGAATGTTTTTCTGACCTTCCAAAACATTCTGTTGCGCCTCAAGTCTTTCAAGAATATTCTGTTGTTCCTTCTTTTGCTCATTTCGTTGCTCTTCCAGATTCTTTTGTTGTACTTCGAGTTGTTCGAGAACATTCTGCTGTTCTTTCTTTTGATCGTTTCGTTGCTCTTCCAGACGTCCGAGAATATTCTGCTGTTGCTCTTCAATCAGTTTCTTTTGTTGTTCTAATAAAAGCTTCATCATACTAGAAAAATCTACACTTTCACTTAACTCCTCTTCCTCGACTTCTGTTTCAAAAACAAAAGTGTTTACGTCTTCCCCTTGCTGTTCCAAATAGTTGCGCAAGCGCAGGACGAGCTCATTTTTCGAACCCGCTCTAGAAAGATTTCGCTTACCTAACTAACTTTTAAGCTCAATGCAGTTGAGCTCTTCCAACAACTTACCCATTTTCACTGTATTTAACTTTTTTTTTTTACACTTTACTAGTCTCTTCCTTTTTTTTTCAAATAAGTTTTATTTACACTTCTGACACCAATGTAACGTGCGCTTAGTTCGCAAAAATAAAACTCTACCTTTCTATTTAATTCTACCACTTTTATTCAGTATCTACTTTCGATATACACTTTATTCGAACTCAACTCAATTACGTTTATCCGATATTCACACTATCACTTTCTAAATTAAACTGACTTCTGGTTGGGTCAGCTCCCTCTTTATATAGAACTGTGTACCATCGAGAGCTTTCTGGTAGTTTTGCTATAAACCATAATGTCTAGACACTTTCCCCTCCCGGTATTTCTGCACACACACACACTCACTCACAAACAACGTCTTCAATTATAGCGTTGCCAGCACTTGTGTTTTCGGTTGAACGTTTTCGATTAGGAAATTAGCATTAAATGTTGGGTGCACATTACAATATGTATTTTATAAAACGCCTCTGCACACTTTCTAGGCGATCTGAATGAACCTTATAGACCGGATTCCAGATTATATCAGCATACTCCAAGATAGACCTTACCAGAGATATAAAAAGAGTTAGGAAAGTGTGAGGATCAGTAGATTCCTTACAATTTCTTTTAATGAAACCAACAATTGCATTGGCCTTAGCTGTTACATAATCAATATGAGCGCTGAATGTTAACTTAATATCAATAATGACTCCAAGGTCTTTTATTTGATCAACTCTACTGAGGTGATTTTGACCAAGACAATAATCATACTTTAACATCGAATAACATGTGTTAAAAGTGATGAGACTGCATTTTTTAATGTTTAAACTAAGGTTATTTTCAAAGCACCAATTTGAGAGATTGCTTAGGTCATGTTGTACATTAAGACAATCACTAGGTTGTTTAATTTGCAGAAACAGTTTGAGGTCGTCAGCGTACATTAAACATCTACGGAATTAAATAGTTGACACAATGTCATCAATAAAAATTATAAATAAGAGCGGGCCCAGATGGCTTCCCTGAGGAACACCCGATGTACAATGAATAGATCTTGAGTATCTATCGTCAACTAATACTTTTTGTGTTCTACCAATTAAGTGAGACTCAATCCATTTCAACATAGATGAATGAAAACCAAATTTCTTCAGTTTCTTAAGGAGAATTTCATGAACGACAGAATCGAATGCCTTACTAAAATCAGTGTAAATAGTATCAACTTGATATCCACTTTCAATAGCATTTGACACATAAGAGGTAAAATATGCAAGATTAGTGACCGTTGATCTAAGCTTTGTATACCGAAAGAAAATTTCACTGCCCGCCATTAGTTTAACCAATATAAATTTTTCTATTTTTCTCGTCGTTACGAGCGGTGTCAGTGTAGCGCACTGCCGAGTTGTCTACTCAGGCTATAGATCGCTCCATAGTATGTAATTTAATAAAAAAAAATTAAATCAAAATTACTTCACATAACTTTTTTTTATTATATTTAAAATGATATTTATAATCAATAATTATACATTTATTATTTAATAAAAACAGTTAAACGAAATAAACATTTTTTAGTCCAAATAAAATAACTATATAGATTAACATTTTAGATTATTTTTTTTTAACTTTTTTAGTTGTTTTTTCAATAAAATGTTTGTTGTAGTTTTTTCATCTTCATAAAAAATTTTACATTTCAAGCATTCGCTATTTATACAACGTCCATCCATAACGCATGTAACTAAAAAAAAAACAAAATTCAATTATCGTACTGAGAAGCCATTAAAATTTTCATTTGTTTATTTAAAGGTTAATACAAAAAGGTAAAAAAAAAAATTAATTTTTTTATAGAAATATAAACATTTGACTATAAGCCCTGAAAATTTCGTTAAATTATCTTTAACAGTTTTTTTAAATTGATTTATTAATTAAAATTAACAAAAATTATTTTATTTTTTAAATTTTTAAAAACTATTTTATGGAATGATTATAAGTGGGGACTACTTTCGATTAAAATATCTCATCATTTGCACTCTTTGGCTCTTTTTACTTGCGATTATACCTACTATAAGACAAGTTTTGCTATCGTGCAGGAAAAAAACGATGATAGAGATTACGAAAAAAGTGGGTCCTGCAATTCTGTCTATCTGACTCTATATAGATCTACTGCCTTATAATAACCAACTTGACCGATTTTCTTCAAAAACTGCAAATTTTGAAGAACCAACTTGCTGAGGGATTTTTGGAATTAAGTCTCTACTCTCTAGGTCTTGAAATAACGGTACCAGCCATACAACCGATATGATAATACTCATTTTTCTCGAAAACGGCATTGTGTGAAGGATTTGTTGAAGTTTGTCTTTGTTATGATGGAAATTTTTTTTAGAACAAGTCTAAAAACGGTTCCGATTTTGACGAAATATACAGGGTGTACCGTAGTTCGTGTTACATACTTTGGGATGTGATTCTTGGTCATATTCTAAGAAAAAAATTCTTTTACAGCAAAGTCCGTTTCTCTACTTTGACATCACTTTTTGTCAATTTAAAAAAAGGCTAACTTTGGTGTACCCTGACCTGTGTTAAATTCGATTTCTCTGTCAATACTGACGGCAGAGACCTAGTTTTAGACTTAATTTTTTGTAGAAATAAATTGTATTTAAATTGGGCTGCTATAGGCTTAGGTTTTCCAGATTTTAAATTTTAAATGGTGTTCAAATTTTATTCCCTCAGCAAAGTTTTGACTTTGAGGTAATTTTTTTTTCAGAAAACGCCTGATTTCTTACAGATGAACAAAACAATATCAAAAAAAAAAAACTAACGAATAAGTGCACTCAAAAACCCATACATTTTTTGATACTTGAAAAAATACAAAATGGGTAAAATTTAAAAAAAAAAATTTTTTAGCTTTGAGGTTTGTTTGAATAAAACAATAATATAGGCACTTTAAGTAGTTTTTTTATGTATTTTATAAAAATACAATTATAAGAAGTGCTCAAAGTGTCCTCTTTCGAATTGTGAATGCTTGAATGCATGCCAGAGCACGTTTTTGGATTTCATTGTGGATGTTTGCTTTAAGTTTGGGGTATGAATGTTCACTAGGTAAATAAGTCGTATAAAAGAATAAGAAAACAAATTTGTTCATCAATTTATCAAAATAAGTCACGATTGCAGTTTTATCAGAGAGCTTTTTGAAATGCCTTCATTTACGAAAGAAGAATTTTTTTTTATATGGGTTTTGCAATGGAAATTCAAGAAGAGCACAACGAAGATACCAGGAACTTTATCCTTACTGAAAATCTGGCAGCCCTAAGCCTATATTATAGGAGTCTAATTTAAATACAGTTTCAAAGATTATTATTATTATTATTATTATTATTAAGTTCTTTATTTTTTCATAAAAGAAATATACATTAGAATTATATAAAAAGATAAATGAAGCATGGCTTCATGAGCCGTCTGCCATTTGAAAAAAAAAATGTATAATTGTAACTGAGAGATTAATTTACAATATATTATAGTAGATTTTGCTTTGTACATACATATATCAGTTATTATAAAATTTCATAGAAAATAATATGCTTAAAATATAATATGTTTTTATATTTCATGTGATAATAAAATATTGTTCAAACTGAGGTTATTTTAGTAGGTTACCAGTAATTTGATTAAATGACAAATATTAAATTTTTTTTTTTTTTTTTGTTTGTTTTGCTATAAATTGAGATAAAGCATAAGATTGTTACTTTTTCTTTAAAAGACTTTGAGTTTAGTTAAAACGAAAAATTTATCTTACATTTAAAGAAGAAACTGCGTTATTCAGTGCAGACATGTTATCTGATTATTAAGGGCTTTTAGTTTAGCTAAAACAAAAATTATTATGAACAATACTCTGACTCAGAAAAGATTCATGTACGTATTTCGGTAGCTTTTTGCATGTGAAACGTAACAAATAAGTGATTTCCATCCTTTTTCACCATTTAGTATTCTAATACTTTCTTCTAGAGTAAGATAACTGGATCTAAAGTAGAGTCTACGAATCTCTTGTAGCATCGGACACAACGCTAGAAAATGCAGAATATTTTCATTTTGGTTAAGGTTGCAAAGCGAGCAAATTGGATTAATATCCCCTCTATATGGCCTAAAATTAAGTTCGCTCATTTCAGTTCGGATTTTAAAGATCAAACCTATTTCGGATGGTGAGAACTCATTTCTAAAATAATTGTTTTCTCCTAGGCTAAAGTTCAGCTGTCGATAAATGACTCTGGATGGTGACTCTCTTGCACGATCAAGACAGCATCGATACATTTTGTCATCTATTAGAGAAATGCAGTCATAGAGTGTATTTCTAAGTTCTTCAATATTTTCCACTGTTAGTGTCATGTTGAAATTATTTGTAACAGCCAGATCATACCAGTTCTTTATAGGGCTATATCCACGCTGAAAGCAATGCAAAAGAATCCGTTTTTGTAGATTCTGATCGGTACGCTTCATAACCCTAACAACATAATCTGCATTTGCCTTCAAATTTCTCAAGAACATGGGAGGTAATCCTGACTCCACATGAATGGCGTACGATGGGGTATTGTTAGGCAACTTGAATATGCGTTTGAAAAAATATCTTTGTACCGCCTCTATTTCTTCATTTTGTTCGTAACCGTATATTTCGTTCCCATAACTAAAACAACTGTTAATCGTTGCATTGAAGACTTGAAATTTTGTTGCTGAATCTATATAACTATTGCAAAAAAAACTCTGACCAAATGGTGTTTATGGCTGTTTTTGCTTTAGCAGATTTTTGTTTTAAATGAGATATAATATTTAAGTTTGAAGTTAGTACATAACCTAAATACTTAAGTTCGTTCACCACTTCTATTACTTCATTGTCTATCGTCCAGTTACGATCGTAGTTGATAGAACGATTTTGGGATCTGAAAACCATTATTTTTGACTTGGCTGTATTTATTTTGAGATCCCACATATCACAATAACATTTAAGTTTATTGATTTGAAGCTGTAGGGTTAGTGGGTTCTCAGACAAGAGTACCATATCGTCAGCATAAAGAAGTACTTTAATTAGAAGGTCTCCAAACCCGATTCCCCCTGGTATGAATTTTTCCACATCGTTAATGAACAGCGAGAAAATTAGGGGGCTCAAAACGCATCCTTGAGGAACACCTACTTCACAATTAAATGGCCTTGAAGTACATTCACCGTTTTGAACTACTGCAGTCATATTCTGTAAAAGTTTTTCGTAAACTCTTATAAATTTGGACGAAATTCCTATATTTGAAAGCTTATAAAGCAAAGACCTTCTGTTAACAGTGTCGAAAGCTGCCTTCAAGTCAACAAAAAACACGTATAAACACTTTTTTTTGTCGATTGAACGTCTTGCTAGTGTATTGAGAGCAAATATTTGGTCGATAGTTGAGAGGCCAGCTCGAAATCCTGCCTGAAAACAGCTTACTATATTGTTCTGTACTGTCCAAGTGACGAGTCTGTAATAAAGGATTTGGGTAAATATTTTTCTAAGAGAGTTAAGAACAGCAATTCCTCTGTAGTTTTCTGGAAGATTGCGATCGCCTTTTTTAAATATCGCAGAAATTTTTGAACAAAGAAAATTGTTGGGAATTGTTTCTTCATTGAATATCTTATTAAAAAATTCCAGAATATAGTTTAAGAACTCAGGGGGTGCATTTTTAAAGAATTCAATAGGAATACCATCTGATCCACAAGCTTTGTTATTTTTCATTTTTCTTAATGCCTCAGTAAGTTCGAGTATTGAGAATTGAGAGTCGAGATCAGGATTTATAATATTTGGGCGTGCAAAATTTATTTCGTTTTGATTTGGATCAGGTAGCAGAAGATTTTTAAAGTGGTTTGCAAGTATGTCAACATCTAGACTTAGAGATTTTATTCTACTACCGCCATTCAAAATGTGTACGTTATGCCAAAACGATTTTGAATCCCTACATTGAGCGATTTTAAATGCCGTATTCTTTAAGTATAACGCTTTTTTTTGGGCGCACAAATTTTTATAGCACTTATTTTGTTGTAGGTACATGCTCTTAAAAGATGAATTGTTTGTTCTTCGAAAAAGTTTAAATAAGGTGAATGATTTTTGTCTGCTTTTCTTGCATTCATTATCATACCACTTGGAGTGGAAACTAGCGCCCGAATTCGTAACAGAAACTGCAGAATTCCTCACTGATAAAAATATCGAGTTCGTTACATCGTCAACAGAACTTGTGCTTGGATTAGGCATTCTCATAATTTCTTGGCTTAACTTTCGCCTATATAACACTGATTTGCTTTCTATTACAAGACTACAAGTAAAGCAAGAGTTATCGAGAGCAAATATACACAATGAAATCCAAAAACAGCCTCTGGCATGCATTCAAAACGAAGGAGGGCACTTTGAGAGCTTGTTATAATTGTATTTGTATAAAATAAATAAAAAAACTACTAAAAGTGACTATATTATTGTTTTATTCAAATAAACCTCAAAGCTAAAAATTTTTTTAATTTTACCCGTTTGGTATTTTTTTAAATATCATAAAATGTATGGATTTTTGAGTGCACTTATTTATGATTTTTTTTTTTATTATTGTTTTGTTCATCTGTAAAAACTAAAGAAACTCTATGTGGCATTTTCTGAAAAAAAAAAAAATTACCCCAAAGTCAAAAATATCGCAACCCTGAGCCTCAATTCAAATACAGTTTTCAAGATTATTATTTCTATAAAAAAATAAGTCTAAAGTTAGAACTCTACCACCAGTATTGACAGAGAAATCGAATTTAACACAGGTCAGGGTACACCAAAGTTAGCCTTTTTTTAAATTGTCAACAAGTGATGTCAAAGTTGAGAAACGGACTTTACTGTACAGCACTGTTTCTTAGAATATGACCAAGAATCACATCCCAAAGTATGTAACACGAATTACCGGACACCCTGTATAGGAAAGCTTGCCACGTACGAGAACATTCCATTATCTCCATTGGATGTACATTACAGAATTATGAAGTATAGCCAATTTTTCTGAAATGACGGCAATATTCGATTGAGTACATATTTTCTACAATTTCATCAACTGATGGATTATTTGTACTCAATAGTTCGTCTATAATACTCTGAGTCTTTCCCGGATCGCGTTTGGGATTTGTTAATTTTATTTTGAGACAGTTAATTGATAAGAGGGCACGAGTACGATAACTTTGGCGACAAAAAATAATAACGGTTTCTGATAGAGGGGTTCAATACAAGCATTTTTTACTATGGGAGGGGGGGGTCTATCTCCCCCCGTTTAGGCAGTAGGGGCAATTTTATAAAAATTGACTTAAAATCTAAAAAAAAATATTGTAGAACAACGGGAAAACTTACAGATACAATTTATACTTTTTATAAAAGCCAGAAATTTGCACTTTATAACAAATTTTAAATTAAGTGGTTTCAATTTATAGTTTTTGAAATAACTGACTTCAAAGTCAAAATTTAGGAAAAAAAATTTTGAAAAAATCACTTTGAGTATTATGTTTCTCGTGATTACAAATGCCAATAAAAAAAATTTGATGTAGTTAGTTGCTTCAATCAATTTTTTATCAAACGATATAAATTACTTTTTTCTATGTCTTATAGTTTTTAAGATAATTGAAAAATAGTAAAACTATTGAAGTATGCAATATTTTCAAAAAATTAAGGAAATACGTACGAATTTACGATAATGTTAGGAAATATACTATTGAAAGTATAAATATTCATCAGGCAAGTACTTATGTGCAATTAATTTCCGTATGCAACAACTTTCCGCATGGCCCGCTTCGCGGGGCTCATTATTTTAACCCTTTTTCCGCAGGGTTAAGCTGTTCATGCTTAATATGAAAATAGCAATTAATTTCCGTATGCAACAGCTTTCCGCATGGCCCGCTTCGCGGGGCTCATTATTTTAACCCTTTTTCCGCAGGGTTAAGCTGCTCATGCTAAATATGAAAATAGCAATTAATTTCCGTATGCAACAGCTTTCCGCATGGCCCGCTTCGCGGGGCTCATTATTTTAACCCTTTTTCCGCAGGGTTAAGCTGCTCATGCTAAATATGAAAATAGCAATTGTTTTTCTAACTGCAAGTTATTTGATTGAACTGAAAAAAGTTTTGTTGCTATTTTCATATTTAACATGAGCAGCTTAACCCTGCGGAAAAAGGGTTAAAATAATGAGCCCCCGCGAAGTGGGCCATGCGGAAAGTTGTTGCATACGGAAATTAATTGCACATAAGCACCTGTCTGATGAATATTTATACTTTCAATAGTCTATTTCCTAACATTATCGTAAATTCGTACGTATTTCCATAATTTTTTGAAAATATTGCATACTTCAATAGTCTTACTATTTTTCAATTATCTAAAAAACTATAAGACATAGAAAAAAGTAGTTTACAGCGTTTGATAAAAAATTTATTAAAGCAACTAACAACATCAAATTTTTTTTTATTGGCATTTGTAATCACGAGAAACATAATACTCAAAGTGATTTTTTCAAATTTTTTTTCGTAAATTTTGACTTTGAAGTCAGTTATTTCAAAAACTTTAAATTGAGACCACTTAATTTAAAATTTATTATAAAGTGCAGATTTTTGGCTTTCATAAAAGGTATAATTAGTATCTGTAAGTTTTCCCGTTATCTTACAATATTTTTTTTTAGATTTTAAGTCAATTTTTATAAAATTGCCCCTACCGCCTAAACGGGGGGAGATAGACCCCCCCCCCCTCCCATAGTAAAAAATGCTTGTATTGAACCTTTCTATCAGAAACCGTTATTATTTTTTGTCGCCAAAGTTATCGTACTCTCCCCGATAAGAGATAGAACATGGAAGGTAGAAGACAGATGATAGAAGATAGGAGACAGAAGAAGAAAGCAGAAGACACAAGATACAAGGTAGGTACAATATAAAAGATGGATGAAGTTCATCTACATATTTGTCTAATGAATAAAGGAATGAAGGAATGAAAAAATCTCTGTTTCTACCACCGTATTGTAACGTGCGCTTAGCTCGCAAAAATAAAACTCTACCTTTCAATTTAATTCTACCACTTTTATTCAGTATCTACTTTCGATATACACTTTATTTGAACTCAACTCAATCGCGTTTACTCAGTCTTCACACTATCACTTTATAATAAAAACTGACTCTGGTTGCGTCAGCTCCTTCTTTATATAGAAGTGTGAAACATCGAGAGCTTTCTGGTAGTTTTGCTATGAACCATGATGTCTAGACAAGTTCCCCTCCCGGTATATTTCTGCACACACATACATACTCACAAACAACGTCTTCCATTATACCATTCCATTATAGTGTTGCCACTTGTGTTTTCGGTTGAACGTTTTCGATTAGGAAATTAGTATTGAATGTTGGGTGTACATTACAGTACATATTTTAAACGCTCAATAAAAATAGTGTTAGATAATAAGAATTCTGATCATCTTGCATAAGATACGTGGTGCCTGTGTCGTCATGGAGAGCTTGTCTGTCTATTACGTAGATGGTTCAAGGTTCTCAGAAAGATAAACAAAAAACGATTTTCAACGAACTGCCAATTTCTCCGATAGCGATTTCATAACATGAAAAAGGTTTCCTCTATTATCCTTTCGGAATCGGCAAAAAATTGTAGGTTCATTTATTTCCCTCGCGAGGCATGGTTGAGAGAAATGCCCCGGCCCGCTCTGCTTGCGCCACCCTATTTATTTATTTATTTGCATACGACATATCTCATAACAATTTCCTTTTCCTCAACTTCTTTCCATTCTATTATCGTCTTTAGCAAAAGTAACAAAATAATTTAAACAAACAAACATAACTTTTATACCAAATACCTTTGCAAATCACAAAACACAAACCAAAGCACTTAAATGAAGATAAGCAATTTTAATAACTTCTCCGCAATACAATAATTACTTCCATGAGTGGATTGACCTTCGAAGCCAAGACAAAGTAAGAAGAAAAACAAATCTGCCGCTTCATCAACCGGCTGGCACGTCTCAACATCTGGTTAGTCATGCCTCATGCAATCAATCTCACCGGACAATGAAGTTCCAACCCTTCAATCCACAGCTCAAATGGGCTGTTATATTTTTTTTTCTATTTCTCGCATCCGAAGTTGGTCTGACGTATACATACAAAAACCTACAACACATTTGATATTGTAGAAGTCATAAGTTATACGATACCTGTTGGCAAGCACCGCACTTGTTCATCAGTCAGCGCAGTCTTGTTTTCTTGTGGGTTGTGGCAGACGTAAATACCTCGTAGATCTTACTCAAGTGAGATATGTGATCTGCATAATTCGCGCCATTATCAATCTGATAGACGAAGTCAACAACTCCCGAGAAATCACATCGTTCATCTCGAATGATAAAACCAATAATTGCATAGAGAGTGGTAGAGCTCCAGCCGCAGAGTCTAACTTTACCGATCTTGTCAACCAGCAACGTTTCGTCAATGGCGGTGGTATAAAACAAAATGACTTGCAACCTGGAGAACAATTCTCTCAATCACAGTCCTAGTGTCCACATCGGCAGACTAACACACAGCACATATATAAATAACGAACAATTATCGAAATGAAGATCGCTTTAGTTATTCTAGTCATAACAACCTTGCTGATCTGTTTCTCCCAAGCTCTGTTCTTCCCATTCCGGCGCAGTAGTTCCAGTGGTAGAAGTCAGCGTTCTGGACGAACCTACTCGGACATTGCGAAGGTAGTCAATCCCCAGCCATACGCTTCACCTGGAGCTGGTCCGTTTCCAGCCCAGCCGTTCTGGTCATATGGATAATTTTTTAAACATGTGCTGTGTGCTCCCAAGTAGCCCAGTTTGCTTGTAAAGTTTTATTCGACCTACTAACTCACTGTTCGTTGAGCGGTGTTACTACGGTAGACTAAGAAATAAAGTGTAAATATAATTTGTTAAGTGCCAAACCGGTCTGCATTTATTATTTGTTAATAATTGTAATTTGTAATGTTAACAGTTGCAAGATTGCCAGTTTTTGTGTATACGTAAAGGGGAAGGGAAAGAATTACGCAAATCTATGCAGCAGTTGCGATTCGGTTGCTGGTGGTATTTGGCTTCCGCTCGAAAGATGAGTTACATGACGTGTGTCAGTAATTGGTGCAAATGCAAACTATGTTCGTGAATTTTTGAACACGTATGAGCCATTATCACGTGGTCCATTCGCGGCCGAGCGTATTTAAAAGTGAATTTGTTGGAAAACATACTTAACGTGAGTTGAATTTATTTATAGAATGGGACATACCCAACAGCAGAGCTATGAAAAGGGTTTAACGAACTCATTAGAAGTCAGGTGGTGTAGCCGTTTGTTGCACTATGTGAATTGATTTTTCGAAAATTTATCATGAGAGACGTGTTCACAACAGAAGGCGTGTTTTGTGATATTTAGAAGAGACGTTGCAGGTGATTCTTTGCAATGAATTGGATGAACGGTTTTCTTTTAGAGTATGTTAATTCAAGCGGTGCTTTTTCGAAGTTTAGAACATGGAAGCCTTTAGTTTGCGGTTTTCCCATCCTACAAGCTCTGTGGTTTCCTGAGCTAAGATAGCTGTCCGATTGATCTCCAACGAATTAAATGATGTATAGCAGTCTTTTGATGACTAAAAGAAAAAATGTTGATACAAAAGAGCTTGAGTAGATAAAAAGAATTGGTTGAGCTTTAGTTGACCAAAATTTAGCATGGCATTGAGTTACAAAGTCTTTATATGCGATGCCTAATAAATTGTTATTTATTGTTCCATGATTACAGTTTGGGCACGTGTAAGATGCCTGTAGCTTCTTATAAAGGTAGGTGAAGTCACCTTTTCAGGAAACAGCTAACCAAAAATGTTCACCGACAGAATAACCGTTTGCATATAAAACATCTGACGTCGAAAATCGTTAAATTTAAACTAGCAATACTCTTCCATCAAGATTTGCGTTTTATCTTGTAGTGGTGTTGGATAACTGATGAATACGAGAAGCACTTTAAGTTGATGTTGCTTATTGTTTTGGGCTAAACATGAATTCCTTCATGTACAATCAGAATAATTTTTGGGGGCACTTAAACATAGGCTATTAAATGACCACATCAAGCAGCATGCAAATCTATTTTATCTAAGCTTAGATCAAAAGAATGGTTTACTAACACAAATTCTGGAAAACAACATAAAACATTGATGGAAGTACAAAGAGCTCTGGCAAGTGTTAAGATTTATATCTGTTATAAGGCATTTCATTTTCTACTCGATGGTTTTACAAATTCGTAATTCAAAATATTTGAGGGATGATTTGGTTGCTAATGTTGCTTTTTTTTTTTTTTAATTCGTTTATTTACCACTCAGATCGTTATAATTACAAATAAGCTTAAATAGACTTAAAAACTAGATTATATCTTTTGTATTTAGGTAGATGACCAAGACGGTACGCACTACTTACAGTTATTTTACTGTATTTTGTTTTCATTCATCAGTATTTTTGTTTTAATATTTATTATACTAACATATAGCATAAAAATTAAATTATAATTTTCTTATTTTTCGATAAGGAAAATGTTGAGAAAAAACCTTCTGAAAAACGTTTGCTTTTTTGCGGGGAGGAGGGGGGGGGGATCTTAGAATCTACAGCTTACATACTAGAATAAAATAAAGAACTAACAGCTTAACCTAATTTAACTCTAGACTTTAACAGACCAAGATCCGACGAACAGATGCCATTCCATCGATTCCGATATACTCGGACATCGAAAAATGACAACCGCGTATCAGACCCGTCTATACTAACTCTCTAGCTCAGTTTCAGCTGTAACCCAGTCAAGCCACCAATACTTATCTTTGTTTAAATGTTCGCAATTATGAAGATCTGTTTCAGGTATGCTTACGCAGTATCTTACGTTTGTGCCTTCATTTGCTGGATTTCCTGGTTCATACAGAATCCTTTTGTCAGTTGCTCTTCTAGTAATATGGTATATGATAGGCACATTTGTTGGATCAGACAAGTAACCATGTGCATCAAGATATAAAAACGCTTCAGGTGGAATATATCCATTTTCCAGAGTATTCCTAAAATACAAAGGATTAGGATAAAACATCCCGTAAACAAAAGCGTTGTTCGTAAGGTTGGCAGCTCGTGTGAAGTGATTCCTCACTAGGCCTAAAATGACATTATCAATTCTCGATAAACCCGAACTATCTAGTAGCTTTTTGTTGGAGACATAAAGCTGAAAGTTAGAGTGTGCACTTCTGTAAGTCTGCATACACGCTCTAATACATTTTCTTTCGAATAAACGATATTTTTCCATAAATGAAGGATTAATATTCCACCATACTGGACATGCGTATGTCAGAATTGGACGAATGAATGCTTGATACCAGATGATCTTCACATCTGGTCTCAATTGGTTGGAGTAAAAAAGCTCTTGAGTGACATAAAAGCCGCTCTTGCTTTTTGTAGTTGTGATTTGATGTGATCATTAAAATATAAAAACTTATCTAAATTCACACCTAGGTACGGTTCACGACCGTTTTTGATTCAATTAGATGACCATTAGTACTTCTAATTTAAAAATTTTTCCAATTATGTCGCAAATCTGAATTACCTTTTCTTATGGGGGTGCGGAACAGTATGGTTTCGCATTTCCCAACGTTTATTTTTAATTTCCATTCTGTGCAGAATGTTTGTAACCGGTCAAATTTAGTTTGTAACTCAGCTTGGATATTTACAATTCTCGCGCTACTAGCATATAAAATAGTGTCATCCGCAAATGCTAATGAGCTATCTAGTTCTTTTAGAATATCTGCAAGGAATATGTTAAATAGGTACGGTGCAGAAACTGTACCCTGTTGCAAGCCGTTAATGACACCAAAAACTCTATATGTGGTGTATTGATTATCTGTAACAACAAACTTCTTTCCATTAATCATAGAGGAAATAATCTTTATGAGCTGGGGTGGAAAATCATATCGTATGAGTTTAAATAATACGCCGTTGATCCATACCGTGTCGAATGCTTTTTCGATATCCACCAGGCAGGCAGCTGTATTTCTTTTTGCATTTAGATTCCAGTTTACATCTGAAAGTATTTTCGTAATAGCGTGCACTGCCGAGTGACCTCGTTTGAACCCAAACTGGTTCCACGGTACAATCTCCTTTCTTTCGCTCACGTTCAAAATCGACTTACAAATAACTACTTCAAATACTTTTCCGATATTAGGCAGAAGACTAATAGGCCTATAGTTAGAAGGATTAGAAGGATCGGTCTTCTTTTTAATTACTGGAAAAACCTTCGATGTCTTCCAACAAACTGGAAAGTAGCAGTTATTCAATAAGTTATTAAATATAACGCAATATTGCCGTATGATTTCGATCGGTGTATGTTTAAGAACGACATTTGGTATATTATCCAAGCCACTTGACCTTTTCTTGTTTAATTTTCGAAATATATCTACCAGTTCGTCTAGTGTCGTATAGTAGTTGTCAGTCTGTTCGTTCGTTAGTTCGTCTGCTTTAAGTTCCTCAGAAAAACTCAGAAGAGTTGGAATTTCACGATCCCTAAATCTCAATAATTCCGAATTTACTTGTTGCTAATGTTGCCGCCCCATAGATGTGACATGTGAGTTCTAATTCGAATTCATTTAAAAAGATTAAATCCATCCTTCTACGAAAACTCTTAACTGTTTTGCCATCCGGAATACGCAGCGTGTTTTAAATTAAAAAAAAAAAAAACATTGCTCGTACCTCTACTTCTTTTGCTAAAACTAAGCTTGAAGCACTCAGACGAAATGTCCGTCAATTGTGCTACCAAACTAAAAACCTTCACATTTTTGATGGTTGGAAATGAAAATACTTACTTACTTAGGTGAGCATTATAGTTCGGGGTGAACCTGAGTCTCAACCAACATCTTACACCAACAATTTCGATTTCGGCCGAGTTTTGAACCCTATAAGTTGGTTGAGAGGTCTTCTCCCACTTCATTGCGCCACCTAAGACGAGGTCTTCCCCTTCCGGTATTTCCCCGCAATGTGCTTTCAAAAACCCGTCGAGTGGTGGCGTTGATGTCCATTCGCTCTATATGGCCCAGCTATCGTAGTCTAAGGATGCGTACTCTTCTAGCAACCATGTCGCGGCACAGCTCATACAGCTCGTTTTTGTATCTTCTTCATCACACATTGTCTTCGAATATGGGACCAAATATCATTCGGAATAATTTTTTTTCGAAACGGCCATGGGTTTCCTCATCCGCTTTTACAGATCAGCTGGTGCATGCCCCTCTGCCCTCTCGAACTGATCTCTAGCTGCCTTCAAAAGCTCCTCGCCAAGACCATTTTAACCTGCAATTTTATTTGATTTGAGCTTGTATATGGCAAGCTTGACTTTTTCTAGATCGGGAGAACGGCGTTCTTGATCATCGTCCAAATTAAATGGGGTATTCTGTCTGAGAGCGGAATTATTGTCGCCCTGTAATATAGTCTCAGGACCTGAACCGTCGCTAGGTCTGCCAGCGTCCTCAGTGAGGGCTTCAATCAACGATTGGATCTGTGAAGAGCACAACCGTAGATGGCATGCCTCCATTGGATGCAGACAAACCAAGCGTATGCTCCCCAACGTTAGTAAGAAGACTAAGCTGTAGAAAGCTTATTGGCGTTGCCAGCGGGCACTTCTCTTTTGCCAAGCATTTAAATGTGTTAGGCTTAAGTGATACCACACACAGATACTCGGCGCAGACATGGTGAGAGCTGGTAACTTAGGTTCCTTATCATGGCAGCGTCTTTTGGCTTTTCTCCGAACATCTGGAAAGCTATAACAAATAGAAGGTTGCTAACTGGTAGTACAATGGACCGGTATTTAGGTCTGAGTGCTCCGTTGGTATTTTAAAAACCTCCAACAGAAAAAAAAAAAATCTAGTCTGTGGAAATGGCCTTTCAAGATCCCAGTAGCGACTGTGATTCTATATCACCTGATACCCTGTTAAGGTTGGTCATTTTGGAAGAAAAATACTCCTAGTGTTCTTTGATCCTGTTTGTGAAGACGATTTGTAAAAAAAAATATTTAACAACGCTACACCCTACCCCTATCACCCCTAAATGGGTGACACCCGGGGCCTTCCGCCCAAACGCCCCCCCCCCCCCCCCTTGCTACACCACTGCGGCCTAGGATTCAAGGATAATTGAAGGGACACTCGATTGGAAAATCCATTGGCAATCTCTTGCGATTGTAGCTTTCCGACGTCATACATATCTTTTCACAGCGTTAGTTCGTGTGGGTCGTGAACAAGATATCCTCATTCTTACCAAGACATACTGAAATATAATTCAGCACTTTGAGCTTCGTCAAATATAACAAACCATGAGCAAAACGCTAATTTCAAACAATCTGTAGAGTTAACACAAACCTGAATATGATCGCAAAAAGTTAATGCGCGGATTTTTCCGCATAACGTGTGAACAGGTCGCAAGTTGAAAATTTGCGTACTCATTTGCGGATACTTAATTTGCCAGCAAATCAAAACAAACTAATGTGCGGCTTTTGGGAAATATTCTGTCAAACGCCCCTCCGAACTTGCGTACCTACACTGATTTACGTATAGCATTTGCGTTGGATTTTTAACTTTTTATGTGACGTCAGAACCGCAAACATGTGCGGCTTTTTATATTCTATCTGTACTTAGCTTAGAGTGCAAAACTGGATAGAACTCACCAGAAGTCGAAAGTGTTGGCGAAAGATGTTGATTCACCCGAACTGTGATACCCTCCAAAGTAAGTAAGCAACATTCAAACTCAAATTCAATAGGCCAGACATTCTGTGATGAAACTATGTTCATTCAGACGATATCTTTGAAAATAAATTATGCAAGAAATAATTTGGCTAGCCAGCATTTAAATGACAAGACGCATATCATTTCCATTCGTGACACAAAGTAATATGAACATTTATCTGCATTCTGTGTAATGCCATTGTAAGATAACAATTCCAATTAAATGCAATTATATTTATGCTAAAAATCAAAACACAAAAATTCACGATCGTGCTGTCACTTAGTTTCGGTGCACATTTTAAATTTCCCCTTAAATGGAGATTTGGTAAATTTTTCTTTGCTTTTTAACAAGCAAAACTTATATAATTGCCATAAGCAAGGCATTTAGCTGTCCCCAAAACCACATTTACTTTGTACTATTAAAGCAGTATTTGTGAATTTTCGTTCTAAACCAAACATGAAAAACCGTAAAAAATAAAATAAACGAATTCACTTCTGGTTGGTTTAATGCTATTCCAGTTTAATGACGAAGATGTGTCTGTTTCATGGAATCAACTTACCAGTTTCAGTTTGTCACCAATATAAGTTACCATTATGCCTTGACTTCGCAAGTGCAATGACTGGACTGCTTGGTTCCTCTACGTCTACGTTAAGATGAATCATGACCTGGATTTCTTTGAAGGCCTGAAAGCGGAATAAAAACATCAAGATTTGAACTTGAAATTTAAAACTTGTTGGGTTACCTACAACACTTTTGCAAGTGACCTTAGGTTTTTTCTGGATTTTAAATTTACATTTGTTGTAATGTTGCGTTCAAGACACTAAACCATATACATTGTAGCGTTTGGGCTTGCGCATTTGCCAAGTGACTTATTGTTACAGTTATTTTAACAATGAAGATGAATGCAAAAATTGATAAAATACACGAACAAGAGCTTCCTTATCTGTTGATGGTTCCACGCCGTATAGCCGCACTGGGAATGTGATGATCATGGTCTTATAAATGGTTTCTTTAGTTTTTCAGTTGCCACTGCTGTTTTTTTTTTTTTTTTGTCACTATCTGAACAGCTTATTTCAAGCTTGTGAAATAATGTATCTTTTCTTCAAGAGTTTTTTCACCCTTAAGTACTCAGAAATATGTGTCACCGTCATCATTTAGCGAGGTGTTAGTTGTTAGTAAGCAAAAATTAAGTCTAGCACACTCAAGACAACAGAACTAAAAAATATTACAAAATTATTGATAAACATATACAAAAACTAATTAGATAGCTACATATGAAGATGAACGTAAAATTAATTAATAAATATGACAATTACAAAGTTATAAGAAACATAAAAAAAACATAGTGAAGAGAGTGGAGCTCTGGTTCGGATCAAGGACTTTAACGTAGTTTTACTAATGTGAAAATCTATTAAATTAGAGTTTAGGTTCAAAACTTTTATCATACGAGTAAGAGGCTCATTCATGCCATAGTTAGTTCTATGATGAGGACAGTGAAGTAATTCCAAGTTGCGCAGTTGGTATGAGCCTCCCCGGTAGTTAAAACTTATGCATGAAAGCAAGTCAGGAGCATCCTGCTGGTGAATAAAGACTAAATCATTATTTATTCGCCGATGCGAAAGCAGTTGCATCTGCGAAAGTTGAATACGATGCTCATACGTTGGAAGGTCATAAGGATCAATCTAAGGAAGTCCCTTGAGAGCAAATCTAATAAATCTTCGCTGTATACTTTCTATTCTTGAATTGTGGACTGCATAATAAGGAGACCATACTTGAGAAGCATATTCTAGATGGGGTCGAACATGACAGTTATACAGCGAAAGAGTGACGTAAGGGTCCGTAAACTCCTTAGTCCATCTTTTAATAAAGCCTAGCATTGAATTTCCTTTACTTACAATATAATTGATATGAGATGTAAATTCTAAATTGGAACTAAAGTAAACACCAAGGCCCTTAATACTGGACACCTTGCATAATATTTGATGAGAAATCGAGTAATTATGCAAAGTCGGTGTACGTTTCTTCGAAAAAGTTATACTTTGACATTTGCTTGAATTGAGAATCAATCCATTTTTATCGCACCATGTGGCAAAATTTTCAACATCAGATTGTAAAATAAGACGATCGGCCGCGCAGTCTATTTTCTTGAAAATTTTCATATCATCCGCGAAGATTAAAATTTCACTCGATGATAAGCTAAAAGTAACATCATTAATGGGTAGAATAAAGAGAATAGGGCCAAGGTGACTACCTTGTGGTACTCCTAAGTGCGCCTTAAGAAAGAATACTTCTAAATTTAATCACATATGATCTATCAGTTAGGTACGACCTGATCCAATCGACGAAGGTCGAAGCGAATCCATATGCATTTAGTTTGAACAATATAATATCGTGAGATAGTTTATCGAAAGCCTTTGAAAAGTCAGTATATATACAATCTAACTCTTGCCCGCTTTCAAGCGCGTTTGAACATTTATGAAGGAAATATACAAGGTTTGTTACTGTTGATCTTTTCTGTACAAAACCATGCTGCTGTTTGCCAATTATATTTTTAATATCGAAAGCTAAGCTTTCACAAACAAGCTGTTCAAATAATTTGGGGATACACGAAAGCTTAGATATGGGTCTGTAGTTAAGGATATCCGATTTAATACCTTTTTTAAATACAGGTGTAATAAATGATCTTTTCCACAGTAAAGGACCACCAGAAATCGACCAGAATCTAACGACAATGAAAACAAATAATGAAGGGGAAATGCAATTTGGGACTTACAATTTTTTTAAATTATTGGAGGGATGCCATCAGGGCCAGCAGAGTAATCATCGTTTAAAGATGAAATATTGTGAAGAGTGAAGGACTCTTTCTAGGTTAATTGGAACATTATTAAAATTAAATTGTGGACATTTACGTAGAAACTCGAAATAACTACGATCTATATCAACAATAGAATCAGAGAAGGAATTACAAAAATGGTGAGCAAAAGCGTTGCAAATGTCGGATGTTTTTGTCAAGGTTATGTTTGATGTCAGTAAGTATTGTACTTTTGGAAGTTTTCCATGAGTATTGCTCAGGGAAAATACTTTGCTTTCACTATTCCTCTAAAAACTTATTCAAATAAAGGTTTTCATAAACCAAAGCGTTTTTGCAGTTGCGGCAGCGGCAATTGCAGTTGTCAACATTAAGTTATACAGAGACGTCAAAAATTACATCAAAACTGTTTCTGCCACTACTGCAACTACAAAAGCGCTTTGGGTTTGGGAGAACCTTAATGCTATATCCCGGGCAATTAAACTTGTTCAACTCAAGACTATCTCAAACCAAAAGAAGTTGCCATACAAAATGAAGCCTTGAACATCCCCCAGGGTTGACGCAGGTTTTCCTGACAACCCTATGAGTTGTCAAAAAAACCTGTGTTTTCCTGTCCTCAAAAAACGTTAAACCACAAATCACCACACATCCCTGTCATAAAAAAATACATGCCATTTGACAACCCTCAACAAGCCACAGCAAAGAGCTAGGGTGAGTTGATGGAAAACTTAGGTCAACCCTAGAGCTAATAAACACTCATTTTGACATTGGCGACTCCAGGGCAACCCTAGAGCTTCAACGAACAAACTTATTGTATGTCTCTTTCATATTTCGCGGAAGTATTACTTTTGGAGGCCTTGCCAACTCCTGACGAAAGGTGGCGCCTATAATACGCATTCCGGGTATAATTAGGAATCGAATCTACGACCTCCTCCGCTTAAGTTCAAAATGCTTACCACTTCGACCAAGGCTCACTGAGTCCTTCATGCATTGAAGTTTGATAAGCAAGTTAACTTTAACGAGTTTTAAATTTTTTGATGGCCCAATGAGTCTCCCATACTTTGGTGTTTTTGAAAAACGAAAATGATGAAGGTCTATTTCCTTACTTTCTTGATAAAGTTTTTGAAAAAGCTTAGAAGCTATATCTAATGACTACTTAATTTATCAGCCAACAAAAATAATTTAAACTTTTTTAATGGCGGTTAGGTGGTGCCCGTGCCGTAATGGATAGCCTGTCTGCTGTTCCGTGATTGGAATCCCAACAGAAGCCAAAAATATTTTTCCAAGAGTATCGCTTTCTCGACGAATTGGCAAGTCTTCCGATAGTAAATTCATTGCCATGAAAAGCGCTTGCCCATTTCGGGCAAAAATTTTAGGTCCCTTACATTCTCTTACAAGGCATGGTTGTGAGGAATGCACTAGACTTGGGGCTCCCCGCTCTGTTGCGCCACGCTACATTTATGTTTGTATGTATGGTTATTTTATTTTCCAAATGCTAATTAAGTAAACATTTGAGAAAAAAAAATTATTTGGCTTGTAGATATAATAGGTCAATAGGATGATAAGTAAAAGACACTAATTACTTTGTTGATAGGAGCGTTATGCCGAATCAATGTAAATACATACTTCCTTAGTGGCCCAATTATAACCGCATCCGTTACGCTTATTGAACCATAAAAACGAGACTTCGCTGACGCAAAACTTATTAAGAATAACGAGGTGTCATCGGTAGGTCTATTGCGCTGTGATGTCAAGAAATCATAGTGGAACATATGCAATAATTGTTGGCGCTGCTACAAGCTCATTTAGGTATACAAGTACTTACATTGATTTTTTATGGTTACGGTGTCGTGACGGATTTGAGGTGCGAGTCCCAGCAACATCCAATTGATTTTTCACAGGCAAGCCCTTCCGCCAGAGTAATTGAAATACCAAGAAAAGAGCTCCTCCACTTAGCCACTTGAGATTGATAACAAGATTGGCCTTAACAAATTTGAAAGAACTAAGCAAGGCCTTTCCAATTTCGAGTCATATTTTCTCTTAAATTTTTTTTTTTTTTGTTAATTGAAACTTTGGTAAATATTTAGAAGTGGGGCTCCAGCCCAAATCGGTCCAAAAAAATTTTCTAACAATTCTGGATTATTTTATAGTATAAAAATAGATGTTTTGAAGTGGGGGAAGACATTTTGCTTACAGAAAACAATTGCTATTTCCATATTTAGCATGAGCAGCCTAATTCTGCGGAAACAGGGTTCAAATAATGAGTCCCGCGAAGCGGGCCATGCGGAAAGCTGTTGCATACGGAAATTATTTGCTATTTTCATATTTAGCATGAGCAGCCTAACCCTGCGGAAACAGGGTTCAAATAATGAGCCCCGCGAAGCGGGCCATGCGGAAAGCTGTTGCATACGGAAATTATTTGCTATTTTCATATTTAGCATGAGCAGCCTAACCCTGCGGAAACAGGGTTCAAATAATGAGCCCCGCGAAGCGGGCCATGCGGAAAGCTGTTGCGTACGGAAATTATTTGCTATTTTCATATTTAGCATGAGCAGCCTAATTCTGCGGAAACAGGGTTCAAATAATGAGCCCCGCGAAGCGGGCCATGCGGAAAGCAGGGTTAGAGTGCTCATGCTAAATATGAAAATAGCAAATAATTTCCGTATGCAACAGCTTTCCGCATGGCCCGCTTCGCGGGGCTCATTATTTAAACCCTTTTGCCGCAGGGTTAAGCTGCTCATGCTTAATATGGAAATAGCAATTGTTTTCTGTAAGCAAAATGTCTTCCCCCACTTCAAAACATCTATTTTTATACTATAAAATAATCCAGAATTGTTAGAAAATTTTTTTGGACTGATTTGGGCTGGAGCCCCACTTCTAAATATTTACCGAAACTTTTATTTAAGTAAAATTACATGAATCTTTTAACATTTTAGCATTTCTTTAAATACCAGCTTCCAAAAGATAGCGTAAAAAAGGCAAACATAGGATTCTAAAAGTACCGTTAGTGAATTTAAGCTTTTTAATTTCTAGGAAGTACCTAATCAAAGTTCGTCACATTCCATTGAAAATCCATTGTTCAATTGCAATTCGGTGAGTGAGCTAATACAATCAACTGTCATATACTTCACTACCAGGAAAGCGTAATTAGCTAAATCTATAGGTACGCGCTTTCTCCTTTTCTCTTTTTGAATAATAACTTATTCAATAAGTGTTAACTTTTAAAAATCGTTACTTTTTAGACGAATATAGTAAATCGTCTATAGTCGATTGTATTTTCAAAAGATTGTTTCAAGCAACTTCTCTTTCAGTGATTAGGAGATAGCTATTTTACTTACTTACTATCACAAGGTCTGTTCGTTGAACTTTCCCCAGGGTTGACCCAGGTTTTCTTGACAACCCTATGAGTTGTCAAAAAAACCTGGGTTTTCCAGTCCTCAAAAAACACTACACCACAAATCACCACACATCTCTGTCATTAAAAAAAAATACATGCTATTTGACAGCCCTCAAATCGCAACAGCAAAAAGCTAGGGCGAGTTTGGGGAAAACCTATGGCAAACCTATGGCTCAAAAAACACTCAATTTGACATTCAGGGTGAATTTAGGTTTCTCAAAAAACGCTTTGTGGCGACCCTATGGCGACCCTAGGGCTTCAACGAACAAGCCTACAGTTCGGGGCGAACCTATGGGCCTCAACCAACATCCTTATCGATAACGACTTCGATTTCGGGCGAGCTCTATCCAGTTTTGCTCTCTAAGTCATCTTCCACTTGATTGAGCCACCTAAGGCAAGGTCTTCCTCTTCCGCCATTTCCCTGCAGTATGCTTTCGAGAAACCGTCGAGCCGGAGCGTTGATGTCCATCCGATCCACATCTCTTAGCCATCGTAGTCTTGTTATGCGTACTCATCTACTCATCTAGCTATTCCTATGTCGCGGTACAGATCATACAGCTCTTTGTTGTATCTTCTTCTCCACACATTGTTTTCGCATTTCCTCATCCACTTTCGATAAGGTACATGCTCCCGCACCGTAAAGCAGAACTGGGATGATAAAGGTCCTATAAAGAATTACCTTGGTTTTTCAAAGAGGGTTTTGTCTCTCAATTGATTTCTTAACCAAGAGGAGCAACGGTTGGCAAGAGTTATTCTCCGTTTAATCTCCACATTGATGTTGTTGTCCGTGTCTACAGCGGATCCTAGGTAGACGAAGTCCTGTACTTCATCGAAACTATGTCTGTCTATTGTGACGTTTTGTCCAATTCGTCGATGTTCTGTGTCCTTACTTGATGACAACATATAGGTACTTCGTTTTACATCCATTAACCATCAAACCCATTCTTGCCGTTCCTGTTTCAATGCTCGCAAAATCACCTTTGATCTATGACATAACGCTTCCTATTTCCTATTACGTCAATATCGTCTGCGTGAGCGATTTATTGTACGGACTTTTGAAAGATTATTCCTCTGGTGTTGACATTTGAGTCTTGTACAATCTTTTCAAGTATGATATTAAGGAAGTCGCATGAAAGTTTCTCGTCTTGCCTAAAGCTTTTTTCGACATCAAAGGTCTCGGCGAGTTCTTTACTGACGGAGCAGCGTGAATTCTCCAAAGTCATCCTGCATAGTCGTACGAAGTTTTCATCAGGTAAGCCGAAACTAGACGTGGCTCTATAGAGCTCGTCTCTATAAGTAATGTCATACGCGGCCTTGAAATCCGTAAAAAGATGGTGTAGGTGTATAATGATATTAAGTTCTTGGGGTTTTTTCAAAATCTGGCGTAATGTGAAAATTTGGTCTATTGTGGACTTTTCTGGTGTAAAACCACATTGATAAGAACCCATCAAGTTGGTGGCGTGGGGTTTCAGACGTCCACATATTACAGCAGAAAAGATCTAATACGCGACTTAGGCTTATTTTCTATAATTGGCGGAATTGTGATGGTCTCCCTTTTTAGGATCGGGCATACGATACCTGGGTTCCATTCATCGGTCACACTTTCTTTCAACCATGTCCATATCAGGCAGATTAGCATGCTCCTTTCCAACTGATCTCCAGCTGTTTTGAAAAGTTCGGCATCAAGGCCATCTGCACCTGCAGTGTTATTTGATTTAAGTTTGCATATGGTAAGCTTAACTTCTTGTAGGTCGGGGGGGACGGGCATTCTGCTTGACAGCGGAATTAGTGTTTTCATCGCCATTGAGCAGTCTGCCGAAGTGGTCTACCCAGCTCCGCAGTAGCGACTGTGACTCTACTACTATGTTTTTCTACTGGTCTTTAAAGGCTTGAGTTCGAGCTTCGAGGTAGCAATTATTGTTCTCTTTTGCATCAACATTTGTCGTACACAAATAAGAGTTTTTTCTGTTGTTTGTAGCAGTCACCAAAGTATGTATATTGTATATGTTTCATGGTTCCCTGTTCGTTTTTACTCTTTTACTGGCTTGCTATTTTTTTACTATCATCAAATACATTTTAGTTAGTACTTGGGGTCTTAAGACTTTTTTTCAGTAGGTACTCAGAATTTTGACTAAAGTCAACAGAAAGGGAATTGATGCAAGGGTTGTGTGAAACTTTTTCTTTGGTGCAAAATGATGCAAATATACATTTTAAGATGTGTTTTGGTTATGTAATTGTCAAAATATCGTGTTGGTATTTGCTAGCCCAGAATTCCATTAGGTTCGTTCGTTGAATTTGGCCCAGGGTTGGCCCAGGTTTCCTTGACAACCCTATGAGTTGTCAAAAAAACATGGGCTTTCCAGTCCTCAAAAAACGCTAAGACATAAAATTACCACATATCCCTGTAATTTCAACAAAAATATATGACATTTGACATACCTAAAAAAAACACCTGAAAAAAAAATGAGAAAAATATGAAAAAAGCATAGTTCTTTTAACCGCACCGTTAGTATATCGTAGGATAGCCTTTCTGTTTTGATACGGCGGATATTCTCCTTGGCATGGAGTCCACCGAACCTTTGCATTGCTCTACGCTCATATTTGTCCACTCTTCCTGCAAAATACTCCAGAGAGTAGTCGCGCTGGTTGGTTTTTTTGCAGCAACTTTTTTTTTTGAGAATGTCCTCAAATTCTTTATGGGGTTTAAGTCCGGTGTCTGCGCTGGTCACCCGAAAACAATCACTCTACGCTCTTCAAGGAAAGATTTCACAACTCTTTGCGTGTTTTTGGGGTCATTGTCGTGCTGAAAGATCCATCCTTGGGGTAATTGGTTCTGGTAGGCGCCGAGAAGATTTGTGTCCAGTATATCCCGGTAGTCAAAACCTGTCGTTTTACCGTTTATTTGACACAGCGGACTGACACACCATGGCTTGTGAAACACACCCAAACCATTATAGAATCGCTGCCATGCTTTAAGGTCTTTTTGGTGTATTTTGGGTTCAGCTCAGCATTTCTGGGACGTCTAACATACGGTTTGCCATCATTTCCATGAATGTTGACCTTCACCTCACACAACATTTGTTAATGCAAATGTAAGACAAAAAAATGTTTTAAATGTACATTAGCCGTGTTTTATTGAGAATTTTTATATTTACTTCACTAATACCCTCAATAAAACGCTGTACTCATTAATTCAAGTTTATTCCATAAACTCCATTTACCAGTCATCCCTGTTGTTCACTTCTGCAAGTGACTTATTTTTGTTCACTTATCGTTGTTCACTAATCAGATTCCCAATAAAACTCGGCTAGTGTGTCAATTTCCTTGATTTTAATAAGATTCGCCTACAAGACAACTTTGACGCGCTCTTTTTTCTACTCTCTGCCTTAGAGGATTAAAGAAAAAGTTGGGAAAACCACGGCATCTGCCCTCGAACTGACTTCACAAACACCACTTTATTTTCGGATTACGAAACTGTGCCCCTGTTCTGTAACTATCTCCTCAATAAAAGCAGGCGATAAACGGTGGAAAATGGAACAAAATTCTATCCACCGTATTAATAAACGCGGAATAGCTGGGTTAAGCCTTATTCCATAGATTAAGTTACCATTATACCATTTTCCACTTAATTAAAGTTACCATTATACCATTTTCCACTTAAGGCTTAACCCAGCTATTCCGCGTTTATTAATACGGCGGTATGAATTTAGTAGGATTTCGTTCCGGTTCTCACTGTTTCTCGATCGATGTTATCGATGCGATAGTTACAGAACAGGGGCACTGGTATAATGGAATTTACGAGTTAAGAAAGGTTATAGTTTTCCTTCTTGTTCTTTGTTCCTCTAAGCTCTCTGCTGACTTGCATTAAGAGGTGTGTTTCTTTACTGAAAATTCACACGAAATGCACCGAAAGTCGGTGAAAGTCAGTCAAATATTGTTCCAGCACAGCGATTTTTCGCAGCAGTGCACAAAAGAGAGTGCTCACGAGAGAGTAAAAAATTTCCCCACCCTGCGAATTTCTGCCACCTAAATTTCTGTGGGCAGAAATCGTGCACAGCCAAAACAAATACAACAACTGTCAAACAGACGTTTTTCTAAGCGTTGCTGCGAACGTTTGTTCAAGACCGTTTCTTTACTTTTGAGAAAATTACGCTCTTTCAGAGAGTTTGTGAGAGAGTTTTACCCCCACTCCTTAAAATTTGACAGATTGTGAATTTCTGTCCACAAAGTAAAGAAACAGACCTAAGATTTCGTCTTGTGGAAACAAGCGCAGCCAATCACCAGCTCACGTCACGTTACGTTGTGTCAAGTCTCTTCTCCAGAAAAGCTGTCATTTTTGGTGACGTTTGTTTTGGTTGGCGGCTGATTCTTTGAATAACTACGGAGTAAAAAAAATTGAAACTTTATTGTTCGTTATCAAAGAATTTTAAAGAAAAAACTTATAGGTAAAGAAAAACTACATAAAAGAATACCCCTTGCAAAATCTACAAACTAAAATTACATATAAACTTATCAAGTTTGAGTTATTTCGACGACCTGGTGCCCTCAAACAGTTCGTTTTTGTCCAGTCAGTACCTCGGAGTACTGTTCAATAAACAGCTTTACTAAAATCGAATTGTTTGTTTTCACTTCATCCTCGCATTCTTCAATCTTCACAACAACTCTTTGATTTAATTAGTGCATTTATCCAATTCAAATTTTATGTATTTCTTTTGCAAAATTAATAAAATTATGTCCATTGTATCTTTAGTTTATTCTTCGAAGGGATCAAACGATCTCCGATTTCATCGTAGTAATGGAAAACCTAATTGATTGTAAGTGATTGTATATAGTACATAAGTTATGAACCTGTATAGTTTTCATACTACAAACTCTAGCTGATGTTGAAGAGACTACTTGCAATACAAACTCTGTCTGGACCGAACAGGCCTTGGATTCGTTTATATCTCTACTAAAAAACGTTAAAAAAGAAAATCCACAAAAAGATCTCCAAGATCTGCTGCCTATTGTTTCCACTAAAATGCTTGAACGAAAATTTGGATTCACCTACGAACAGATTGAAAGAAAGTATAACAGCCTAAAGAAAATGTTTGCAAACAAAATGGGCCAAAATGAAGACATAGAGCCGTAAGTTTCTAAAACAAAAAGAAATCAACTTAATTTTATCTCCTTATACCTCAAACAGAGAACTCATTAAATTATTTGGCAATGAAAAAAGCTTTCCTCTAAAGCGGATAAACAATCAGGAAGGACCAACACCAAAGAAGGCCAAACCATCTTCAATTGAAGATGAATCACAGAAGTCAAATAGTACGAAGAAAGATGATTCTATTTTTTGTTTTCTTTTATATATATCAACTCTTTAAAGCATCACCACAAAACGTCGATGAAAACAAAAAACTATGGTCAGGATCGTCTACGAGGCTATTTCTTGAACTGCTGGAACAGCTTCGCCCGCAACTCGGTGAAGAACTCGGCACAAAAAAGGAAATGTGGAAAGAAATTTGCCGACGTATGCAACAGCGCGGATACACGTACACTTATTCCCAGGTTGAAAACAAATGGAAGGCTTTACTAAGAGTATATCGCAATCGTTTGGATGGTATGCGTAGTACATCAGGGAATAAGTCGTCTTTTCAGTGAGTAACAGCGTCTCTTATGAGATTCTTCAATTGTTTTTTTTTTTTTTTTTTTCATCGGTAGACCACCTGTTCCCAATGGTAAAGCTTGGCCAGAACTTTTTGAATTGGCGATGAATGTTGAGAGAGAAAAATCTTTCGACTTTGATGTCAGTTTTGCCAATGATGCCAAGCTGCCATTTGATGATGATGGCTACGATGAGGAACCATTAGAGTTTGAAGAAGCATGCTCACTACCCAACGTCGAGGTTCTGTCAGGTAAGTCAGTGCTAAGATTTGGCTTTAAAAGTTTATTAGAACAGCGAAATTTCTTGTAGAAGTGCCGGATCCTGTTTTGATAGATGTCAAGCCTTCAAAACAACAACTGAAAAATGCCAAATCTGCAAACTCAACAAAGAATCCACTAGAACTAAATGATTTGGACAAATTGTTTACCGAAATTGAGCAAATTCGAAAAGATAAGAAAAAACAACAAAGTGATTTAATTGCGATTAAGAAACAGAAACTGCAAGCCTACAAGGAACGTACAGCACAGATTACAAGAATCGGAGATGGTCTCAATGCTCTGGTCGATTATTTTAAGAAAAAAGGTGGCGTTCTTTAGACTTAAAATGGTTAGTATGTTAAGAATGATTTTTGTCTATGTTACATCGACTAACAGAGTATGAATATATTTGTTCAAATGCTGGAGCTCGTGATGATATTTGTTAAGTGTTTTGTGCATTTTATTACCTATTCCAACTTATCAGTTTTGTTGCTTAAAATACAGGCAGTGGTATTGAACTTGACTTAGTTAATTGGATAGTTCCAAAACAGTTTGTATTAAGTCCAGATATATATGTATATGAACTGGGAGGTAAATGAAAAAAAACGGTGATAGTAAGAATACATTTGCAAAAATATGGATGTACGATTGCACAGTTTCAAATGGATGCACCAATGGAGACATCGAAGGCCAGTTAACTTTTCTTGGACGGCAAGGCAAATCAGTTATCGACTACTGTATGGTAAATAATGACTGGAAAGACTTAGTGAAGAATTTCGAATTTCAGAGTAAACCATTCTCCGACTACATGCCAATCACAGTAGAATAATTATAGTGATGAATGTGCTACAAACGAAAGAACCTTTGAACTTTTGCCCAGGCTGAAACGGAATAATAAAGATGTAACTATTTACCAGCACAGAGATATCGCGGGCAACTGTAAGGCCGATGAACTCGCCAGAAAAGGAACCGTTCTACCGATATCAACCAGCAGGTTGAATATCGGTATACCAATCGCTACATGTAAACTTATGCTAAAGCAAGAGGCAATGGATAGAACAAATCATTGGTGGAACAGTATCACCACGTGTGTGGCAACAAAACAGCTATGGCCAGGACTTGATCCAAAACGCACAAGGCATTTGCTATCCATAACCAGATTGCACTTTAGCTCCGTAATCAATGTCATTACAGGACATTGTCTGATAGGCAGACACGCCATAAGACTTGGTGTGCCCTCAAATGACTTCTGTAGAAGTTGCTTAGATGAGGAGGAGGAAGAAACTATTCCACACCTCCTCTGCTCATGTCCTGCACTCTCCATTAAAAGAAAACGGCATCTTGGAAAATATTTCCTCGATGATCTAAACGATCTGGCGAACACAGATATCCTTCATCTCTTTCGCTTCATAAAAAGCTCCAAATGGTTTTGTTAAGTGGGGTTCTTCCTCACTTAAATTCTTATGGTATCACAACGGACCAAATACTGGTCTAAGTGTGTCAGTTGGTTTTCCTGGCAACCATTTCAACCTAACCTAACCTAACCTAACTATTTACCAGAAAAGGTTAAACAAAAACCCACCTTTTATAGACGTAGAGATGGAGTCAACTGAAATTACCGCCATTGGTAACCCAAACGTAAACAAAAGCTCTGTAAAACACAAATGGTTTGACAAAGAATGCATGACTGTTCGTAAGAAGTCTTTCCAATTGTTGAAAGCAACAAGAACTTCGTACTAATGACATCTACAAGAAACTGTGTTTGAACAAGAAAACTGTTTTTGAAAACAATTAAGCTTACAATCTTGGTCGAATCAAAAGCACAAAAGAATTTTGAAAAACCTCCAGAGAAATTAATGGAACTAATTTAAAGATTGGAATAGGAGTGTCTGCTTGTGATCTAGCTATTCACTTCAGATCTCTTCTGTACGGCCAATCGGAAATAAAATTCTCGTTTGGTCAACCTTGGTTGTATGATAACATTTTAGACTGTGAAATCGCAATAAATGAATTGAAGTCTGTACTTCTGAAAGGAAAAATTGGAAAGGCCCCCGGAGAAGAAAGAGTTCCATCAAAAACGCAACCGAAACCTTGCACGAAAAACTCAACTCTCTCTTTTACAAAACCCTACAAACAAACAGGATCGAGACAAAAAAGTCAATGATCTTACCGCTGCCGTTAACCATTCACTGCAGAAATCCCGTCCTCTTATAAAAATAAGAGGAAAACAGAGACCACTGTGGTGGAGCTCGGGGCTAGAACCGCTCAGGAAGGAATGTAGAAAACTTTTCAACCGAGTTAACAATCCAAAATCTTAATAGACTGGGACTCCTACAAGGAATCCCTCAAAACTTATAAATATCAATTGAAGAAAAATAAAAGAACTTCCTGGAGAAACTTCTGTGGAAAAATAGAAGATACTTCAGAAGCTTCTAGATTAAGAAAAATCCTCTCAAAACTTACGACCATGCCTAGCAGTCTGAAAACAGCTGACGGCTGGACAGAAACCTGCGAAGAAACGCTTAATCTGCTTCTGGGCACTCACTTTCCAGGCAGCTCTAAGAACTTATGTAACCATGTTCCATTCAGGTAGCATAATAACAAACAACCCCGATCTGATTACAAGGGAAAAACTAGTTTGGGCCATTAACAACTTTGATCCATACAAATCCCCTGGACCTAATGGTAAAAATATGTTGTGCTTTGATTTCCCACACCTTCAGAGGAAGTCGTCGTGCGTTGAACTCAATGCAATTTGAGTTAACTCGTTGCACATCGATTGCCCAATGCCTTGCATTGGGTAAAACGTGTATGCATTTTAGTCATCAAATTGTGCTGAGTTTTCAAACGCATCGGCTATCCAATGTTGAACTTGGAGTTCGCGATCTGTTCTATGACACGATAAGTCGAATTGTAGTTTAACCATTCAAGTGCGCGGTTGTTTGTCTCTTTATTTACATTTTCATATTAACAAATAGAAGATACTTCAGAAGCTTCTAGATTAAGAAAAATCCTCTCAAAGAGTCCAACCATACCTAGCAGTCTGAGAACAGCTGACGGCAGGACAGAATCCTGCGAAGAAACGCTCAATCTGCTTCTGGACACTCACTTTCTAGGAAGCTCTAAGAACTTATGCAACTATGACTCCATAGAAACAGGTAGCATAATAACAAACAACTCCGATCTGATTACAAGGGAAAAACTAGTTTGGGCCATTAACAACTTTGACCCATACAAATCCCCTGGATCTGAAGTGCTCCCGAAACTCATAATAAGGGAAAAGTGAAATGGGATCTTTTTCGAGGGGAATGATTTCACGTGAAACTCATAATAAGGCTGGTTATTATCCCTGTCCTTGAAGTAATTCTCATCGGCTGTACGACCTTAAACTATACTGGGTGCGACAAAAGTGACCCAAAAATCGATTTTTCAAATGGAAACCCCCATTTTTGATTGCAGATTTGGAAAGAGCGCAAAATTTTACGAAAAAACATGTATTTTATTTTTTTTAATGATATTATTAGAGGTGCAGCGCTTGAAATAAAAAATACGTGAAAAATGAAAACATTGGTCTGAAACCCTTGGAAATATCGCAGAATATTCGTTAAAAAAAATCAAAGACCCCATATCCGACGTATTTTTCGACGAGGACTGCCACATTTCCAGGGGTTTCCATACTTTTGTCGCACCCAGTATATCGCACTCACTATCCCCTCTTCTATGGAATCTAGTCGTCAATGAACTCAAAGGGATTCAAAGTGTCCTAGACAAAAAACTGAACTGGAAAGCCAATATACAGGAAAGAATCAGGAAATACACCGTAGCCCCATTTTACTGCAAAAAAGCCATTGGCACTAAATGTGGTTTCTCCCCCCAAATCATCCACTGGCTCTACACCGCGGTCATCAGACCAATACTCACATACGGAGTAGTGGTATGGTGGACCGCTCTTGATAAAAGGTGCTACTGCGGTAATCTAAGCAAGGTCCAACGAACAGCTTGTTTATGTATAAGCGGAGCACTGAGATCAACACCCTCAGCTGCCCTAAATATACTCCTTAATCTCATACCACTAGATATCCTCAGCAAACAAATGGCCGCAAGTACAGCCATTCGTATCCGAGCTAAGTATCTCCCAATGGACCGATAACAACATCGGTCACGCTACAATCCTGAATTTATTCAGATCAATCCCTTGCCACTCCGACTTCACCATCCCCCAATTGGTTTTTGATAATAAGTTCCAAGTCTCAATCCCACCGAGAACGACCTGGGAAGACGAAGAATTTTTGAGAGATGATTCAATTCATTTCTATATGATGAACATAACCGGCTTAACGTAAGTCTCTCATTCCGCCTTCCAAACCATTGTAGCGTGTTCCAAGCGGAAATTCTGGCGATCAGAGAGGTCCTATCATGGCTAAAAGAAAACAAAATGTGAACCAACTTTCTGTGATGAAACTCAAGCACTCCAAAGCAAAAACGAAGAAACTTTTGATTAATCACAGATATATTACATAAATATTCCTTAATACTTCTACAATCAAAACGATAAAAATAGTATGTCATTGGTAGGGACACAAATTACTTCCAGAGTTTTATTACTCCGTCACGAGCGGCTGATACGATGAACGTCTGTTGTTTGTCACTTTTGCACATCAGAAGATCTGTTATTGCATCATGATGACTGTGTGATGGCATTTCGGGACCAGATCGTGGAGTTTCTTCTGTAGAGGCTCGCAATGAGCCCAAATCGGTTGTGGCCAGAGAGATTATATTTTCTTCGATAACCTGACTTCCATCAGTTAAACGGGAACTAAAGAAACAATGGGAAGGGAAAATTGATATTTATAAGATTATTAGAAGCTAACAAGTTATGTACTTATAAGTGAAGGAAACATCAGCCAAATTATCCTTTGCCGATGGAACAATAAGTGAGGAGTTCTTAGGCGTCATCAAATCCCAGTAACGAATTCGTTGATCTGAGCTGCCGGTCAATACAAATGGCGAATTGTCAACAACTCCAGCCAGGATCCCACAACTCGTAGATGGATCGTTCTAAGTGAAAGAAAAAAATTATTAACACGAAGACAGAGAGTGAAGGAGGGAGAAATGACTACATTACTTACCACACTAGTATTTGACATCACTGGTGCATTACTTGCCCACAAAACAGTTTGCCTATGGCCAGTCTCAATATTCCAAATAGATACCTCGTTGTTCGACTGCGTAGCCGATATTAAGCACGATGGCTCTGTTGGATGACATGCAACTTTTCTTATCCAAGAGTCAGAGGGATGCTTGATTTCTGCTATCGGCAGTTGAAATCTTAAATCCCAGCAAATGTGTTTGCCTCCAGAAGTCCCAGCAGCGAGCCATGAACCAGTGGGATCTGCACATATTGCTGTGATGACCCCATGCCGCAGTTCATTCTGCAAACGCCAAGCGCTATTCTGCATGCGAGTGTCCCATGCAACAATAGCCCCATAGAGAGTGGCATAAATGATTACACTCGGCGAAGACTGTTCATATGTTTGCATATCAACAACTGGTCCGTCGTTGTGTTCACTTTGGAATACAAAAATTGTTTCAAATTGAAACGAATGTGAAAGAGACTACATACTTTTCATGGGTGTAAATGGCATGCTGCAGTGTCATCTTGGAAGATTTCCTATCAATTCTCATAATCAACAAACTTCCGTCTTTTCCACCAACGGCTAATGATTGCCCGCCATCACAAGCAGCTAACGAATAAATTGGTGTGTTGGCCGAATACACTTGGCGAGACTTATTGATGCCCTGATGGCCATAAAGCTTGTTACAGTCCCACAGTCGGACTGTACCATCAATGCTTCCACTCGCAAAAAGAGAACCATGTGGTTTCACAGAAGTCATCTTGATCACTGAGCCACGATGCTCATACAAATGAGCTATTATGGTTCCATTCATGCGCCAGCCAGGTGGGTAAGGGGAAGTACTCCTTTCATGGTAGTAATTCTGTGTGGCATTGTATCGTCCTTTAATTTTACTACGAAGCTTCTCTACATCGAAGCGGCATTCAGATGGGCGTTCTAAGAGTACACTTAACCGAAACTTCTAAAAATTTTGTTGGAAGTAACAACTTACCAGTCCAAAAACCGCGTTCTGGAATCGTATATTCGCCCAAAGAAGCAGCAGCAGTCACCGGAATCTGTCCAACCATAGAAGGACTACCACTTTGAACGGGAGAAACTGTCATATCTCCTGAGGGTGAAGCCGCTGTTGAATGTCCATCGTTGAAGATATGCTGCCACTCTAAGTTTGAGTTTGGATCACCGTCTTGACGACCTTTTTTCCTCGCATCCATTTTCAAAGACTTATCAGCCAAGGGATAATCATGGCAGAGGACCATTTTTCGATTGATGACGATACGCCCGTTTTGTGATGGTTCCTCTGGTTCCAAGTGCTTGTACTTAACCTTGAGAATGTAGGCTTTCATCTCAAGAAGCTGCATTTCGATTTGCTCATTCAAACCTTCCGAAATAAGACGACGAAACAGCTAAGGAAGACAAATTGATCATACATTCGCCTTTTGACTCTTTGACTCTTCACTTTCAAATTTCAACTCACGTTCTTTAAGGAAGTCCCAACCTCATCGTACTGAGGCAGCATGCCATCAGGAGTGTTTAATCGCACATTCTTGCGATCCTCCAAGGTGGTCACAAATTTTTGAATGTCAGAATATCTAAAAGATTCATGATAAAATGCAGTCAAATCAAAACGAATAAGTATTGGAACTAACTTACTTCAAGACACTGTCGTAGATGATTCTTGGAACGGGTGGCAACAGACTATCGAGCAGGAGTTCAGGCATCTCCACTTGAATTAAAGGCATTCGTAGAAATTTCTCAATGGCAGGCATTATCTTGCATTGCACATCGATGTCATGAAGAATTTTTGCCGTTGTCGAGATCATACCAGCTATCTCATGCCGAATCCATAAATTTGGATGACACAAATAACAAGCCGATTCTGAAATCATTTCAGTTACGGCTGGCTTCCGAATGTGCCCCAATTCGATGAGGATGGTCACAGCTCGTATGGCTTTTGAAACAACAAACTCTTCGCGATCAGTGAAACCCTATTGTAAGGGTGATTTAGTTGGCTAAGAAACCAAGCCCTATTAAACTATTACTTACCTGTTGGAGGAGAGGGACAAGTATATCGGAAGCCTGCCATCCGACATATCCTGCCACTCCGGAAATATTATCGTAAAAAGCTCCACGTAGGTTTTTGTCATCATCGTTAAGGAATGTCATGATATGGGACAGTACAACATCATTGGCTGAAAAAAAAACCAAAATTAAAATATGATTTGAGAATCGAATGTTACCGGTAAAGGGGAGATGGATGTGAGGGTGTAATATCGTTATGGTTTAAGGTACAACACTTATCACCAAGTGTCATGTCGATTAAGCGAAAATTTAAAAATTCTCTAGAGCTTGAATATGATACCAACATCAAAGGACTCAACATCGTCACCTAACGCATCTTCGAGAAAATTAGAATAAAATTGAAGTACCCCGCTCCGAATTCAATGAATTTATCTCACACGAACAGCTCGTTTGTGAAACCAGATGTGAAGTTCCGGTCTTCACCCATACAGTTGCACAGGTTGAACATAAGTAAGTAGGGTGGCGCAACAAAATTATGGAAAGCGTTAGCTTATGTGAAAGCGCTTCATGGCATTGTGCAATGACTGGTCGAGGGTTAACAAATTCCTCGCGATTGGCGATACCCATAGAAAAACAATTCTGATGAGATTTGATCTTCGAACCCCCAGCTTAATTTTAAATTCTTATTATTCAAGATTTGTTCCCACAACTGTTTGTCGTAAGAAACTACAAAAGGAGTAATCATATCTGGACAGTTACCATCAAAGTGAGTTTAGAGACACCCGCAGCACCTTAAAACTTTACAGGGCTTACAGGGCTTGATAAAATAATAATAAATAAAATTTAAAAAAAAAAATAAAAAACGTTCGGGTTACAGCAACACGGATTTTTGGGTTTAGGAAAATAATGCGACGTATTAGATGAGATTTGGAAGAAGATCGAAGTTTCGAAGTTACGTTCTATTGTAAAAAGTAAGTTTAATAAAAATGTTTACGTTGCCTTCTTGGGTTTAGCCTAGGCTCCTTCACGGAAACCCTTGTGAAAGCACCATCGCCCAACCTTGAGCGAACGCATGCGGCTGGTTCTTCATTGACCAGTTATATGACCGCGACTTGTCGGTAGAGTAACCATATTGCAACATTTTAGATTTTGGATGTGGTACGAAAAGCGTCCGCACCGACCGAGACGGTACAAAATGGGCGTCTTATGGTGGCATTTACCAAAATGAAATCTTGTAATACAGGAAACAGGGCCCGTTTTTTAAATGTAAAAACGAAGCTTACCAGATGATTTACTATGGAACAGATCAGAATAAAAACGGACTCGGTATCATTCTTGTGAAAAAAAACTACTTGTCAGGGTGTTGATTATTTTGAAGCCGAGTATAACCGTTTGATATCTTTTAAAATAGTGATGATGATCATGATTGCCTGCAAAAAACCTGCTTAAAGAGAGCTAAATCATTGTTGAGAGTTTGAAAGGGACACTACTCACAAACCAAAGAACCATAGTGGCCGAATGATAAAGCTAATCAGTGATAAGTACAAAGAAATTGACCTTAAAAGCATGGTCAAAGTGCCCCTCAAATAATAAAATAGATGAAAAGGCTCGCCTAGGAAGGGAATACAGAAGCTGCAAGAAAAAAGCGAAGAAGAAATGCGCCCAGCTCAAAGCAAAGAGCACGGAAGGCATGTATGGGGAGCTGAAAGAAATTCCTGCCACAGCCTGATGCAAACCAAGCTATTCAAGAAACATGACAAAATAACTTGAATAAGTTCACATGCTTGATCATGTAGTTAGTTCAAAGTTAGCCTTACATCACCATTCTGTTCTTTTATCGATGGATTTGGAGAGAGCGTTTGAAAGAGTAACTACGTATGGTGTTATAAAGCAACTTAACGAATGGGGAGTGAGCAAACAACTACCTCAGGTTATCGTCAAGATAAATGGACACCTTTCTAATGTTACTGTCATTCAGAATGGCATACCGCAAGGTTCGCCAATTTCAACTGTTTTATATAACGCTTACGTAATCCCACTCCTTGAAACACTTCAATCCATACCATACTTACCTATGCCGACAATATTTTCGTCATAGCATCGGGCAAACCAAACGAACTGAAAATACAATTAGTTCGACTGTAACTAAAGCTCTTAATTGGTGTCAAGAATCCGGTGCAAAAATGCCAATATCTAAAATAGATGCATTGCATGTTTGCAGAAAGCACCATTGCACAAAAAACGACTTGACTATTGGACCTATCAGTATTCCTCTTTTAAACAGGGTCAAAATCCTGCACAAAAACTTGGAAATGGCTTTCCCATGAAAAAAAGTATCCAAAAACTCGACAAAATAAACAACTTGCTCACTTACTTCACATGAATACTGCAATCGAGATATCAGAAACAGATAGATTTTTTTAGAGGGGCTATACAACATGAATTGAGTGTATACTCTCACTGGACTAAACAAAATGATAAAAATGTGCCTTAGGAGCATTACCTTCTACTCCCATCGAAGCTCTACTGGCTGAAGCTAATATTTTAGATTTTAAATATATTTGAAGGTATACTTGCGCAGGTAAAAGTTTTTTCCAAAAGTATAGTAAATACAAAACATGCTCTTCATGAAGTTTGCAAATTAGGTTGGATGAAAGCTGAAAACTTAAATAACAAAAGTGCTGTTTATAGAACAATCCGCTATATGAAAGCTGAAAGAATAAGACCCCTCCTTGGCTATTTCCTGAATTTCTTATAAACACTTCCTTGCGACACAAAAGAAAACACACAAAACGATGTTTTCAAAAAGAAGTTTGCCGAAGTACTAGCGACTGGTAATTTCAGTTGCGTTCTCTATACGGACGCCTCTTCTAAGGATGGAATAACGGGTTTTTGCGTTTATAGGCTTGGCAGCACCTGCAACACAGTTTTACTGCATCAACTTACCACACCTGATCGAAACTCTGATCGTTGCTCTGATTGAAGCGTTTAAATTTGCTTTAAACTCAACAGCCAAAACGGCAATCTGCAGTGACTCTCTGAGGCCAATTCTTTGAAAATAAAATAAAATAAAAACTTGAATAAGGAAACAACAGTCTTCAGAATAGCTGGTCAAAGAAGAATAAGTTCTCAGGAGATTCGAAGTTCATAAACTATTAAGGACAGCTTCTTGTGGATAACGACAAAATCTCTTATTGAATGAACAATTTTCTGGAGAATACTTTGCAGAAGCTGAACCTGAGTGAAAATACCCTACATCCTGGTCGAAGTTGGTGAAGAAGTTAAAAATTCCAAAATAAGGTGCTGGGCTATACGAGAAAACATATTAATTTTGGAAAAAGATGGGAGACATCGACCTTTAGATGATTCACGATCCGCAACTCCAAGCTTATGAGGTAGAAGTACGTCTAAACAATGGAAACAAAGTTACCGTCTTCCACTTTACAAAGTGAAGGGACATAGATACAGGAAATTGCGACAACTATCGTTCGATCAAACTTACCACATTTTCAAGATCATTTAGTGGGTGTTGGGTAGCCGAAGGCGATGAATAATTAACTATCTGATAACCAATGCGGGTTTGTCACGGCTTAGTCAACAACAAATGCAATCTAAAGTATGTATAAAGATCTTAATAAAAAAACAACGTGATTGCCTCGATGAATCACCATCAGTTGCTTGACCTCGAAAAAAAATCTATCGACAATCACAAGGTCTTATATGGGTGGCCATCACACAACGAGGAGTTCCAGAGGCCTTTGTGCAGATGATCTAGGTTATGTATGAAGAAGTAGTGACGTAGGTAAAATGTCCAGCTGGAGTCACCAAAGCCTTCCAAAACACAGAAAGTGTACACCAAGGAAGCGTTTTGCTATTTATTGAAGACCTTAACTAACTGATCGAAGGTGTACACTAAAATACATAAACTATTCTTTGACGACAATGAGGCAATCATAAGCGAGGATCCAATACCCATGCAACAATAACTTATGGGTAGATATTTTGGATGGAAGGAAGAACCGTATAAGTCCAAAAAGGCTGAGTACTTGTTGCCTGTTTTCTGATGCAGACATTTATTTGAATGGAAATGTGCTTCCAAGGTGTAAGAAGCATAATTATCTGGGATCTATGACCGACTTTGCAGGTAGGCAAATGCAGCCAAACAAAAAGCACGACAAATGTTAATGCAAAAACGAACTAGAACTGCTTACGATCAGTATAACGAGATTTACAAGGAGAAAATAGGGGAAGAACACCGAATTCTCAAAAAGAAAAAGAAGCAGTATGAGAAGAGCTCGTTTGAGGAAATTGGGAGGTGCCATGACAGGAACGAGATTCGGAAGTTTTACCAAAAGGTAAAAAGATCCTGCCAGGGTGGCAAACTCCGAACTCAAGCCTGTAAAGACCAGCAGAGAAACATAGTTGTAGAGTCACAGTCGCTACTGAGGATCTGGAAAGATCACTTCTGCAAACGGCGATGAGGACACAAATTCCGCTGCCAGACAGATTACCCCATTCAGCTTGGACGATGATCAAGAATGCCGTCCTCCCGGCCTAGAAGAAGTTATAGGCTTGCCATATGCAAACTTAAATCAAATAAGACTGCAGGTGCAGATGGCCTTGACGCCGCACTTAGGCAGCTGGAGACTAGTTAGAAAGAAAGGTCGGAAGAAAGCATTCCCGATGAATGGAACCTCAGTATCGTATGCCCGATCCTAAAGAAGGGAGACCCTAACAATTTTCACATTACAGCAGATCTTGGAAAAAACCCGGTAATATAAAATCGATATTCACCACCTCTTTATCGATTTCAAGGCCGCGTATGACAGTATTTACAGAGACGAGCTGTACAGAGCCATGTCTAGTTTCGGCATCCCTGCAAAACTCGTACGACTATGCAGGATGACTTTGGAGAATTCACGCTGCTCCGTCAAGGTCGGTAAAGAACTCACCGAGACCTTTGATGTCGAAAAAGGTTTTAGGCAAGGCGACAAACTGTAATGCGATTTCTTCAACATCATACTTGAAATGATTATAATAAGAAACTCAAACGTCAACACCAGAGGTACAATCTTTCAAAAGTCTGTACAATTACTCGCCTACGCAGACGATATTGAAGTAATGGGAAGAAAAAAGCGTGATGTCATAGGAGCTTTTGCGAGTATTGAAACAGAAGCGGCAAAAATGGGTTTGATGGTTAATGAGGGCAAAACGAAGTATATGTTGTCATCAAACAGACATAACTTTGAGGTAGTACAGGACTTCGTCTACCTAGAATCCGCTGTAGACACGGACAACAACATCAGTGCGGAGATCAAACGGAGAATAACTCTTGCCAACCGTTGCTTCTTTGGGTTAAGAAGGCAATTGAGAAACAAAACCCTCTCCAGAAAAACCAAGGTAACCTTGTATAAGACCTTAATCATCCCAGTCCTGCTGTACGGCGCGGAAGCATGGACCTTATCGAAAGCGGATGAGGAAACTCTTGGTCGTTTCGAAAGAAAAATTCTCCGAATGATCTTTGGTCCCGTATGCGAAGACAATGTGTGGAGAAGAAGATACAACAACGAGCTGTATGAGCTGTACCGCGACATGGGCATAGCCAGAAGAGTACGCATCGCGAGGCTACAATGGTTGGGTCATGTAGAGCGGATGGACCCAAACGCTCCGGCTCGACGGGTTTTCGAAAGCACATTGTAGGGAAAAGACCTCGTCTTAGGTGGCGCAATCAAGTGGATGAAGACCTCAACCGACTTAGAGAGCAAAACTGGAGAGAGCTCGCCCGAAATCGAAGTCGTTACAGAAGGATGTTGGTTGAGGCCCAGGTTCACCCCGAACTGTAATGCCCACCTAAGTAAGTAAGATGATCGATTTTAAAACAATTTCTGATGACAACATCTAACAAAAAAAACTCTCTTATCTTCTGTGATATAAAAAAGCCTAAATGCTAAAGAGAAGACTTTACACAGAAGCTGTGCACTCACATTCGCTTTACAATTTTGGACAATGTACAAAAAGTATCAGAGTAAGTTGAAGGTAGCTGAGATGAAGATGTTTGGCAGCAGGAGTAGCAAAGCTTGATCGTATTAGAAGTACCGAGATTCACCTAAAAAATACCATCAGCGTTCAAACACGATCCGTGAAGGAAGAACAAAAAACCAGACCAAAACACTCCCGGTACTAACAAATGCACAACATCTGCATATGGTTGGTCTCAAACATGAAACAATCTAATTTAAAACCAACGCCAACGCTTTCCGAGGTCAACGCGGCATAGTAACTTCTGTTCAAGTGTAGTTTTTAAACAAAATACGATCAATAGAATCAACAGTCTAGGTTGTCGACATGTAAAAACTAAAAACGATTGCCTATCCAACGTCAATGATCTTTAATCCGTTGTATGTACTTACCTTTTTCCTTGCCAAAGAAAGCGCATAAATCACAAATTCCGGATTCCATCAACGTTTGCTTTACAATTGGCTTCGAGTCGGTGAGCAAACTCAAAACCGTCTGTTGAATTAGTTCATGCAGTGCATTTAACTCAGCTTGATATCGCCGGAATGTCATTTCACTTGGTGTATTTCTTTGGGTTTCTTCCAAAAAATAGATTGCAATTTTAGCAAGTTTCGCTATATAGATCAGAGCAATGTTATAAAACTCGATGTGTTCAATTTTCCTAACACCAACTTACAAATGTTTCTGGCAAAGGCCACACGGACAATAACCGCTGCTTGTTCACTCGATAGTTTGGTAATCGATGGCAAAATATATTCGGGAAAGACATTTGCATCGCTACGGGGAATTTCTTTTACCAGCCCCAGGCAGGTGGTTAGAGTTTCTATAGCCTGCACTTGGACTTTAGCCGATGAATACTGTGCCAAGTGTAACTGAAAAAACTCCATGTTTAGAACAATACATAATTGAATCAAACTACTCACGATATAGGGAAGGATCCTATCCAAAATGGTTTCAGATGTGGTGTATTGAGAAAGCTTCTGCAGAATTTCTAAACAACAGATCTTGCTGTTGGAGTATTGGAGACCTCTGATGCAAGACGTGACCACGGTTATGATCAAAATCAGCCCATCTTGCTCTTGAGACGCGCTCTTCCTTGATTCTTTGTCATTATCCGTTTGTTTGCCTTCGGTTTCAGGGTCGTCTTCGTCGTTCAATGGACGATTAGTCAGAACTTTGATGCAGTGCGTTATGTCTGAGTGGAGGCGAAGAATTTTGTCATCTGGTGACATAATCGGAGCTGATGAGAACATTTGCAAGTATGACTGTAAGAAAGAGTAGAAATACTCAGGGAACAGACGACCACGCTCCTGATCAAGATAGTCTTCTGCGCTGCGACGGTTGATAGAATTCAAATTTATCATTGACGAAAGCAGATTTCGGAGATTTTCATTCTCAATTCCAGATAAGTGCTTTTCTACCAGCTCACGCTCTCCCCGCCGATAGGCCAACAACTGTGACAGTTCGAAAGGGGCCGTTCCTTCAGTCCATAGCTCAAGAAGAGCACATCTGAAGGTGTATAGAAATAATTAAGTTAATTCAAGTGCTACTAGAGAAAGTAACACTAACCCAGCCGAGAAAATATCCATTGCCGGTAGCAAGGTGTTTCCAGAGTAATAAGATCCCAATCGTACCAGCGAATCAGTGGGGAGCATAGATTCCGACACGTTGCCTTCAGCATCATCGGATGTCATTGTTTTCACGAATCTTTCCGGAGCTATGTAGCACGTCCTTCGACGACTTGTGTCGAAGAAGTAAGTGTAATCCGCTGGATTGTCCTCTGGCAGGTACGTTGGTTTAAACGAAGCAAAATCCGAAAGAAGAATCCAGTTCCATGAAGTGATAAGTATGTTTTCGAGCTGTAAATAGTGTAAATGTGATAGGAACTCACAGACACATAACGAAACAAATCATTTTATACTTTTATGTCTCCATGACAAATCTTTTGCTTATGGCATTGGTTTAGAGCACACAGAATTTGGAAAGTAATCCATTTCTTCTCCAAAGTTGTAAGAAATGGTCGTGTGGAAACTCTGTCATAGAGACTATGCTTGACAAACTCTCTCATGATGTAAGCTGCCTTATCGGTTATCTAAGGGGAAAAGAAATCACAATTACTATGCACACCAATGGCTTAGAACTATTTTCTTTACTTCGACTCTTTGGAAAGGCAAACAATTTACGGAATTGGCTAGGGTCTTCTTAATATGTTCGACTCTATCCTTGTGGTCTTCTAGAGGCAGAGTGGGGTCATGTTTTACGAAAACTTTTACTACAATCAGACCTTCTTCTGATTTAGCCTTGGCAACTTTGAAGAAACGTGTACTCCCCATACTGTTTCAAAACAAATTTTAATAACATATTTTATTTCACTTTTAATTTTGATGAAACAAATTTAAAGAAAATTTGTATGTACATACTTTGAGTCAAAAACCAAATCAGTACCAAAGGTTCCCGAAAAATAGTGTTCGACGGGAAAGATTTGCGAGGGTGCTATACCAACTAATTGATTACCCATATTATGTTAAGTGATTGGATTCACACTATTATAAAATTATTTTCAATAAAACAAAAAATATTTTTAATTAAAAGGTGTATTTTTCGATAGATTTTGGTTGAACAGCTGCTTTTTTATCAACAAACTGGCTAGTGCAGTGACAGCTCAGAAAAGCAGGAAAGAACTAGTTTCTAGTTGAAGTTGTATGCTTATCTCTTTCTTTGTTTACTTTTTAGTTACCAGGGATGTGATGTGATATATTAGGTGCGTTTCTTTACTGAAAATTATGAAATACACCGAAATTCGGTGAAAGTCAAGTTCACAGAGTAGATAATACAGAGTATCCACTTCCACGTGGTTTTCTTGAGGGTTTTTTTTGTTTTTTTTTTCAGATCACCACCGCTGTCGCCGATGTGTCTCAGAAAAGGTGGATGCGAATTTAACTGGCAGAAAGAGGTAGTTTATTTCTAAGGAAAACGGAATTTACATTATAATTATTTTACATATATATTTTATGTTACTTACCGCAGTCTTATCTCCTCCTTTCTCATCGGCTGACAAATGGCATATGAAATGAAAATGCGCAATGCGCACACGAGGCGAATAGACGATAAAGAAGTTATCAAACGTCAGATGAGGCAAAGGAAGAAATAAAACTGCGTTTACATTTAGGATTGTTCACTGGTCGCGTTCTCTTTCGTAGCGTTCTGCAACATCCCCACCCCCGTGGATCGACCGCGATTCACTATGAAGGTCCAGAACGGCTAGCTTAGATGCAGGGCGTCTCATCAGTCCTTTAGATGTACGGACGTCGGCACTTCGCACTTCTCCATCTGCTCCTGTATACACATTTTCGATTCGGCCTCGACACCACTGTCTCCGTGGTACGTTCGTGTCGCAGATAAACACCACGTCTCCTTTCTCAATTGGTCTCGACCTTTGACACCATTTAACTCGGCGTGTTAAAGTTGGCAAGTACTCGGCCACCCATCGTTTCCAGAAACGATCTCTTAATTGTCGGGCTATCCGCCACTGCTTTCTTAGACGACAAAGTTTCTCCAGCGGCTCGTCTCCACTCGGTGTCTGTGCTGTATTCGCTGCTCCTAACAGGAAGTGGTTCGGCGTAAGAGGCTCTTCTTGATCGGGTTCGATTGGCAAATGTGTAAGCGGGCGAGAATTTACGACGTTTTCTGCTTCTATCACTAGACACTGCAGTGTATATTCTCGTGGGGACACTTCTTTAAGGGTGTGAAGTAGTACACGCTTCACGCACTGCACCATTCGTTCCCAGACTCCTCCTTCAGATGGATTAGATGGACAGTTGAACACCCATTGAACTCCTCTGGCAGCTAGTTCGTCTTGTACACGGTCGCAATCAAACACTTCAGAAAATCGTTTTGCTTCCTTGTTAGCACCGATGAAATTCGTCCCGTTGTCGGAACGCATCTTGACAGGAACTCCACGGCGGTTGATAAAATTGCGAATCGCCAAGATGCATGCGTCGGTTGATAGATCGTGGGCGATTTCGAGGTGAATTGCGCGCACTACCAGACAGGTGAATAGCGCTACCCAACGCTTTTCGGTGCGGCGTCCGATCGACACTGTTAGCGGCCCAAAAAAGTCCAGCCCAGTGTAGGAGAATGGCCTCACGAATGGTGTTAGTCGGTCCTCTGGCAAAGGACCCATCATTGGGGTGACTGGCGTAGCTTTCGAAATCCTGCACTCTGGACAATTAGCGACGACCTTGCGCATAACTTGTCGCAGACGGGGAATCCAATATATTCGACGTATTTCGCAAATCGTTGCTTCATGGTTCAGGTGCTTCATCTTGCGGTGTTGGTCAGCAACTACCAGCGTCGTAAGCCTATGTGTAGACGGCAATATGATTGGTCGCTTGGCGGCATATGCGAGCCAGCTGGCTGCATCGACTCGTCCATAAACTCTGAGGATGCCATCGTTATCGATATAGGGAGAGAGTTGGTAAAGTACACTTCCCTTTGGCACGGCTTTGTTGCACCTAAGTTGTCTCAGCTCTGCAGAGAACGCTTCTGATTGGGCTTGACGATATAATTGTTGTTTAGCGGCTTCGAGCTCGTAAGCTGCGAGACTGTTTCCTTCGTTAAGGGAACTATTACGACATCGATCTAGAAATCGAAGAACCCAGGCCATGGTTCTTACTAGTCTGTTGAGAGAGGAAAAACGATTAAAGTCTATAAGGTCTATACTCACGATGATTAGAGAATATTTTGGACGAAGCTCTTCATCATCGTTCTCAGGATCATTGGCAGTGGTAATGATATTTGGAGGCCACATATCTTCTTTCTTCAGCAGGAATTCGGGGCCCTTTAGCCAGCGTGATAAAGCGCTGAAATCAGGTTGGCTACTTGACCGTGTAGCATCATCAGCAGGGTTCTCGTGGGTTGGTACCCACCTCCAATCTGATGAACTGGTTGTGGCCAAAATCTCCGCGATTCTGTGAGCCACAAATGGTTTGTAGCGACGATGCTCGCTCCCAATCCATCTTATGACAGTTGTCGAGTCACTCCAAAGAATACTTCGAGTGATACTTACGGAATGCTGCTCCACGATAGTTGACATCAAACGTACTCCTAAGACGGCTGCCTGAAGCTCAAGACGCGGGATAGTCAATGGCTTCAAGGGGGCGCTTTTTGATTTTGAGCAAATAAATGATGTTTCGACTTCATGATTCTCATTTAATGCTCTCCAGTATGCCACTGCAGCAAAGGCATCTTCGCTGGCGTCAACAAAAATATGAAGCTGCAGCTCTTGTGGTGAACCGTTTCGGAAGTAAAACCGTGGAATGTTGAAGCTGACCACTTCCGAAAGCTTTGACCGCCATCTATTCCATCCCAGTAGGACCTCCGCAGGCAACGGCTCGTCCCATGGCACGTTACGTCGCCAAACCTCTCGCATCAGTAACTTAGCGGCGACAGTGAAATGGTTGAGAAATCCCAGCGGATCGAAAACTGACATTATAACGCTCAGTAGTTCTCTTTTCGTTGGGTTTCGCTCTCCGTTAATGACTGCTTTATCAACGTGATGGAACTGCAGATGGTACTGGAAGTTGTCGCTGACCGGCTGCCAGAACATGCCAAGAATTTTCTCGGTCTCCAAGCAATTTTTAGTGCTCACGAACACAGCAGCATCGTTTCCCTGTAGAGCATTTAGAACTTCTGGCGAACTCGAGGTAAAGTTTCTGAGTTCGAAACCTGCAGCTTTGTGGATCGTTCTTACTTGCAATGATATTTCGAGGGCTTGCTCTATAGATTCGAAGCTGTCTACAAAGTCGTCCACATAGTGATGGCATAAGATGGCTTCAATGGCACGTGCATGGCAATGTTGATGTTCCATAGCATTGGTTGTCTTCACGTATTGGGCGGCACAGGGCGAACATGCAGCTCCAAACGTCATGACCGACATTTCATAAACATCTGGCGGTTTTGAGTCGTCACCATCACGCCACAGAAATCGTTGAGCACACCTGTCCTCCTGCTGAATTAGTATTTGGTGGAACATCTCTTTGATGTCTCCACACACGGCAACGGCTCCTTCACGAAAGTGAAATAATACTGATGGCAGCGGCTGATATTGTTGAGGTCCTTTCATGAGGTGTGAGTTAAGTGAAGTCCCGTTCACCTCGGCTGCGGCGTCAAATACAAGACGTAATTTCTTGTAAGGGCTTACAACTGCAAAATGTGGCAGGTACCACGTTTTCGGTCCAACGACGGCGGCTTCAGCTGATGTTAACTTACGAGCGTAGTTCTTGGCGACGTGAGATTTGATGATGGCACTGTAGGCAATGGCGAAGCTGTCATCTCTTTTCATCTTTCGTTCTATTCCAACAAGTCGTCTCAGCGCCATGTTGTAGCTGTTGGGTAGCTCCACAGCATCGGACTTCCACAATAATCCAGTTTGGAATCTATCTTTTACCCTCTTCGTGGTAAACCGAAGAATGTCTCTAGCTCGAACATCAGCTTTGCTCTCAATTGGAGGTGATGGCCTTACTCCAAAACTCTCAGTTTCAAAATACTCCACGACCAGCTTGTGCAGTGACTCATCATTTGTTGCACAGGTGAAAAGGCATGTCGGCGGTGTTGAACGAGCGATTTCTGTAGTTGGACCAAACACTACCCAGCCCAGCTCTGTATTCGCTGCGTACGGACCCTTTCTGCTGGCCATCTGGAATTCATTTGGCAGTCCTAAGTGACAGTGATCCAGACCAATTAACAGTTTGGGTACAGCATTCGAGTATGGCTGCAGTTTCGATCTTCCAAGGCGGCTGTTGAGACTACGAAGTTCACTTTCAGACAAGCTTTGAGTAGGCAGATTAAGATTTGACACACCGTAAACGTCTCGCAGCATATGCTTCTTTTTATTTCCAACTCCACTGACGCGAACATCGACTACAACTGTGTGCTCTTGAGCCTGTCTTCCTCCAACCCATTGCATATTTAGTTGGCGATTTTGGCCACGCAGACCCAGGTCCTTCATTATGTCAGCATCCATCATTGTTATTGACGATCCTTCGTCCAATAAGGCGTACGTATCGATGGCTTTACTTGGACCATAGAGTGTGACTGGCAACACACGAAATAATAAATTGCTGCACCTTGCGACGTCCTGCATAGCAATGCTACCAGAAAAACTTGCTACTGGTTCTTCTGCTGTTGACCTCTCCGACTGTTGTTGTTGTTGAGAACCAGAACACCTATCTGATAGTTCGTGTAGTAGCTCATGATGTCGCCTCTGGCACCCATTTATGGCACAAAGGCCCTTGCTGCGACAGTCACGAGTTGCATGCCCAGGTTTCAGACATGTGAAACACAAGCGCAGATGTTTAACCTTCGACCACCTTTCAGGTATTGTTAACTTAAGAAATTGCTTACACTCACTGGTCTTGTGTTGACCTTGACAGGTAGAACACTTCTGCATATATGGACGTTGCTTTTCAGTAGCGTGCAGAATTGGCATGCGTCTCTTCGGTTCCCTGTTGTCACTATCTTGCATGGTGACACTGCAAACTAAATTGGCCACTTCACTAAGCCAGTCGCTGAAGTTTACTATCGTTGGGTATGGCTGCACTTGCGCTGCGCACCTGGCCCAGTCTAGTTTCTTGGACATTGGAAGCTTGGAGACAAGTTCATCCAGTAATGTTGGGTTCGACATATGCTGTTGAGCGTTCGCTGTTTGGAGGAACACTGCTAAGTTCTTAACTTTAGTCGCAAATGGAATTAAACGACTCATTGCATGTTCACTAATTGGTGTTATCTCCCTTACCAGATTCAATTGGCTGCGTATTAGTTGTTCTGGACGCCCGAACCGAAAACGAAGCTGTTCCATGATGGCGTTCACATTATCAGGATGAATTAAGAGAGATTTAACAGTCTCTCTTGCTTCACCTGTAAGGGCTTTTTGCAAGCGCTGATTGTTTTCCAGATTTGTATAGTTATAGGCGGCTGTTGACTGTACAAATGCTGTGAAAAACATTGGCCAGTCTTCGGGCTGTCCACCGAACGCTGGAAGATCTTGAACCTTTCTGAGAACCATGGCACGTGGGGAGTAGGCAGAGTTCATGGCAAAAGTCTGTGGCATGGCACTATTCATTGAAAACGGCGGATGTGCGTACGTCGAAGACGGCGGATGTGCGTACGTCGAAGGCGGCGGCTGTGTGTACGCGACATTTGTCGTGCGAGCGAAGCTCATGTCCTCTATGGCGACATTTGGATAGACGTGACTTGCTGGCGGCATGGTGGCATGTACATATGGCATACTCGTTGCTGCTTGCGTATATATGCTACCGTATGGACATGGTTGTGGTTGAGACATACATGACATTGGCTGAATGTCGAACGGTAATCTTTTCATTGTAGAAATACCACTAACTGACGATGTATACAAAGGCTGTATTGATGGCGTTGTCTCATGCACTGTTGCTGTTGGTGCGAGTGAGACGGCTGGTGATACCTGGCTTTGCACCACCATTTTGAGCGAGTCGTATTGCAAATTGCTTTTCTCCAAACATGCTTGCGTGGATTTCAGCTGGCTTTCCAGAGCGGCGATTTGATTCCGCATTGCTAGCAAAATATCCTCTGTTTGTGCTGCATCGGCAGTGGCAGCACTCATGGACAGAGGACGTTTTGCTGCGGTGCTACAGGCGGAGCTTATGGAAGCAATCGTCTTGGGGATCACAGCTGACGTTTGCGCGGATGCACTAGATTGCTTTTCGGATGAGGACTCTTCCTCGTCCATGTGGATTTTGGCGGCGGCGTCTACTTCTAGGAACCGGGGACTTCTTCTTGGTGCTGGCGGCGGCGTGCGTTGCATTCACAAAACTAGCTGGCTGCGGGCGGCAGCATGTACAGTAAAAAAATTCCAAAATGGAAATGGCGGCTGTTTCTGCAGTATATTGCAAATATTCGCAATACTAACTGGCTGCGGGCGGCAGCATGTACGATAAAAAAATTCCAAATGGAAATGGCGGCTGTTTCTGCAAGAATATTGCAAAAATATTCGCAATACTAACTGGCTGCGGGCGGCAGCATGTACGATAAAAAAATTCCAAATGGAAATGGCGGCTGTTTCTGCAAGAATATTGCAAAAATATTCGCAATACTAACTGGCTGCGGGCGGCAGCATGTGCGATAAAAAAATTCCAAATGGAAATGGCGGCTTTTTCTGCAAGAATACTCGCAATAGCAATGCGAAATAAAGATTTGTCGCCGATGTGTCTCAGAAAAGGTGGATGCGAATTTAACTGGCAGAAAGAGGTAGTTTATTTCTAAAGAAAACGGAATTTACATTATAATTATTTTACATATATATTTTATGTTACTTACCGCAGTCTTATCTCCTCCTTTCTCATCGGCTGACAAATGGCATATGAAATGAAAATGCGCAATGCGCACACGAGGCGAATAGACGATAAAGAAGTTATCAAACGTCAGATGAGGCAAAGGAAGAAATAAAACTGCGTTTACATTTAGGATTGTTCACTGGTCGCGTTCTCTTTCGTAGCGTTCTGCAACAACCGCTTTGCGTCTTTACTTTTCAAATTTTCATTTGGGGTAATGTGGTGCTATGCAACAGGTGTAACAAGGTGTATTGTATTATCAAAATGATAGTTGTTTAGTTGTTGTTGGTTATTTTAACTACTATTCACGGCCAAAAAATAAATCAAACAAAGTGTTTCGAGAACGTTGCAAGCCTGGATTCTTAGAGAACTCTCTCGATATAAACATACAGCCTTATTTATAAACCAATAATAGGGAGTGAATAGCGCTATGTTGCTCTTATAATATCTCTGAACAAGAAAACCTTATTTATAAAACTTTCTGAACGTAACATAGGCTGAACCACAGAGTATAACCAGAGAGTCCACTGCAGCAAGGTAGTGCGTTTTGCCTACAAGCTAAACTAAACCGGATGACCCCACCCGGATGATCTCACTGGCCTTCACTTCCCACAGATCAAAGTCAGTTGAGTTTGAAAAGTAAAAATTTTTTTTTTGGTTGCAAAAAAAATCGATAATTTTTAATTTTCATACAGCCTAGAATTTAGAAAAATGAATTTAAGTTGCAGGAAATAACTTTTTTTTTCATTTTGACCAGTATTTCACTGAAAAAGACAAAAATTAGTAAAAAATTTCATACCGATGCAGGCGTTTTGTTAAGTTTTTACAGTTCATACTAGTGAGCACAGAGCCTCAAGCTCAGAAATAGGACGCCATATTGAAAAATTTTTTGCGGGCGTTTCGGGTTGAAGGGGTGGAAGTGGATACTCTGTATTATCTACTCTGTGGGCTGAACGCCGATTTCGGTAGTATAGAGACTGAATAAATTTGTGTCTTCGCTATTTTGAAATGACAGGGGACTGTTAGTACGCCGGCGGATACAAAGATGGCTTTCAGGGACCGTTTTGTTTTCGATAGTGAAGTATACCTGGGATTTTCCTTTTTGGTGGTTTTCTTACGCACCAGCTGTTCAATAGGTAGAAAATACACATCATTGCTATAATAGGTTTATAAATAAGAATTTATGCAACGTAGAATAGAGTTCTATTCACTACATAACTATTAATCCGTTCAGAGCTATTTAAGGAAATCTAATAAATACGGCTGATAAAGTTTATGTTCGAGAATGTAGACAAATTCATTTAAGCTGCAGTATAAACATAATTTGTCATTAAAGTTGAAAAAAATCTAAAACAAGAGGAAACAATTCTATTATGTATAGGTGTAGCTGAATACAGACGATAAAATAAACTAGACGATATCATTAAAAAAAAAATCGAAGACAAAACTTACTTTTGAGGATTCTGTCCGCTGTGCCCCTGTTCTGTAACTATCGCCTCGGCGATAAACGGTGGAAAATGGAACGAAATTCTATGAATTTAGTAGAATTTTGTTCCATTTTCCACCGTTTATCGACTGCTTTTATCGAGGCGATAGTTACATAACAGGAGCACTGGGTTTTTAAGGGTTTCAAGGCTCAGCGATACTTCACCTGTAAATTTTCTTCATCTGATAACCGAGACATTGAATTATATTGTGTATACTTAGATATTTATACCATATTTATATTTATATGTAGATATTTTCCCATACGATTTCAGATCTCACTCATTCCGATTCTGAAAGTGCCACTAAAATAGCGTTTCTTTATTTGCATATTTACATTGTATATAAATTCTATAGTACTATTACTTTGACCCGTTCCGGTGACAAAGTGGGAATTGAACGTACGCCACAAAAGTTGGAATGTATTCCACAAGACTGTATTTGAAGAGGAGGAAAATTATAAATGGCAAACCTTACTAAAGAGAAATGTTAAAAGAACGGAAAGAAATAAGGCGTCGTTTGCTTCCTATATGTACCCAGAGAGAATCGGTTTATACCGCTGCCACTGTTACACACAAGTTTCAATTTAAAAATATCTTATTTCGTTCAATACTGAGTTCACGGAAAGCTTACTATAACCACATTAAAAACTAAAAGTTTCTTTAAGGCAATAAATCTGTATGAACAAACTTAAAGCTACACAAATTAAAGCGATTTTCCAATTTTGGCAGGGACAAGCTGCCAAATTATCTTTAGGTACATAGTGCAAGTGCTATATGAGAGTGCCTACACCGAAGTGACAAGAGCTAGGTACACTGCGTTTTCGTACATCTGCACCTTTTTTGTAGAAATTTGATGTTCTAAAAAAAGGTCTTGTAATACTTTTCCATAAAGTACTTCTTTCAGAAGTATTTCAAGTTTTAGGCAAACAAAATTAAGCTTTTCTATTTTTTTTGTCTAGGTCCAATTTATAAACGTTTATATTCAGTCGAACAATGACTCCAAAAAAAAAAAAAAAAAAATGGTGGAGATTTTAACTTCCATGATATATCCATAGCAAAATAAAATCCACGAAAAGATAAGAAAACGTCAAAGCTAACAAATGAAGTCTTACTAACACTTGGAGCACTAAAACTTAAATGTCATGTGCTTGCAATGTTATAACTTCGAAAATACCTTTGGGATGGTCTCAGCTTATTTAAACTGTTTTTTTTATAATGACCGTTGCAATGAATTTTTTGAATTTTGGCCTACGGTGGAACCACAGTGCACTGCCGCAATTGGAAAATCATTTTGGTTGTATGATCACTAGTATGAAGTCGATAAGTGGAAGCATTTTAGTACCTTAGAGTTTCACGACATTCGTTGCACCCTCAATGGTGAAAAATTCGATCAAAGTTATGTGCAGAAAAAGTTCAAAAAATTATACGGAATAAACTGTTTTTTGTTCATCTATGGTATGGATCCGCTTATCGACCGATTGAAGCAGTGCGATATTTAATTGTGGAGCACGTCATTTACTCTGCAAACTAGAGTAATAAACCATTGCTTTATTTCTGTTATTTTTTCTGTCAGTTGGCGAAAATTTTCCAACAAACTGTTTGATGACTAATCAAGACAAAACCCATTAAAATATTTTTGATTAGAACGAGCCACACACTGTACAATTTGATAAATACGACTTGTAATGATGGTTGAAGAAGTTTGCGTTCAGACTTACCAGAATTAATTTCAGACCTCACTCTAAAACAGATTTATTAAAAATACTAGCAGACCCGCCCGGCGTAGCTCGGGTCCTACTTCGACCTAGTGTATAGCATAGTCTCTGCTCTCAATATTTGAATAAGAAAAAGAAACAATCTAATGTTGAAAGAATTTAGGAAATCTGTTCAGCGCTCGGTGCTAGACTCTAAAACGCGGGCTTGTGAAGTTCTGGCATTTTGACGTTCAAGTCACTGAAAGCGTTTGGTGTTAGACTCCGAAAAGCAAGCTCGTGATGTTCTGGCATTTTGATACTAAAGTCGCTGAAAACACTTCGTAGTAGACACCGATACGCGAGTTTGTGAATTTCTTTTATTTTGATTGGCAAAACGTTTTGAACGTTTAGTGATAGACTCTATAGCTCTTGATTGCGAAGTATACTCCCTTTGAATTGTAAGGCGATTGTCTGTTTCTTTTGAAGACTCTCTAATGTGACGTATTTTGGTTGTCCTTGCTGTTGGCACATGTTTTGAAAGCCGTGATCTTCGTATATAGGCATACTTACTATTTATTTGAAAGAGCTTTTTGAAAAGGTGATAGGAAATTGCCGGTAATTGTGGAATGGAGTGTAAGTAAGACGAAGGGCAGGGTAGACTGAATTCTTAACACAGAATCTTATTTACTTCACACTTTGTTATTTTCTTATTTTTGAGGTGAGAACATAACAAAAAAAAACACTTTCGTAGTGACTGTTCAATGTCAAATTCATTTGAAATATAAAAACAGCCGTATTTCTTAAAAGTAATGTTTTATTTTAAAATATATTCACGGCCTGGCTAGTTGCTTTTATATACAGGGTGCCCCGTAATTCGTGTGACATACTTTGTGAAATGATTCTTGGTCATATTCTCAGAAAAAAATACATAGTAGCACAGTAAAGTCCGTTTCTCAACTTTGACATCACTCTTTGACAATTTAAAAAAAGGCTAACTTTGGTGTTTCCTGACCTGTGTTAAACTCGATTTCTCTGTCAATACTGATGGTAGCGACCGAATTTTAGACTTAATTTCTTGAAGAAATAATAATCTTTAAAACTGTATTTAAATTGCTCTCCTAAAGGCTTAGGGTTGTCAGACTTTCATTTTAAAATGTTGTTCAAATTTTCTTTACACAACAAAGTTTTGACTTTGAGGTCATTTTTTGCGACAAAATATTATCAAGCGACAAAATATTATCAAGAGACAATTTTTTTAAATTCCGCACACGACCATTCAGTAGGGAGCCGACCGCTCGAGTGAGCGGCCCTCACCTCCCGTACCTCCGTGCTCAGATCGGTGCAGTAGTTTCGGAGCCTATTCGAGATAAGAAAAACAAACAAACAATTAAACCTTTCCTCTTTATAATATTAGTAAGATTATTTCCTATCGATGTTTTGGTAAGGAAAATTTTTTTTTTTTTTGAAAACTAAATATAGCCTATGTCACTCAGGGATAGTGTAGCTTTCCAACGGTGAAAGAATTTTTCAAATCGGTGCAGTAGTTTCGGAGCCTATTCGAGACAAACAATCAAACAATCAAACCTTTCCTCTTTATAATATTAGTAAGATTTGAAAACACTCCAAAAAAACACGTATACGCCTAGGTAAACCGTGCGTCTATTTCCAAATTCGTTGCGAGTACATACATGCTTCAATGTTACCTTGACTTCCCTACAAACTAAATTTCCTAGAATAAGCCTTACCGCTCGAGTTACACAAATGAAAGTCAGCAAACTTGACGACGGCACATTTGTGTTGCTTCGCAACCCATAACTTGTCGATGCATCAGTTTCCTATGTGAACCTCACAATATCCGAAGGCCATAGGAAACTGAATGCATTGACCTTTAATTTAAGTAGGTATCTACTGTAAATGAATGGAATTAGAAAGACAATAAAAACTTAACCGGCAAACGAGACACAACGAAGTGCTCTGGTGTTTTTATTCGTATACATATTATACCCAAAATATATATATGTAACTGGCGCAGTCGTCGTGAAGTGAACCGAGAATACATTTTTTTTAAATTTCAAAGTAAGAGACTAAAAATCAGTCGCGATCTTGAAAAAAAAATTAGTGTTTTTCCTCGCCGTCCACCTTAAAAGTGTAGTGAACAGAACAGTTTATTCAAATTGTTGTTACAGATGTCCCTAAAGAATTTCGAATGGGGAGTAATAGCAAGTTGAAATGGTATAAAATGGATTTAAAAAATAAAGATTACGATCTCCTTGTTGGTATGGATATAATTAGGAAAAATTTCAGTGTTATTAATATGAAAGAAAAGTTTGTAGAAAACTAACTAGCTAAAACTGCAAAAAAAAAAACTTATATTCTGAAGAAACACCATACATTGAACATTACGAAATTTTAAGTGAGAAGGCTGTAGAAGTAGATGTCTCTCATTTAAATAATTAGGAAAAAGAAGAAATTAGTAAGATTTTAAAACAATACGAAAAATTGATTTACAAGGAAGGTGATCAACTTACTAATACAAATTCCATAATGCATGAAATTCTAACAACAACTGAGCAACAAGTAAATTCCAGGCCATATAGACTACCGCCGAAACACGAAGGTGAAGTTCGGAGACAAATTTTAGATATGAAAAAACATGGTATTATTCGAAAGTCAAACAGCCGATATTCTTCTCCCATAGTTGTAGTCCCGAAAAAGGTTGGTAAATCAGGTGAACAAAAGTTCAGGCTTTGTATAGATTATCGGAAAATAAATGAAATCACTATTGATGACAAATACCCTCTACCTAATAAAGACAGTATATTAGACAAGTTAGGGAGAGCCCAGTATTTCACAACTTTGGATTTAGCTAAAGGCTACTACCAAATTAAAATGCATCCCAGAGACATTCATAAAACTGCATTTGTAACTCCAAACGGTTTATATGAATTCACTCGAATGCCTTTTGGTCTCAAAAACGCCCCAGCCACATTCCAACGGCTCATGAATGAAATACTTAGTGAGTATATTAACAAGATCTGTGTAGTCTATCTTGATGATATTCTTATTTTTTCCACTAGTCTAGAAGAGCATCTAATTGCCATCACGAAAATCTTTAGTACCCTGGCTAAACATAATCTCAAGGTCCTGTTTGAAAAATGTTCTTTTCTTCAAAAAGATACAGAATTTTTGGGTCACATCTTGACTGATGAAGGTATGAAACCCAACCCCGATAAAATCAAATGTATCTTGAACTACAAATTGCCAACAAAAGAAAAAGAATTAAAATCCTTTTTGGGAATCATGGGATTCTACCGGAAATTTGTAAAGAATTATTCAAAAATTGCGTACCCGATGATAAAATTTTTAAAGAAAAATGCAAAGATTAATACAAAAGATCCGGAATATATACAGTCTTTTGAAACCCTAAAACAAAATATAACTAGCTATCCCATACTAAGATTTCCAAATTTTGATAAAAAGTTTACGGTTTTTACCGATGCTTCAAATTTCGCTATTGGTGCGGTCCTCACTCAAGAAGGTCAACCAGTTTGCTATGCATCGAGGTCCTTAAACGACCATGAAAAAAATTATTCACCTACTGACAAAGAATTTCTTGTTATTGTCTGTTCAGTGACATATTTTAGACCATACCTCTGGGGAAATAAATTTAAAATAATCACTGACCATCAACCAATTAAGTACCTAAACAAAAAATATAACGGAAAAGAATTTTCGGCAAGAAACCAAAGATGGTTGTTCAAACTATCCGAATTTAATTATGATATAGAGTACTTAAGGGGTAAAGACAATAAGGTGGCGGATTTCTTAAGTCGTATAGAAGAAGTGGACCAGTTAGACGATGAATCTGAATCAAATATGGCAACAATCCATTCAGCCCCAGAGCAACAATTAGACCATTTCCCAATAAAAGAAGACATTGTTAATAAATACAAAACACAAATAATTCTTTCCAATTAAGTTTTAGTAGAAGTGGAAGAGAGTCATGGTAGAAGAATCATCCACGTAAATATGACTAAAAATCAGTCATACTGGCAGGATCTCTTCAAACGAAACCTGATAAAAAGGAAAGTAGGCATTTATACAGAACTATCATACCATGAGTATAACAAGATTCAGAAATGCCTAATAGAACTTTTCAGTGACCATAAAAATTTAACTTTCATTAAATGCACAAAAAGAGCTCTTGAGGTAGGAACAGAAATCTGACATTTGTAAGCAAATTTCCTTATACCACGTGAAAGAGAGCAGTCATTCAGGAATTATTGAAACCTATAAAACTCTCAAAAATAAATCATACTTTCCCGGATTGTTTAAGCAAATATCAAAGGTTATTGGAAACTGCCAAACATGTCAAGAAAGGAAATATGACAGAAAACCTATTGAACCAAAATTTCAAGTTTCTGAAACACCAAAAGAAGCAAATGAAATATTACGTATTTTTATTTAACATTTTTGGATAAACTGACTAAAAGAGCTTCTGTATATAATTTAATTAGTAAGAACTGGGTTAATAAGCTAGAATGTATTGAAGAACAATTTGCTAAGTTTGGAAATCCAAAGAAAATTGTTTGTGATAACGAGTTCAATTCCGAAAATATAAAAGAGTTTTTCAGAGAAGAAGGTGTTCAGTTTCACTTTACAAAGCCAAACTCTCATACAGGAAACTCTGATATTGAACGTTTCCATTCAACATTGCTTGAAATCTTATTGACAATAAAAAATAGAGAATTAACTACTAACCGCAAAATTCACAAGGCAGTTAAAATTTATAACAATAGATTTCATTCAACTTTAGGAACAAGCCCAAATAAAGCGCTAGAATCAGATCCAATTTTTTTAAGCAATAAAGCGATTAAACGCAAAAAACAAATTATAAATAAAAGAAATTTAGATAGAGAACACTACGATGAACAAAGGAGCGAAGGTTTTATTAGAAATTACAAGCATTTACGTCACAAAAATGAACCATATTTCAGGAAAAATAAATTATTTAACGTCCATCCAACAACGGTTAAAAGACCTAATCAATTTGCAGGTTCTAATTTGGCTAATGTCTTCTGATTTAGATTTTTTTAAACGAAAACATTCCAAGATAGGAGCGTTTAAATTGAAAGGAACAAAATTAATATTAGCTATAAAACTCCCAAAAAGTTATATTCAAACCCAGTTAAAAATGATAATGCCTATGCCCAACAAAGAAAACAAAGAAATTGATATAATGGCTGTAGAGTACATTGAATTAAAAGGAACTAAATATGACTATAATCCAAACAACATTAATATTAAAGATTAAAAAAAACGGATAATTGTTTAACTGGAGGTATATGTAAATTTAGAATAAACAATAAGACTGTAATTAAAAATATTGAAGAAAACCTAATTGTATGTAAAAATTTAAGAAAAGAAGTGATTGTGAACGATTGTGATGATAGAAATCTAGTACTAAATGGAAATTTTATTATAAATATCAATTTGTTCATAAATTTTCTTATGAGAAAGATCAAAATGTTAATATTACAGAAAAGCTAAGTTTTGAAACAATGTTAGAAATATATCAAATTCAAAACTTAAAACACATAAATGAATTAAAATGCCATAAAAATAATAATTATATTATAAGTTCAATCACAATCTTCATTGTATGTCTAGCTATAATAATAATAGGAGTTCTTATTTTTATAATACAAAAAAAGAATAAAAATGTTAAAAGTGTTGTTAAGAAAATAGAAAGTAAAATTCAGGAGAATTTTGAATCAAAGGGGGTGAAGTTACACAAATGAAAGTCAGCAAACTTGACGACGGCGCATTTGTGTTGCTTCGCAACCCATAACTTGTCGATGCATCAGTTTCCTATGTGAACCTCACAATATCCGAAGGCCATAGGAAACTGAATGCAAACCCTAAATTTGTCAATGCATCATTTCCCTATGGGAACTTCTTAACTACCGAAGGCCATAGGAAACTGAATGCATTGACCTTTAATTTAAGTAGGTATCTACTGTAAATGAATGGAATTAGAAAGACAATAAAAACTTAACCGGCAAACGAGACACAACGAAGTGCTCTGGTGTTTTTATTCCTATACATATTATTTATTTATCGTAACGTCGTACGTCAGTTTGCCGGTTACTTCTGCTAGCAATGGAATGGTGAAAAATAAATAAATTTTGTTTTTAATAGGACACCACTGTGGGATAAATTTTCTGAAGCGTATAATTATAGAGATGTCACTAAAAACCTATGGAAAGAAGTTTCAATTGAAATGAACCAGCCTATTGAATTTGATGGCCTGTTGTTTTAGATCCTTCAAAAGGTGATGGTATTCGCCCAGTATTGCTTTCTATGCAAGAATATCTCATTAAACCATACACAGCGACGAACGTCTTCAACGTCGATGAACTAGAAGTCGGTTTGATCTTTCCATCAAGTAAGTTTCTTCAAAGTCTTCCACTTTAAAAACAAAAACACATTTGTCGAAAGCCGTCACAAAATAATTTCAATAACAGGATGTCAGATATCTTCCGAGAACCGCAGCAATGTATGCAGACGAACTTCCGAGACTGTCGTCCGAACAGCTCCGATCCGATATCGGCCGATAATTCGGATTCAGTATACGCGAGCAGTTAGCCTATAAATTTCCCAATTTTATTTATGAAATAAATAAATAAGTAGGGCGATATGACAAAGACGTGAAAACCTCGGGTCTAATGCATTTCCAGGCCTTACAGTCTTATGCCAAATCCTAACTGTTAAGTAAGAAAGCATTTTTCATGGCAGTGTAAAATGACTATCGGGAGGACTGTGACGTGTTTTTGGTTTCCCAGCCGAGGTGATACTCAGGGCGGGCCAAGGTTATAGTGAAGAAAACACGAAACTTCACAAAGATCAAGAAACTCTCTCTTTATTACGAACTTAAGGTATTTAGATATTATAATTAACAAAATCGGTATAAAAAGTACGGCTGGTATTGTATCGGCTGCTGTCTTGTAGCTTGGTACGCCCTCAGGTGGGTTTTAACAGCTGATGTCACTTCTGGTCAGGTCCGTCAGTCCTGGACTGATGGCGGTCGGAAAACTCCTTTATTCGTATTAGCTAGGGAAATAAAAGGATTAATAACTATTGATACAGGTGGTTGCTGCCTTAACGGCACTATCCCGTGCGGCACATTCACCCTATAGGTAGCCGCAGGTAAGTCGAAGCGCGTAGGCGTCTGAAGACCCTAGCAGGCAGAAACACGGGCGGTACGAGACCCCCGGTAGGCAGAAACACAAGCGGTACGAGACCCTTGGTAGGCAGAAACACAAGCGGTACGAGACCCTTGGTAGGCAGAAACGCAAGCGGTACGAGACCCTTGGTAGGCAGAAACACAGGCGGTACGAGACCCCCGGTAGGCAGAAACACAAGCGGTACGAGACCCTTGGTAGGCAGAAACACGGGCGGTACGAGACCCCCGGTAGGCAGAAACACAAGCGGTACGAGACCCTTGGTAGGCAGAAACACAAGCGGTACGAGACCCTTGGTAGGCAGAAACACGGGCGGTACGAGACCCCCGGTAGGCAGAAACACAAGCGGTACGAGACCCTTGGTAGGCAGAAACACGGGCGGTACGAGACCCCCGGTAGGCAGAAACACAAGCGGTACGAGACCCTTGGTAGGCAGAAACACAAGCGGTACGAGACCCTTGGTAGGCAGAAACACAAGCGGTACGAGACCCTTGGTAGGCAGAAACACGGGCGGTACGAGACCCCCGGTAGGCAGAAACACAAGCGGTACGAGACCCTTGGTAGGCAGAAACACGGGCGGTACGAGACCCCCGGTAGGCAGAAACACAAGCGGCCGAAGCCCTTGGTAGGCAGAAACACAAGCGGCCGAAGCCCTTGGTAGGCAGAAACACAAGCGGCCGAAGCCCTTGGTAGGCAGAAACACAAGCGGTACGAGACCCTTGGTAGGTAAGGCTCAACAGGCAATAGCTCTGGGGGATCACAGGCACTAGTCTCTGCCCCTGGTGGCACAATACTTAAGAAATTTATTATTTATTAGAAATATAATTCATAAAACTTACTCCAAAACATTCGCTCGCTTCTTTTCCTTCTTGGGAAGTGCACCTCTTGACCGGTGCCGGTGGATTGATTTTTCTTGTGCTGAGCTGCTCCTTTTATACTTGCAGCTCACCACGGAATCATATGGGAATCCATCCGAACAATGGGATATCCCCACTCCCATGTAATTTATGTATTTCTTGTGGTCGACGATACCTCACCATTGTATTTGGCTATGCGCCATAGCCATACCATACATTGTATTTATTGACTACCCATTATATTTGGCTATACGCCATAGCCATATCATTCACGATATCCACCATCGAGCTCTACTGATGGTTGTATCGCACGCTGCCTGTGCGTGATATTCACCATCGAGATTTACTGACGGTCGTTTCGCACACTGCTTGTGCATGGGGAGTTCTATTTATTTACTAAATGGGCGAGGTGAGCTTGCTACCGAGGTGGGAAAAGCTTTCCCCCTATTCTTTGCCACGAAAATAGTTCCGGTTCGTGCATTAGGTAATCATGAGAATAGTTCCGGTTCGTGCATTAGGTAATCACGAAAATAGTTTCGGTTCGTGCATTAGGTAATCACGAAAATAGTTCCGGTTCGTGCCTTGGGTAAGCGTGGTAATAGTTCCGGTATACATGAGGCTATTCCTCTGACCACTAGATGACGTATTGGGGAGATGGATTTAAAGCATGTAACGACCTTTTATCTAATGCTTCGTTACAGGACTTATACTTGGGAAAGGCGATATCCGTGAAAGACATCTTTTTCTTTGATGTTTCAGGGTTTCGAACCACGAACCTCTTAAGCATTATGCTACGGGCACCACATCCATTCCTAATTTAGCATATCAAAAATTTCAAACAAGTTTTTAATGACATTGTTTCCCGCCGAATCAACAACTAAGCAGAGCTTCACTCTCTGGAGCGTAGAACATCAAGCAACCGTAACCTATCTTTTGTCTGTTTAACACACTAAATTAATTAATTTTAATTCAAAGAAACTCGTTAACATTGAGCTCTCATGAATAAAACTATCAATTGTTTCTGGCATTCGATGTTATCATGCTCAATTTATTTTCTTCAGTAAAATCATTATAGTTTAACAAAAATATTAACAAAATATCAAATTTATACATAATTTACCTACAAGTTAGTTTATAATAAATTGTCAAGAGACCTAAAGTTGACCTTTCCTCATCAAAAAAGAAAATAATAAACAAATTCTTCAAGAAATTTAGTTCTTCCGCTATTGAGTGTATTTCAAAAACTATATTTCGAATGATGTAATTTCAAATGGAACCAACATGTTATATCTCTACTCTGACAATACCGGTAAAGCTAAAAATAGAAGAAACACAAATGTTTATTTTTTTTCTTCTTCGTTCTTGGTGTTCAAATTGGCGCGTAAATATACCACCTATATAAAGCGAAAAGGAAAATAGAACAAAACAAAATTTACTTGCTACATGCTAAGACAGTTAGAAGAAACCAAAAAAGAAAACATTTTTTTAATTATTTAAATTTCTTTCATTGTGTAAAAACATGAAAACAAAAAAAATCCCATAAAAGTCTCCTATATATACATTAAAATTTCATTGGAAACTATAAAATTTGCTTGTGTTTAAATTATATTTATTTATTTTCTACACACTATTGCCCAGAAAAGTGTCCTTTTGATATTAGAAACACAGAGATGGCTTTTGTGTTCATTGGTAAAGTAGCAACAAAAAACAAAATGTTTTTATAAAATTTATATTTAATTTAATTTCATTTTCTCGTTTTTTTTTCTCTTAGTAAAATTATGTTTTATATCTTGAAGAGAGGTGGTATTCTCTTTCTCGATGGAAGTTGAAGTAGAAGTAGAAGTAGCAGGAGTAATAATTTAGTTGATGTTTTTTACTTTGATGTGGTGTGTGATGTTATTGTTGAGACACATTATTATCCTGTTATATCTGTTCTTTCGCACATTTTTGCAAGGAATGCTATACAGGAAAGAAAGTATATAATTAAAGTTTTAATACATAGGTTTTTTTATTTATTTTTAAATTTAAGAAAATTTATTAATCAATAAAAGAAAATATTAGTGAGATATAGACAGAGATAGATATTTTAATTAGTAAAACAAAGTGACAGTAGGGGAATTTACTTATCCTTTTCTTGTCTCTTGTTTGTAACTTGCGAAAGCTGTTATGATTTTCGGCAGATAAAGCTTCTTTTTTTTTTTTTTTTTTTGAAATTTAAATACTTACAGTTTACTCAAACACGACTGGGTCGCTCATCAATTTCTCGATGAATTCTGTGGTTTTAGTTTGGTTGTGCGCACAAAATTTGTGTGTATTTTGAAGAGGAGTGAATAGTTGGGAATTGTGTGTTTGTTGAGGTGCAATAATGTCGTGAATTTTGTGCAAGTGAACACATAGTGATAAACATGGTGTCAGATAAAAATAAAGGTGCAAAAAGAAATTTTATTTAGTGATATTTTTTTAAAGACTTAAATGTAGAACTACAGCTATTACTTAAATCTATTCTTACTAAATTATATTTAAAAATGTTAAAATGTTCATAAATGTAAATATTTACAGGAAAACTGCACCGCAGTATTACCAACTTTTAATTGAACAAATAAAGTTAAAACGCTGAAAATAAATAAAATAAATAAGGTGGTACAACAAAGCTATGGAAATCTCGGGGCCTAACGCATTTCAAGGATGTACAATTTTATGCAGATTCTGAACGGCTGAAAACGATTTATTTCTGATGGAGTTCGAGCCTCGAACACTAAACGTTACAGGCAAAAATGCTAACAGCTACGCCATGCGCACCACAGTTATGTATAAATTACAGCTGGCAGTAAAAGGAAATTTCTATAAAGAGCAAACCTAACGCCTACAGAGCTATCACCTTAAAAAACAAAAAATCGTCTATCTTTGGCGGAAAATAAATATCCAATTGAAGACAAAAGTGTACTTAAGGTTTTAGGTAAAGTACTTGTATAAGGTTTGTTCGTTGAAGCCCTAGGGTTGCCACAAAGCGTTTTTTGAGAAACCCAAAGTCGCCCTGAATGTAAAATTGAATGTTTTTAGAGCCCTAGGGTTGACCTAGGTTTTCACTCAACTCGCCCTAGGTTTTTGCTGTGGCGAGTTAAGGGCTGTCAAATGAAATGTATTTTTTTTTTTAATGACAGGGATGTGTGGTGATTTGTGGTATAGCGTTTTTTGAAGACTGGAAAATCCAGGTTTTTTTTTGACAACTCATACGGTTGTCAAGAAAACCTGGGACAACCCTGGGGAAAGTTCAACGAACGGACCTACTATATTGATATTTGCATAAACATCATTGAGCTTATTTGTTTTTTAAATTTAGCTAAGCTTTACTTTTTTTTGCCGTCAGTAAACAATAGAATTCATCAATCATTTGTGTTAAACTTAATTTATTGAATCTTGGTAAGCTTTTTTAATGCAAGGAAGAATCCATTGGGCCATAAAAATACATGGTTTCTTATAATAGTACTCAGAGTCTATAGCTGCGGTTCGAACAATCTAGCCCTACTGGTGCAGTGTATAGGTTATGGCCCAATGACTCCTCAACCGACTTAGAGTGCAAAACTGGAGAGAGCTCGCCCGAAATCGAAGTCGTTACAGAAGGATGGTGGTTGAGGCCCAGGTTCACCCCGAACTGTAATGCCCACCTAAGTAAGTAAGTAAGTATTCTTATTGGAAATGGGCCCTAAGCAACGTGCGTGACTTCCGTGACGGCGTTGAAATTAAAACATTTTTAATATCAACGCACTTAACGACTTTGACATTTGCAATTCGTATTTTTGTCTTGTTGATACACACATGTTGCTCTGTGTAACAAAAACGTATTAACGCGACGGATTCATTGGGCCATCCAAAATTTCCACGTATTTCAAAGTTGAAGTTGAAGTTGGGACCTGACGGAGTCATTGGGCAATAGCCTTGAGATTCATGCCCTTCCAAGCATGTTGCACCGCTCAATACAACCAAGCAAGACAGTGCATTGCGCAGGTTTCTGTTGTCAACAATTGTGTGCTTCGATAACGTCATGACGTAAATGCGCAGAACGAAAGAAAAATGAAAACGTGACGGCGCGGCGCGGCCGGCGGTGCGGCGCTCATAGCTCATAGCATGGGCTTAATGCTTGAATTACAATGCCCCTTTAGCTTCAATTTTACTTTGACTTCGATATTACGTTGTTTCCTGTACAAGACAACGTAACGTGACTCCAACTCAATGCATTAATTTGCAAGCTTCGAAAGTAAAAAAACACATTTGATCTTGTCGATCTTACATGTCCTTTTTTAAATAAAAAATTTTCTTTTTAACAAAGGACTCGCACAAAACGGGTTCGAACTTCGAAGCCGAGGACGAAGCGTGGTTGTGATTCAAGCATGACTTCGATGTAACGTTGCTTCTCCAGTTTGGTGGAAAAATCGTTTTCTTTGAGAGGTATTAAAAACCCAACAACAAAATCATAAAGTCAACTCACAGCGGATACAAAACGCTGGCGCGTAACGGGGTCAAAACCGAAGTGTAATTGTGATTCAGGTATCATGCATTCAGTGTGCTTTGTTTCAAATTGCGCAAGCAAGTTAAGTGAACACAACAAGTTCACAACAATGAAAAAATAGAAAAAATGAAACTTAATACTGTATTTTCACCTGGTACTTAAAGTAGGTAAACGCAAAACTAGCCCAAACCTACATACATGAAAAATTCGCGTTTTGCCATACAAAATTAGACCTGCTCAGTTGCTAAGTTTCAATGAAGCCTACTCGAAACCTAGTGACAAATATCGTGTTAAACGCAATGGGGGCGTTCATAGCAATTCAGATTTAAAGATTAACTGAAAAACTTATTCAGTTTTGCGTTGGACGGTTATCTAACAAGATATGTCAGGTGCGACGGTTTTGATTTGCATATGTAAAAAAAAATCATTAACTTGTTGACTTTACTACGATAAACACTTCATAAGCGTAAAAAACAATCAGTAATGGAGTTAGAAATAATTAATTGCATTTTTTCAATAAAAATCACGTACAACAAAATCACCATCACCTGGCAAGTATAATTTTTTGATGTCAGTTATCGCATCTGACAGCTATAAACTGAATCTAGATTTTCAGCCTTCTTTTCTGACTGAAAAACTGAATTTGGAAAAACTAACAGCTGATGAATTGTCAACTGAAAAACTTAACGTCTGGTGAATCAGAGGCAGAGAAAAGTTATGTATGTCGATTTCCATTGGTGGTTCGGAAGCCTTCTGAACGCTTCTCAAACCATTCCATTGGCATCAAATGACAGCTCCTCTCCTCGAAAGAAGAGAAATTTGATTCTTGATTTGAAGAAGGAAGCGAAGTCAGAAGCACTCACACACTGAAACTGCGCACTGAAAATAGCGCTTGACGTTTCACACAGATACACAAAACAAGCAACGAAACTTCAAAACAAATAAAAGTGTTACTTTGGGATTCCGGATCGGAGAGTTTTTCCGGATTACCAATGGAAATCGACATTAGTTAATCTGAAATTCTAACTTGTGATGAACGCCCAATTTCCAACATTTGAGTGAGTTTGACGTTTGATAGCAGTGCCTGTGCTGATCTGCTGTCATAAGTCGGTGACATTCTCTTACATGTCTCTTTTTCGTTTATAAACAAAATCAAGCAGAACAAAGAAAAGCAAGTCGGCGCGGCGCGCGGCGCGGCCGGCGTCCAGATGGAAACACTTCTAGGTTAACACAAACCTTCCTGGTAAGAAACCTAGTTCAATGGAAATGTAGTATAAATTGTAGCTTAATTGATTAAGCATGACTAAAGGCCAAACTTTAAAGATAATCAGTTATTTCTTTTTGATTTGGTTGATTGATCGTACGGAAGGAAGCCTTACGAACTCTTCTGAAAATTTTTCATTGGAATGAAGAGGAATTCGCTTCTGGACTGGAAAATCAAAATTGAAACCAAAAGCACTCACACAATAAAATTAAAGTGAAACGTCAACATCGAATAAAAAATAAAGGTCCAAATATCACAATTAAGCTAAAATTCAACACGATTTCAACATACCTATGCACAGATACTAAAATTCAAAATCAAAAAAGATATGAGTGCCATGTTTAGACCTCCTAAATCGGAAAGTTTTTTCTGGTTACCAAACGAAAACAAATATACATATGAACGCTTATTTTTCAACGCAATTCAACTTTGGAAGTTTTGCTCGTTGCTCCTTAAAATTTGAGGCTACACCGAAATAGTTAAACACGTTCACCTGTATTAATAAAACCATTCCAAAGGTTGTCTAACTTAGACCACCGACCAAATGCAAAACCTTTGTCGGAAGAGTGTCTAACTTCGAACTGAATAACTCTGAGATCGTTCTTATCAAACTTTAAGAATACCACTGCTCGTATAGCGATAGCTTCTCAAATAAATTTCGAGATTATTTGTTCTCGTGGTTTTTTCATTAGGTACTAAATTGATTCCCAGAGCAAAGAGTTTTTTTTTGTTACACATTACCTTAATATACACTTAATAACAATAAATTCGTTTGCTCAAAAATCAAAAAAGACTATCAGTGCTACACTTGGAAAACATGTGGACATTGGACAACATATAAGTATGTAACACTTAACAATAATAATAAAAAAAAAAACTAATAGCCAGTATTAAAAAAAAACTTTGGAAATTTAACAGACTCTTAAAATATTTGAATGACGTTTCTTGTTGGTTCAACAAATGTCACTTTAAATTCTAAATGTCTGATGAATTTCAAAAGTGATCTTTGAAATCAAGTGAAGTTTCTAAAAGTTTTTAATACAAAATACTACTAAACATTTATACTTACGGGAATATTTGATCATGCCTTCATCATCCTCTGGGGGCATGCAGTCAGCGAAAAGTTCTTCAACTTGTTCGTCTGTCATGGGGTCACCTTTTAGAATTGGATTATATTGGTTTTAATATTTCTAGCATTTGACAATGATATTTTTTTTTTACCAAGGGAAAGAAGGGCGTGTGAAATTTCAGCGAGGAGCATGGTGCCGTTTTCTTCCTTGTCGTACAATTTCAAACATTCAATGAAATCTTCGTAGCAGCCTTGATCCTTCTCCTTCTTGACTTGTGAGTAGATGGGGAGGAATTCGTCCATTGTCAATTTCTTTTCACCACGCTTCTTGGTGCCACCCATTTTCTCGACGAGAGAAAGAGTTGGGTTAAGATTCAGTGCCCGGAGAGCATCAGCTAGATCAAAAGCATCGATACCATCGGATGAGCCCATAACCTCGAATACGAATTCGACATCTGATTGTTTAAAAAGTGAATGAAAAATTGTTTAGATTTTGTTTAAAGTAAATTTATTTAGACTGAAGTCAGTGAGTTTTCGTGAATTATTCCCCAGAAATATGCCTTCATTTATGTAAAACAATTGGTTTAAGGGTGGATGACGTCTGTGAAGAGCTTCTTTGAAGAGTTTTTTTTTCCTTTAAACTAATACACACGTCTACAGGCTTTTGGAAGCCTATATGGCTAAGGTAGCCTAGACCAACTCTGGGTAGAGTTCAACGAACGAACCTAGTAGAAGTTAATGTGGTCTTCACCACGTTGAACCTGAAGCAGTAAGTAGCATTGCTTTAACGTTCACTCTCTAGGCGATCTGACGGTGTTGACAACTTTCCGCCATTAAATTTTAATAATAAGAAAATAGAATTTCATTCAAATTGGTATTAAGTTAAACACTTCATGTTTTTAATTTAACAAGACTATAGGTGTTTTATTGAGTTAGTATCAAATTCAATACAATTCAGTTTTCTTTTTTTTTATATTCCAGAACAGAACAGTTGTCTGAACTTGTTTTTGAACTTACTGAATTGTATTTATTTTTTTCTTTTTTTGTATTAGGTGTCATTTTTGACCAAAAACTAACCTGGAAAACCAATATTGAGTAAAGAGTAAATAAAGCCAAAGTGGCACTCTTCTCTTGTTAAAAAAGCCATTGGTGGAAAATGGGGTTTCTCTCCCCCCCTATGAACCACCAATTGGCTGTTTACCACGGTAATTAGACCGATACTCCGCACTAGACAAGATGATCAACTACAGCAAGCTTGCCAAAGTTCAAAGAACGGCTAGTCTGTGTATTAGTGGCGCACTGAGGACAACCCCATCGGACGCCCTCAATATACTACTAGATCTCACCCCTAGATATCTTCAGCAAACAAGTCGCAGCTAGCTCAGCTAGTCGACTCAGAGCTATATCACAGTGGACCAATAATCAAATCGATCACACTACCATTCTAGATAACTTTAGATTCCTACCGAATCGATCCGACTACACCACCCCCAAGTTGGTGTTAGATAATAATTTCCAAGTAACCATACCATCAAGAGAAGCTTGGGAAAATGAAGCAATACACTATTACACCGATGGTTCAAAAACCAACGAAGGTGTAGGAAGTGGAACCTACTCAGAAAAACTGAGTCTCAGTCTTTTCTTCCGCCTACCCGATCATTGTAGTGTGTTCCAAGCGGAAATTCTGGCGATTAAGGAGGTGCTGTCTTGGCTCAAAGAAAAAGTTATATCCTCCACGGATATTCGAATCTTCTCGGACAGCCAAGCTGCCCTTAAATCTCTTGCCTCTGTCTCTACAAAATATATCTAGGTCCAAAATTGTGAAATGTCTCGGAGGGAGATGTCAAATCAGTGCAACATTCACCTTTCATGGGTGCCGGGACACAGGGACATACCAGGCAACTGTATGGCAAACTAACTAGCCAAAAAGGGATCGACCACCTCCCTACGCTCAGAATGGAACAACATAGGTATACCTATCGCTACATGTAAACTCCTACTTAGACAAGACGCTTCGAGGATAACAAACACTAGATGGACTGAGAGTAACAACTGCCTTGCAACCAAAAATGTTTGGCCGTGTGTGGACTCCAAACGCTCGAAGAGTTTGTTAGCCCTGAACCGCCTGAACGTAGAAGAGGAAGAAACCGTTCAACACCATTTTTGCTCATGCCCTGCACTACTTCATAGGAGGAAAACTTATCTCGGTGAGTTCTTCTTCGATGATACTAGCGACCTAGCTTACATAGACCCTAAAAGTCTTTCAAAATACATTAAAAGTCCCGCGTGGTTCGACTAGCGGGTGATTAATCGGGTAGTCGTGTAATGGAAGATTAATGGGTGATCTACTCATTAATCTTACTTCAGGTTTCTGCGATCAGTAGGTGATTAACTTGCTGATCTCTGTGGTATCACAATGGGCCCTTGCGGCCTAAGTGTGTCAGGCAATGTACGTAGACATTACTCATTGGCTGACAGTACCTACTCAAAAAATTGACTGTTTCAGACACAAAGTCAGATGCTCTGTTCTTCGTCATTTATTTATTCTGACTGCACAGTAAAATCGTGTTTTGTTTCATCAAACAATTAATTTTTATTGCTTATAACTGCCAATCGTTTTACGAATTTTTTATTGTGTTATGGAGCTTGAGACGTAATGATTAACATGACTGCTTGTTACGTTGGAGGTTCGTGGTTCGAATCCCAATAGATAAAAATCAAAAATTTCGCGAGGAATTAGCGCTTCGATAGTAAATTCACTGCCATGAAAAGCGCTTTCTCGATAAGCCGTTCGGAACCGGCAGAAATTTGAAGGTTCCCTCCATTCCCTCGCAAGGAATGGTTGTGAGAAATGCGCTAAGCCCCGGGTCTCCCCGCTCTGCTGCAAAACCATATGTATGGAAAGAAACTTTCGTGCGAATGCAAATAATGCTTTGGTTATTTCAAATTCGCGTAACTCAAGTATATGTCTCGATCAATGGTGGTATGAGCAGAACGCGCAATATCCCCCACTTTCAGTTAAGTAGAATGAAACGCGGAGATCTTAAACTTTCTAGTTTTAAGAATAACTATCTGTTTCACGCATCCATTTATGGGGCATTTGTGGAAAATATAAGGTTTGTTCGTTGAAGCCCTGGGGTTGCACTAGGGTCGCCACAAAGCGTTTTTTGAGAAACCTAAATTCGCCCTGAATGTCAAATTGAGTGTTTTTCGAGCCATAGGTTTGCCATAGGTTTTCCCCAAACTCACCCTAGCTTTTTGCTGTGGCGATTTGAGGGCTGTCAAATGGCATGTGTTTTTATTTAAATGACAGGGATGTGTGGCGATTTGTAGTATAGCGTTTTTTGAGGACTGGAAAACCCAGGTTTTTTTGACAACTCATGGGGTTGTCAAGAAAACCTGGGTCAACCCTGGGGAAAGTTCAACGAACAGACCTATAATCACCGATTCACAGCAAATATTTTATCACAATGATTTTGAGTGCCATCACAACTTCGAAATGCTTTCATTTTTCTTTCAGTAGTAGCTCGCTTACATAAATTGCTGACTATTTAGCTTAGTGTTGGCCTGTAGATTGCTGAGCTGACTAAAGAGTTGCTGAACTGTGACAAATAAAGTCGTAGTAGTTCTTAATGCTGTTGACAGCTTTTCTGTGGTCACGACAACTAAAGGGTGTTTTTTTTAGAAATGAAAAGACTTACTTCAGAACAACGCTTGCAATTTGTCATTGCCGATATACCAGTTTGCCAGTTGCTCGAAAAAGTACCTACTCAAAAATTGAATTTCTTTATTTCGCTTTATTCTAGCCCGCTGTTGGACCCATGTCATAGAAATTCGTAATTTAACCCAGCAGAATGAGCACTCATGTCACTAAAGCAAGAAAAAAAACAGAATACAACGAAACACTCTAAAAACAGGATGAAAAATATGGCCAGATATTTTCAAAAAAAAAAAAAAAACAGAAATTCTACTTCAGCTTAGCAGGCCTTGGCTATCAGTGCTGATTCTCACGGGTCATCCAACTTATGTTCCAGGATGACAAGATGAAGAGGCAGAGAAAGGATCACTCCGCTTCCTCTGTGAGTGCCCAAGCTTGGCCTACATTAGAACAAAAGCCCTCAAAGACTACTTCTTCGACGAACTGGGCGACATCTTTAGCCTCCCACTGAAGAGCATTCTAAAGTTCATTCCCAACTCAATCCTCCGCTATTCATCACCTCCTATCTCCCCTTCCCATTTTCTAATCCGTGGAGCACAATGGATCATTGAGATCCGAGTGAGGTTTTGCCGCTTGTGGCTGCACCCCTTACCCAACCTATGCCCGACATCGTTTTGAAGCAGTAATGGCATAACAATTGCTTTCTTTATTTACAACCAAAAAACCATTCGGTTTTGTGAAGCTTCGTAATAAAAAAGGAAACTAACTCAAGGCATCTGAAAATGCTGACCATTTTTTGAGATTCGCTGTGCAAGAAGGGTTTGAGGAGGTGTCCCGAAGGTCACCCTTCACCTACTGGATAGGATGCGTTCAACCATCATAATGGTGTTCAAGTCAAGGCGGTGTTCTTTCTCCTATATTGTTTTTGAATGGATTTTCCAAATCAATTTCAAAGGGCTGTTTTATTTACTTTTTGTAGGATAAGATAAAGTCTCAAGAAATTCAAGTATCTCAATCGGGTTCGGTACAAAAATTTAATTTTTTGATTTACCGAATTGATAAAAAGTGTTAGAGACTTCCAAAACCTCAAGGCCGTCAAACGACTACCAAGTTCATGGAAGATTGTTATTAGTTTGCTTGTTGATGCAAAGATTTGTCGTAGAATCTGAGTTCAGGCTTTACATAATCGAACCTTTCAACTTTTCAACCACTGACCCACTCAATTCGGAGAAGTGGTTGACTATCGACGTCAAGAAATCAAAAATAGCTTCGCTGAGTTATTCTGAACTATGACCTCATTCTTTTTCAGGGAAGCAGGTATCTGTTCTAAAATTACACCTCAACCTTCACCCACTTATAAGTTTTATGAAATTTCCAATAACCTGCTAACGTTTCAAAGCCACATTCCATCAAACATATTGAGCAGCCAATAAATATAACTCAAAAAAGTCTACACTTGTAACATGATATTGTTTTCAATGTCCTTATTTAGATCCGATTGAGTATGTACCGACTCTGACGACACTGCCACATACATTTTGTTTAAAACTGAAAAAAAAAATCACTTCGTCTAAATAAGGCATGCGTAGTGCACGCAAAATAAGAATAGAAACAAAAATCCCACAGATACACATCCAAATCCAATTCAGAGACCTAAAAATAACCGTCGTATTTGAGCGAACACTAGTGTGGCTGGCTGTCTATTTTTCGGAGCGTTTCACTTTTTATTTGTTTTTCTTTTAAATTGTTATGCAATATGGTGGTTTTAGGTAACGGTTTTTTGTCACTTGTATCACTTTGAACTCGATTTTCAATGGACGATTAAACTCTCAGGGAACAATTCACGTTTGAATTTATACATAAAAAAAAAAATATGTATGGATGTATGTTTATTCCACAAGGTTTTGTTGTTGTTGGCAGGATGAAGTTGTTCCTTTTGGACCGCTTCTTTACTTACTTTCTACTTCACGTTTTGGTACATCGGCCTACAGGAAACGAAGGAAGAAACGAAGGGAAAATTGTATTTTAATAATCGACTTCAATAGTAGTTTTTTAGATTTATTATTTAATTTTTTTTTTTAGTTTTAGAGAAAAGTAGAGGCCTCGGTAGGTGGCCTTCGTGAAAACCGTATGCACTCACCATTTTGAATTTGAATGAGAAAAATCAACTAACTCGCGGATGAGCTCGGTCTCGACTGAACAGTGTTTGGCTACTACGAGACGGAAAGGTAATTCAGAGGTGAACACAATCGAGTGGACTCATGTGCTTTCTGACAGGACCAAAATAAGTGTGTGTTTTTTCGTGAACACACACAAATACACTCACACACTCTAACTACATACTTAAGCACAATTCTGACACTTTTCAGCTCGTCCCGCTACAACATCCGCACTGCGCTCTGCGCATTCTATTTTTAAAATATTGACATGTAAGTGCTAGATAGTGTTGGATATCACTAGCTGGTTCGAGCCCATGCCCCCATGGTGTATGCGTGAGTTACTTTGTGGCTTTGGTCGGTCAAGAGGCCATTGTATTATTTTTCTAGTTTATTATTTGAAATGATGAGCTGCTATGAAAATGAAGGACGGAGAAAACCATCCGACCCTGATATTTTTCTGACAACCTGCAAAACATTTTTTTTTTTTTTGAGATTATGTAGGTATTTCAAAAAGTTTATCCGATATGGGGGTGTATTAGATTCGGCCATTCGAGTTTCGGGCGAGAGGTTTTTCGATTTTTTTTTGCTGTCCGCCTGCTGTTGATGGCGATTGCTAGAAGCATAGTGGTGTGGGCAGCAAATCAGGAGAACAAGTCGTAGTTTTACCTAGCCAACAGATTTTTCGAAATTTTGTCTTATGCTCGGGGAAGGAAATATTTTCTTTACTTGAGATTTCAGTTCTATTTTATTTTTTTTTTATTTTTTTTTTTTCTAACAGAAAGTATCTATTTTAAGATCGGATGACACAGATACGAATTCTTTTGGGTGTCTGATCAGTGGGAGGGATCTTATACTACCGTGTAGCTCTATATTATGCTGTCGGTGCTGTGAAGTATTCCAAAAATATAAACCTCTTTAATTGCTAGGTTTACAAATGAGTATATACCAGGCGTTTGTTTGTTTCATCTTTTTTGCGAAATGACGAAACAAACATAGCAACATAGCATATGCAGTTTAATTGGTTTTTACCTTAGAGCTTTGAAGTGATTGTGTCTAGAAATGCATTGGATTAAGTCCGATAAGACTTTCACTTTTTCTATTAGCACAAACGAGTACATAGAGGCACGAAGACAAGAGGCATTTTGTTGGATTGATGCCAAAAGGGCCCCCGATAAATCGCATTTATTGGCTTTGCGCATTGCCAAATATTTCTGATTTAAGAAACTGGCTGACAACTTGGCATTGCGGTTCCGGTGTACGCCGCAAAAAGACAAACTAAAATTTACCAAATATATCAAATTTCTGAAGCTTAATATCCTACAGCGAGAATTGAGGCCCAGGATTGCAACTTAAATAACCTTTTTTCGTTGCGTTATAAATAATTTAAAACTGGAGAAGTAACTGTTGGTTTTTCATTAACATTTTCTTAGATTTTTAGTTCTAGTTTTCATAAATTAAATTACAAATGTGTAAGAAAATAAAGAAACATAAAATATATCGAACTTCTAAATAAAGGTTGAGCCGTCTAGTGGCTTCTTTTTAAATCATGGGTTAACTTAGCATTGAGAAGATATATGTATCACTTTCATACATCGCCGGAACAAAATGAGTGGCTTTTCACTTAAATAGTGTTAGGAAATATTGCAGAGTGAGTGCGGTGTAGCCCAAAGACTGTGTTTTTCGAAAAGAAGTTTTGGGCCGAAATGAAGCACTCACCGCGCCTGTCGCAAGCAAGTTTATGCAAATAGTTCATGAGACTGGCATGCACGTGAACAAAACTCATGGCCCCCGTCTTCTTGGTTAGCGCACATAAGATAACGTGGCTTCTGGAGCGAGACTCAATCCACGAACACTAATTTCCCACTGATATCAAAAGCTCAACATTTCAGCAAGTAACCTTATGAAAATTCTGTTCAAAGGTTTTGCATTATTCGCTTACAAGGTTCAGTTTACAATTAAGGATGCCCATGTTTCGTTATCTCTTCTCAATTTGGACTTATGGCAGCTTGAAATGTACAACGATTTTGAGCAAAAAATCAACGTTTTAGGACCAAGTTCATTTTCCTCTCAGCGCCTACATTATCAAACAAAGAAAGAAATTGTTGCAATAAATGAATGAATACAAACAAAATTTCGGTATCTGGGCTAGGAAAACTCACACGTTTTTATTCATGGGCATTACAGTTCGGGTTAAACCTGGGCCTCAACCAACATCTCTCGATAACTACATCGAATTCGGGCGTTTTGCGATCTAAGTCGGTTGATGTCTTGTGAGGCTTCTTTGTCTTTGGCTGGGGCAAAACTCAGCGGACCCAAGGTTTTTCCCAAGGAAGCTCGAAGACTCGGGCTGCTTCAATCCAACTTCTAAATAACGAGGCGAGACACGGCAAATACGAATTATAATAGTTTTTAATTACTGAATAACTAATTGAGTTTAACAAATTTTTACAAAAAGTGCTCAAATATGTTGTCGGTCGGGGTACGTAATCTCCCGGCGTCTGGCACGGTCGGGGCGGTAAATGGTCTTGGTACGGCCTCTGCGTTTCCTTTGGATCGATGGAGGCTGGCTTGGAACGTCCTCGGATGTTACGGTCTTTGTTTGGTTACTGCACCCCAATACTGAATACGCTCCTGTAAAGAAATAAATTTTAATATTAAGAACGTTGCCCAGAATATGGCGCAACGCTTTTTGAAGTAACAGGGGGGCGGAGTGGCTATCGCAAAAGCCACAGATGGTGAATTGACCTAGAGGGCCCCGTCCGAGCGATTCGACGAGATTTTTCTAAGGAATTTATCGTACGGGCCCTTAAGAGCACCGGTCGAAAAATTCGGTGAGGACTGAGGAGTAGACTGGGAATTTAACAATGGGCCCCTTGAGAGCACCGTTGAGAAATTCAAGAAGTTAGTTGGGAAATTTATCGGGGGACCCCTTAAGATCACCGTCCGAATAATTCCGGGTTCGAAGTAGGAAAGGAGAAGTGAAAGAATAATATTAAAGTGGTATTCCCACAGTTAACATTGGTAATTTCTTCTCCCTTTTTCGCTTCAATTTCACTTCTACTTATAATATTTTGCGCACAAAAGTAAATGTGAGGTGCACTGGACGAGTGAAATATTTCCATAACACTATCCATGTACACACTCAACTCGCGTGGCTACCTACCCTACCGAAAAAAATAAACTCAACAGTGCATTGCAATTTACCTGCCACTGCTTGGTAGAATTTATTTATGTATGGAGCCAAGTTCACGATGTGCACCAACCGAATAATGTATTTGCGCCTATGGTTGGTCTTTGGTGTTCGCTGTGTTGTGGTGCATGTTTTCACTTGGCTGCGTAGATCTTTTCTTAGTGCCCATGTCTTACTTATGGCATAGCGATTATCTGGTACGGCTCGTAGGGTGAGATGTAGGCGGTTCGGCGGTGGCAAGGAAAAAGTGTGACGCATCGTCACAGTCTTCTACGACTTGGCTGCGGCATCTAAGACGAGGTTTTCCCTTTCCGCGATTTCCCTGCAATCTTCTTCCGAAAACTCGTCGAGCAGGAGTGTTGATGTCCATTCCCTCTACATAGCTTGTAACGAAGCGTTTAGCTTCGTCACATGCTAATAACCCAATAAACCGCCTCCAGCATCCACGGCCCACTATATACCATCCACTGTCCACCATCCACCATAATAGTATACATTATCACGAGCCACAACCCATAAACCTAGGACACCAACCAGGCGAACAGCTGTTTCGGCTGCAAGTGGTCGTGGGGAAAACAGCCGTGAGGTGAGTCGACACCAACCACTGCAGTTATACACCATTTCTGCACACACGGTGGTGTATAAAAGGGCATGTGCCATCACAGCAAAACACAGTCCGCCGGCGCAAGTCAAAGCGCAAACATCTAAGCAGCAGTAAAGGGTAAGACAAGAAAATAATATTATTCACTTGGAATAATATTATAAATATATATAGAGTCTTAGGTATTGTGCCACCAAGGGCAGAGAATAATACTTGGGATCCATAGGACATACTTCCTATTTACCAGCGCCTGACAGAGGGCCTTAGAGAAACCTGTCACTTTGAATTACTGCCAAGTATTTATTACTTGTGAGCCGATTGCCGCCCGGGGCATAGATTAATACTTGGGAGCCTTACCAGTGCCTGACAGAGGGCCTTAGAGAAACCTGTCGCCTTTGAATTACCGCCAAGTATTTTATACTTGTGAGCCGATTGCCACCAAGGGCATAGACTAATACTTGGGATCCATAGGACGTACTTCCTATTTACCAGCGCCTGACAGAGGGCCTTAGAGAAACCTGTCACTTTGAATTACTGCCAAGTATTTATTACTTGTGAGCCGATTGCCGCCCGGGGCATAGATTAATACTTGGGATCCTAACCAGCGCCTGACAGAGGGCCTCAGAGAAACCTGTCAAACTTTGGATCGCCGCCAGTGGGCGCTAAACCTGTGAGCCTCCTAACCAGAACCCTTCGGGGTTACCAAGTTCTGTTTCTCTTTATAGGAAGACTACGCGGGCCATCACATTGATCAAAGCCTGTACCTGTTACCGACCGACTGCTGATATCCCCGACCGCCGCCACCGTTGTAGCCACCTGTAACTCCGAGGAGCAGTCTAACTGAGAGGTCTATTGCGAGTACCGCCGAAGCTACACGAGAAGCAATTGAGATACCGTCACAGTCGACGTGTAAAGAGCGTCGAGGATATATATATATATACTGAGTCTATCAAAACGTAGGCTAAACATTGTTACTATTTGTTACCATTAATATTCAGAGGATTGTTAAAATAAAGAGTTGTTAAATTAAACTGAAGTTTCACGTGTCTTTCTTCAGGAAGAACCCTGGCGTGCCGTGAGCTTTTACCCTGGCTGGAAAAGCAAAGCACGTCACAATTTGGCGCCCGAGCAGGGACAATTAACAAGTCCACTCCGTTTTACACTCTAAACATCCCTGAAGAAAAGTAACCTAGCAAGTACGACAATGGCAGAATCCGAGGAAGGATTTGACGTTTTCGCCAGTATAGGCGCTATATATTTACTGAGCAAGTCAGAGCTCGTTGATCGAATGCAGCAGCAAGGGCTAGACACCGAAGGGTCTTTGGCTGCATTACGAACGCGCTTTAGTGCCCACATTAAAGGAGCCCGATTAAGGAAATCTATGCAAGGTCTGTGCGAAGATTTGGAGAGAACCGGAATCGAGCGGGAATTCAAAGAGTTACCCGTAAGCACCGCCAGACCAAGTGCCGAAACGGAAGAGACGCCGAAGTCACCCGTTTGCACTGAAATATATTTCCAGGTACCGCCTTACACATCCCCGGCCCTGACCGCCAGGGAGAATGATACGAACGCTCGCCAGAACAACGCCACTTCTTCACGCTATGTGGAAAGCTCTGACCAACAGAGTATGGAAAGACCAGTTGGCAGGTTCAAGCTCAGCTACGAGGCTGAAGTAATGAACACCATAAGGAAATGGGGCGTGAAATTTGATTCTTCTGGTAGCGCAGTAGAGTTTTTGGAACGGGTAGAAGAATTGGTTGAGTGTTACCACATTCGCCCCAGCGACATGGTGAAGGCCCTGCCGGAAATTTTGAGAGGTACCGCCCTGGAGTGGTTCCGAATTAACCGAGAGCGGTTGAAAGAGTGGAGCCAGTTTCGGTCCGCATTTCTCCAGCACTTCCTACCCGCTCGCTACGTTTGCAAGCTGGAAGACGAGATTATGCGTAGGAAGCAAGGCCCACGTGAGAAAGGCAAGGAGTTTATACAAGCCACCCAGTACCTCATACACCGACATCCTACCATGAACGTAGCCGACAACGTGGACCGAATCTACGACAGTCTACGCCCGGAGTACCATCTCTACATAAGAAGGCGTGACTTCGAGACACTGGATGAACTAATGAAGATGGTGGAAGAATATGAATATATTCAAAGCGAGGACCGATCTCGTCTATGCACACCCCGCACCCCACCTACCAATAACCGTGTCCCGCCCGCACGACAGCAGCCTAACGACCGACCACCGCCAGCCGCGCGGAACCCTTTTAGCCAACCAGACCGCAGTTACCAACCGCCGCCTGCCAGTTCCTACGACCGGAATACCCACTGTTGGAACTGTAAGCAGCGTGGCCACACCAAAAACAACTGCCGCCGCCCTTTCCATCTTTTCTGCTCTTATTGCGGAAAAGACGGCCGGTTGACAGACGACTGCGCCTGTCACCCCCATCGAGCAGCAATCATGAACGGCCGAGCGAACGCCATGAAACGAATTCCGCGTGACAGCATTCCAAGCGGCTCAGCAACACCGATCGCGCAGTCTGCAGCGATAGCGCGAACTGACGTTCCGACCAAGCTACCGAAACCAGAATTTCCGTCAGACCCATGGACGGACCCCAGATGCTTCATAACCGTAGAAATCTGTGGACACCCAATTAGAGCACTTCTTGATACCGGCGCTACTAAGTCATATGTCAATGGTAGAACACGCCAGTTGTTGCGACGACTAAGAGTGCCCGTGCAATATTACCGTCATCTCACACATTTGGCCAACGGTGACGCCGTCACCAGCCGAGAACACTACAAGGCGACTTTGAACGTCACCAACCAGACGATCCATGGTGAGTTCACCTTTATGAAGCAACTCACAGAGGACATGGTAATCGGCGTGGACCTACTTAGGAACGCGAATTTCCGGATGACCCTACACGGCGAAGAAATCCATTGGCTGGCAAAGTCGCCAGAGCAAAAAAGGGATCATCTCTACCCTCTGGTCCGAACGAATTTGCAAACCGCCGCACAGCGAAAGGCGCGACACTACAATCTTCGAAGGAGAGCATGGAAGCCTAGTTTGGGCGAACATGTGTATAAGAGAGTGCGAGTACTCTCCTCCGCCCAAAAACATTTTACCGAAAAATTGGCACCACGCTATGAGGGACCATACGTGGTCGTCCGGTTCATTTGTCCTGTCATTGTTGAAATAAAGAAGGAACAGACAAAAGGGAATAAGAGAAATCCCGTATTGCGGACACATATAAAGGATCTAAAAAGTTTCGCTCCACCTCAAGTGAGCAGAAATAATATTATGAAACCGGCAGGCATGATAAGCCTGTCGTCAGTCGTCGAACGAGAAAGTCGCAATATGGACAAAACCGACCGAGAGATGGCACAACCGTGGAAACGTACGCCGACACAACCATCGAGGTTACCGACGCAAAAAAGCGCGACCGGTCTACCGAACTTACCCGTTCCGCGCCTCGCAAACCAAAAACCGAGGTCGTCGAAGGCAGGCATCCTGTCCCTCACCTTTAAGGGAAATGAAGAACCACCGCCAGATATGGAAAACAAGCTGTTCAACCGTAACGAACGCCCAGCGCAACCAGCGCTAAGAAGACAGCGCACGGCCCCAACACCAAGAAGCGCTGTCCGGGAAGCTATCAGGCCAGCCTTAGCCGCCAATCGAGTGAAGGTACAAGCCGTGAGTACAAAAGTCAGCCAACCCAGAGTCCCGAGCCACCCAGCCAGTACGCGCCTACGCGCAATAGCGCGTGAGTTAGGCGCCAGGAGCCTGCAGAATTTTCACCGAACACCTCTAACCGTCCGACCAGTCAGCACCCTTTCGATGTCCAGTCGACCAGCCAGCACCGTCACCGCCGCGGCACCGATTTCATCGGAGGCCACTATTGAAATCAAACAACCGATGTTAAGACGAGAAGGTTCCCGTCTCCGAAAAGGGAGGGGTATGTAACGAAGCGTTTAGCTTCGTCACATGCTAATAACCCAATAAACCGCCTCCAGCATCCACGGCCCACTATATACCATCCACTGTCCACCATCCACCATAATAGTATACATTATCACGAGCCACAACCCATAAACCTAGGACACCAACCAGGCGAACAGCTGTTTCGGCTGCAAGTGGTCGTGGGGAAAACAGCCGTGAGGTGAGTCGACACCAACCACTGCAGTTATACACCATTTCTGCACACACGGTGGTGTATAAAAGGGCATGTGCCATCACAGCAAAACACAGTCCGCCGGCGCAAGTCAAAGCGCAAACATCTAAGCAGCAGTAAAGGGTAAGACAAGAAAATAATATTATTCACTTGGAATAATATTATAAATATATATAGAGTCTTAGGTATTGTGCCACCAAGGGCAGAGAATAATACTTGGGATCCATAGGACATACTTCCTATTTACCAGCGCCTGACAGAGGGCCTTAGAGAAACCTGTCACTTTGAATTACTGCCAAGTATTTATTACTTGTGAGCCGATTGCCGCCCGGGGCATAGATTAATACTTGGGAGCCTTACCAGTGCCTGACAGAGGGCCTTAGAGAAACCTGTCGCCTTTGAATTACCGCCAAGTATTTTATACTTGTGAGCCGATTGCCACCAAGGGCATAAACTAATACTTGGGATCCATAGGACGTACTTCCTATTTACCAGCGCCTGACAGAGGGCCTTAGAGAAACCTGTCACTTTGAATTACTGCCAAGTATTTATTACTTGTGAGCCGATTGCCGCCCGGGGCATAGATTAATACTTGGGATCCTAACCAGCGCCTGACAGAGGGCCTCAGAGAAACCTGTCAAACTTTGGATCGCCGCCAGTGGGCGCTAAACCTGTGAGCCTCCTAACCAGAACCCTTCGGGGTTACCAAGTTCTGTTTCTCTTTATAGGAAGACTACGCGGGCCATCACATTGATCAAAGCCTGTACCTGTTACCGACCGACTGCTGATATCCCCGACCGCCGCCACCGTTGTAGCCACCTGTAACTCCGAGGAGCAGTCTAACTGAGAGGTCTATTGCGAGTACCGCCGAAGCTACACGAGAAGCAATTGAGATACCGTCACAGTCGACGTGTAAAGAGCGTCGAGGATATATATATATATACTGAGTCTATCAAAACGTAGGCTAAACATTGTTACTATTTGTTACCATTAATATTCAGAGGATTGTTAAAATAAAGAGTTGTTAAATTAAACTGAAGTTTCACGTGTCTTTCTTCAGGAAGAACCCTGGCGTGCCGTGAGCTTTTACCCTGGCTGGAAAAGCAAAGCACGTCACAAGCTCTGCTTTTGTAGCTTCTCGATGTGTACTCTTCTAGAACTTTCGGAGTGTTTTTCTATCGAAACGGCCAAGAGTTTTCTCATCCGCTTTCGATAAGGTCCATGCTCCCGCTCCGTAAAGCAGTACTTATAGAGGGTTATCTTGATTTTTCTCAATGGAATTCAAAGAAGCAGCGGTTTTCCGTTTGATCTCCGCACCGATTTGGTTTTCTGTGACGAAGTTCACTTCTCTTTCGAAGTCTGTATATTGCCACTCTTTGTCCAATTCGTCGATGTTCGGTGTCTTTGCTTGATGACAGCATACGTATACTTCGTTTTGCCGCTTCTGTTTCAATGCTTGCAAAAGTACCTATGATCTGAGTGGGCAATTGTACAGACTTTTTGAATATTATTCCAGTACAAGTATGATATTAAAGAAATCGCGTGACAGTTTATCATCTTGTCGAAAGCCTTTTTTCGACATCAAATTTTTCTGTAGGTTCTTTAAAAACTTTGACGGAGCACCGTGAGTTCTGCAAAGTCATCCTGTAAAGTCGTACGAGTTTTGAAGGGTTGTCGAAACTAGACATAGCTTTGTGCAGCTCGTCTCTGTAAATACTGTCATACGTGGCCTTGAAATCGATAAAAAGATGGTGTATATCGATATTATATTCTCGGGTTTTTTCCAAGGTCTGCCATAATGTGAAAATTTTTGTCTATTGTGGAGATTTCTGGTCTAAGACCACATAGATAAGGACCTATCAAATTGTTGACATGAGGTTCAGACGTTCACATATTACAGCAGACGGGATCCTATATGCGACATTAATGAAGCTTATTTTTCTGTAATTGGCGAAAATGTGAGGGTCTCCCGTTCTTATAGTCGGCCATACGATACTGAGGTACCATTCATTCGACCATATCACGCAGATCAGCATACTCCATTCCAACTGATCTCCAGCTGCCTTGAAAAGTTCGACATCAAAGCCATCTGAACCTGCAGTCTTATTTGATTTAAGTTTGCATATGACAAGCAAAACTTCTTCTAGGAGGACGGCACTCTTGATCATCGTCCAAGTTGAATGAGGCATTCCACCAGCAGCGGAATTTGTGTCTTCATCGTCACTAAGCGGAAGTCGTCTTTCTAAATCCTTAGTAGCGACTGCTACTCTGTTACTATACGTTTATCTTCATCAACATTTCACCATTCCAGCGTTGCCGCAGTAAAATTTTTTAAGGTGCCATTTTCGGTAACCAAAGGTGCCAACTGGGTGCCACCAGCCCTTCAAAGGTAGAGAGATATTTAAAAACACAAAAAACAAATACTTTCCCATAAAGTATCATTACGATTATTTGGGCATGAATTAGTACACACCAACACGATAATGTATGTTTCACTACTTGAAAAAAAACATACCTTTCAGTCTTTTTTGAATGACTTTATTAAGTTTTCTTCATTAAAATGTATTAAGCTCTTAAGGTGTCAAAATGAGAGCTAAAGGTGCCAAGGTGCCAATCGAGACTGAAGGGTGCCAAAATTGCACAATTGTGCCACTTCGGCAACGCTAAGTGTTTTTTCTATTATCTATAGCGGTCGCCGTAGTAGATGTCACAGGTCACAGTTTTTCATTTTCTTTATGCCCGGCCTATTTCATCGCACTTCTTGAATGGCGTTTTGTAGTAGTCTAGAATGTGCGCTAATTCTTCAGTTGCACGTTATACTGAAGTCCAACGCTGACTCTGTAAGTCGAATTCAACCGCTGAGATTTTACCAAAAAGCTCTGGCAGACCTCTGAGATACGGACATTCAGTTGAAATTATAGTGTTGATCTCTGATGCACTCGCAGATCATTATAGTGTTGATCTATTTCTTCCTGAATAGTACACGCCCCAATCAATCGATTTTATTGACATTTATGTTTCTTTTTTGTAGCTTTTCCGTTTCATCGAATTTCCAAACGTGCTGAAGAAGCTTTAATAACCTTGTTTCTGACTAAAGTACACTACACGATGCAATTTCGCTGTGCTTGCTGGATTGTATCGAAAATGTGTAAATATGCCTAGAACGAATATGCGGGTAATAGAGTGCGTTCAATGCTTGTGTATTTTGAAATAAACAGTCACATTCTTACAATTTTAAGATTTAATCCCATACTTTTGCTTTTTTATCATTATCGTGACGCATTTTCGTTTCATCTGGTTTCAAATCACAACGATTCTAAGGAAGTTCCACATTGGAAAATTATGAATTCAGTTTTTTACTGAGTTTTCTCAAAAATTTATAAAGTTAATTATTTTTTTATTGAAAATAAGGAATTTAATTTCTTTTCATTCTATCGCACAAGGGAAGAAGTAGAGTTAGATGTAATTGAGGTTGAATTACCAGTGGCTAGGTTTTTTTTTTGCTGGATATGAAAAAAAATGGACAGTAAGACTATCTATTGCAAAAAATAGAACCAAAATGAATATGAATTTTCCCCATTTGGTGTCAGAGAAAATGTATAAATCATGCTGATAGCATAAATTCTAGATTTATATATGTGTCAATAAATAATCCTCTGAATTACAAAAAAATAAGTACTGAGAAGGAAATAGCTGACCACTCTCTGAATGAAACAAGATACATTAAAACAATTTTATTGGAATATAAATAGGTAACAATTGGAGAATAATCGTAAATTATAAGAAAATTTTCCATTTGTCAAATAAAACCAAGTTGTGACGCTTATCCAATCAATTATGACTCTTGCTTTTAATTTTGTATCTCACTCAAATCAAAGTTTATGTTCTATTTTATTTCTTAGGTTCGTTTCCCCAAAGTTTTTATATCGCTGTTATTTCTTTTGACAAACAACATAAAAAAAGAACAATCGAATATCTCAAAGTATGCAAATCTTGGCTCGGCATATATTTATTTCTATGCATCGCCACATGAAATGTTCTTAATTTAAATTCTACCAACACCAAGGAATTTCGTTTAATGGTGATAAATGTGTGAATAGAACTGAACAATTTTGAAATACCATGTTTATTGAGAAGTTCATGGCAATTTGCCAGCTGCAAAACATTTGTACCGGTCACTATGAGGCATTACAAACAAATTCACTTGCTAATAAAAATATACTCAAATAACTTAAATGAGAAACAAAAACAAAATAGTAACAAAAGCTTGGTGTGTCATTTCGAAATCTTTAGACATTTAGCTGGGCAGTGGTTTAAAAAGCTAAACATTTATTGGTTTTCCTCATTTTAGCTGTGTGTCTTCCTAACTTTTCTTTAGAGATAACTTAAACAAACTCGACTTGAATGTTGAGTGCACTTTGTTTCCATTCGATTTCACAGCCAGAAGTTTTTTTTCTGATTTGGTCTGTAATCAAAGCACCTATGGTAATAAAATAAGATAGAGAGGGTAGTGCAACGGGCGGCGTACCCCACAGGCGGATCACTAGTGTGAAGCAGAAAAGTGGGAGAGTTGTGATCGCTTCAAGATCACTACTCGTAACGCCGGAAATGAAGAAGAAGAAGAAGAAGAAGAGAGGGTAGTGCAACAGAGCGGGGTGCCGCGGGGTTTAGCACATTTCTCATAACCATGCCTTGTGAGAAGTTAGAGGGGACCAACAATTTTGAATCTAACCGAGAAAGCGCTTTTCCAGCAATGAATTTACTATCGGAGGAATTCCTCACCAAAGGCGATACCCGTGGAAAAATATGTTCGGCTCCAGTTGGGATTCGAACCTCCCATGAACCTCCTACGTAATAGATAAACATGCTAACCATCACGACATGGGTACCACATGGTAATGCTTTTGACAAAACCAATCGTTGGCTTCAGCGATATCGTCTTCAGTTATACCGTTTTAACCTGAAACCCAGACAAGACTCAAGCAGCCGTATTAATAAACGCGGAGTAGCAAAGGGTCAAGCCTTATTCCATGGACTAAGTGGTAATTGGTATTAATGAAGCAAAATTTTGAAGTGAAAGAAATTTTTGAGTTGAAATGCATGTGCATATTTTCTGCAAATTCAGTGACAATTAATAATAATAATAATTATATTAGACCAAATATATTGATATACTTTGTTTTAATAATTAACAGATTTTTGATCTGATTACTCGTCTTAGGGAATTGATATTTGCCATAAATACGAAAGCAAAGAAACAAGATACATTAAAACAATTTTATTGGAATATAAATAGGTAACAATTGGAGAATAATCGTAAATTATAAGAAAATTTTCCATTTGTCAAATAAAACCAAGTTGTGACGCTTATCCAATCAATTATGACTCTTGCTTTTAATTTTGTATCTCACTCAAATCAAAGTTTATGTTCTATTTTATTTCTTAGGTTCGTTTCCCCAAAGTTTTTATATCGCTGTTATTTCTTTTGACAAACAACATAAAAAAAGAACAATCGAATATCTCAAAGTATGCAAATCTTGGCTCGGCATATATTTATTTCTATGCATCGCCACATGAAATGTTCTTAATTTAAATTCTACCAACACCAAGGAATTTCGTTTAATGGTGATAAATGTGTGAATAGAACTGAACAATTTTGAAATACCATGTTTATTGAGAAGTTCATGGCAATTTGCCAGCTGCAAAACATTTGTACCGGTCACTATGAGGCATTACAAACAAATTCACTTGCTAATAAAAATATACTCAAATAACTTAAATGAGAAACAAAAACAAAATAGTAACAAAAGCTTGGTGTGTCATTTCGAAATCTTTAGACATTTAGCTGGGCAGTGGTTTAAAAAGCTAAACATTTATTGGTTTTCCTCATTTTAGCTGTGTGTCTTCCTAACTTTTCTTTAGAGATAACTTAAACAAACTCGACTTGAATGTTGAGTGCACTTTGTTTCCATTCGATTTCACAGCCAGAAGTTTTTTTTCTGATTTGGTCTGTAATCAAAGCACCTATGGTAATAAAATAAGATAGAGAGGGTAGTGCAACGGGCGGCGTACCCCACAGGCGGATCACTAGTGTGAAGCAGAAAAGTGGGAGAGTTGTGATCGCTTCAAGATCACTACTCGTAACGCCGGAAATGAAGAAGAAGAAGAAGAAGAAGAGAGGGTAGTGCAACAGAGCGGGGTGCCGCGGGGTTTAGCACATTTCTCATAACCATGCCTTGTGAGAAGTTAGAGGGGACCAACAATTTTGAATCTAACCGAGAAAGCGCTTTTCCAGCAATGAATTTACTATCGGAGGAATTCCTCACCAAAGGCGATACCCGTGGAAAAATATGTTCGGCTCCAGTTGGGATTCGAACCTCCCATGAACCTCCTACGTAATAGATAAACATGCTAACCATCACGACATGGGTACCACATGGTAATGCTTTTGACAAAACCAATCGTTGGCTTCAGCGATATCGTCTTCAGTTATACCGTTTTAACCTGAAACCCAGACAAGACTCAAGCAGCCGTATTAATAAACGCGGAGTAGCAAAGGGTCAAGCCTTATTCCATGGACTAAGTGGTAATTGGTATTAATGAAGCAAAATTTTGAAGTGAAAGAAATTTTTGAGTTGAAATGCATGTGCATATTTTCTGCAAATTCAGTGACAATTAATAATAATAATAATTATATTAGACCAAATATATTGATATACTTTGTTTTAATAATTAACAGATTTTTGATCTGATTACTCGTCTTAGGGAATTGATATTTGCCATAAATACGAAAGCAAAGTTCGCCAAACTGAGCCCAAATCCCAGGATTTTAACCTGAGGCATCTTGTAAAGGTGAGTTGCTTTACTTATTAACTTTTTTTTATTAAATTATTACTTGAAAACTCTTTATTTGTTTGCAGTTGTATCACTTCCTTCAGCGTCAAACTAATATTTCGGGTCCGGATATTCATGAAGCGCAATCAGAAATTGTAACATCGCTATTATTTCACAAAATATAAATTCAGAGAAACGATTTTTTAGATGGGTTTGAATGGTACATCAGCGCCTTTCAGAGCGTGCCGTGTAAGCTTTCACTTTTGCCTAAAAGGTGACTTTTCTCGGATCGCGTCACATATAAACTTAAACATACTTACCAGTAAAGCATCAAGCGCATTTTGGATGCTCTGGCCGTGGATTCGTTGTCTCCACATCTTGAATATTGACAGAAAATTTTCTTTCGAACAATACGATATATCTACGTAAAGTGTGTAGAGGTCAGCGCATTTCTTTTCGTTAAATTCTTGTTTAAGAAACAGTTGCGAGAAACTTTGGAAAATGGATTTGTGTTCCGAGAACTGTCTTTTGAGTTGAGAAATGAACGTATCAAGAAACGGAATGTAGAAAGAAATTCTGTAGTAGTTTTTAATACTTTGTGCTAGAACGTTGCAACGACTTTTTTGTTGATTGCAACTGCGGCGGCGGGCGTGGCAATTTCATTGTGATTTCGTATTCAGAAGAAATTCTAGCAACTAGTTCATAAATAACGTGGAAAGTAGAATCTGTGTTTTCGCGTTTGTACGTAAATTCATTCAAAGCGTCATCTGCCAGCTTAGTAGCCTCACTCAGATCTTGGTTTTTAGATTGCAATTCCCGCCGACTCAAAGGCAAAACAATCGAATTAACTGATTCCATAATGTGACGCGATTTGGAATTCAACCGTTGAAATTGCTGTCAAAAGATGCAATGCATTTTGCGAAGTATCTCGATCTTTTCACGTTTTGATTTCTTCCAAAGATTCAATAACAGCCGGTTGCAATTCAACGTACGTTCCAACTGCTTCATGAGACTGAGCCCACCTGGTAGGACAAACAGACTTCAAATTTTGTTTTTTTTCTTACTTTTGTTTGTCATTTTTGACTTTATAATTGTTTTTTAAAATGAAATTTTTCAACATTTGGAAACAAAACCAAAAAAAAAAAAAAATTATAAAAATTGGCTGACTTTTCCTAATCACATCATTCTAGTTCAGCTTTTTATGCAGCTGGATTTTTGGATACAACTTAAGAAAAATATATAAAGATTTATTAACCCTTGATTTTGGTTCAATGAATTGTAGCCCTTTTTCTGCTCAACCTAAAATCGAAAAGTGTGCAAGAAGTACCTAGTGATCATAAAAAAAAAATTTATTTAACAACTTTAAAAATTTTTTATTTTTTAGTTTTTGGTTTAAGTACAAAACAAGTACATAATCAAAAAAAAATTTGCTTTTAAAACTATTCTCCTAAGTCCTTACGCTCAAAGCAAAACACTCAAAAATGTTTTTTTTTACTATAAAATGTTTTCAACTTTGAATCGCACTGCAAGCCAAACCTTTGATCCGACTGAAATAATTTTCTCGATTTCTAGAGCTCCAATTAATCCTAAATTCAGTTAATTAAGTAACTTTGCATTGTAGTTTGTAAACCTACTCGAAAAATTAATTTTGGAAGCACTTTTGCCTAAATGTTCCATTGTGCGCCGCTATCAAGACGAAGGGGCTGCAGGCAGACTCTGTACCTTTGGTCAACTTGATGTCCTCTTTGCGGTTAGCAGTCTCTTCATCCTCTGCTAACGTTTGGAGGGGGTTCCATGGTTATCGATCGAGCTGTTCAACTTCACTTAATTCTGTTCCAATACCACTCTGGGCAGCAACTAAATCGGGATGAGTGTTCAGAACCGAAGAACCTCCAAGCTGCATTTTTCATATTCCCAGAATATGACCTGAATCAGTAATCTGTTACTACATCTTCGGATTCGTTGAACACACCTGAAGAAGAGGTAGTTTGTACCTACTTCCCACACCACTGCGGGTTGATTTTTGCTTAGATCACTTTCGGATTCAATTGAACTACTACTAGACATGAAAGATTTGAGTGTTTTTTGACATGACTTTCATTCCTATGGTGTCGCGATTAGGGATTGCAATCCCGGGATTCGGGATCCCGGGATCCCGAGTCTTTTTTCGGTCCCGAAAATCTCGGGATTAGAATCGTAAAATCCCGGGATTTTCGGGATTGATTTGTTGATTATTTTGGCTTATTATTTTTATCTACTTGAAACTTTTCCGATAAAAAAATTTTAAATTGTGTTGTGTCTGTAAGATGGAGTTGAAAACGAGTTACACATAAGAAGTTCATAGGCAGATGGCGTGCTGTGAAGTTTCCTTTTTTCCACCATGTTGACAATTACAAGAAAAGAAGTTTTCCGCCGACTGCAATCCTGTCACTTCGTTTTCGGCCCGCCTCGTGGATTGACCTCAATATAATTCTCAACCCGCCTAGTGTAAAACCTAATTTGTATTTAGATTATAAGTTATCCAATAAAGGTATTGAATTCTATTGAACCCATTCTTTATTAAATTGGCGACGAGGATGGCGGAGGTTGATAAAATAATTAAACAACAGCAAGTCTGGTTTGCGGCAATGATGGAAAAGAATGTGGAAAATATGAAGGAGCTGTTCAAAAGCGTCACAAGCGCAGCGCCCGCGAGCAAACTCATGCACAGCCACATGCCCAGGTTCGAAGCCTTCGACCCAGCCAAGGCTACTTGGGAAAACTACCAGTTTCAACTAGAGCAGCATTTTCAGGCACACGCCGTTACAGACGACAACATCAAGAAATCGTATTTCTTGTCATCTTGCGGTGATTATTTATTGGAGCTTCTCAGAAAGCTGTGTGAGACAGCTGATGTAAGTTTATATACATATGTTAAACTAACCTCGTTCTTAACGCAACATTTTCAATCGAACAAACACATACTCGCGTCGAGGTGCAAATTCCTCCGTCATAAAATGTCATCAGGCCAAAACTATGGTGACTGGATAGCCGATCTGAAAGGGATTGCTAAGGACTGTGCATTCGTATGCAAAAAAGATGGATGTAATCAATCGTATGCGGAGTACATGATCAGGGATATGATAGCATTCTACACCCCACACGAACAAGTCCGAATGACAGCAACGCAGAACAAAGACCCAACACTGGAGAAAATGTTAGAGATCATCACTGGATTTGAGACGTCCCAGTTAGCATCGTCAATTTTAAAGGAGAGCAACAAATCAGTCCCAGCCACATCAGAGGTCAATACAATTTATCCACACTCAAGTAAGTCCAACCAAAATTTTTTAAACCGTAAGTCTTGCCCTGACTGCCACGTAAGCCACGATCGAAATAAATGTAGGCACCAAGATTCTGTTTGCGATAAATGCCAACGTAAAGGGCACATACAAAGTGTATGCATGGCAAGTCAGAGAAAACCAGAAAGCTCACAGTCAGGTTCACGCTCTCGACGTCAGAAGAGAGACTTTTCGAAGGGCCGTAAATACACTCGCTATAATTCAGCGCATTCAAATTTGCAAGCTAACACACGTCAAAGCTTTTCCAGTCATAATCGTCAGCGAAACTTAAACGAAACTGCACATGTCGTTCATCAACTAAACCAGTCTGAGGTTTGCATGCTATCAGGTACAGTCGATAATCGTGCAGAAAACAAAAAGTTGATGGTTTCACTATTAGTAAACAACTCTCCGTTAGTTTTTCAATTGGACACAGGTGCATCTTGTTCTTTAATTGGCTTGCGAGGTTACCAAGATTTAGGACAGCCAACTTGTAAACCTACCGATAAGAAACTGAGAGCTTACGGCAATATTGAGCTACCAGTTAAAGGCATAATAAATGTAGAAGTCAGATGGAAACAGAAAACAATTGTATTGCCGTTGTTAGTCGTAGAGAGCGAGCAGGGCTCTAACATAATGGGTCTAGACTGGTTAAAAGCATTTAAGTTTTCTGTTAGTAGTCCAACAGACGAAATCGTTTTTCAACTTTGTCAAGGTAGAGAAGAACTTGCCGTTCAGGCAAAAGTACTATGTGAATCGTACAAATCGGTATTCAGTCCGGGGCTTGGACGCAGTACTCAATATGAAGCACACCTGAAATTAAAAACTGGATCTCACCCTGTATATGTACCTTTTCGTCCGGTACCATATGCTCAGAAGCCTATTGTCAAAGCCGAGATAGAACGAATGGTCAAACTTGGTGTTTTACGCCCTATACAAACCAGTCAGTGGGCAACTCCCATCGTAGTAGTTGGCAAAGCAAATGGGTCCGTTCGCATTTGTGGCGATTACAAGGTCACTATCAATCCCCAATTAGAAATCGACCGCCACCCAATGCCAAAGAAAGAGGAGTTGTTTCATCGAATACAGGGGGGAAAACATTTTACGAAAATCGACATGTCAGAGGCCTATTTACAAATCCCTTTGGACGAAGAGTCAAAAAAAATGTGTGTCATATCAACTGAGATTGGACTGTTTGAACTGCAAAGGTTACCTTTTGGCACTTCCAGCTCCACGGGAATTTTTCAGCGATTTATGGACCAGTTGATATGCGATTTGGATTGCTGTGGCGCATATATTGATGATGTGATCGTTTCGGGAAAAACAACGGCGGAGCACTTACGAAACCTAAAAACCGTCCTAGAACGTTTCGAATTGCACGGACTTAAGTGCAACCTCGCTAAGTGTCAATTTGCCAAAGAGGAGGTAGACTATTTGGGGCACATAATTGATGCCAACGGAATACGGCCGTCAGAGTCACGAATTCAGGCACTTAGAGACTTGCCTAGACCCAACAACCTCAAAGATTTAGAAGCGTTCCTGGGTAAACTAAACTATTACCACCAATTCATCGATAATTTTGCGCAAATCGCAAGCCCACTCAACAAGTTACGGGGCAAAAATACAAAATTCATCTGGGGAAAAGAACAACAGCAATCATTCGAAGCGCTGAAAGAAAAAATCATGCAAGAAACAAAATTAGTCCACTATCAAGAAGACTTGCCGATTTCCTTGGCAACAGACGCATCCTCTCACGGCATCGGCACCGTCATATCCCAGATTTACCCAGATGGGTCGGAAAAGCCCATTGCCTTCGCCTCAAAGACTATGACTGACGCTCAAAAAAACTATAGTCAGATCGAAAAGGAGGCATTATCAATTATATACGGGCTAAAAAAATTTAACCATTACCTCTATGGGCGTCAGTTCGAAATCATCACTGACCATCAACCCCTCGTGACAATTTTTAACCCTAGTAAAAGATTGCCCCAGATGACCATTCAGCGACTTCAGCGTTGGGCAATTACGCTTATGGGGTATAACTACTCAATACGCTATCGACCGACGCAACAGCATGGCAACGCTGATTGCCTTTCACGTTTACCAGTCGGACCGGACGAGGAATTTGACAAATCAGAGTCATGTCACATAATAAACATTTTGTATGACACAGTGGTGGATGACTTTCCAATCAACACCTCAACCATTGCCGAATTTTCAGGACAAGATCAAATTATCAGCCGTGTAGTATGGTATATACAAAACGGTTGGCCGAGGCAGTTGCCGACCAAGGAGGCGTCGCTAATTTCTTTTTTTAGACGCAGATTTAGTTTGTGCACTCTTAATAACATTGTTTTGTTACAGACTGATCACACCAGGGTAGTTGTCCCACACCGTTTGCAACCCCGAGTCCTCGGGTTGCTTCATGAAGGCCATTGGGGAGAGACTAGGATGAAACAGATGGCTCGACGTTATTGTTGGTGGCCAGGAATAGACGAAGCTATTCATCAAACGGTTGCCCAATGCTCTCCGTGCCAAATCAATGCCAGTCAGGCTACAAAAGAGTATACTAGTTGGCCATGCACCGCAGAAGCCTGGGAGCGCATTCACATCGACTTCGCTGGCCCGTTTGAGAGGCACATGTGGTTGATAATCGTCGACTCCTATTCAAATTTTCCTTTCATCGTGAAAATGGCATCTACGACATCCACAGCAACAATAAATGCGCTACGATCAGTGTTTGCTATTGAAGGTTTGCCTAAGACTATTGTGTCTGACAACGGCACTCAATTCATGTCGGCTGAATTCCAAAAGTTCTGTAGCCGCCTTTCAATCAAACACATCACGTCGGCTCCTTTCAATCCTGAATCTAATGGAGCCGCTGAACGAATGGTGCGGACTTTCAAAACAGCATTTTCGAAGATCATCTGTGACACCAGCGACGATGCCTTGCAGGTATTTTTGGCAACATATCGCTCAACACCAAGCACGGATGGGAAGTCACCAGCTGAAAAACTGCATGGGCGTTGCCATCGCACCGTTCTATCCGCTATGTGTCCACACGATTCTACTGGCATGAAGTACGAAAAAAATAAAACATCTAAATTTGAAAGAGGTCAGCCTGTTTTCGTACGGCAGTACATGAACAAAATCAAGTGGATTAAGGCTATAATACAGGAACTATTGGGAAGGCGAATGTACAGGGTTGAAACCGAACTCGGCACTATTTGGCGTCGTCATCAAAACCAAATTCGGCCAAGAATTATTGCCGCAGGAGATCAACCGACTTCTGTTACTTCAAGGATTCAGACAAGTAAGCCATTAATGACGACTAACAAAACTTTTTCTCTTAATTCAGCTTACTCACCACAAATGGAGAACAATTGCCAAACAAATACATCCTATGGAATGCCGCCTTTAACATCAACAACATCGAGTGAGCAGGATCCAGTCATTGAGAGGGGTACACCATCACCAAATATGATAGACATCTCGTCACCGTCTATAACAACATCAAGATCATCTTCGCCTGCTGAAGGTGTGGAACCTGAACGGCTGTCAGAACATCCTCAACAACCAACCAACCCAGTATCGGAAGGGTTTCGACGATCTGAACGCTTAAAGAATAAGCAAGTCAGGTTTAACTCAAAATAAGTGCGAAGGAAATTGTTGTGTCTGTAAGATGGAGTTGAAAACGAGTTACACATAAGAAGTTCATAGGCAGATGGCGTGCTGTGAAGTTTCCTTTTTTCCACCATGTTGACAATTACAAGAAAAGAAGTTTTCCGCCGACTGCAATCCTGTCACTTCGTTTTCGGCCCGCCTCGTGGATTGACCTCAATATAATTCTCAACCCGCCTAGTGTAAAACCTAATTTGTATTTAGATTATAAGTTATCCAATAAAGGTATTGAATTCTATTGAACCCATTCATTATTAAAAATTGGATTGAAGGAAAAGAGAAACACACAATCAGTATAGGGTGAAGTATTCAAAATGAAAAGATTAATTAAAAAATAAGCGAAAGTTTGCAGTTCTTTCGAAAATCGACTCAACATTCACTTTTCTGTGGAGATCTAGGGTTAAAGTACACCAAGGGAGATTTAGAATTTTTTTCAAAACTTTATTGTAATTTCTTTTTACTGCAAAAAGCTACCATATTGGACATCCATATTGCATAAAAATAGCTTTGTGAATAAAGATCTTGTTTTCATTTGTGAGAGCAGATTTTCGATTTATAAAAGGCTAAAGCATCCTAATTGCAAAAACATATTTTGAGTATCTACTAGGCTTAAAAGTGATTGAAAACTAAATTGTGTTGTGAGAACTTTCAAACTAGTTCGTATGTTTCGTCGTATGTTTTTCGAGACTTCCATTCTTTTCATTGCTTTTGATCTATTTGACTATTCTTAAAAGAATAAAAAAAATTAAACTAGTTTTTGGGTATCCTTTCTCGTTTTCTAAACCCTTTGTACATTGTGTTTCCTTCTGTATTTTTGAGTGCTAATATCACTGTGTTCACGGATGGCCTAAATTTAAACTTAATTTGAAAACCACTTAGTTTATGTGCATTTCCTTCATAATGTTTTACGTTTCTTAATTATAAGAAGTCCTCATAAAATGACGAGAGAAAAAACAGTTTGAAGCTAGTTAAATAACTACAAAAACCCAATGCAAGCTCTGCACAAAAGATTTAAAATCATTAGAGAGTAGAAGCAAAAGGTTTTCACACCTATTTGTCATCGAACTACAACAAAAAATAGACTTAAATATAAATTAGCCATCAACCAAGTAATTTTTTTAACTGTCTTAAATATTTAGCCAATCCCGGGACTAGTCCCGGGATCCCGGGATTGACATATCTGAATCCCGAAATCCCGGGATTGAAAAAACCTTTCGGGATTGCAATCCCTAGTCGCAATCTACGTTCATTATAACCCCTCCTAATAAAAGTTGTGAATGGAAAAATTCTAGGATCCAAAATCTTCTTAAACAAAAGGACAGCGCGTATAAGAGATGGAAAAGATTTAGAATTCCAGAGTTTTTTGATGCTTACAAGGCTGCAAGGAATAGTACTAAACGGGAAATTAGAAATTCAAAAATGCGGTTTTTCAATTCTAGGTTCAGCTCAAGTACAAATATTTCAAAAACTTGGAAAAATATTAAGGCATTAGGGGCCTCCAATAGAAATACTGTTAATGGAGACGTCTGCGAGACGAGCCCCGATGATTTAAACAGAAATCCGGTTTTAGACCAAATCACAGTTGTACTACGTCACTCTTAAACTTGGTAAATGACATTAGAATGGAACTGACTGAAGGTCATGTAACTTCTCTTGTATTGCTTGATTTCTCAAAAGCATTTGATGCAGTTCCTCACAACATTCTCATTCTTAAATTGAAAAACTACTTCGCTTTCGAGTCCACAGCATTAAAACTTATGGAAAGTTACTTGGCAGGTCGCTCACAAGCTGTCTACTGCAACCAAAAAACGTCAAGTTTTCTTCAAACGAAAGCTGGTGTCCCACAAGGATCCATCTTAGGTCCACTATTATTTACCTTGCTCAATAATGACATTCCCTCAATTTTGAAGTGCCGTAAGGTACAAATGTACGCTGATGATGTGCAGATGCATTTAAGCTATCCGATAGATCAAGTTGAGGATGCCACTGAGCGAATTAATGAAGACCTTAGATCGATAGCCTCTTGGTCGAGAAAGAATAAGCGAACTCCAGTAAAAGTCAAGCCATATTAATTAGTCGCTTAAGCATTGACACTCAAAACTTACCAAAACTCTGCTTAGAAGGATTAGTGTTACCCTACGTCACCAGTGTAAAAAACCTCGGTATTACATTTAACCAAAATCTCACCTGGAGAAATCATACTATTAAAATAGTATCCAAGATATATGGATCCCTCCGTATTCTATATGAAATGGAATTGGAAATTGTCTTCCTATATCATTAGCAACAGCAAGATCGGTTGGACTCTTGTTTGCTGTGAGTGGCAATCCACAATCAACAACATCACTGAACCGCTGGCGCTGTTGACGTTGAAAATCTTCAAGTTGGTCTCTGATCTTGTTATTTTCTTGCCGCAATGCAATAATGTCTGTCTCACATTGCTGTAGGTACTCTACCACAAAACGCTGCAATTGTTCGGTTGATCTCATCTTTCATATTCTCTTCAAAAGTTGAGAGCAAACTTTTGAATTTGTCAAAAAGACTTGACTCATACCTTCTAAGATGCTCAGGCAAAAGTGATCGGCTATTATATACTATAATATTATTATTATATTAGCCGCGTTTTATTATCACAATGATCCAATCCGGATCAGATCTTGATAATAAAACAGCTTTAGGTCATCATATTTCCAGTTGGAAGCTGTGAGAGACTCGCTCTCTCAACTGACATTTCAAAAGAGTTGCAGAGTTGCCCTACGAACTTTTTTTTCAATGGTTAATTTTTTGTTCTTTTTTTTAGGGCAAAATGATATTCATCCACTTTGTCAAATATATATTTTTTTGCACTAATTCTTATTAATTTCACGAATATATGTTTTGTTTTGTAAAACTTTTTCATTATGTCATGTATTATACAAAAATGAATAAATGTGAAGTTTCTCGGTATCTATCTAAAATATATTTCATTTCACACAGATAAAAATGTTCATGTGGCAATACTGTTGTTATTGGAAATATTGGAAATGATACCAACGTTTCAATGGAAAGTCTCCTCTTGTGTGAAATAGAAGAACTAATTTTTAGATCACAAAAATAGATCCAACTAAAAAGCAGGATTTCGCTTTGTTGTTGTAACGCTAATAAACCCATGATCTGATCCGGATCAGATCAATAATAAAACGCGGCTATTATATGAATACATCAATATTCAACGATGAAAATTTCATCGGAGAGTGGTTCTGGATTTGTGGTTGAACCTTTGAATTAGTCTTCGATCGTGTGGAATGGCTTATCGAAACAGCTGGACTGTTGTTGATACTTAGCTGGTTATCGTTGGGAGTATTTTGACGTCGTTTTGTTGTACTGCTGTGGGTTGTGGTTGTGGTAAGGATCATGTTAGTGTTGAATGCGGTGTTTGTTGCTGGAGTGCTGTTGGTAAAGTTAGTAGCTGAGTCGGTTGAATTGTTGGAGGAAATGTTTGCGGGGGTGTTGATCATGTGTGTGGTGTTGGTGGGTATGCTGGTGATGTCTGTGGTGTTAGTTATTGTGTTGGTGAAAAAAATGTTCTCACAGGTAGACATTATGTCTATGGTGTTGAAGAAGAGTGGAAATGATGGCCGACTCAAAGATCAGAAAATGATTTACTTTGTTTTAGCGAATTTGTTGGAGATTTTTTTACCACGCACAAATTAAACTTGATTTGGATTTTATTTTGTTGACTTTTTTATATTGGTAAAATAAATTAATCAAGGTTAAAAATCTTCAATTGTCAGGAGCGTACTTAAACACGTCTATACTTTACTCATTCTCTCTCGATTTTCTTAAAGAAAATAAAGTGCCCGAATAGAATTCAATTTGCATCTTCTTCCGGAAGAAGCAGAAGTTTCGTGCCAACTACTACGAACTACTCTATGACTCAAAAACAGTTTTTTGTCTGCGCCATAAGACTTTGTAATCGCCTTCCGCTCAACGTCAGGCGGTCTTCAGGTATGAAGGATTTTCAAGAAAAACTAAAACAACATTACTGCTCATAAGCATATTCACAAAAAAGAAAAAAATTAAAAAAGTTCAAGTTAAATAATGTAAATAGAAATTTAAATCCTACTTTAACTATCCTTATATATATAAAATTTTCCTGTCACATTGTTAGTTACCGTACTCCTCCGAAACGGCTTTACCGATTTTTACCATATTTCATATGCGTATTCAGTAGTTCTGAGAATCGACTACTAATTATTTTCCATAGCCCTAAGTGATAAGGGCCACTACCTTTAGCATTGTTTCTTTAATTTACACTGTGACTCGAGAATTTTATATATTAGATTTTATAGTCTAAGTGTAAATGTCATATTTATCAATTTAATTTGTTTAGAAATAAATTCAGAAATCACATTTTTTGCTCAGAGAATTCATTGCGATAACAGTGTAAGTTATTCGCCTCTGCTAAGCAGGACATACAATGCTCATATTAATGTTGAGTTTTGCAGTTCAGTTTTTGCAGTGAAGAGCATCAAATATATTTGCAAGTATGTACATATGTCCATAAAGGCAGTGATATGGCTGTCTTTAGAGTAGAAAAAACTAATGTACATAAATGCCTCTCCAATGAATAAAAACGATGAAATAACGCTCTACCAAATTGGTCGGTACATCAGCTCCAATGAAGCTGCTTGGCGTATCTTTGCTTTTCCAATCCATGAACGGGATCCATCAGTTGTTCAGTTAGCCGTCCATCTTGAAAACGGCCAGCGTGTATTTTTTACGAACGTGCTACAAATCCACCTAAAACTACACTCACTGCATTTTTTGAATTGTGTAATAGTACGGATGATTTTGGTGCCTTTGTAAGAACATTACTCTATTCACAAGCACCACGCTATTTCACATGGGTTCAAACTAAAAAATGGATGCCCCACAAGCAAGGTTCACAAGTTAATGCGTGTCTAAATTTATTTAAATCGAAAGCTTTGAGGCGATTATTCACAGTCAATCCAAGACACACTGAGTGTTTTTATTTATGTTACTGTTGTTGGTTAATGTTACTGGCCCATTATCATTTCAAAAGATACGTAAAGTGAATGGGCAACAGTATCCAACATATAAAGACGCATGCCTTGCACTCTGCTTGCTGGAAGACGATAACCAGTGGGAGCTTGCTGAAGCTGCATTGAACTGTAGTGAACTATAGTGTTTACTACATGTTTCCCAGCTCGAGCAAACATATACGTAAAATTACGGACCGTTTTCTGCACAATCACTGATTCTCACTCACTCATTGAACAAATATTTCCCGATGTACACACACAGTACATAAATTATGAGTGGCTTGCTGAAAAAGCTATTTTAGCAGCAAAAAATGCATACGTTGACAATTTAAAATTTTGAGATACAACAGTTGTCGCCAGGGAACTTGGTATCATACAAATCTATTGATACAGTTTGCGATGCCAGCGAAGCTGTCAATTTTCCCACAGAATTTTTGAACTCACTGGATTTGCCAGGCATGCCACCGCATAATTTACAATAGAAGGTTGGATCTCCAATTATCTTGCTTCGTAATTTAAACCCGCCACGGCTGTGCAACGGTACGGGATTAGTCATTCGAAAATTGATGAAAAACGTTATCGAAGCCAGCATTTTAAATGACAAGTTCAAAGGTGAAAATATACTAATCCCACGGATTCCTTCATACCTACAGATGTGCCAATTCCATTCAAACGAATTCAGTTTCCGATTAGATTGGCTTCTACAATGACAATCAACAAATCCCAAGGTCAAACGATGTCTATTTGTCGCTTAGATTTGAGTACACCATGTTTTTCACACGGGCAATTGTACGTAGCATGCTCTCGAGTGGCTAAACCATCCAGTTTGTTCGTGCTCGCTAAAGATGGGCTAACGAAAAATATTGTTCTCGCTATAGCTTTGAAAGATTGAAGTTGTTTGTTAGTGTTACTGTCGTAATTTATATGTGATATGTAATTTTAAGAAATAAACTATAATTAAGAAATGAACTATAAGAATAATAATATAGTTTGGCGTTTATTATTTTTATATTCCCTTATCGTTCATAGCGCTCCATGCCTATTTCACGCATACTTATACACTTATAATAAGTAAGTTACTTTTTGTCTACACTAAAGTTAATCTAGAAACTAGAAATAATTTATAAGGCAAAACAACGTTTATCGGGTCAGCTAGTAATTTAATAATATTTCAATAATTAGTGTATAAGTTAATCATTTATTACTATTTAAACCTTGTTTCCATTGTTTCACAACTAAAAGATAATATTGTATCTATACGTGTAAACATAATTTACGTACTAATAAATACAAAAAAAGAAAAAAATAATTGACTGGGCTGTTGCGATAATAAATCTTTGGCCACTTCAATACTCTTTAAGGCAAAACTTTTCAGAAATCCCATTGTCCTTTGACCTTAAAGTGTGTCTCTCGGTCATACTAAAAGCAACACGTATCACGTTGTGGTTGTTAAATGTCTATACCTACTATCAACAGCTGACTTGTACTGAACATCAATTCTTCAAGCATCTCTGCCAGTTATGAATGAAACAAAATTGAATCCACAAGTTGAAAAAATGCACCGGCTTTTATGTGTTAACATTCTTTTACAATGCAAACACGCAATCTCCAAACTCTGTGTACTGAGTCCTGACCCACATCCTTTCAACTTTGTTCGTTTTTGTGTAAATGAGTACGTGACAAAGGATGTGTTTATTTACAAATCCAAACCACCCCCGCAGCTGCGAACTACCCAGCCGTAACCCTTCGATTACAAAGAAACTTGTACAGCTGGGTATCCTCCACCGTTTATCTACACCAAGTTTAGAGCTGTAACCCAAAAAGTCGCCATTTTTTCTCATCAGTCTTTCAGCGAGGGCAGCCACATCTGCATCTACCATTCAAACGGGCTCTTCCAGGCTGTACAAATCAAATCCTTAATTAGTTAATTTTTGAAAAAAAGGTAAAATAATCAAGTTGATAGCTCAATTATCTTGTGGAATCGTTTACCATTAAAAAGATAACTTGTTTGCTTTGCAATAAATTCAATAGAATACAAAGAAAATGAAGTTTTTCCATTGCCCTGTGAAAATTTATTGCCATGGGTGTGCCCCTTTTGTATCGTGCGGAAAGCCTTTCGTGATTAAGTGTTTGCTATGAATTTATATTCCTTGTGATAACCTGGATTGGGTGATAATTGTTATCAGTGTATTTAGTCAATTTAATGTGAAAAATCATGAAAATAATGAAAAATTTATTGAAGTGAAAAGAAAAAATCAAACATGGTGGATTTTCGTTATGTAACCTCGTTATCTGAATAGCAGTCATCTGTGCGCTTTCTTTTCGGTATCCTCTCGAATCTGTACCAAGATGGAGGACTTTTTGGGATACATTTTTGTAAATGGCTGGAGTCTGCGTCAACGCAATATAGTTCAACATCACAACATTACCAGCTGACATTGACATTTTTGTCGGAGCTCGGAGAGCGAGTCGGAAGATTTATAATAATTGCTTACTAGTGTTGTCCTTTAAACAATGACCCAGCTGATGATGTTGTGAAGAATGCTTGTCAAGAGATACCAACAATAAAAACACACTTGATGGATTTTATCTAAAAAAAAAAAAAATAAGACCATGATGACCACTTGTTGCGTGTACTCACTTGGCATACTTGAATAATAAACAAGAGAGTGTCATGAATGAGTTTTTGGGGTGGTAAGGGTTGGGGTATGAAAGTATGGGCATGGTATTCGTGTCATGCGATTTACGATGAGTCTGCGAATAAGGGAAACATAAACAAAAATCAACATAAACATTAATTGCATGTCATTTGGTTATCATTTGGGTTAAATCTAAGCGGTTTGTCATTATTCCTAATTGAGTTGTTTCAAGCCGGATATGTGGGTGCTATGTCTTCATAGCTTGCATGTTTTCGTGATAAGTGTTACTTTTCAATTTAGAAGCGGTAAATCTGAGTAAATTATGTGTGTGAATTTAAGGCGGTCGGATTAAATCCGATTATCTTGTTTTATATTCAGACATAAGAAAATTTTAAAATATTGTTAAATAGAAATAATTAACGCACATATCAAGGGGATATGATTACCCTTATAATGGTATAGAACACAGTGTAGTACGAGCTTTTAGGAAAGTAGGAGTAAACCTCCGTTAGGTGGAACCGATCCGCATTGCATTCGATCAGTAAAAATAAATTTTTATTTAGGCCGAAATTGGGCTCAAGGTTAAACTGATGAGGATTCCTAGGGAGGCGGGTGTTGTTGCTAAATTGTTTAAGGAATGCAACTGGCTATTTCTCTAGAGCAGTGCTTGTGAAAAAGCGATAAGATATAGATAGACAGCTAACGTTTCGACGATGTTCAAGAGAATCAATCGATCCTTCAATTGAACTATCACCTATCAGTCTTAACGCTTAACTAGAACTAGTGTTATGGTCTCTATTCAACAGGAAGGCCTCCCCACTGACGTCACTAGTCTCAAGAAGCTGTTTGTCAAATACCACGAGTATTTTGATTTGCCTCCTCAAAAAGTTGAAAGTGATCTATGTGCTTTTGGACATTACATCCACTCTAAACGCATTTCTCACATGAAAAGTTTTTTCGTTCATAATTCAGCATCTGAGAATCTACCTCTTACCGTTTACTACCAAAACGTAAGAGGACTTCGCTCAAAAACAAGAGCAGTCCTTCAACAATCCCACGCTTTGCCTTTTGAAATCTATGCCTTGACTGAAACTAATCTTATCCCTAGCATTAACAACCAGGAACTGTTCCCATCTACTTTCAATGTTTATCGAGATGACGACCAAGACCGCGACACTGATAACTCTCCTTGTCGTGGTGTCCTGCTAGCTGTCAGCAATACAATTAACTCATCTCTTCTCTCAACATCCTCCTCCAAAAGCCTTGACTTTGTCTCAATCAAAATAACACTCCCCCATAAATCACTTTACATTATCTGCTTTTACATTTTACCATCGCAATCTCTCGAATCTTATGAATTTGCACTCAAAACTATTGACGACCTTTCAGATTTATGCGAACCCCATGATACTTACTTACTTAGGTGGGCATTACAGTTCGGGGTGAACCTGGGCCTCAACCAACATCCTTCTATAACGATTTCGATCTCGGGCGAGCTCTCTCCAGTTTCGCACTCCAAGTCGGTTGAGGTCTTCATCCACTTGATTGCGCCACCTAAGACGAGGTCTTCCCCTTCCGCGATTTCCCTGCAATGTGCTTTCGAACACCCGACGAGCCGGAGCGTTTGGGTCAATCCGCTCTACATGACAAAACCATCGTAGCCTCGCGATGCGTACTCTTCTGGCTATGTCCATGTCGCGGTACAGCTCATACAGCTCGTTGTTGTATTCTCCACACATTGTCTTCGCATATGGGACCAAAGATCATTCGGAGAATTTTTCTTTCGAAACGACCAAGAGTTTCCTCATCCGCTTTCGATAAGGTCCATGCTTCCGCGCCGTACAGCAGGACTGGGATGATAAAGGTCTTATACAAGGTCACCTTGGTTTTTCTAGAGAGGGTTTTGTTTCTCAATTGCCTTCTTAACCCAAAGAAGCAACGGTTGGCAAGAGTTATTCTCCGTTTTATCTCCGCACTGATGTTGTTGTCCGTGTCTACAGCGGATCCTAGGTAGACGAAGTCCTGTACTACCTCGAAGTTATGTCTGTCTATTGTGACGTTTTGTCCAATTCGTCGATGTTCTGTGTCCTTGTTTGATGACAGCATATACTTCGTTTTGCCCTCATTAACCATCAAACCCATTTTTGCCGCTTCTGTTTCAATACTCGCAAAAGCACCTATGACATCACGCTTTTTTCTTCCCATTACGTCAATATCGTCTGCATAGGCGAGTAATTGTACAGACTTTTGAAAGATTGTTCCTCTGGTGTTGACGTTTGAGTTTCTTACAATCTGTTCAAGTATGATGTTGAAGAAATCGCATGACAGTTTGTCGCCTTGCCTAAAGCCTTTTTCGACATCAAAGGTCTCGGTGAGTTCTTTTCCGACCTTGACGGAGCAGCGTGAATTCTCCAAAGTCATCCTGCATAGTCGTACGAGTTTTGCAGGGATGCCGAAACTAGACATGGCTCTGTACAGCTCGTCTCTGTAAATACTGTCATACGCGGCCTTGAAATCGATAAAGAGGTGGTGAATATCGATATTATGTTCTCGGGTTTTTTCCAAGATCTGCCGTAATGTTAAAATTTGGTCTATTGTGGACTTCTCTGGTCTAAAACCACATTGATAAGGACCTATCAAGTTGTTGACGTGGGGTTTCAGACGTTCACATATTACAGCAGACAAGATCTTATAAGCGACGTTAAGGAGGCTTATCCCTCTGTAATTGGCGCAATTGTGAGGGTCTCCCTTCTTTAGGATCGGGCATACGATACTGAGGTTCCATTCATCGGGCATGCTTTCTTTCGACCATATCATGCAGATCAGCTGGTGCATGCTCCTTTCCAACTGATCTCCAGCTGCCTTGAAAAGTTCGGCATCAAGGCCATCTGCACCTGCAGTCTTATTTGATTTAAGTTTGCATATGGCAAGCTTAACCTCTTCTAGGTCGGGAGGACGGCATTCTTGATCATCGTCCAAGCTGAATGGGGCAATCTGCCTGACAGCGGAATTTTTGTCTTCATCGCCATTAAGCAGTCTGCAGAAATGATCTTTCCAGATCCTCAGTAGCGACTGTGACTCTATAACTATGTTTCCCTGCTGGTCTTTACAGGCTTGAGTTCGGGGTTTGCCACCCTGGCAGGATCTTTTTACCTTTTGGTAAAACTTCCGAATCTCGTTCCTGTCATGGCACCTCTCTATTTCCTCAAACGAGCGCTTCTCATGCTGCTTCTTTTTCTTTTCGAGAAGTCGGTGTTCTTCCCTTCTTCTCTCCTTGTAAATCTCGTTATACTGAACGTAAGCAGCCCTTGTTCGTGTTTGCATAAGCATTTGTCGTGCTCTTTGTTTGGCTGCATTTGCCTGCCTGCATTCTTCATCGAACCATGGGTTTTGTTTTGGTGGCCGAGTGAAACCCAGAACCTCAGAGGCAGCGGTTCTGATGGTTTCTTGGCATTGCTGCCACTGGTCTTCAATGTTTAATGCTGGCGGCATGGGATTCAAGGATAATTGAAGGGACACTCGATTGGAAAAGGCATTGGCAATCTCTTGCGATTGTAGCTTTCCAACGTCATATCTTTTCACAGCGTTAGTTCGTGCAGGTCGTGAACACGATATCCTCATTCGTACCTTGGCTACAACAAGGTAGTGGCTCGAGTCAAAGTTGGCCCCTCGGAAAGTTCGGACATCTAACACACTGGAAGAATGCCTTGCGTCGATCGCAACATGGTCTATTTGGTTGACGGTTGATTGATCTGGGGATCGCCATGTACCTTTATGAATTTTGAGATGCAGGAAGCGTGTACTATTTACATCAAGATTTAGCTCCGCAGCAAAATCTATTAGCCTCAGTCCATTTTCGGGGGTTTTGTCGTGGAGGCTATGCTTACCGATTGTATTTCCAAAGATGTCCTCCTTCCCTAGTTTTGCGTTAAAATCGCCAAGAACGATTTTCACGTCGCGTCGTGCACTGCTCATATGTTTCTTCGAGGAGCTCGTAGAAACAGTCTTTGTAATTGTCGTCTTGTCGTAGGATGCAGGTACCTTTCATGAATAATGGCAATGGGGGATGTTAAGCTTTACCGACACATGACAACATTGTGTTTTCGAAGCATTGAATTCCATTCGGTTTTTATAACTCTATACAATAATGCTGGCAAAATCAGAATTCAATGAGTTAATCATACGACCGTTTCTGTTCCACATCCGAAGAACAGGGACGTTATCTGCTGCCAAGTTTAATTTTTTAAATCGTCAGTGGCGCTATATTTTAAGTTTGTTTTCTTGTTAGCTGTTGAATAATAAAACAGAAAATGTACACTGTTAAGGCCAAAATAATGTTTCGAAAGTTAACTACAAATTAGAATAAAATGTCAAACTCTCATCTCATTTGGTTTCCATCTTTGAATTTCAAATTTTTGCGTAAAATTTTGTTCATCACTTAAATACCAAACTAAACCACAAAATATACAGGGGGTTTGTTTGTGGAGTAGGCCATACGAACTCCGTTTATGTGCGGAGTTTTTGTTACTTGTTACTTTGTGATTTCAATTGAGTTATTTAGATTCTTGTTTCAATTGAAAAAATTGAGAAAAGTATATAAAAAATGTTCAAAACCAAAGGGAAAAAAATGTTTATCATTTTTTCTGAAGTTTGTTTTTCAATAATATTTCTTTCTAGTTTTTAAAAAGAAATTAAAGAAATCTGAGTTCTGTTCTGAATCACAGAAGGAAATTTAACCCAAAGAAACACTCGCATGAAGAGTTTCACGGATCTTGGTACTTCTAATACGATCAAGCTTTACTCCTGCTGCCATACGGAGCATCCTTATCTCAGCTGCCGTAAACTTACTCTTATACTTTTTTTACATTGTCCATTTTGTGAATCGTACCTATGTGATTGCTGGAGGCATATCCGCGGTTTAGAGTCTTCCCTTTAGCACTGAAGATGGTGGGGTTTTCCCGCCACTTTATTCTCTTTACACTTACTCGGTGATTGATGTCGTCATCACAAGTTGCCTCACTATTGGTCAAAGAAGCTATCAATTTAAACTTTTCACACCTGTGAAGCACATTTTCACTCAGCGGGTAGCCCCGGGGCGTAGCACATTTTGTACAACCTTATCTTGTAAGGGAATGGAGGGGATCTACAAATTTTTTCTGATTCGGAAGGGGTGTTGAGAAAACGCTTTTCATGGCAATTAAATCAGTATCGGATGACTTGCTGATTTTTTTGTTTTCTATTGAGATTCGAACTTAGAACCTCTCTCGTAACAGGCAGACATGCTGACCATCCGGTCACCAAGAGCAGGTAGTCAAGGGAAAGGACGCCTTTGATTACACCTATACTGTAACTGAGAACGCTTCATTAACTCCGTCTGGATATCTTACCTTTCTCAATCATCCGCAAATAGTCCTCTTCAACTTCTCGTTGTCTGAGGCCACCCACATTAGAAGTCGTGGTTGTAGATCGAATGCTTTTGCGAAACCAACCAGCGCAACATGAAAATTATATAAAGAATTGCAATGTTTTTTCATACGATTCTCATACTTTTGATTGCATCTGTTGTTGATTTGCCCGCCACAAACCTGTGATGACTTTGGAGAATTCACGCTGCTCCGTCAAGGTCGGTAAAGAACTCACCGAGACCTTTGATGTCGAAAAAGGTTTTAGGCAAGGGGACAAACTGTCATGCGATTTCTTCAACATCATACTTGAACAGATTGTAAGAAACTCAAACGTCAACACCAGAGGAACAATCTTTCAAAAGTCTGTACAATTACTCGCCTACGCAGACGATATTGACGTAATGGGAAGAAAAAAGCGTGATGTCATAGGAGCTTCTGCGAGTATTGAAACAGAAGCGGCAAAAATGGGTTTGATGGTTAATGAGGGCAAAACGAAGTATATGCTGCCATCAAACAAGGACACAGAACATCGACGAATTGGACAAAACGTCACAATAGACAGACATAACTTCGAGGTAGTACAGGACTTCGCCTACCCAGGGTCCGCTGTAGACACGGACAACAACATCAGTGCGGAGAATAACTCTTGCCAACCTTTGCTTCTTTGGGTTAAGAAGGCAATTGAGAAACAAAACCCCCTCTCCAGAAAAACCAAGGTGACCTTTTTTTTTTTTTTTATAATTAACGCGCACATCAAGGGGTTATGACTACCCTTATAATGCCATTAAACACAGTGCGAGTATTTAGGAAAATAGGAGAGGATTTGAAAGAAGACATCGATGCACGTTGCTTTTGAACCTTTGTGAATCGTAATGCAGGGGAAACACAGAGCCAGGTAGAGCATTCCACATTCGGGTGGTGCGACTAAAATATGAATCTCTATACTTGACTGTACGCCCGAAGTTGGGCTCAAGGCAGAACTGATGAGCATTCCTAGCGAGGCGGGTGTTGCGGCTAAATTGTTTCAAGGGAGGAATGCAACTGGCTATTTCACTAGAGCACTGTTTGTGGAAAAAGCGATAAAAGAGAGAGAGACAGGTGACGTTTCGACGATGTCCAAGAGAATCAATCGATTCTACGATTGAACTATCACCTATCAATCTTAACGCTCTATTTTGTACCCTATCAAGTAGGCGCAAAGATGTTTGAGAAGCACCTGACCAGATATGAGAGTTATACTCCAGTTTTGGGCGGATGAAGGCCTTATAAATTGTAGCCAGATCAGAAGGGGTGAAGAACTTCCTGCATCGTCTCAAGAAACCTAAGCATTTAGCAGCGTTTTTGGCGACTTCAAATATGTGGTCATTCCAACGAAGATCATCGTTTACACACATACCAAGTACTGACAGCTTTTCGGTTTCTTCGATGCAGGTACCATTCATGGATAATGGCAATGGGGGAATGTTAAGCTTCAACGACAAGAGACAGCATTGAGTTTTCGAAGCATTGAATTCTACTCGGTTCATAAGACCCCATGCAACAATGCTGTCAAGGTCAGAATTCAATGAGCTTATCATACGCAACCGTTCCAGTTCCACATCCGAAGAGCAGGGACGTGAATTTGGAAACGAATATGAAAAGCTGAGGGTCGAGTCGTCAGCAAAACAGTTAAGCGGATTAGAAGTTTCAGACAAGAGATCATTAATGAAAATGAGGAAGACAGTCGGAGACAAAACGGAGCCCTGGGGCACACCAGCATTTATTAAGTGGGTATCAGACTTGAAGCCATCCAACACAACTTGTATTGAACGGTCGGAAAGGTAATTTCTAATCCAACGAAGAAGAGTCTCATCGATACCAAAAGCACGCATTTTCGATAAAAGAGCCTGATGCCAAACTCTATCAAATGCTTTAGAAATATCAAGCGCAATAATCTTACTTTCTCCAAAACAATGTAAAGATTGGTTCCACTTTTCGGTGAGATAAGCCATCAAATCACCAGTGGACCGTTTGCTACGAAAGCCGTACTGACGGTCATTAAGAAGCTTTCGTTCTTCAAGATATTTCATAAGTTGACGGTTTATCAACGTTTCCATGACCTTGGAAAGAAGGGACGTAAGTGCAATTGGACGGTAATTGGAAGGGGAGGAAGATTCGCCTTTTTTAGGGACCGGCTGGACAAATGCAGTTTTCCATCTGCTCGGAAAAATCCCAGCAGAATAGGAAAGATGGAAAAGTTTACGCAGTGGTTTTGCCAGCGTAGAAGAACACCTCTTCAGAATAACGGCGGGGATACCATCTGGACCAGCGGATTTATGTATTTTGAGATCTTTAAGGACTCTCGCAACCGAGCGAGTTCGAAAAAATATCTGCTTCATCAAAGAATTTGCAGACTCGAGCTCAGGTGGAGCCAATATGCTATGAGGAAGTGTCGAGTTGGCAGCAAATTGAGCTGCCAGCAAATTGGCTTTGTCGATGGAGCTGACATACGGAGAGTCATTGAAGACGAGCGTTGGGACCGATGACGTGGTCGAGTTCTTAATGTTCTTCACAAAAGACCAAAAGTTTTTACTTCCTTTTGGACAAAATAGTATTTTTTGCCTTACTTTTTGGTCATGTAAAAACTTAGCCCTTTGTATCTGAGCATTACAGCTATTTCTGGCCCGTTTGAACAAATTTCGGTTTTCTACAGTAGGGTTATCTTTAAATTTACGAAAACTACTTTCTCGATCAATAATCGCCTCTTTACAGCTTGAATCAAACCACGAATTCTCTTTGGGGATGATGCTTTTTGTTCTGTGAGGAACAAAATTTCTCATGCCGTTGAGAATAACGTTAGATATCATATCAGCTGATGCATCAACGTTTCCGTCGAGAAAGCACAATGACCAATTAAAATTTCGAAAGAAATTATTCAGGCCGTCCCTATTGGCTTTCTCGTATTGCCACACAGTTCTTTTAGGGACTTTATCTTTTTTTACCGTGACGGAAAGCGAAAAATCTACCGATATGACACAATGGTCTGATTTGCCTAAAGGAGATGATACTACAACCCTGTATTTTTCGGGATGAGAAGTGAGAAATAAGTCAAGAGTGTTGGCCGCATGGCCTTCAATATCTGGAACCCGAGTGGGCTCATCAACAAGTTGAGTTAATTCGTTAAACTCAGCGAAGATCTCAACATATTTTCCTTCGGGTGTTGTCTGGCCAGAATGTCGAAGCCAACCAGAATTGTGTACATTGAAATCACCCGCAATTGCGATTTCAGTGTGAGGATAAAGGGAGACAATTCTTACTATGGACTCAGATAGCGCATCAAACTCGTTAGAGGTTGAATTGCTATCTAAATTGGGGCTTCTATAAATAAAACAATAATGAATGATTTGCTTACGGACGGTGAATTTTAACCACATGAAATTAAAGTTCGTATTAGAACATAGGCCGTATTGTGGTAGAAGTTGGTAAGCAATATCATGTCTAACATATACGGCGAGGCCATGGGAGGAAAAGAATAGTGGCACTAAGCTATATCCAGGCAGGTTGAATTCTGAGGGATCAGAACCAACACCCACCTGTGTTTCACTTAGTGCCAAAACAGCTGGCCTGCATTTTGCAGTGTGAGCGTACACAGCAAAGAAATTCGATCGCAACCCCCTAATGTTGCTAAAATCGACCCGAAATCTACCCGACATTACAATTCACAAAAACACATAAAACAAAATATCAACCGTAGACGCTAACTAAGTCGAATCAACAAGTGTATATCCTATTAGAAAACAAAATCAAATTACTAGCGGTGTTATGCCCAGCTAGCAACTTGATTTTAGTTCACCAACGGGATCAACACCGTTGATTGACTATTCGCCTAACAAACGCACAGTCTCATTGACTGCACACACTGCCCAGATAAGATAAGAGATTATCAAATCAAAGAAATGTGTGCAGTCACTGGGACTGCGAGAGTGATGTGGGGGAGGAGACGATGGACAGGGAACGCACTTAGTGTTTGGGCTATTGAGTAGTACATGGGCTTTTTTTACACTTTCACAGCACTGATTATAATTGCACTCGATTTTATTTTCGCGGCGCGGCTGGAGAGATTTGCATAATTGTTGGTTGTTTAAGTTGGATTTTTTTTTTTTTTTTTTTTTTTTTTTTTTTTTTTTTTTTTTTTTTTTTTTTTTTTTTTTTTTTTTTTTTGATTTTTTGGGTGGTTGGAGGTGGAACAGGTCGCGAATTATTCGGGCACTAAGTGCGGTGCGTGTGGCTACGGTGAATAGCTGATCGACACTTCTATAAGACCTTGATCATCCCAGTCCTGCTTTACGGCGCGGAAGCATGGACTTTATCGAAAGCGGATGAGGAAACCGTGGTACCCGTGGTGTGATGGATAGCATGTCCGCCTGTTAATCCAGAGGTTCGAGTTCGAATCCCAACAGAGGCACAAATGTTTTTTCTACGGGTATCACCTTTCGCGAGGAATTGGCAAGTCCTCCGTTAGTATTCATTGCCATGAAAAGCGCTTTCTCGATTAGCCGTTCGGAACCGGCAGAAAATTGTAGGTCCCCTCCATTCCCTCACAAGGAATGGTTATGAGAAATGCGCTAGGCCCAGGGGCTCCTCGCTCTGTAGCGCCACCCTATTTATTATATTTATTTATGGATGAGGAAACCTTTGGTCGTTTCAAAAGAAAAATTCTCCGAATGATCTTTGGTCCCGTATGCGAAAACAATGTGTGGAGAAGAAGATACAACAACGAGCTGTATGAGCTGTACCGCGACATGGGCATAGCCAGAAGAGTACGCATCGCGAGGCTACGATGGTTGAGCCATGTAGAGCGGATGAACCCAAACGCTCCGGCTCGACGGGTTTTCGAAAGCACATTGCAGGGAAATCGTGGAAGGGGAAGACCTCGTCTTAGGTGGCGCAATCAAGTGGATGAAGACCTCAACCGACTTGGAGTGCGAAACTGGAGAGAGCTCGCCCGAAATCGAAGTCGTTATAGAAGGATGTTGGTTGAGGCCCAGGTTCACCCCGAACTGTAATGCCCAGTAAGTAAATCCGCGTTGGATATCAGATAGCTTTATAACGTCTCGTCCAATCAGTCGCTTTTGCTGGCCCCAATAATCAGTGTAAATCTAACTGGAGAGAGTTTCTTATATCTTGGCAGAAAGTACGGCTGAGTTCTTTAGCTCTTTGGTTGGTTCTATTTTAACTCCTTCTAACTTCATGGGTTTCATAAGTGGTAGGAGTCTTTTTGTGGTGAACGATGCTCTTTTGATTTCGGTTAATGTTCAGTTCTTTCTATAAATACCACTTCTGTGTGACAAACTTTTTATAACATCGCGAAGGGTTTCATCAATTTTCCCAGAGGTTAAGCCAATACATTAGATGGTTATTTTTTTTTTACGAGTACTATGCACCAATGGAGAGGTTATAGGAACCCTTCTTGCGGACATAACCTGGTTGTTATGACTGTCCAAATTTTTTTAGTGCGAATATGGTTTAATCGTTCTGACACTAAGTATTGTACTTACTCAATTTACAATTGTAATTGTAGGACTTTTCCCTATATTACTCTGTAAGCTACCTTGTTCGTAATGTTATTAAAAGCACTCTCAAGCTTCTTTTAAATCAAATAAAAATAAATAAATAGGGTGGCGCAACAGAGCGAGGCGCCCCAGGGCCTAGCGCATTTCTCACAACCATACCTTGCGATGGAATGGAGGGGACCTACAATTTTCTGCCGGTTCCGAACGGCTAATCGAGAAAGCGCTTTTCATGGCAATGAATACTAACGGAGGACTTGCCAATTCCTCGCGAAAGGCGATACCCGTGGAAAATTTTTTTGCCTCTGTTGGGATTCGAACCACGAACCTCTGGGTTAACAGGTGGACATGCTAACCATCATACCACGGGCACCACTTTTAAATCTTTTAAATCAATAACAATTAATAATAAAAAAAAGTGCAGTGTGCACGGATGTTTCAACCCTTACTTAAATTTCGGATGTACGGAAATCTTCAGTTAGTTAGTTAGTTTGTTAAGAGTTTATTTAATTTTGCCATTTTACAATTTTACAAATTTAAATATATTAACTTAGTGTTTATAAATACGTTTTAACATTGGCATTGGCTTTTATCAATTATTTGCGTTCAAATATTTTGTTTTATAAATTCTTCAATTGATCTTTTATAATCGTAAATATTGATCATTTGCTTAGCAATACCTGGCAAGTTATTAAACAGCTTAAATCCTTTGTAAATAAAGCTATTTTGTGATCTTGCATTTCTGAATGTTTGCAGTCTTAAATCATCTCCATTTCATAACAAATATGGTTGAACTTCTCTAACATATTGAACATATCTTGACAAATAACAGGGTAGTAAATTAGTTTTAACTTTGAAAACGAATAACAAAACATTAAAATAAATACGTTGATTGACACTCATCCACACTAAAGTATTTAACATCATTACTATTGGGGTATATATATAATAGGTTAGGTTAGGTTAGGTGGAAGTGGCTGTCAGCCAATGAGTACTTTACCTAACACACTTAGGCCGCAAGGGCCCATTGTGATACCACAGAGATCAGCAAGTTAATCACCTACTGGTCTCAGAAACCCGATATAAGATTAACGAGTTGATTACTTATTAATCTTCCATTACGGGACTAGCCGGTTAATCACCTGCTAGTCTAACCACGCGGAACTTTTAATGTATTTCGAAAGACTTTTAGGGTCTATGTAAGCTAAGTCGCTAGTATCATCGAAGAAGAATTCACCGAGATGAGTTTTCCTCCTATGAAGTAGTGCAGGGCATGAGCAAAGAAGGTGTTGAACGGTTTCTTCCTCCTCCTCGTCCATGCAGCTTCTGCAGAAATCATTCGAAAACACAGTTTAGCGTGTCTCCCTATTAGACAGTACACCTATGGTAGAACCTAGATACAGGTGGTTCAGGGCTAACAAACTCTTCGAGCGTTTTGAGTCTACACACGGCCAAACTTTTTTGGTTGCAAGTCAGTTGTTACTCTTAGTCCATCTAGTGTTTGTTATACTTGAAGCGTCTTGTCTAAGTAGGAGTTTACATGTAGCGATAGGTATACCTATGTTGTTCCATTCTGAGCGTAGGGAAGTGGTCGTGCCCTTTTTGTGCTAGTTCGTCTGCCATACAGTTGCCTGGTATGTCCCTGTGCCCTGGCACCCATGAAAGGTGAATGTTAAACTGATTTGACATCTCCCTCCGAGACATTTCACAATTTTGGACCGTGATAAATTTTGTAGAGACAGAGGCAAGAGATTTAAGGGCAGCTTGGCTGTCCGAGAAGATTCGAATATCCGTGGAGGATATAACTTTTTCTTTGAGCCAAGACAGCACTTCCTTAATCGCCAGAATTTCCGCTTGGAACACACTACAATGATCGGGTGAGTAGATTCCACTTCCTACACCATCGGTGTAATAGTGTATTGCTTCATTTTCCAAAAGAGTGCCATTTTCTCAAGCTTCTCTTGAAGGTATGGTTACTTGGAATTTGTTATCAAACACCAACTTGGGGGTGGTGTAGTCGGATCGATTCGGTAAGAATCTAAAGTTATCTAGAATGACAGTGTGGCCGATTTGATTATTGGTCCACTGTGATGTAGCTCTGAGTCGAGTAGCTGAGCAAGCTGCGACTTGTTTGCTCAAGATATCTAGGGGTGTGAGATCTAGTAGTTTATTGAGGGCGTTCGATGGCGTTGTCCTCAGTGCGCCACTAATACACAGACCAGCCGTTCTTTGAACTTTGGCCAGCTTGTTGTAGTTGATCATCTTGTCTAGTGCTGTCCACCAGACTATCACCCCGTATGTGAGTATCGGTCTAATTACCGAGGTAAAAAGCCAATGGGTGATTTGGGGGGAGAAACCCCATTTCCCACCAATGGATTTTTTAAAGGAGAATAGTGCAACGTTGGCTTTATTTACTCTTTCCTCAATATTGGTTTTCCAGGTCAGTTTTTTGTCAAAAATGAGACCTAGATATTTAGCCTGATTTGAGAGTGTAAGAGTTACCCCTTTAATAGTTGGGGGTCTGAAGTCCGGAATTTTGTATTTCCTCGTAAAGAGAACTAATTTTTTGTGTGGATTGATGTTCAGACCACAATATACAGCCCAATTATTAAGCTTGTTAAGTGCTGTTTGTAGCAGCTCAGCTAGGAAACCTTCGTCCTCTAGGTCGATTAGCAATTTGGTAACGACCAGGTTCCACAGTAGGGGAGATAGAACTCCTCCCTGCGGCGTTCCTCTATTGGCCATACTGCTTGTTTTGCAGTTCCCCAATTCGGAACTAATGATTCTGCTGCTGAGCATTGTTGTTATCATGTTCTTGATGTGTTCCTCTATGAGCAGCCCATCAAGAGCATTAGTGATTGCTGTATTGTTAACATTGTTAAATGCACCCTCTATGTCTAGGAATGCGACGAGAGAGTATTCTTTGTAGTGCAGGGATTTTTCAATGGTGCAAACCAGAGAGTGTAGTGCAGTTTCCACTTATTTACCTTTTGTATAGGCATGTTGCGCCGTTGAGATCAGACTAGGTTTAATTTCTTGTCTTAAGTGTATGTCAATCATTCTTTCCAGTGTTTTGAGGAGGAAGGATGATAGACTAATAGGTCTTAAATCTTTTGGATTTACGTGGGAGCTTTTGCCGGCTTTAGGTATGAAGACGAGCCTAGCTTCTCTCCAGGCCTTGGGAATATAGGCGTAGCTGATGCATCCTTTCATGATCATCTCTAAGTTATAGAGATGATGATGTCTGAAACCTGCTGCAGCTCCGCAGGGATGATTTCGTCAGGCCCTGGTGATTTATAAGGGTCAAAGCTGTTTATTGCCCATAACAGTATATCTCTAGAGATAAGATCTTTACCTGATTGGTTTGCGAGTCGAGGCAAGTGCTCCTCGTCTGTTATTGTCAAAGAGCTACCAGGGAAATGAGTATCCAGTAGCAAGTTTAGTGTTTCTTCATATGAGTTGGTCCAGTTGCCGTTTTCATCTTTTATAGAACTTGGCATGTTTGGACTCGTTGGTAGGATTTTCCTAAGTCTAGATGCCTCTGAGGAGTCTTCAATTTTATTGCAGAATTCTCTCCAAGAGGATCTTTTGCTTATTCGTAACCTTTTTTGTAAATCCTAAGGGATTCCTTATAGAGATCCCAGTCTTTGGGATTTCTGGAAGATTTGGCTCGATTGAAAAGCTTCGCACAACTTTTCTTGAGCGGTTCTAGCTGTTTGGTCCACCAGTGTGGTTTCTTCTTCCCTCTTACTATGGTGAGAGGACAGGAGTTACACAAGGCATGGTTAAGAGCACTAGTTAGATCGTCGACTTTGCTGTCAAGATCCTTGGGGTTTGAAGGGAAGCTATTGTCATTGTAGTTGTAACAATGTTTGAAGATTTCCTTAAATTTTACCCAGTCAGTTTTCCTATAATTACGGAAGCCTATGGGTTTTGGTGTGTCATCTGTTAGACTTAATTGGATGTATCTGTGATCAGAGAAGGAGTGATCCTTAGATACAGCCCAATTTTTAATCTTGTTATAGATTGATTGAGATACAAAGGTAACATCTAAAACCTTTTGTCTGTTTTTTATGACAAAGGTTGGTTCGCTACCGATATTGCAAATAAGAAGATTAGTACTTAGTATAAAATTAAAAAGAAACTCACCCCTTTCATTTACGTCCGTACTTCCCCATACTGCGTGATGTGCGTTGACGTCACTTCCTATTACGAGATCCGTTTTGAGTTTTGTTGCGCTTTTTATTACGCGCTCGAGCGTCTCTCCTGGTAGCGGCCCCGGTTGGTCATGGCCTAGATAGGCGGACGTAAGCCAGTAAGTCCCACTGGTGGTCTGCAGTTTTACTGTTGTGGTGTCGCAATTGCTGTAATTAGGTAGTAAAAATACGTTAAGTGTTTTCTTTGCCAGTATGCAGGATCTTGGATCATATATATAATATACTATATTACATCTTATTATTGCACGCATGGCTTTATTTTGCAGTTTTTGAAGACATTGCATAGATCTTTCACTTATCAAATACAAAACTGTTGAGCATTATTCAAAATGAGGTTTGAACGTGACATTATAAGTATTTACAGCCGTTATGGAATCAATATTACTTCGTATTCTTTTAAGTAAATCAACTTTCTTAGAAACTTTCTTGGAAATATATTGCACATGTAATTTAAAGCTTAATTTACAATCAATAATCATTCCTAAATATTTGATTTCTTGAACTTGTTCTAAAACTTCTTAGTCAATCATCACATTCAAGTTACAATTATCATTCAAAAGAATAAATTTTGTTTTTGAAACATTTAATTTAAATTTATTGGCTTTTAGCCAATTAATTAAAACATTCAAATCTTCTTTCATAAGCTTTTCGCATTCCTGAGTGGTTGCAGCTTCAAAATACAAAAGTGAATCATCCGCAAATAGAGCAAGCTTGCTGTTTTTTATTGATTTATTCATATCATTGATGTAACAGTTGAAAAGAAGGGGTCCAAGTATTGAACCTTGAGGTACTCCAAGGTCAATCGGTTCAGATCAGACGATCCTCACGCTTATTGTTAAGACTTTTGATTGTTATGCTTAGATCGCTTAGTGTTATTAATTCAAATCGGAAGGGGGTCTCCGTAACAAAATCAATTTGGTTAAAATAAGGAACACTGTCGATTGAATCATTTATTAGTTTAACACTTTGAATAAAAAATACATTAAACCGATTTGCTAGTTGCTTGTCTTCAGTAACAAATACCCCATCAATAAGTACTACTACTATAGAGGTTACGGGCTAGTCTAAAGTCATACCAATCATATACATTATTTTTAAAAACAGCTCTAAGTTTACTTATCTGCTTTTGTTTTTTTAATTCTAATAAATGTTCGCTGAACCATGAGTTTTCACTTTCTCGTATAATTTTCACTTTTTTAAATTGATTTAGAACACAGTTTATTTTATTTTGAAAAATGTTTACACAATTATGAACATTACCTGAGGGAAATCTATCAATACCAATTTGATGGAATGCTGATAACAGACTAGAATTCGTATATCTAAAAATCACTTTCCTAATCGTTCGTTTTGGAGGTAATTTTGCTTTGATCTCAATTTCCGCACATATTGCCTCATGATCTGCTATGCTGAAATTACAATCAACATAAGCCTTCAATTGATTGCAGTTTGTTATAACATAATCAATTAAAGATCTTGAGGTACTTGTTATCCTAGTTGGTTCATTAATTAATTGCTTACATCCATTTTGGTTAATTATGTTGTTACCTTCATTGTTTCCAATACAAAGGACGTTAAGCTTATTGGTCTGAAAGACTTTGGATGAGTTTCATCTTTTGTTTGCGTTTTTAGAATAAATATTACTTTGGCTCTCGCCCATGGGCTGAGTATACTATACCAAAGCCGCATCTTCACATTTACAAAAACCCCAAAATCTTTTTCATTTACTCAGATTTAAGAAGTTCGATATCCAGCAATCGATTTATTGCACAATAGTGATCTGATCGGAACCTTGCAAACTACTTTCGGTGGCGAATTATAAAAATGTCTAAGACTTTTCGATGGACCGCCATTTTACAGTTCCATGCCATGAAGTTGCGTTTTATCTATTAACCTTTCAGAATCCGCAAAAAATTTTAGGTCTCTTCATTCCCTCACAAGGGAAGCTATAAGTTTACTGCCGAATTACGGAGCTTAAAAATTTAAAACTTACACAAGTTTCATTCTCAAAAAGTAAATTAAAAAACTTAGATAAAACTGTACCACATGATGGACTCATACGTGTGTGTCAATAAAGAACAGCATCAATACTTTCATTCACAGGAAGAAATGTAACCAAAAACTAAACAAATAAAAATACAAAAATTCATCTGAGATGATCGCCACGAACAACGCCGAATTATATGACTTCGAACAGGACGACGGACTTCAGGACTTAGGGCTTCCAGTTTCTGTGCAAACATTTCTATGGCGTCAAATTGCACCATTCATACGACCGAAATTGGGAAAACTTCACGAAGCGAGTTGCATGGTAAGTGCGTGTTTAGCTATTAATAGTCTTTCTTACCAAAAATCTGATTTATCAATATTAAAATGTCAAGTCTCTATATGTATCAATATTTCTCTTCTTTTTTTTTGATGATGATGAAAAATGAATGTGTTGAATGATCACTGCTACATAATAGTAAAAAGTATTTAACCAAAGCTTGATATAACAATGTGAAAAAATAAAAATACTAACTTTGAATACTTTAAACAAAAAGCTGTAAATAAGCTTTCAGTATTGGATGCGGCTAAGAAAGATCATATGAGTCTTGTCAGAGCCTTGATATGTCTTAAGAATTTGATTCAACAAATTCGAGTTTGATGTTTTCCTATATAAGTCTCCAATGTTCGTGACACAAATTTTTGGTTGTCCCCTTTATGTCCTTTTATTCCTAACTACAATTAAGTAAATATTTATTTATCTAAGTTTTAAAAGTGTTGTACTTTGAGGTGTAGTTATGCTAAAACAAGGCAAAAAAAAGGTCTTTACTGAAACATGTTTTTACTAATTGGATTTAAAATTTTTGATTTGATTCTGACGACCTAAAATTCTTGTGAATTTTACTAATAACTCTCATATCATAAGAACCTTATTCTGAATTTGCTCTAGAAGGGAAAACTTCCCAAATTTTTTTTAGACTATAAAATGTTTGATGATTTATCAGAACTTGAAACTCTAAACAAATCAGCAAGTCTCAATCGAATAATGTCTGTCTATCCACAACTTCTTATGTAGTGCACCCCAAAAGTTTTTTTTTTTGCATCGTATACTATTTTATGCTTTTGATAAACATTAGTCAACATTAACAACATGGAGTGTTTGATGTCAAGTAAAAGTGTATGTGAGAAATTTGAAAATCCAATTACATTCAACATTCGCAAGCATTCCTCAGAGTACAACGTTTTTATTTTAAAAAGATGTGTTGGGTTTGAAAGGAAATGGTTCTAAGGGTGCGATTACGGCCAAAAATTGTATGAGCGAGAAAGATATTATATTCCATTTGGAGCTGGTGCGCAAATAAATCTTTTACCATAAAAATCCAAGGATTGCCGCGCCGTGCCGTAACCCAAGGGCGGCTCACTAATGTGAAGCAGTTAAGTCAAAAGCTGTAATTGCTTTTAGATCAAGATGCCCGTAACGCCGGAAAAAGGATGAAGAATAAAAAAGAAAAGAGATTGCGTGCTAGTAAGCTAGCTTTCTAGGGCAAATCACTCTAAAAAAAAACAGGCAAATAAAGGGGTGTAGCCCAACCATGAGGTCTAATTTTCGATCACTCTTTACAGTATTTGGGATCGTATGCTGTTAATAATGCGGTTGTCGGTGTAGACTGTAGACAATCGACTTAAGATACCCCTACAGAAAATGTCTTGTGGTTTTTAATCAAATTAAAAATCATGGAAAGGAACGCAAAGGCCTAATGCCTTGCGCAACCCAGTCGGCCTGCAATTGCGATCTATTGAATGATTTGTTATACGTTCCACGCTTAAACCACAGATTTCACACACCAAGGCGACTTTAATCAGGGATGAAAAAGTAATTTGTCAGCTCTAGAATGGTTCCCATTGACCGTAATGATAAGTCTACATCTACACGATACCAACACAGACTTCTATAGAATTTTGCTTGCGCAACAAATCAGTGCACAAAATTTGGTGTGATGGATGCAGATAAAGTCTGTCAAAGTGTGAATACTGTTTAGCCCACAGCAGTGCATTTTCTGAGAAGAAGTTTTGGCCGAAATGAAGCATCCACTGTAATTGGCCGCCTCAGAGCTGCAATTTGAACTCTCTGGAGGTTTTTTTCTTAGCGGAACTGTGAAGGACCAGTGTTATGCCAATAAAAAGAAACCTTAAAGCACTTAAGGCTTATGTCATCGCAGAAATCCGTGAGTTACACCCTGAAACCATCGACAAGGTTTTGAAAAATTTGAGTGACAGAGTGCGCTGCTTGTGTTTGGCCCACCCTTTATTATCACGATCCAACATTGTTCGAATTGGGCGCGTTCATTGCAATTCAGATTTTAAGATTAGATGAAAAACTTATTCAGTTTTGCGTTGAACGGTTATCTAACAAGATATGTCAGGTGCGACGGTTTTGATTTGCATATGTAAAAAAAATTCATTAACTTGTTGACTTTACTGCTATAAACATTTCATAAGCGTAAAAAACAATCAGTAATGGAGTTAGAATTAAATAATTTTATTTTTTCAATAAAAATCACGCACAAAAAAATCACCATCACTTGGAAGTATAATTTTTTGATTTCACTTATCGCATCTGACAGCTTAATAAACTGAATCTAGATTTTCAGCCTTCTTTTCCTGACTGAAAAACTGAATCTGAAAAAACTAACAGCTGATGAATTGTCAACTGAAAAACTTAACGTCTGGCCAATCAGAGGCCGAGAATAGTTAGTTAATCTGAAAATCGAGCTTGTGATGAACGCGCCCATTAACTGCTCTGATGGACGATTGAACGACTCTCAAATATACACCGCTTCCACAAGGAACTGAACCACACTTCAAATCGACTTAGTGTCAGTGTCAGTGTATAACTAAATCAAATCAAAATTGAATTTCTCAATTAGTCGATTTGATTCGTCTATGCTAGCTGAATAGAACCGAACAGGAAGTTTATGCACCTATTACCCGATTCGGTGTTGTAGAAACCTGAATCTAAATTTTTTTTTTCGATTCGATTCGATCCGCTAGTGGAAAAAGGGTGGGGCGCTCTACGTTTCATGCGTTATTCAGGCGTCAAGTCGATTTTCGATGGAATAGCTAAGCAAACTCACTGCGTGAACACAATGAACTACATACGCAGACGGAGCCGGAGCCGCAAGAGTTAAAATCAAGTTAACTTGTGCGGCTCCGTCTAGCGTTGTTTTTGTATTCACTTATATTTAATGTTTTGACATTTCTTGCGGCTGCGTCTCTGCAGCCATTGTGTTCACGCAGTTAAGATGAATCACATGGTGGATGACAAAATGGCCGACAGAGAAAACAGTGCTGCCAGTCCAAATTTTCTATATTTAAAAGAAAAACACTTTATTGATGAGTTTGAATCAAACAAACGTTCAACAGGAATAATCGTCTACAATTTTGTTATTTACGCACTGGCGCCAGCACACTCGCTTGCTAGATACTTATATCGTTTTCCAAAAGCGATTTTTGGACTAAATTCGAGGCTTGAAGCCACAGTTTTGTCAGCAGATCTTTCCCTCCAAGTCTGCAGTTCACTTTGAATTAACTTTTTGAACACGACATAACGTTTGCCGTAACCACATCCTATAACTTCAATTCTAAAAAAATTTTATGACATTGGATTGACTTTGAAAAATGAGATGAGGTTTCAAAAAAATTTCCTTACAAACACAACACTATACAATAAAATACAATTAAAAAAAGACTGTATTATAATAATGTAGGTACTTATATGTTACTTTTAAATGTCTAACTGTTTGCATTAATTTGTCTTTTGCTTACACACCTGTATAAACTGCATTCGTCAACGCAATTAAACAAAACAAAAAATATATATTTAAAATAACTGTATTTTCGTATGAAATTGATGTAGTTTTGTCAACATGCACCCGGCCATCACGTAAGTTTTTAATGAGAAAAATCAACACAAAGTTTGAAAAACAAATCTATTTAAGAAAATAGTTTGAAAATGTTTTTTTTTTTTACTTTATTATTTTATCAATATGTATTTATTTTATTAACCCTCAATATTGATAACAGTAACAAACAATGACATATTTGGTGCAATTTTTTGGCACATCTCACCAATTTTATAATCAGCTCAAATATGCGCATAAGCACTAAACACAGGAACAAATCAAACAGAGCTAAAAGTATCTGTATTGATTTGTTTTTGTATTCAGTTTTAACATCCATTTCTGAACTGGTTGAATACAAAAGATATGAAGTATCTGACCAGTATTGATACTAAAAATAATTAAATTTTTTCCATCAGACATAGTTTTTGCTTCCGAAGGAACCATTGCAAGTTTATTTTACTTCATAAAAAGATTAACCCTTCCAAGACAACACATTTTAAATAAACATACAAGACATAAGGGGTAATAAAACACTCCAGCCAGGATTAAAACACTTTTAGCAAAAACATAAAATGTAAAATGTATAAAGAACGAGCTGTACCCTGCCACGCTTCGCTGTGGCACATTCTGATTGAATGGGTGCTAAATGAGAAAAAAAACAAAGAACACATGTCATATAAAAATGATAAAGGGGGATAACGTAGCACTCCTAATACTGAAAGACATTTTGAAATCTGTCCAGTAGATTCAGATAGAGTTTCTGTTCCCAGCCCCCTTCTCGTGGGAATCTTCCGTTCCCATAAAAGTATGTGAATGAAATATAAGTCTTTGTCACTAAGGGACAGGGGCGAACGCAGGAAGGGGTTTTGGGGGTTGAACCTGTTGAATCATTATTGTGAATTACCAATTGTATTATCTTTCATTCTCCTTCTATTCTCCTATCAACGCTCAATTAGTATTATACCATTAGAACATTGTACATATGAATTTATACCTTTGGCTATTTAGTCTCTAATAAACCTTAGAAGCATCAACACCGTTTTACTAATTGCGTTTATCAGGTTATGGGCCCAGATTGTCGATTGGCTAAGTAAACGGTTTCTTAAATACATATATATTTTTTTGTTCGATTACATAGAGGTAAATTAATGGTAAATATGAGTTCGACTCTTTATCAGGTTGAAAAATTAACCGATCAGAATTATGATGCTTGGGCCATCCAAATGAGAAGTATTCTCATCATGGGAAATCTTTGGGAATACGCTGACGGTAGTATAGTGAAGGGGGAAACTGCAGCAGAGATTTTGGATTGGGAGACTAAGGATAGGAAAGCGCTTGCGTCGATTATCTTAAATATAAAATCGTCAGAAGTAAACCACATAAAACATTGCACGACATCAAAATCAGCATGGGATATCTTAAAACAAGTGCATCAACCACGCGGTCCTGCCAGGAAAATAGCTTTATTTAAACAGTTATTACACATAAGGCTAACGGACAATGAAAGCATGTCGGAATACGTAAACCGTTTTTCAAGTGTAGTTGAAAAGTTAAGTGAAATAGATTTTCTTATAAATGACGAATTATTGGTCATAATTTTGCTCTCAAGCCTTCCAAAATCTTTGGACAATTTTGTTGTAGCAATGGAATCCCGAGATGATTTGCCAAAAATGAGTGCTCTAAAGGTTAAGTTGCTTGAAGAAGGAGACCGGCGGTTAGAGAAAGGAGAAACCTTGGGGAAGGAAGGAGTAGCCTTCGAACAGCAAGCTTATTTTTCTCGACATAAGGCTAATTCAAGTAACTCAAATAGGAAGACACAGTTAGGAAAATGTTTTAACTGTGGTAAGAGGGGGCATTTTGCTGCGAATTGCTCGGAACCGAAGAAACGTTATGGAAACAAACCCGTTGCTTCTTTCTCTATGCTTTCAGCACAACATAGCAGAATACTTAATTTGCAGCGCTGGTGTATTGATAGCGGGGCAACGTCACATATATGCGGTGATGCAAAATTATTTACCACTATGCGAGATTGCAGAGAACACATTAAGTTAGCGGGTGATAATTCGATTATTGCCACCGGTATTGGTACCGTTGTACTAAATACGGAATTATGTGAGCTGAGGTTAAGAAATGTGTTATTTGTTCCCAATTTGAAGGCTAATTTCTTGTCTGTTAGCAAAGCCATTGAAAATGGTTGTACAGTTGAATTTTCCACTAGGGCTGCCAAAATTAAACAAGATGGTGAAACTGTATTAGAAGCCAGGATGGTGGATGATTTATTTATTTTCGAGCAGCACAAATTTGAAAAGGCACATGCATGTTATTCCAACGAAAGTCAGAGCAATTACCAAAAGTGGCATGACAGATATGGACATCTGAATGGTAAGAGTTTGGTTGCTCTAAACACAACCAAGATGGTGAATGGTCTTTCATTAGGAGCCCTTCCACAAAATTTCCAATGTAAGGTTTGCATGAAAGGCAAAATATGTGCGAAGCCTTTTCCACAGGAGTCGGTAACAAGGTCAAAAGATATCTTAGAACTCGTACACACTGATGTGTGCGGGCCAATGAGAAAAGTGTCTCTTGGAGCAGCAAGGTATTTTGTAACCTTTATTGATGACAAATCACGCAAGATTTTTGTTTATTTTATAAAGACAAAAGATCAGGTCATCGATGTTTTTCAGAAGTTTAAGGCAATGGTAGAGCGTGAAACAGGAAAGAAAATCAAAACTATACGCAGTGATAATGGTTCGGAGTATTGCAACAATGCTTTTGATAAACTATTTGCAGATTTGGGGATAGCACGTCAACTTTCGGTGCCATATACTCCGCAGCAAAACGGAGTTGCTGAAAGAGCCAACAGGACAATTGTCGAGATGGCAAGATGCATGCTATTGCAGTCTGGTCTGGAGGAGTATATGTGGGCAGAGGCAGTAAACACGGCAGTGTACCTTAGGAATAGGTGCCCTACGAAAATTCTTTCTAATATCACACCAGAACAAGCTTGGAGCAGTCGAAAGCCAGCAGTTGGCCATTTTAAGATCTTTGGATGCACAGCTATAGCTCTTAATAAGTCTGCACCACTTTCTAAATTTCAACCGAAAGGCGAAGAGTACGTCATGGTAGGCTATTCAGCTACTTCCAAAGCTTATAGGCTTTTTAACAAATCTAATAGAAAGATTGTTGAGAGAAGAGACGTCTCCTTTATAGAATATGGTTTCACTGGAAAGCTTGCAGACGTGAGTACTTACATCTTAGATGAACAAAATGAATTCGAAGCCGAACAGCAGGTTGAAAAGCAGGTGAATCAGGAGGTGGATCAACAGAAGGAACATAGGAACCCAGTTGAACAGGAAAACCCTAAACAGCAAGAGAAGAATCTAGACATCGAGGAAAAAGAACACGCAAGCAGTAAGAGGTTAGATGCTGAGAAAACAAAAAGGTATCCTAAAAGAAAACGATCTAATACAAGCAGCGAGGAGGATGGGGAACGAACCCCTACGTTTGGAAGAGGTAGACCAAAAATCATTAGAACCGGTAGGCCAGGGAGGCCAAAGAAGCAATACAATGTTTTGAATATCATTGACGCAAAGAACACCATGCTAGTTCCTCAAACTGTGACAGAAGCTTTGTCATTACCCGAATGCTCTATGTGGAAAAAAGCAATTGATGACGAATACCAGTGCCTAATTTCAAACAAAACCTGGGATGTTGTTGAGCCCCCAGAAGGTGTAAAGCCAATAGGTTGTAGGTGGGTATTCAATATCAAAAACGATGAAAACGGTAAGGTGGTCAGATTTAAGGCCCGGCTGGTAGCAAAAGGATATAGCCAAAAGTTTGGTATAAATTATAACGAAACTTTTTCGCCTGTTGTAAGGTACTCAACGATTCGAATGCTATTAGCCCTAGCTGTGGAAAAAAGACTGATCCTCCACCAAATGGACGTTTCGTCTGCATATTTAAACGGAGAACTACAGGAAGATGTGTTCATGCAGCAACCAGAGTGTTTTGTCGATTCAAGGAACCCAGACAAAGTTTTGAAGTTAAGGAAAGCTTTATACGGACTAAAACAATCAGGCAGAGCTTGGAATGAGAAATTGGATGCTCTTCTTAAGAGGCTTGGATTTCACCAATGCAGTAGTGAACCATGTGTATATGTAGCAAATAATAAGGATGTCTTGAGAATAATCGCTGTTTACGTCGACGACTTGATATTGGCTGCTGGAAATGAAATTGCAATGGACCAAATGAAGATCCAGATAAAGAAGGAGTTCAAAGTGGTTGATAACGGAGCTTTGCATCACTTTTTAGGATTTGAAATAAGTCGTGAGGGGAGCACTGGCCCAATTTCTATCTGCCAGACTCAGCTTATTCTAAATCTACTTCGTGATACAGGTATGGTTGAATGCAGACAAAATCAAACACCATTGGAAGCAGGTCAACAGTTTGTGTGTAAGGATGAAGAGTGCAAGCGAACTAATCAAGAGCAGTACCAGTCAATTATTGGTTCTTTAATGTATCTGTCAATATCAACCAGGCCAGATATTATTCACTCGGTTAGCAAATTGGCACGTTTTAATATGGATCCTCATGAAGAGCACTTAACAGCTGTTAAACATCTGTTGAGGTACTTAAATTCCACTATTAAATTTAAATTGCGATATTTTCCTACAGGCAAGCAATTAGAGGGCTTTGTTGACGCTGACTGGGGTGGTGATGTTGCAGATAGGAAGTCATGTACTGGCTTCGCTTTTAAGCTTGGTGGTGCCGCTATTTCTTGGGAGTCCAAGAAGCAAGCAACTGTGGCCTTAAGTAGCACTGAGGCCGAGTATATGGCTCTTTCCGCTTCAGCCAAAGAAGCTGTCTATCTAAAGAGGCTGGTTGTCGAGCTTGGTGGTGGTGAGTTGGCAAAGTCACATATAACAATACATGGCGATAACCTAAGTGCTCAGCAACTTGTAAAGAATCCTGTTCATCATCCACGCAGTAAGCATATCGACATTAAATATCACCACATTAGAGAGGTCTACAGCAGAGGGGACATCAACATCTGTTATATCCCAACAGAAGATATGTTAGCAGACGTTCTAACTAAGAATTTACACAAAGTAAAACATCATAAATTTTGTAAGCTTTTGGGGCTTGTTTCATAATCTTTTTTTTTATATAAAGTAAAGTAAATACATAATCGAACTCTTGTAATGAATTAAAGTTTTCACAGTTGTAAAGTATTACATAATATTCGCGTTGAGGGGAAGTGTTGAATCATTATTGTGAATTACCAATTGTATTATCTTTCATTCTCCTTCTATTCTCCTATCAACGCTCAATTAGTATTATACCTACCATTAGAACATTGTACATATGAATTTATACCTTTGGCTATTTAGTCTCTAATAAACCTTAGAAGCATCAACACCGTTTTACTAATTGCGTTTATCAGAACCCCCCCCCCCCCCCAAAATTTTTTTTTTAAACAAAAACAAAAATATAAAACATGGAAACATAAAATTCATCTGAAAATTTAATTCTGTCAACGAAAAAATCCCTCCAAATGCAGAAGCCATTTCTATCCATAAGTTAATTTGCAGGTATTTCATATGTTTTGGAATGACTTTTTGGTTTTAGTATGTTCTAAGCATTTTCTAGTGTAAGTAAATTTGATACGTTGATGTGGAGGTAGTATTGGGTCGTATACAACGGGACCTGCGATAAAAATATATGAAAATTCACTTTCCTACTTACTTGCAAACACATCGCATTGGTCGATTCAAAACTAACGGCAGTCGCGACCGAAATCTACGAAAATTTAAATTTTCATCACACATACTAAAAGCCAGTCGCTCTATCCTCTATGGCTCTGTATAAGAATGGGATCGACAAGGGCAACTAGGAAAGGGTATACTTATGTACGAATAAGCATATGCACACCCTTGAACATTGTTTGAGTATGCCAAACGAAAAACAGCCCAACAACTTTATAGACACCTTAAATGTTTTGCGATTTGTCCATATACAAAACAGTTCATTGTTGATTGGTGCGACACTTCCGGTATCCGTGGCTTCAAGCGAGCGATCTTTTTCATGTCTACGCAGATTAAAAATTTATCTGCGAGGAAGAACCAGCGAGGAGCGACTGAACGGTTTGATGTTGCTGAACATCTATAGGAGTATTGAGGTTAACTATGAGGACGTTATAAATATAAAAAAGGGCAAAAGTTTCAAGGCGCATTGATTTTATTTTATAAAATACTAGCTGTGCCCGCGACTTCGTCCGCGTGGAATAGTGACTTTCGCCAGCATTTTCAATTTTCAGTAACCTATTGTGATATTGTATTATTTCAGTACATTTTGCACACGATGATCTTACTTTTTTCATCTTTTGCCAAATAAAATTGTTTTGCCGTAAGCACTTCCGTTCCCATGGGAATAATGAAACAAAGAAAAAAAACCGACAGATTTAAATTTGAAATTTTTGGAATATTAGTAACGACTCCCGTTCCCGTGGGAATATGGTGATCGTTCTCATAGGAATATGGGAATGAGTTAAAGTTTGTTACACGATCGGGGATAGTGTAGCATTCTAACTGTGGAAGAATTTTAGAAATCGGTGCAGTATTTTCTAAGTTCTCGTTTACGTTCCCGTTCCCGTAAGAATTGGGATAAAATGTGTATGTATGTGTATGTGTATGTCTTTCCGCAGGTCTTAGACTACCTCTGTACAAAATTTCATCTGAATGGTTCAGTTGTTTGGGCGGGAGACGGTAACATAGAAAAACGAACGGACAGAGCTACTTTTGCATTTATAATATTAGTAAGGAACGGTTCCCGTGAGAGTATTCGGATGAAATGTAGCCTATGCCCTTCTTCAGGTTCTAGATCATCTCTGTATAAAATTTTACTTAAATCAATTCAGTGGTTTGGGCGGGAGATGGTAGCATAGAAAGACGGACAGACAGAGCATCTTTCGTACTTATTATAGTATTAAGGACTCCCGTTCCTATAGGAATATGAGGATTAGTTAAGGTTTATGTTACTTGAGGATAGTGAGGCATTCTAACGGTGGAAGAATTTTTAAAATCGGTGCTGTAGTATCTAGGTTCCTGTATACGTTCCCATTCTCATTAGAATATAGGGATAAAATTCATAGCCTGTGTCCTTCCTCAGGTTCTAGACTATCTCTGTACCAAATTTCATTTAAATCGGTTCAGTAGTTTCGGCGGGAGACGGTAACATAGAAAGCTGGACAGACAGAGTTACTTTCACATTAATAATATTAGTTAGTATTGTTCCTAGCAATGTATTTATACAAATCAATACAGAGTATAAAAGAAGCATAAAAATGTTAAAAACAAATTTTTCGTTCATATTTAATATATTTTTTCAAACTACCAATATTTTTTTTTTAATTTCAAAAATGATGTCCCAGAAGATTATGGCCGGGAAGAACCTTTAGGTACTCGGTTTTCAAAGTTTAGTACAAGACCGTCTGGTCCGCAGCGAGCTCCTTTTGTGAGCGAAAAAGGGAGGGTATACGTTAGGGGAGTAAAGCATCTATACGGCATTTGTTATTGAAAATATTTATTTTAGACTTGTCGAACGTCTCTTTCAGGCACTGCAGAATAAAGGTATTGTAAAATTACTCAAAACCTTAAACGCGTTTATCTCAATACTGTATTTTTCAAGTTGGCCGGACTCGTAACTCAAGCAATTTTCAACCGATTATCTTGAAATCTTAAACATGTCTTGAAATATACATTGTCTATGGAAATACGTAAGATTTTTTTATATTGCGTAGATCAATTTTTTAGGCAAATTTTGCACTTTTCACTTTACAAGGGCGCCATTTGGCCAAAAATCAATTTATCGCAAAAATCCTACGTACTTCTATAGCAGTTAGTATTTAGGGTGTTCTGTAATTCGTGTTACATACTTTGGGATGTGATTCTTGGTCATATTCTAAGCTTTGCTTAAGGAAGAAAATTTGAACACCATTTAAAATTGAAAATCTGGCAACCCTAAGCCTATAGGAGCCCAACTTAAATACAGTTTTAAAGATCATTATTTCTCCAAAAAATTAAGTCTAAAATTAGGTCTCTACCATCAGTATAGATAGAGAAATCGAATTTAACACAGGTCAGGGTACACCAAATCACACAATAATATTCGGACGAAGGTCTAACATATGCGTAGAACAGATACCTAAGAGTATACGGATCTTAAAACCCTTTAAACACGAAGTCTGAAGCTTACTTACTTAAAACTGAAATGATTATCAAAGATAGCCCCTGGATCTTTTTTTTTTTTTTTCTTTTAATTTCATCAAGCCTGGGGCTAGATTCCGCAAGAGTGAGTTTAAAAAACTCACACTCACGGCCCTCTGAAAACTCACGCTCTGAAAGACCGTGAGTAAATTTGAAAGATAGTGTACACTGTACACGTCTTCTGTCAAAAAAAACTCACCTTCACCCTTGCGGAATCCAAATTAGAGTGTGTGCACAATTTTTCGTGTACACATTTAAAATTCACTCTTGCGGAATCTAGCCCCAGGATTAGAGCTTTCAGAAAAAGGAAGAAATTGACTCTTAGGAACATCTAAGAAAAGTTAGTTTGAAGAACACCATTTCGTAACGTGTCAAATCCTTTCAATGGTTTTCTGGTGTGCCACAAGGGAGTCACCTTGGTCCTTTGCTTTTCATTATTGCAATAAATGACGTGATTTCTTGCATTTCATACAGCGACATTCTAGTTTTTGCAGACGACGACGTGTAGATTTTTAATTTAAATCTTTTGAAAATACGTCAGATCGCAATTTATTACAAAAAGATATCGACAGTTTTGCTACATGCTACATGCTTGTTTAAGAACGGTGATAGTTTGAACCCGTCCAAGTGCCAAAGTATCACGTTCTCACGCGTCTATTTTTGTTTATCAAATCAAATTACGTTTATCAATGGTATTTTTGTAAAGTGTCTCAAAGAAAGCCCTTCCTCACACTTGGAGTTGAGCCTCGATTGGTCGTATGGTCGTTTCTGTGCTCTGTACAGGCGAGACTCATAAATATAATACATATATCCTCCACATATATATTTCTTGTTTTCTTTCTTATTAGCTTTGGGCCCAATTTTTATGAGCTTAAATGATCTTAAAATTTATGATAAAGTCCACTTATGAAGTTCCATTAGAAGCACAAGTCATTTCGTATGGAAAATTTTGAATTTTGTGTTCAGTAGTGATTTTACTGAATTTGAAGACAACTTCAAGGCAAAAAGAAATTTAGCTTAAATTTAAAATTAAATAAGTAGCAATTATTAAACTGCTGCTATTGAATTTGAATTTCTGTTTTAATGTTTATTTGAAGGAAATTTTTAATTTTCAAACTATTTTCTTTACCTGGAATGTATTGTTTGTTTCATACACTAGTAACACTATCCTGTAAATTTAAAAAAAAAAAAAAAACACTTTTATTTTGAAAACCCCAAAAGTTTTACATGTTTTACTATTAAATTGAAATATCTCTCAAAATATCAATTGCTGCCTGTAGGAGCTCAAGGAAGCATGTAAGGTAATAAATGTTTACTGGTTAATAACGAATCCCTGCTCACTAATGAAAACTTCTTTTAAACTTAATTTCTCATTAACTTGTCTTCTTTAAAGTCATTCGAAAAAGTCGTCGTTCAGAATATTCAGTTTGGACTTTCACCACCCTTGACGAAGGCCTTAGCAGCTATTCCAAGATGGAGACTGTTACAAGCTGCACTTCCTCATGTGATGCATTGTGTTGCAGCTTTACTTTACAACAGGTATATACGCATCTCAAATCTTTTAAAAATAAAAATAACCAATTTGTAAATTTCCACTACTTTCAGAGTCAAAGACATGCAAGCAATTGGAGCAGTGGAAACAAAGCTACTTTACACAATGCAATGGATACTTTTGTACGCTTCTGAAGAGTGTGCTGATGAAGAAGAAGACATGGACCCGGTTCTGAAAAAAGATCTACCAAAAACTGAAAACTATTTGTTCTCAGTGCCAACCATAACGGTATTTTTGACATTCAATTGAACAATTCAACAAGAACATTCTACAAAAACTCCTTTCGTTTCAGCTTTTTGTGTACCTTTTCGCACCAATTATTCATCATTTGAAGGAATCGGATTTTCAAAACTTTCGTTTAGAAAATGGAATCAGACTGTGGCAAGGAATGTGGGATAACCGAGCCCCAGGAGCACCATGCTTTTTAGCTCCAGTCAAACCGAAAGCCCGAAATTTATTGAGCCCTACTTCTCCCAAAGGTTCAGCTGATGTTTTTCCCCGTAAGTAGCGCATTGAAATTGTTACGTTGACTCAATTAGAGAGTAATTCGATATCTGATTCAATGAGACATTCAGTGTCTCATTCAATGAGAAATTCAATGCCTCATTTAATGAGTCATTCAGGTAATCATCGAATTAATGCAATAAGCCATTGAAAGAATCGTTGGATGAATAGCTCAATCTTTCATTCAATTAGTTGTTCAACTCAATGACTCATTTGGAAAAATATTCAATGAGTCATCTAATTATCTAACGATCCACTGAGTCAATAAATTCTGATACGGGCGACACTAAGCTAAGCTAAGCTTCAGAATCCTACAGCTTTTAACTTTATAACTTTGGTTATAAGACAGTCAATTTTTAATCTTTTACATAAAGATGGTCATCAGTCTGAATTTCACTTTAACCACTAATGTAATTGAGATTCGTTTCGTCATATTCGTTTGTGATGTTTTTCACTCGCACACACATACTTAGAAGGCCTTTCAGACCCGCACCTCTATGGTACTCTTTATGATCTTTGCTTGTTTTCCCAAGAGTCCTCCAAATTGCAAAAACCGTTCCTTCTCAATGTTCTTCAGTATACGTTATGATGAACAGCCAAAATCCGTCTCTTCCAACATGCTTTTACCTAATTTGGGGAGCCTGTCCTATGAAAACACAAAGAAATAAGGGCCAGCACCTCGTGAGCATAACAAAGAATTGGGTTTTGTTGGTTTTTAATGCAGCGTTTTAGAGAAACGCGTTTAAATGATTGAGGATTCTATCGTAAACAATTTTTTGATTGTTTTATAGGAAAAGTATCATCAACTGGAGAAACTATTATGTCACCAAAGGCTGAGTCACCAAAAAGTATATCGTACTCTGAGCACTCAAAGCACGATGAGGATGTAAGCGTTTACAGAAACTGTTTTAGTTTATAGATAGTTTTTTAATCCACATTTAGGGATCTTGGGTATCATCACCCAAGGACTTCGCATTTCCAGAAACAATTCCCGAAGAGGCGTCTAGTGTTGAGGAGGAAAGAGTTGTCATATTTCGCCTACCCACAGGACCGTATTTAACAGATCCTTCGTTCTACACAGTATGCTCTTTGCTCAAAATGTTCAAAGGAAAAAATCTTTCAAACTAATTTCTATTCTTCCAAAGGCCGATGCAAGTCTCCTTCAGCAGTCACAAAGTAGACGAGGAAGCCGACAATCGATGCTTTCAAAAGACAAGCAGCCAACACGCTTTGATTTTGAACAACACGAGCTCATTCGTGGAGCTTCTCAGAAGGACCCTAAAACAAGCACGTCAACCGAAAAGGAATCAGAGTCGGAAGAAAAATTCGCCGAAGAAACAAAGGCTGACGTGTCGGCGGCTACCTTTCTGGATGTGGCAGTCCTACGATGTCTCTTTATTGCACACTGGCAAGAGGAGGGTGTCTATTGGAGCTTGCAGTATCTTTACAATAGGTTTGCTTTGACTCTTAAAAATAAAAAACCACAAATCTTTTATTATGCAAGCGTTAAAACAGACTCACAGAAATAGCCGAAGAGGCGGCCATCCCGACTCACCAACCCCGCAAACGTTCAAACTCTCTACCTATACCTCAAATTGAGATTTCATTATATCAAGGACCAGGGACTTATAGCCGCGACAGTCCAAATAGCTCCCTGGCCAAAGATTACATTGAAATTCCCGAAGCGGGAATGTCCGGTCTAGTAGGTAAGGTTTTTCAAGAAATCAGAAGAGCATACGAAGCCAATTTTCAATCAAACAACAATTCCAGATGATACAACCTCAACGGCAGAGCGTAGAGGAAGCGAGAAGAAAAAACGTGTCAAGATGGCCGATCTTAGGACGTTTGTTGAAACAAAAATGTTCTCCAAGTCCGAGAAGAATTTGGAAAAAGTAGGAATAGAAACAAGTACAAATGGCAAGAGGCCTCTGCAGCATGTAGTAAGACTTTTGAATTGTATTTGGCGAAACCGCTTGTATCTTCCCCAAACAAATTCATATCATCATGCAATTGGCCGCACTTTGTCAAATTTGAAATCGCATAGTTTAGATGTTTTGACTTTTGTATAAGCATCCTTCAAGTAAAAAATTATTATTTTCTTCTTCAAGGACTACCACCGGAGCTTGGATACGGGCGAGAAAAAACTATCGCGTTCAGCTTCAGTGATAACTCGAGAGCCAAGTAGTAATCTTATCAAAGGCAAGAGCATGCCGAGCCTCAGGTAAGCCCCCCCTTCCATATTTTTCTGAAAGCAATTTTTTTTTTTTTTAATAAACCAATCATTTGGGATAGCACTGATTTACGGCGAAGCTCATTACATTTTTCACTTAATAAGTTACTTGTTTCAATGTATATGAGTATGCAACAGCAATTACTTTTAAAAATCTTTATCCTTGCTCCTTAAGACTTCACTAGAGTTCTTTTCATCTATTCTTAGATCATCCATGTTATTGTGGTAGAAGTAGGTACTGTAGAAGCAGTGGCGTAGCGTGCCTTGTCGGGGCCCCGTATAAAAATTTTTTTGGAGGCCCTTATATGGAGGTTAAGTTTTTTCACAAAAGAAAAAAAATATTGTTTGAAGAAATATTTATTTATCACATAATTTACCCATTTTACAAATAAAAATCGAATTTTAAATATTCACTCTCCTTGCCTTTTTTTCGGCAAACTGATTTATTTAATCATTTATGGCTGATGATGATTTTAGTTTTTCTAAAGTTTCTTCCTCTATGGACAATAGTGAGATGTCTGACAGCCGTTCTTGTCCCATCGAAGTTCTTAAGTAATTTTTTATTAGTTTTAATTTTGAAAAACTTCTTTCTGCCGTTGCGGTTGTAACTGGAAGGGTCAAGAATAAAAAGCATGCTGTAATTACCTCGGGAAAACTGGATGCAAGACTATTGAATTTTACTAGCAATAATTCAATGAGTTCTTTAATGGAATAGATTTTTTTAATTTCAGAATTTAAGCATGTTTTTAGAGCTTTTAATTGGTCACAAAGATTAAGTGAGATGTCTTTACTGTATTTAGCAGACAGTTTTCCGGAAGCGTTTAATATCTCTTCGCTTGAAGAGGATAGAAGTTTCTCCGGTTGTAATATTTCGAATATACTACTCAGGTTGCAAAGGCTCTGAAATCTTTCTTTAGTTTGAGAAATTAATATATCTAAACAGCAATAGTATACATTGACTTTGAAATAGGATTCCGGATCGGAAATTCTCTCATCTTGTGATAACTCATCAAAAAAACGCTTCGTTATCTTTCGCCTACTGTTTTTAAAAACAATTGTAACCCCCACTCTTTTGCTAAATCTTTGGATTCATTTAGCAAACTATTATATGAATTTTGATTTCTTAATTGGCACAGTCTATTTAAAAGACTACTTAATAAAATAACATTTGCTCCATCGTATCCCTGTCCTCTACATTTAGTCAAATCAATTCCATATTCTTTAGTCAAATTTAAAATAACAGTTTTCAGACCAGCAGCACTGCAATCGGTTACTGCTATAATTCCTAAAAAGGACTCACAGATTTTTATTTCTTTAGGCACATTATCATCATTTTCTGTAACCGAGATATATCGAAAAACTACAGATAGTTGGTCAATTTTTGACAAGTCTTGTGTTGTATCCAGAATTATTGTCAAAAATGGAGCTTTTTTAATTTCTGAGATAATATTGTTCCTAACGGTGGTACCAAGCAAACTAATAATTTCGTTTTGAATCGTAGGGCTTAAATAATTTATTTCACCTTTCGGTTTTAGAAGAAGTTCTTTTAAAGTTGCATCATAATTAGATAGCAGACGTCAAATTGCCATAAAATTGCCAGAATCAGAATCATGCCCCCTCAAAGGTAGATTACAAGATACTAAAGTAATTATAACATTAATTATACGATGCAGTAGGTACATCTCTCCAGAATGTAATTTTACTATCGATTTCACTTTTCAACGCACGCTTAAGACGGGAAAAAAAGGAATTGCTTTATAGAATTTTGTCATTTGTAAAATAAAATAAATTAGAAAGTTTTTATTCTTTTTCCTTACACACTTTGGGGGCCCCCGTGGCCCGGGGCCCCGTATAATTGATACGGCAAATACGGCGGTAGCTACGCCCCTGTGTAGAAGCCAGCCCACAATGTGTTCCGATTGAAAAGTAGATTTCTATTTTATAATAAAACTAGCTGACCAGGCAAACGTTGTTTTGCCTTATAAATTATTTCTAGTTTCTAGGTAAGTTCTAGTGTAGACAAAAAGTAACTTACTTATAAGTGTATAAGTATGTGGTATATGCGTGAAATAGGCATGGAGCGCTATGAACGATAAGGGAATATAAAAATAACAAACGCCAAACAATATTATTTTTAAGTTATTATAGTTTATTTCTTAAAATTACATATCACATATTACCACTTTTGAATGAGCAAAATACTCGTGGTACCCGTGGAGTGATGGATAGCATGTCCGCCTGTTAATCCAGAGGTTGGAGTTCGGATCCCAACAGAGGCAAAAATGTTTTTTACACGGGTATCGCCTTTCGCGAGGAATTGACAAGTCCTCCGTTAGTATTCATTGCCATGAAAAGCGCTTTCTCGATTAGCCGAGAGAAGGCATGGTTGTGAGAAATGCGCTAGGCCCAGGGGCTCCTCGCTCTGTTGCGCCACCCTATTTATTTATTTTTTATTTAATACTCAATATCGGGCTCATACTTGAATGCTAGACGCAAAAATGAATCAGATATAAATGCACGATGTACCTGTTGGCGTTGTTGGTCGTTTGTTCTGAGTCTATTAACCGTGAAACGGCGTAATTGTCGTTGTTCTAAACGTATAACTTCATTGCGCTCAGATCGTGTATCATTTGATTGTTCTTGAAGCAATTGCTGCATGCTCACACGTGCATCAGCATTTTGTTGCTGGATTTGGTCTTCGGTTCTATGGGGACTTTTATCTTTCATACTTCTGGACCTACATGTATTGCGGCTCAAATCAGCCCTTTAGCGTTTTCTTGGCATTGCTCACCGTACAAAACACATAGAAATAGAATTAATGAAATTACTTATACTTACAGCACAAAAGCCGTTGGTGGTTGGAGCTCGTGGCACGTGTTGAGTACTTTTAAGGTTATGTAAATCACTTGTTCAAAACAAAATGAGGATTTTCACCTATTCGATTTGTCAATGGTCGATGGAGACGAAATACTAAAAATCACAGCACAAAGCACCATTGTAAAGTTTTCAAATAAAAACTTTTTAACATTTAAACCACAAAATTGATCAAACTTAATTTGATTTAAATAAAAACAGAAAAAAAAAAACTTACAGCTATCGCACTGAATTCTCTGATAAAACTGTAACTCCAATTCAATTGACAAATTTATGTTCCAAATGGTTGACTAAAATTTAATAAATAATATTCCAATTTAATTCTTAAAATTCATAATTATTTTTAAACAAATGGAGCACATTATTAAAAAAAGAAAATAAAATGTGTTCGAATATGTGTCAAAGCACAATATTTTTGCATTCCGACACTATTTTAAAACTATTTTCACTTCCTTGATTTGTCAATGGTTGATAGAAATGGAAACAAAAATCACACCACAAAGCACCGCTGTTAGGTTTTCAAGTATAAAACTTTCAACTATCAACAACAAAATTGATCAAACATAGGTGAGGTTAGGTGGAAATGGCTGTCAGCTAATGAGTACATTGCCTGACACACTAAGGCCGCAAGGGCCCATTGTGATACCACAGAGATCAGCAAGTTAATCACCTACTGATCTCAGAAACCTGAAGTAGGATTAACGAGTTGATCACCCATTAATCTTCCATTTTACGCGACTAGCCGATTAATCACCTGCTAGTCGAACCACGCAGAACTTTTAATGTATGTATTTCGAAAGACTTTTAGGGTCTATATAAGCTAAGTCGCTAGTATCATCGAAGAAGAATTCACCGAGATGAGTTTTCCTCCTTTGAAGTAGTGCAGGTCACGAGCAAAGAAGGTGTTGAACGGTTTCCTCCTCCTCTTCGTCCATGCAGTTCCTGCAGAAATCATTGGAAAACACACCAAGTCTTTTGGCGTGTTTTCCCATTAGACAGTGTCCCGTAAGAACACCTATGGTAGAACCTAGATACAGGCGGTTCAGGGCTAACAAACAAACAAACACCATTCGATATAATTCCGATTCAATCAACAAATAAAACTTCCAAATGGTTGACGAAAATTTAAAAAAACAATTTTTCAAAAATAAAGCGATTAAAATTTAAACTACTAAATTGATAAAACACAATTCGATTTAAATAAAAATAAAGAAGAAAACTTACACTCGCAATTTCGCAATGAATTCTCTGAGCAAAAAATGTGATTTCAGAATTTATTTTTAAACAAATTAAATTGATAAATATGACATTTACACTGAGACTGTAAGATCTAATATATAAAATTCTCGTGGAAAATCCTGGAATTTTGTTAGTTTTAGAACACACCGTACCACTTGTCAGAACTGCGGCAACCCGCGAAACATTTGCCTTTGTAGTAACATTTTAAAAAATTCATGAAAGGAGAAAATGGAATGACAAAAGATGCGCTTACTCGTTTGCAGAAAATAGGACTTGATTCCACTGCTGAGCAGCTACTGAGTTTTAAAGATAACGGAAATTTACTATATGACTCAGCGTTTAAGATTACTGACTTATCTGAAGATAGGTTTGTTGAAGCAGTAAAAGATACATTTTTAGAAAGCACAGCACGGGATATCTATCAAAAAGATGTAGCCAGAAGAAGTTTATTTCAGTTTATGTAGCAAATGCTAAGGACATTTCTGAGCCTCACTATCGAGCTCAACGCTGCTGCAATATACATTAAAATTTATAGGGGAAAACATGCATATACCAAAAATCTTTAATACCGATAATTACAATCAGTGCGAAATCAGTACTAAGTCCAGCAGCTTATCTAGTTAAGTTATTGGAAATAGTTAATAGTTAATAGTTAATAATTTTAAACCACTAAATTGATAAAACACAATTCGATTTAATTAAATATCGCACTGAATTCTCTGAGCAAAAAATATGATTTCAGAATTTATTTTTAAGCAAATTAAATTGATAAATATGACATTTACACTGAGACTGTAAAATCTAATATATAAAATTCTCGTGTCACAGTGTAAATTAAAGAAACAATGTTAAGGGTAGGTGGCCCTTATCACGTATGTAGGGGTATGGAAAATAATAAATAGCCGATTCTCAGGCCTACTGAATATATAGAATTTGGTGAAAATCGGTAAAGCCGTTTCGGAGGAATACGGTAACTAACATTGTGACAGGGAAATTTTATACATAAGATGTCCCCATTTCGTCATTTTCTTGTTACACTCTATTAACAGTATCTTAGTATGTTGTTTAAGGTCATCATTATCATTGCGGTGTAAGGTCTGTTTGCTGGAATCGTACAAATGCTTGCCCGTATTTTTTTATTTTTTTTGTCAGTAAGACATTGACAAAGAATCTGCTATAAAATACTGCTGAAATATTTCCAGTGCTGGCAGATTTTCGAAAAAAAATTTGACATCCTGTTAAATAGTATGAAAATTTTCGTTTTTTTTGTCCGATGGTCAATGCTTAGTGGCACAATTTTGATAGTGTGAATAGTAATAATAATCCAATAATATCCATAATCTAATCAAAATAATATCGATAAATATTAGACTAATTGTTTTCAAAGTTCATGAGTAAGTTGAGAGTAAAGAGTGTTAAGAAATGTTAAAGGTGCAATAGAAAAAGGCAAAGACGTTTTAGGGATAAGGCAGGACATGAAAAGAAGAGGTTATGAATTGTTTCTTCTTCCTCCTCGTCCAAACAGCTCCTGCAGAAGTGGTATGATAGAAGGTCGAGTCTTGTGGCTTGTCTGCCAACTGGGCAATGTTCGGTGTAATAACACCGTTTTCTGATAAATGCGTATGTGCAAGCTGCTTAGGGATTAAAAATGTCTTATGCGTTTAAGATCTAGTTTTGGCCAGATCTGTTGTTGCTATTTTTCCATCGGGTGCGGCTGTTTGTTTTCTCCATTGCATCTTTTTTCAGCATAATTTTGCATGTAGGGATTTAAACCAAAATTCAGCCTGCAGATCGGTATCCGGGTTCCATTTCTGGTTAGTTTATCGGATTTGCAGGCTCCTCTGGATATCTCTGTGCCCGGCACCCAAAAAAGGTGAATGTTGAACTGTAGAGCGATTTCCATGAAAGATTGGCGATAAGTTAATGGGAGTTAGTTACTCAGTAAGTGGAAACGGTTTCGATTGTTTTGAAGGCTGCTTAGCTTTCTGAGAATATACGGATTTGGAACAATGGTTTTGAAGACGGAAAATGAGAGACTTAAGTTTAGTCTGCCGGAGTACACTCCGCCACCCAAAAAATAACATCACCAACAACAACAATAAGAAAGAAGAATTTTAGTTCGCTTTTCCCTTTGTTTCCATTTGTTTGCATTGCTGCTTTTGTGACCGAAAAAAAAACTTATTTTTTCAGCCTCTGAAAACGGACTGAGGCCAATCGATTTTGCTGCGGGGCTAAATCTCGTTGTAAGTAGTACACGCTTCCCGCATCTCAAAATTCATAAAGGTACATGGCGATCCCCAGATCAATCAACCGTCAACCAAATTGACCATGTTGCGATCGAAGCAAGGCACTCTTCCAGTGTGTTAGATGTTCCTTAATGTTTCCGGAATTCGAGCCTCCCACGTATCAGGCAGACATGCTTAGCATGACGCCACGAACTCCACAATATTTTCGATTTTTATTGTCTCAAACAATTGACAGTTCGATGAGCTTCTTCTAGCATAAAAGCCATTGAACTATAGCTATTTTATTATATCTTTTATATGTTGGTAGCTTTTTCAAGTTTTTATACACTGTTTTTAGTAGCTAGAATTTAGAAGATAGTCGTCTTAAAAGTTATGAAAACCAGGCCTACATTGTTGTTGATGTACCCTTGAATCTTCTTGGGAATCATCTTCTCGAATATTTTGGATAAAAATGATAAAACTACAATAGGTCTACACTCAATGTTGCTTCGGATCGGCATTTAAGATCCCTATAAGAATAATCCTTGACTTTTTTATAGAAATAGGAAGTCAGAAACAATTGGGCTGTCAATCTACTTCACATGTAGTAGATATACTTGCTTCTTCAATTATTTTTTTATATACGTCTGCAACCTTTTTCTACTTCGTTTGACTCATTTTTATATGACTATCAAAATCTTACATAATAAGTGTTGATTTGATTCATTTTTGTAAACCAAAAACATCATTTCCTTTACCAGAATGCAATCATCGTAAGGACCTTCTAAAATTTTTAAAGTGCCTCTTTCATACCGTGTAGAAAAAGAACCTATGTATGAATTTGTAAGACTTATTTTTTGATAAGCTGTTCTTTTTAAACTTATTTCTTTTTGAATTCAAAATAAAAAATAAGCTTGCTGTTTTTTTTTTTTTTAAGTTCCTTTTCTCATTTCTGCTACAATTTTTTCAAAAGTAGGTACTTAGTTTTTTTTGTGATTTGCTCCACTTTCTGGGCTCAGCAGTGGCAGCCCTGGTCAAAAGTCATTAAGAGTTGATTAAAAGTATGTGTATAATATAATATAAAGGGTGTTTCTATTTTCTCGATGCTCGATGGTTGTTTATGGTTTGACAGTTGAGAATGTCAAACTGTGTTGGCTTTCTGTTCAGTATGGTTTGGTAATTTATCATGGTTTAACGCCAGAATAACGCCTCTCAATTTGCCGTTTATGGGGCGAAGACAATCCTCAAGCCATTCAAATCATCATTACACCCATCAATTTATTGCAAATCCAGTTTGGGGACAACTTTGTTTGCCAGAAGTGGTCTTGTTAACTAAAGCTCTCGTCCTGATTTATGCCGATGCCGACAAACTAGCAACCTTTGAAACATTGAAAGCCAATATTCAAAGCGTAGCGTCATGACGCCATGCGACAAGATTTGTTGGAAAAAGTGCTGAAAAATTGGGCGAGGCGAACATTTGACGGAAATCCTTTAAAAAAAGAATTCCATACCGCAAGTTATATTGATAATTGATTCCTTTATTACAAAATCTCCATCTTGTATTTAGCATTCATAAAAACACCCGATATTTGAGGAGGACAGAGAGGAGAAAACTAAGGTCACTGCCACGTACTGATCGGCAAAGCGGCAAAATTAGAACAAATTTTAAAACTAAGTGAACTAACATCACTGACTCAGCTTTCAATTTTGTACTAATTTTGACGCTGTGCGAGTCAGTAGTTGGCCGTGCCGTTAGAAGTTAAAGGTTAAATTAGTAAAAGGTTAATAGACCAAAATAAAAGTCAGTATCATTGACATTCTGAAATGCTTAAGGCCCCAGCTTTACTATTTCAACTTCATTTTTTTTTTTTAATTATTTGGTATTATCATTCTTCTGGTTAAACTGACTCATCAATCACGTAGCTTTTATGGTTGTGCATTGGCTGGACCTGGAATCAGCCTTCCATTACCTTAATTACTCAGCTTTTACCAAATGGTTTTTTCAGACCGACTTTGCGTTCGTTATGCGAAGAATGACTAGATTGCGAACTAATTGGTAAGTATCAAAATGCACAATTTGTGACGTTTCCAACGTGCAACCGGCTTTCGGGTTGCTTATAGCCAAAGCTATTATTATTGCTATTATATTTGCAATTCAAACACAGCAAAAATGAAACTTCAGAAGAAACAAAAGTCCGAACTCCGAACCCATTATCACATTACACAATGCGTTTACATTTATGCTGTGCTGAATAGACGAGCTAAATCCTAAACATTTATAATGTTTGTTTCTTCATCGTGACTCATTTTCGTTTCATCGAGTTTCAAACAGTAACGATTCTGAAGAAGTTTCACTTTAAAATACATTCGTTTCATGCGGAGTTGCCTCAATAAACGCAAGTTAATAATTTCACTTTAAAAAATCCGTTAACCAGCGCGGTGTCGAATGGTTAAAAGAAACGTACTTACTACGCCCTACACTATCATCAGTTTTGTGAAAATGTTTATTAATCTTTTTCAACTCTTTTATCTCTTTTTTCTTCTACTAATCCCTTACTGCATCTTTAATTTTTTTTAAATTCTTGGTACATTCTTCCACATTTTCATTTACTCCTCGAATTCTGTCCAACATCAGCTGTCTTCTAGATAGCGGGTAAGTTTTTCCCTTTTTCAGAATCCAAAAGGTTTACTGTTTTGCTTCCCGCTTGTTTTTTCATTGCGAGTGCTTTTTTAAGTTTCATTTTTACAATTTTGTTCTAGAATCGTAGGTTGAGTAGAAAATAAATTTTGAAAAATTTTTATCTAACCTTTTTTATACAAAACACCATATTTTGGATTGTTCTTACGTCCTCATACCTGCACAATCATTCCATTTCAATAACACAATACTCGTGAACCACGTTTAAGATATTACAGGTACGTGGAGCCACAGAAAACAATACGCCCATCACAATCTTCAGGGCCCAGAACGACTTTCTTCACAAGAAATCCGATTATTACTGTTACTGAACATACACCAACGCCATCACCGGATTATCTTAAGCGACAGGTAACGGGTGGTTTAGATTTTAAGTTCATGAAATTGAAGTGTTTAAGAAAATAATTTATTTTTCCAGGGTTCAATTGATTCTCAATTAGATGCCCTAAGTAATGGAGGCAGCTTGAGTGGAGTTACTGGTTTTCGGGGTCATATGCTAAGATCTCACACCGATTCTCATATTGATTACACTGGTGTAGATGAATCGGAGGCACCAGGCTCATCATTCTATATCACTAGGGATGGTGGCATAGATTATGAAATCGTCCTTTTGGCAGTATTTAATGTTTTTAAGAGAGACTTCAATACAGTTTCGCTGCGGGTTCTTGAAGCTGGGTTGAATATTTGCGAGGTACTGCTTGAGCTCGGAGTGATGAAACTGGGTGAGCACGCTCACGAGATATCAATGGGAATCATTAGAAGGGCATTGCTGCATCTTGGGTGTCCGCATGGATGTAATGATGGTGAGTTTGATTTTTTTTTATATCGATAGAAATTTTATTTAGCTCTATTGTATTTTGTATTTTTTAATTAATAATTTCTTGTACATTAAGAACAAGTCTTTTAAAGTATGTACAGTACAGTCTTAAAATATAGGTACGTACATAATTATTTTCATTTAATTTTTGATTTAATTTTAGTAACATTCGATCAAGTAAAAATTAGCAAATTAGCAGGAAACTATTTTGGAAACTAATTTGAGCAATAATATACAAAATTAAATAAAAAGAAGAGAAAGAAAGATAGAGAATAAAGAGAGTAGAGTATAAAAGACTAAAGAAAAAGATGCATTAGCGATGAGAACAAAAATAGTTAAAAAGTTCCTGAAAAAAGTCTCTGTGCAGAATTTTAGTCTTAATATTAATGGGAAGTTTAGTTTAGTTTCCATAACCTAACAGCGTGAATGAAAAATTGCTTTCGCGATGTAACAGATGTGTACAAGTTTGGTCTTATTGCTAGACTGCGAGAAAATTGTGATGAATCCAACTTTTCAAACAAGTAGCGAGGGTGTTTCCTTATCAGTATCTTGGAAAGCATACTGACGGTTCTGTAGTCAATGTACTTTACTAGGTTACATCCCAAAATTGGCCCCGAGTACATTGTAATGTGGTCAAAACGACGTTTATTGAAAACGAACCTAGCGATGGAGTTGAACGCATCATTCAGATATTGCAAGGAAGATGTATCAGCATAAGCAAACAGTTCACATTCATAAAGCATAATTGGAACAATTAAGGCTTTCGCGAGTTTAAGCTTTACTGACACGGGGAGGAAATCTCTGCAAACATACAATCCTCTCAAAGCTCCATACACTTTAGACGTTACTGAGTTTATATGGTCATTCCATCTTAACGTACTATTTTGGATGATGCCCAGGTTTTTGATTCTCGACACCGTCTCAACTTGTTCACCATTCAAAAACACGGGAGGAAGATCAGTCAAAATAGGGTTTTTATATATATACAATGTTTTTGTCTAAGATGGATTCAGAAGTAATTGGTTTTAGGACGCCCACTCAGAAATGCTTTTCAAATCACTGTTCATTTTCTCAACTGCGTCTTCCATTAATCCTAAGGGAAAATGTAGATAGACCTGTACATCATTAGTGTAAATATGATATTGAGAGTATTTCAGTACACCATGTAAGCCATTGATAAAAAGTAAAAATAGTAAGGGCCCCATCAATGAACCTTGAGGAACTCCACAATGAACGGACAAAAAAGTCGAAAGGCATTGGCTATGAAAGACAGCTTGTACTCTGTCAGCAAGGTAGGAGCGTATATGATTCACGATATGGCTGAGAAGTTAAATAAGGTAAGGAGTATATTCGATAAAATATTGGTATTTAATGAATCAAACGCTTTGGAAAAATTAAGCAAGGTGATTAGCGTACACTTATTTTCGTCGATGGCAGCACGGATATCATCAGTTACCTTCAGTATAAATCTGAATCTAATTTTTAAGCAGTCGGTTCTTAAGTTTATCAATATTTCTTTTCAAGTTAAGAAGGTATTCCATGTCCAAGAATGGCCTCTTCGAGAGACATGACATTGTTCGACCTTCTTCTGTTCATATCTTCTTCTTTTTCTTTTCATTTCCGGCGTTACGAGTAGTGATCTTGAAGAGATCACAACTCTCCTACTTTTCTGCTTCACACTAGTGATCCGCTTGTGGGGTACGCCGCGTTGACCTCAGAAAGCGTCGGCAAGCCTCCCGGTTTTGGATTGTTCCATGTCTGAGGCCAACCAAATGCTGCTGTTTGCATTTGCTTGTACCAGGAGTGTTTTGGCCTGCCTTTTCTTTTTCGTCGCGAATTCGTTGAAACGTTGTACGATATTGCCTTTTGGACGGGGTTCTGCGGATCTCTCCTTTGAACATGACAATACCAACTGAGCCGGTCGTGCTGAATTTTGTCCAAGATGGTACTTTTGACATGAAGGCTTCCACGGATCTTAGTACATCTAATTCGATCAAGCTTTGTTACTCCCTGTCATCCGAGGCATCTTCATTTCGGCTGCCGTCAATTTGCTCTCATACTTTTTGTACATTGTCCAACATTGTGAACCGTATGTCAGAGCTGGACGGACAACTGCTGTGTAGAGTCTTCCCTTCAGCTTAGGGGGTATTTTTCGATCACAGAAGATAGCGGAGTTTTCTCGCCACTTCATCCACCCTACGCTTACTCGATGATTGATGTCGTCGTCACAAGTTGCTTCACTATTGATCATAGATCCCAGATATTTACACTTACACTTGGGAAGCACATTTCCATTCAAATAAATGTCTGGAATAGGCTTGTCTGGGTCAGAAAGAGGACAGCACAGGTATTCAGTCTTTTTAGCGCTAATACGGTACCCATTTCCTTCCAGAACATAAATCCAAACGTCAAGTGCTCGTTGCAGGGATGTAGGATCCTCGCTTATGATGGCTAAAAGGTCAGCAAAGAATAGTTGTTGTACTTTATTGTCCGTTACTTTTCCTTCGAGCAAATAATGCAGAACAGCAATAAAGAGCAGTGAACTCAAGACACTTCCCTGATGTACACCTACTGTTATTTGGAATTCTTCGGTGCCTCCAGCGGCTTCAGGAACTCCTCGGTGTCTGAGGGCCACCCATATCAGATCTCGTGGTTGTCGATCGAATGCTTTTTCGAAGTCAACCAACGCAATGTGCAAATCCTCTAAGGCATCTCGGTGTTTTTCCATAATGATCCTTATACTTTGGATTGCGTCTGTAGTTGACTTACCCGCGACAAACCCGCATTGGTCATCAGACAGCCTTATTATTTTCCGCAGTCGGCTATCCAAAACCCGCTCAACGATCTTCATAGTGTGGGACATCAACTTGATCGAACGATAGTTGTCACAGCTTCTGGTATCTCCCTTTCCTTTGTACATTGGAAGAAGAAAACTTTCCCTCCATTGATTAGGCAAACTGTAACCTCTTATAAGTTTGGAGATGAGAATCGTGAGCCATCTCAACCCGATGTCTCCCATATTTTTCCAAAACTCATATGGTACCTCGTCTGGCCCAATCGCTTTGCCTTTTTTGGAGTTCTTAACTGCCTTCCTAACTTCTTCGACTGTGACGTCGGATACTTCCGTAAAGTTAGGTGCAGCTGTTGGAAGGGGCGGGTGCCGAGGAAACTGTTCATTCAAAAGATCATCACAATACTGTCGCCACCTGTGAAGAATTTCGTCGTCATCCACAAGTAGCAGTCCTTGAGCATCATTTATAAACTTCGGCGAACGAATCTCCTGCGCATTTCTCCTTCTCTGAGCGGCTATTTTGAAAATGGTTGCTCCCGTATTCAAGTTGCTTTGTCTTAGCTCTTCTTCTGTTCATATAGTTGCTCAAAAATCAAAAGTATTTAAGTTTATGCGAATGCGAGTGAGAATGCGAGTCCGAGTGCAAATTAAAAATCGATATAGGGCATCAGCTATTAAAAATTACATCTAGTTCCATGTAAAGTAAAGGAATATCTTGAGGGTATTTCGAGCCATTCAAAAAAACAATATCTTCTAAGATATCGGGACTCAAATCCTAGTACGATGCAAAATCTGTGGTTCAGCTATCGTACTCTTCCCTGAGAATAACACTGAGGAAAGCCTTGCCCTACCCTCTACTCATTTTTATAATGAAGATGTCGATTCTGTTAATTGAAGTTCAGTTGTAAGGAACCTCATTAGGATAATAGTGTTTGTTCTCCGACTCTGGTGTTCTGTGTAATCCAAGACAGGTAAGCAGACACTGTCTCTCGAACGCACGAATTTATTCCGTTTCACACGCTGTAACACACACAGGGCACGCATAGACAATCAATGGCCTTATGAGTGTCATGTAGCAAATCACCATCAAGTTGTCTGCTGTAAAAAAAAATCGCCTTATCAGAGCAAAAGTTCATCTATGGGCTTTGGGCTTCCATTCGTTCAAATACTGATGAAAGAATGTCAAATTGTGATACTAAAGTGCTCGATAACGTGAGCAGTAATGCCAAAAACACATAATTCAATCGCGTATTACTCGAACACATGTGCGGTAACCCATAGAATACGTTGCGTCCGTTAGCTGATGGATTCAACTGACAGCTCGATTAAACACACACGTTCTTATGAGAGGTGACGCATCAGCAACCAAATGTAACGGACGCAACGAAACGAGCAGACCAACTTTAATTTTTACACCTGGCAGAACGGATGACATTAGCTGTCAAAACCAATTTGAATTTTTTTCTTCTGCTAGTGATGGAATGGGACAAAATGATACCTCAGAGATGTGACTTAACTTTCGTTTTTAGTTAGTAGATAGAAACTTTTATTAATGTAGCGGGAAGTAAGTACATTACACGGATGCAAATTTTTGCGTAGTAATTACTTCTCTGTCGTCCTCCTTATATTAAGCTTTGTTGTATTGTAACGCAATACCGATCGAACGTAGTTCCCTTGTGACGGGACTGACAAAACGAGGCCAACGTATCTCACAGTAGTTGTAGGAGTGCGTCGGCGTCGGCACGTACTGCCCCACTTTCACTAGGTCGTTTGGAAGCAGTACGACGCCGAAGCCGACCGACGGCTCGCGGCGAGTGCATGTTGGTCATTGTTGTACTTGACCGTAGCGTCGCGTCGCTGTCGCGTGTTCAAACGGTCTTACTGACGTGTTCAACGGACTTACTGATGATAATCTGCGCATTAACTGGTTTGTGTATTAGATAAACTTGTGGACAACAGTGCTTTTTTGAAGATGTAAGCATCATATGCGACTAAAATTAGGTTAGGTTAGGTTAGGTAGAATGGGTTTACGCGGTTGATCTTATTTTCGTCACACTTAGGACAAGTAGATCCATTGTGATACCCTAGAGTGTTGTAACGTCCTATTAGTTAGGATTCCCTCTCTTTTCTCAAGGAATTTAAGCGTTTAAGCAACAAAGCCCTAATGCAAAATAGAGAAACGATGAAACTCATTTGCATAGCCAACTTATACTTAAATAAAAACCGCATTTTCTTATCATTCCACAATTCATATTTTACTTTCTCTCCACAGGAATACGTGGACCACCAGCAGATTTCTTACGCAGCCAATGCCAAAAAGTTCTTTCTCGAATGCTTAGACAGGCTGCGAAACGAACAAAAGTTTATCTTCATACAATGGTGAAATCGACACAAATTCATGAGTTGGTAGAGTTCTTTCATGCATTTGTGGCGTTTTGTGTTGATCCTAGCTCCTTGCTATCCCCGTTGAGTGAGTGCAAAGCTTTTTCTATCCGCTTACAATGTGAAATCCTTAAATATGTATACTTATATATATATATGCATAATTAGACGCACCAAAAATATTAATAATGTTGTACATATTTGTAGAAATGTGAAATTCTATGTCCGCATGATCAGCTTACCGTAGGCTTTGCCCAATCAATCATCAATCATTACGATCATTTCAGCTTCATTATACTCATGTTAACATTATTTGTATATATATGTATAAGGCGGCTTTCACAAGTAGCAGCATGCATGCCATTTCTTTTCACTCCCACAAATGTGTATATTAATCTACATAGACCATAAACGATCGAGCGGATTTAAAAATCTTAACACCGATATTGGCGGTATATCATCATCAGGCGGGCAAGGTGGCTATGCGACTAATTTTAGTGGCGGTTTAACTGGTGGGCCTGAGAGTCAAGTCATTACCGCTATATTCGAGCCGTTGGTAACACGTTTTGTCGATGCTCAAAAGGAACTGAAGTCTTCAGAGAACACAGCGTTGTACTGTGACGTTCGTCAGTTGATAACTTATGTCAAAGGGGCACATGGTGGACCGTTTAGGCGAGTGGCTTTAAGTGGAATAATGGCAGTGACGCCGAGACCGAATAAGAAGGGTCCCATTCTGCAGACGACGAGAGTTATTCGGTAAGATACACTTTCGACAAACGGGAATTGGCATTTGATAGATTTCTCTTCATAGACACATTCCACAGGCTGAAACTGCTCAGCCTGTCACCATACAAATGGACGACAACCGAAGCCAGAGGAGACTTTTGCTGAAGAAGAGAAGTACTTCATCTGCTTGTGCCGTGGTAAAACTCTTAAATCTGTGACTTACACATTTTCTAATCATCGAATTGTTGTACAGAGCCTCTTGGAAACCGAAACTTGTGATGACCATTTCAAGTCTAGCCAAAGTCCATTGAGCAATATTCGGCGTCGGGGTACAACTATTCGGCCAACACTCACTCCTAGGCATTCAGAGAGGGCGCTGTTGTCGGACTCTACTTCAAGTTCAGAGCGTAACTCTTTGGGGCGGTTAGGGAACTTGGTCCGTTGGTTCCGAGGAGCACCCAAAGAATCTGCATCGATCGATTTAGAAATTGGTTCTCTCAATCCCGACACAAGTTCAACATTCATACGTCATGCGTCACTTAAAATTCAACGAGGTCGGTCTAGTGATGGCATAGGCCGATCCCTTCAAAGAGCTCGAAGAAGGGTTGAGCGACGGCTGAATAGATTTGGCATTGTCAAAGGAAAGAAGAAAATTGGTGGCACTGAAGAGACAGCAGGTAGGTTCTATGAATGGTGCATTGGGTGCGAATCTTCTTTTTTTGATTTGATTTTTTTTTTTTTCAGATCTAAGCAGACGTAGTTCTTCGGACCTATGCGAAGGCCCACGGGAGTCAGAAGTTGTCATTTTGAAGGAGCGTAAGCTCATTCCTACCTCACCGATTCAAGAAGGGATGTTACGTTTTGCGTTTTTATTGGAAACATGTGCTCCCGGATCATTTCCTGATCCACAATTGGTGGCAGCTGTCTTGGACCTGGTAACAAAAATTAGAGTGAAAAATAAAGGAGAAAATAATTATAAAAATTTCTTTAGCCACAAGCTCCATTGATAGCAAGAGCTGCCTTCCTGATAGAATGTGCTCATTTTGTTCACCTATGCAACAAGGGAATGTGGCCTAGTTGGATGAAGCAAAACATGACTAACTATCGGGCCTCGGGTGCAAATATAAGTGCAAGGCAACAACTATCAACGGGAGTCCGAAGAACACACATTTTACAGAGAGCTGCAGGAAAAATGTTTCACCAGGTAAGTATTAGAAGAAAAATTTGGTCGTTGGTGGGTTACGTTCAGGGACAAATCGTACTATTTAGATGGTACAGTGTAGGTCGTGCTGGCAACCCAACCTGATCAAAATATCGGCCAACTAAAAGTCTGTTGTTTGCGGGGGCTGCAAGAGAAAATGTGGGCTCTAGTTGATATTACTTCCAAACAAATGGTCGATTTGTCATTTTCTGTACACTAAAGCTCTTTGCAAACGACTTTGAATGCGCTTCATGATGAAACCCTACTTGGATTCGAAACTCTTCTGGTCATATCGAAATGATTCGGTTAGCTCTTAATCGTGCTTCGGGTCAACTGGAAGAAGACTGTAAGACTAAGTGGTAAAGAGTGACTGGTTTGGGATGACGGGACACCTCAGTCTTACTCAGACAAATAGAAGCACCTTTTACGACAACTCGTGTAGACAATTAGGTATGATTCAACGGGTTTCACTTTGAACGGTGCATTTTAGACGGAAATGTCTATATATGCACCCAAAAACGCCATGTAGTATAACGCATTTTGAGAAACATGACTGGAAAACAGGTGGTGTAGGTTTGTGTTGGTTTATTTAACACCGTCATTTCTGATAAGAAACAGGCCAATCAAAATATTCTGTTAGCTAAATTCAGCTTCTGGAAAGTGCTCTTAAGCAAACTGATCGTTCAAAGGTCATCACAATCCTTGAAGTTCGTCTTTATTACCAAGAAGCTGTCCTTGAACCTCATTAATCTACATTTCTCCTTCCTTGAGCAGATATGTTTTGAAGATGGTTGCCTTCTTATTCAAGTTGCTTTGTCGTGTTTCTTGAAAAGCTTGGTTTGCATCAGCAACCGAGGCAGACATTTTTTCCAGCAACCGTACATGCACTCCGTACTTTTTGCTTAAAGTTGGAAGCACTACATCTTCGATTCTTTCTTGCAGTTTCTGTATTCCATTTCAAGGCCGGCAATTTCATCTCTATTATTTGGGGGGCACTTTAACCATGGTTTGAAAGTCGCTTCTTTCTTACTTATCACTGTTCTAGCTTTGTAATTTCACCACCATGTTTCTATGGCTCAGTGTAGTGATAGTGTCCCTTTGAAATCCCTAGCAATGATTTAACTCTTTTTAAACAAGCTTGTTGCACAGCACAAAGTATGTGCGGTTGTGCACTTACTTTGTGCTGTGCTTGTTTATGGTGTTACACAGACATGTCTGCACATTCTTGTTTGTTTGATTTCCTTCACCACCTCCACAAAAATGTCTGCAAGCAGAAGACGGTGCTGCTGGACGAGACCTTCGCAATGACAATATTCCGCAAGGATGCTTCACCAATTGAAGATACATCATCATCAACAGTCATTATATCTCGAAATACAAATGCTCCCTAGTAGATCTTTCGCAAGGATGATACAGATTCCGTTTTTACCCTGATTTGTTCCATAGTAGAACACCTTTGTAGGCTTTTGTCTTTACATCCTAAAAACGGGTCCTGTTTTTTATATATATGTACCGCCATTTTGTTTCTTTGACACACAAGTGTTCACTTGCCTCCTTCTCATCATCTCTTCGAGTTTGAAACTTCGACCATTCATATTTCCAACTCGCAACTCTTAAGCCTCGTGGAATTCTTTGCATTATTTTGCTAGTTAGGGGAATCTGTGTATCATTGGCAGTGCTTGGCGGGTTTGTGCCTTTACTGTTCGCAAATATTTCCATACCTAATGCTCGAAATTTCCTTTTTGACACATACATGCTCCATGTTTTGAGTTTGATCTCTCTATACAGGTGATCTCCAGACGTTTAAACCATAGGAACTGCATACATACCTACGTAAACGTATGTCCCTAAAATCACTTCGATGTTGATTGTCTAGATGTGATTGCTCCTTAAGTTGCCTCTTACGACAAGCGTAGAGGCACTGCAGTGATATTCTAAACCGTCACTGAACAGTTCAACAACTAACGTATGATGAAACAATAAAAACAAACAGAAGGAGTCGCTCGGAGGTGATTATTGCATATAAGTATATAGCAACTTGTGGGATGGATCGGAGTCACATCTCAAAAAGAATTTGTCAAAGTTAATTTGAAATCTGACTCGCGATCACTCTAGGTGTCTCTGAGTAACGTAGGGTGAGTCAGAAGTAAGTGGATGGAATGTGTAACTCAGAATGCTTTTGGGGCGGAAAGGGGGATTAATGGCGAGATTTTACAGGAAAAGGAAGCTGTTGGAAGCAGTATCTTAAAAGCCAACGAAAAGTTGGAGTATAAAAACTAATATCGCTTTCTATTGTTTTCACTCGAGGAAGCACTCATTTCAAAAACCAATGGAACACCCAAATTGTTTGCTGGCCAGTTTAACGTGTTGTCTTTGTATGAGTGAAACAACTATGCGGCTAAAAAGAATATTCTTTAAGCTAATTTTCCCTGAGAAGATTAATTTTGTTGAAACGCCCAACAATTTTCTTACAAAAGCTTTCGACTGTGTTAGCTAACAGTGGTAGCAAGGGTAAAATAGGTCGATTTGATGATTCTCAAAAATTTAATAGTAACAGTTTCTTTCAAATTTCTTGGTTAAACCTCAAGATAATTGTCTGAATTATGTGTAAAAAAATATTTGTCCTCCAAATTGTATGGTTTGATCCAAAAAGTCCCCTTCCTCTAACATGTATCGATTACGAGGTCATCAAAAGTGATTACTAACCTGCTGATTTTTTTGTTTTTACATATTTAAAATTTATATAATTTAACAGTTAGATGCGTTATTTCAGTCCATCGCTCAGAAAATGTCAATAGCACCAGATCGTTATTTTCATTACTAACTTTAGGACAAAACATAATAGGTTAGTGTGTTCTCTGCCCGATTTTTTTTTTTTTTTTAGAATTAACGCGCACATCAAGGGGTTATGACTACCCTTATAATGTTATAAAAGCACAGTTGCTTTTGAACTTTTGTGAATCGTAATGAAGGGGAAAAACAGAGCCAGGTCATTCCACATTCGGGTGGTGCGACTGAAATACGAATCTCTATACTTGACTGTACGCCCGAAATTGGGCTCAAGATAAAACTGATGAGCATTCCTAGCGAGGCGGGTGTTGCGGCTAAATTGTTTCAGGGGAGGAATGCAACTGGCTATTTCACTAGAGCACTGTTTGTAAAAAAAAAGCGATAAAAGAGAGAGAGAGACAGGTTACTTTTCGAAGATGTTCTAGAGAATCAATCGATTCTACGATTGAACTATCACCCATCAATTTTAACGCTCTATTTTGTACCCTATCAAGAAGGTGCAAAGATGTTTGAGGAGCACCTGACCAGATATGGGAGTTATACTCCAGTTTTGGGCGGATGAAGGCCTTATAAATTGTAGCCAGATCAGAAAGGGTGAAGAACTTCCTGCATCGTCTCAAGAAACCTAAGCATTTAGCAGCGTTTTTGGCGACTTCAGAATAGGAAAGATGGAAAAGTTTACGCAGTGGTTTTGCCAGCGTAGAAGAACACTTCTTCAGAATAACGGCGGGGATACCATCTGGACCAGCGGATTTATGTATGTTGAGATCTTTGAGGACTCTCGCAACCGAGCGAGTTCGAAAAAATACCTGCTTCATCAAAGCTCAGGTGGAGCCAATATGCTTTAAGGAAGTGTCGAGTTGGCAGCAAATTGAGCTGCCAGCAAATTGGCTTTGTCGATGGAGCTGACATACGAAGAGTCATTGAAGACGAGCGTTGGAACCGATGCGATGACGTGGTCGAGTTCTTAATGTTCTTGACAAAAGACCAAAAGTTTTTACTTCCTTTTGGACACAATAGTATTTTTTGCCTTACTTTTTGGTCATGTAAAAACTTGCTTTGTATTTGAGCATTACAGATATTTCTGGCCCATTTGAACAAATTTGGATTTTCTACTGTAGGGTTGTCTTTAAATTTTCGAAAACTACTTTCTCTATCCCTAATCGCCTCTTTGCAGCTTGAATCAAACCACGAATTCTCTTTGGGGATGATACTTTTTGTTCTGTGAGGAACAAAATTTCTCATGCCGTTAAGAATTACGTTAGATATCATATCAGCTGATGCATCAACGTTTCCGTCGAGAAAGCACAATGACCAAATAAAATTTCGAAAAAAATTATTCAGGCCGTCCCAATTGGCTTTCTCGTATTGCCACACAGTTCTTTTAGGGACTTTATCTTTTTTTACCGTGACGGAAAACGAAAAATCTACCGATATGACACAATGGTCCGATTTGCCTAAAGCAGATGATACTACAACCCTGTATTTTTCGGGATGAGAAGTGAGAAATAGGTCAAGAGTGTTGGCCGCATGGCCTTCAATATCTGGAACCCGAGTGGGCTCATCAACAAGTTGAGTTAGTTCGTTAAACTCTCTAAACTCTCTTTAACTCTCGCCCTAGGTTTTTGCTAGGGTGAGTTGAGGGTTGTCAAATGGCATGTATTTTTATTCAAATGACAAAAATGTGTGGTGATTTCGTGGTTAAGTGTTTCTTGAGGACTGGAATTTTTTCAACCAACGACAACCATAAACTTCGGACAAAACTTCGACCCATTGTGGCCGAAGCCGAAGGTTTAGCGGTTTGCAGTATTTTTAGCCGAATGTGACCGAAACCGAAGCTTCGGTCGGAAACTAACAGAAACCCAAGCGGAACAAATTTTTGTTCTTTATTGTTTGGTTTAGTTTAAGTTCATTAATTTTTTAACTTTTGTTAAGCGGAATCTACCAAAAAGTCATCTTTTTTTTTGTTTCGCTTGGGAAAATATACAAAACATCATACAATTTTAAATAATCTAAGAAATCATTGAAATGTAAATAATAATCATAGTTAGAACATTTTTTTTAAATTTAAAAGTGCTCAAAGCAAGACATTTTTGTTAATATTAAAATAAGTTATAATGTGCTACTTATCGCTATAAAAGGACGAACGAAATGTTAAATAATCGCAGTCTGTTGAATACAGTTGAATTGTTATCATACAACATTACGTTGGAGAAACAACCTTTTTTTGTTTTAACAAATTGCTTGAGTAACATCACCATTGGTAGTAGACAGGCTGAACTGAACATTATATTGGTCGCCTGGCTCTTCTTCTTCCATAATAAGAGATCACATACATATTCTCATAACAAGCTGAACATAATATACGGTCGCTTGGTTCTTTTGGTCTCACCATTACCCACATTGGCATCGCATCGGAAGATCTTTTTTTTTTAAATCCACTACACAACTAGTGTGCTAGCCACACTTAAATTTTTTATTTCATGAATTTCAAATACATATAAATAAATGTATAATCAATTGGAGCACCGCGATAGCGTAGCACGCTATTTTTTACATCAAGGATGTGTCTTTTACCGTGTGTGCCCTACACTGATAAGGTTGTCATCTCCTACAGAAAAAAAAGCATTTCTCTCTGCTTTCGGTACTCACAAAGGCCTGACTGTCTGTCGCCCAGTTATTTGATAATAATCTTTCCTCAACATCTATGACCAAATCAAACACCAATTCAAACTCTCGGATATACATGAGTGAGAGCTTAACACCACAAAATAGCTCGTTACTGCGACATGCAATCCAATTGAGAAGAGAGGGAATCTTATTTTCTGTCAGAACTAGAAACGGTTTTGTGTTTGTGAAAAAAACTGTTGACGACAATGAATTTAAAATCCACTCAACTAATATGATGTCAAATATAATCAACCCAATACCACTTTGAATGTCATCGGTAGCTGATCATCTTTAGGAAGTACATATTTTGATTTATACACTGAAAAAAAAAAATTATATTTCTTTCATATTCTTTTCATCTGATTATTAAGTTAAATTCAATTTTTTTTATTTCTTAAATTTTTCTTTTCCTGTAAAAACCTATCTTATCCTCATTCCATTAACAGCAATTATTTCTATTTTTTTTCCTCCTTTTTTTTCTTTTTTTAATTTCTGTTTTTTCATGATGACTGGTGCAGAATTTGATTTCATTTCTAATAGCTTATCTGTAAAATCTGTTATTAGAATACTTTCTAATGTGCATGAAGGGTTCAAAGTATGTTGCATAAATCCTCGTAGTCTGAATTTAAACAAATTGGATTTTCTCAAGTCGATTTTTCATGCATCAGACGTCGATATTATATACATTACCGAAACTTGGTTCAAGCCTGATATTCCAAATAGTGTTTATGAATTAGATAACTATAAAATAGTCAGAAATGACAGGGTTACCGACACTATTGGCGGAAGAGTTGCGCTGTACTGCAAAGCATCCCTCTCCTGTAAGGTATTGGCAAAGTCGGAAGACAGGGGTATAGAATTTCTTTTCGTTGAGGTAGCTGGTGGAAGTACTAAATGTCTTTTGTGTGTTGGTTACAATCCAAATAAAAGTTTTTCGCCTGAGCCCTCTTATATGAGCATATTATTATATGTGGTGATTTTAACGCTGGCCTACTGCAATATGACTCTCGATCTAACCAACTGAGAGATGAAATCGCCGCGGCGGGACTGTTTTTATCAAATTCTTATGCCACCCGGTTCGCCCCTAATACTCCTCCAAGTCTCCTTGACTTAATGATTGTCTCAGATTTGTCCTACGTTCTTCTGCAAGACCAACTGTCTATGGATGGTTTATCTGATCATGATCTGCTGTTTTGCACATATAACTTAGAATTTTCTCATACACCGTCACAAACAACATTTCAATTCAGAGATCTAAAATCGATAAACCATTTCGAACTCTTAAATGATGCTGCTGTCTACCGCTGGAATGAATGTCATGCCTTCTCAAATACCAATGACAAGGTACACCACTTTCAATCTCTTGTTCTGGAGCTATATGATAAACATGTTCCTATTAAATCTGTTGCGGTGCGTAGTAAGAACTGTCACTGGTTTACTCATGAAGATATAGCAATTAAAAACCGAAGAAAATTGTATGCGAAACGGAAAAGTAATACTTCCAACACGAATTGGGAAAATTTTTGTCGTGCTCGGAATGTAGCTACATTTGTGACTCGTAGAGCGAAAAAAGGTACTTTTTTTCTAAGCTGGATACGAACCAATCATCTCGAAAGCTGTGGAGCAACCTTCGGAGTATTGGAATAGGAAAAAAGCAGGTTGTCCATAGTTTGCCTGATCCAAATGACTTAAATAAGGCCTTCTTATCATCTGAAGTAACTGAAAGAACCCAACAAGAATTTATACCATGCAACGATGCTCCTTACCATTATGCAACGGAACTCGAATTTGGAGTAGTTTCCGAGTATGAGGTGTTAGAAAGTATTCGTATGATTAAGTCTGATGCAGATGGAGAGGATGGGGTGCCTATTTCTTTTATCAAAATGATTTTGAATCATTTATTACCTACACTGACTCATATAATCAATTTTTGTATGACCTCTTCTTCCTTTCCTGATTGTTGGAAGTCCGCTAAAATAATCCCTGTCGCGAAGAAAGCGAATCCAAGTTCTTGCTCTGATTTCCGTCCCATCAGTATCTTACCTTGTCTGTCAAAGGTTTTTGAGAAGATTCTTGCTACACAGATAACTAGTCACCTTGATAGGTTCAACTTATTATCCAAATTTCAGTCTGGTTTCCGTGCTCATCACAGTTGTCAAACTGCGATGATAAAAGTTCTAGATGATGTTCGAAACCAATATGACCTGAGCAATGTGACTGTTCTTTGCTTGTTGGATTTTTCAAAGGCCTTTCAAAACTGAAACTCTACTTCGGTTTTCATGATAGAGCATTAAGTCTCATAAGAGACTATCTGTCTGATCGAAGCCAGAGGGTCAAGGTTGATGAAAAGATCTCAGATCCAATGAATGTGCGAATGGGGGTTCCACAGGGCTCAATATTAGGACCAATCCTCTTTTGTCTATTTATTAATGATTTGCCAACCGTTTGCTCGAATTATTCAATTCATCTATATGCTGATGATGTCCAAATTTATTTGTCACGTCCAATTGGATTGCAAGAGGACCTTATTCACAGAATAAATGTAGATCTACAAGCAATTTTGAAATGGTCCCTTGCCAATCACATAACCCTCAACCCTGCTAAATCTCAGCTAATTGCGATATCTAAAAAGCACACAAATACCATGCTTTTACCACAGGTTTACCTTTCAGATGTCAAGCTTCACTTTGTGAATTGTGTTACCAGTCTTGGAATTAGGGTAAATACTTCTCTTTCAGCTGAGAATCAGGTTAACTATACCATTGGAAGAATTTATGGTAGCTTGCGTAAGCTTCGGTTGTACTCCGATATAACTCCTACTAACACCAAGTTAAGACTAGTTAAGATTCTTTTAGTTCCTCTAATAGACTTTGCAAATGTTGTTTATTGTAAACTTGACTCGCATTCGCAACACAAGCTTCTTGTAGCTCTCAATGACACGATAAGATATATTTATGGACTTCGAAGACATGAGCACATTTCACACTACCATGAAATTGTACTTGGATGTTCTTTCCAACAACTCCTGGATGCAAGATGTTGTATGTTTATGCACAAAATCATTCAACTGAGAAAACCAATATACATTTATGAAAAGCTTCAATTTGCACAATCTTATAATACCCGCGTTCAACTACTTGAATTCATCACGCCTCTTTTTTGTACATGCAACTAAACTTTGGAATTCCTTACCAGCCACAATTAAAAAAATTATTGTAAGTTCAAATTTTGAGAAGGCTGTAAAACAACACTTTAGCTAGTGCTATAATTATAGTAATTGAAAGATAATATTTGATAAAAATGTCTTCACTCTCATTTAACTAGAAAAGGAGGGGAAGGGAGAGGGAAAATAATGGTAATTCGCGAGAAGAATTAATAGAATTCAAAAAGGAATAATAATATTTGTAATATTATATGGGATAAAACAGACTTTCTTTTCTGTTTCCTCTTTTTATTTTAAAATTGTATATTTCCATAAATTCTTTATCTAGTTATAACTATCACTAACTCATACTATTGAATTTATTTATTTATTATTATTTTTACTTGCGATTATAGGTACTATAAGGCAAGTCTTGCAATCGTGCAGAAAAAAAAATTTGAGATAACAACTAAATATGACATTACGATGATAGAGAATACGAAAAAAGTGGGTCCTACAATTCTGTCTGTCTGTCAGTCTGTCTGTCTGTCTGTCTGTCCGTATATGGATCTACAGCCTGAATCGCTTGACCGATTTTCTTCAAAATTTGCAGTTATGGTCTCTGGAATAGCCTACAGAGTCCCTGCCATACAACCGATATGACAATACCTATTTTTCTCGAAAACGGCTCTAACAATTTTGATAAAATTTTACGTGAGGTATTATTTTTTAATAACTGTTCTAATAATGTAAAAAAATTTTTTGAAGAAAGCCTAAAGACGGTACCCCCCATAGTACCGTTTTTTTCAAAACCGACTTTCTCGGTAATGGCTAACACGATTTTGACGAAATTTCATATTTAAGAACTCCTAAGTTGTTTGAGAAAGATTGCATATCTACATTTGAAAAATTTAGTTTTTTCGAATTTTCATTAATTTAAAAAAAAAAAAAATTGTTTTTCCGAATATTTTCAAAATGATATAATTGATTTATTTCAAATATTTTGTCAATACATCTTTTAGCAAGATCTTAAAACTTGTGTACTTGAATTTTGAAAACCTTATTTTTTAAAAAAATAAAAAATAAAAAACTAGTTTTTTAAAAAATGGCTCTAACGATTTTGATTAAATTTTAAGGGTTTATATGTATAAGCAATTGCAAAAAAATGGCGTTCTTAGATTTTCGCTTGAAACTTTTGGAATATTTAATTCAATTTTTTTCAATACTTTTCGTGATTTAATTCAATTTTCACAATTAATGTGTAGTTGGCAACCCTGTAAAACCAAATATATTAAGAACGAATACTAAAACCTTTTGCTCAGTCTTAAGATTTTGGTATTTTACTTAGCAAACGATCGCAAGTTCGTGCGGCCCAGTCGTGCCCATTTTTTTTTTTTTTTGTATAAATTGATCATGTTAGGTACTATAAAAGACTAAGTCTTACTTGTACACCTTGTATAATAAAATACTGAATACTGAATAGTGAATACTGATCTGTACTATGTACTACTTTTGGGTGTAGGACCGGGATAACGTACCACGGAATTTGTAGGACAATCTGACTGTTAGATTATATAAATATTAAATAAGTAAAAACAAAAAAATCAGCAAGTTAGTTATCACTTTTGATGACCTCGTAATCGATACATGTGATACATAAATACGTAACAGAGGAAGCGGACTCTTTGAATCAAACCATACAATTTGTAGGACAAATATTTTTTCACATATTTCAGATAATTATCATGAGACTTAGCCAAAAAAGAAACTGTTAGGTGCTTTTTTGAGAATCATCAAATCGACATATTTTCCCCTTGCTACCTCTGTTAGCTACCACAGTCGAAAGTTTTCGTTAGAAAATGGCTGGGCGTCTCAACAAAATGAAGCCACTCAGGGAAAATTAGCTGGTCACAAAAAAAATTGAACCAGTCCCGGATCTCGAATCCCAGACTATTAAATATTGTCAAAAAAAATAAAATTTACTATAGGTATTTTCCACCAGCTTTATAAAATACTAAATTAATTTCATTTATTCACAAACAACACCCCACATAACCAAGTCAATGTGGTCTCAACAATAGGGTGTTCTTCAAATTATATTAGTAGAGATAGAACCATGCTTACCTTGAGCGATGCATGAGTGAGAAGTGACATCTAAATTTTATGTGAAATATTGTGTCTTCTACGCTCAGACCGAGCAGGAAAATGTATTTTTCAAAAAATAAACTTCAAGAAACAGCCTTTGAGAAGTAAAGCTCCAAACAAACAAAAGAAAAAAAAGTGCGAACCAATTTTCACACTTAAGTCTCAAAAACTAAAAATATTTGGTCATCTAGTTTTCCGTAATTGGCTTCAAATTGAATAGATAAAGAAAAACTGAACAAACCGAGAACTGAAAATTCGTTGAAACCTTTTCATGGCTCTCATTAATAACGCAGTATTTTATTTGTATACTTTAACTCCTTTTTTAACATTGATACGTTCCTTTATACTTCACGACGAGAAGAGATTTACCTCAAATAACAGTTTTCAAATCACTTTTTTTAGTACATACATACCTACGACCTACCCCTAAAATACAATTCTATTGAAGCTTTGAATAAATCAAACGACAAACGTTATTTTTTCAAACTAGAAAAATAAAAAAAGCGTTCGACGAGGATGGGATTCGAACCCACGCGTGCAGAGCACATTGGATTAGCAGTCCAACGCCTTAACCACTCGGCCACCTCGTCATGTTGCATGCGCTGTCATAACAATTATTTGTAATTATAAACAAATTGTTTAAATATAATAGAAGATGCAGGAATGTGAATAAATTTGGATAATTTTCTGTAGTATTAATTAAACCATTGAGGTTGTTGCGTAGCTTTCTATCGTACGTAAAAAAAGTTGTACTGGTTTATGTTGAACTGGATTTCAAGCGTTTGCACAACAAAAAAATAAAAGTATTACCTTCTGTCTGTGTTTGATGTTATTTCCAGTTTTAAAACGCTGAAGTTGTCAACTGATACCTACCTTATAATTTATACGATGAAGGTGTTCGAAACTAGATATGAATGCCTGTTAAATACCATTTTAGGGTACTTCATCCAGGAGTACAAGGTGTTTTTCAAGATGGTTATAAGTATATGTGGATTGTGGATACTTATTTTATTTTCAAATCTTATACCAATTTCATATTGATGACAGTGCATATTTATGTACCGATTTTCAAGGATCGATTTTGCTCTTCTTTTTAAGACTTTTTTATTTATACCCTATTTTGGGTATACATAGTAATTGCGGGAGAGATGCCGCGGTTTTTCAAAACCCCTTTAATTTGTATATTAAAGTGAGATAAACTTTATTTGTTTATAAAAACTTAAAATCGGATTTATTTCCTACCATAAAAAAGAACTTAGCTCAAAGAAGATAACAATTTTCATTTAAAATAACACAAAACAAAAAAATATCACATTTCCCATCTCTCGCTGCATGTATAGGAGAGATGCAAATTCATTGACTTTAAAGTATTAAAGATGCCTTTTCCTTTCCTGATCCCTTCCACAGTCCGTACACAGACTGGAATCTCGTTTTGTACCGTGTACAATTTTCATGTAGCCATTTTTGACAAATGGAACATTGGATCCAGTCTTCTTTTTTTGTGGTTTTGAAATAGTTCTCCCAACATTCAGAAAAATCATTGGGATCGACCGTGCGCTCAACCTTTATTTTCTTTTATTTTCTTTCTTTTTTTTCGTTTCGGCGGCTTCAAGTTTTTTTTACAATTGAAATAGGAGAAGTTAACACCTCTGCCAATAGCCTACGATTAGAAAAAAAAAAATTGATTGCAGTAGTTTTGATGGCGTTAGTTTGTTTGTTTGAAACAAGATGAGTTGTGCGTTTCATTTTCGGAATGACTGCATGATATACCTGGTAGTTGGAATTACTGGTCCCAGGATTGTTTCAGAACATGAAACAGCCGTTTCGGAAAAAATAGCTGTTGATTCTTGAAATTCTGACAGGTGCTTAAACAGTTTCTCTGCTTTTCGGAGAGACATTCTTTTGTCAATGTTTTCTCCGGCTTCTTTCAGCGCCTCTTATGTTCAACTAGCCCTGGTTCATGTGCAGATGTATTTTAGGGGCATACTGAAGCTTAATACTCTATTAAAAGAAAATACAAAAGCCAATTCAGCATGCGGCATCTTCTCCAAACAAAAGTGCGGCATCTCTCCCAAAACGAAGGAGAGATGCCGCACCCCATTAAAAAACTCAAGAAAAAAGGGAAACAAAAAAACACACAGGCGTATTTTTTAACATTTATTGACTGCTCAAAACACTTACCCTGCACAAATACAAAACACGCGAAAACTTCTTTTCAGATCGACTACTTGCAACGAACTAAGAAATATCCAAATGAAAAAAAGAGTGCGTAAAACAAAACAAACTGCAAAAAATCCATTGCATGTGGGATGTTTCTAATTTTTTGTTTAACGTTTTTAGTTGAATACCTAAGGAACAAAATGCAAAAAAAAATTTTTTGTGGGGACGACTAGGTACATATGTGAGTTTGGTTGAATGCGGCATCTCTCCCGCAACTACCCTATATGTACTTAGCATTTACGATATAAACAGGAAAAATGTTTGGCACTTTTGATATGTAAGCTTACCCAAACCCAAGCGCTTTTGTAGATACGACAGCGACAAATTCAGTGGTCAAATTATAGCGTTATGTTAGAGTACCGATACTGACGCGGCGACAATAACGACACCCTGTTTGCAGTTGTCGCGACGACAAAAATTTTGTCAACAGCGTTTCTGTAGCTGCTGAGTCTGCATATCGCTTTGGTTTGAAAGATCCTTCACCCGCACTGTGTTTCCCAACATTTTAAGGCCATAGTCACAGCCCCTTGAAGTGCGCGTGGCGACCAATAATCGGCTATTTGCGGGTATTAGTACCCTGTATATGTAATATGTATATACCGGCTATGTCTATACCCATTTTTGAGAACATAGTAAGTATTGAGATCTTAAAATTTTGGCTTCGAAATGAAAATATTATTAAAGAATTTATTTGTAGAAGCTTATGTTACAAAGTTTAGAATCAGAATAATAATAATAAAAATTAATTTGATAACTTATTTCAAAGCGATTGCTTAAGTTTTCTACAGTAAGGTATACTCATATATCCAAATGCAGGTAAAAACTGACAAAATGATTAGGATTTTGAGTTTATCTCCAAAGTCGGGTATAAATTAGGAATGTGATTAAGACTCAAAACGAAGAGCAGGATCAATACCGACCCGGTTTGTAAAACAACAGCGCACAACATTAATTTATAATTTTGTGTATCAGAATTGACTTCGAGTTAAATTCGTGTCTTAAGTTTACTTACAAACTTTCTTCCTCAAAATTGAGCTTATGTTGTGTATTCTTGCAGTGGGCAGAAATGTTGGGTGCTAGACTTGAAGAACTTCTGTACAACGAGCGAGCCAACTTTGACTCTGCCAATGCTTGTCTAAATGATCCCGAAAAACAACGCGAGCTCCTTCAGCAGGACGAAGAAGAAGATTTCTTAGATGAATGTAAGTTCAATCCAATGTTCTCCTTTTCCAATGTAAACATATTTTCCAAATAGCCTGTGTGAATCCCCGAGGAAACGACTGCCCGCATGCTTTAAAACTCATTGCATGTGTACTTCTACACGAAATAACAGCATTTCTACGCGACACCTATCAAACATTGCCAAAAGCTTCAAAACTTCTGCATAAGGATAAGCCAGCACCATGGGAAAAAGTTTACAGGTTGGTTGAATTGTCCTTCATATCTAAATAGCAGATTTAAACTTACTTTCAACTGCATGCCTAGGGAAGCGAACCGCCGATGGTCAATGGCTCTTAGCTCCATGGGACATTCGCAAACCTCAGCACAAAGTCTGCAATCGATTGCTGGTAACGATGGTGGTAGGCTGCTAATGACCAACGTAGCCTCTTCTAGCTAAAAATAATACAAACAAGTTTTCTATTTCTCTAGGAGCCCCAACAGAAAGAAAAATATCATTTGTACTCCATGAACCAGACAATGAATCCGAAAACAGCAGCAACACTACTCTTACGATGCAGGGTGAGGACGGTAAGTTTAAAAAACTTCAACCAATGTCTGCTTGAAATTTATGTAAAACTTTTTCTTTACAGGAGCTCTTCGTCGACCTGTAGCTGCTGTGCGACCATTCCTCCTTCGTCGAGGTACCGCTGGTGCTGCCACAGGCGGTTCATTTAAGCGTCGTTCATTGAAACTTCGCCGCGGCACTAAAGACGGAAAAGATCTTGAAGCAGACTGTAAGTTTCTTTTAGGGTTAGGTTTTAAGTCGACAATTATCCTGGAATTAGGATCAAACTAGAGTCAACTCATCCAATCTTGCGAGTTGACTCTAATTTGATACTTACCTAAGTCTAAGAGGCAATAATTTTGAATCAAAGTATCTTTTCTCGCAGTTAAAAGAGTAGACTCGATACAATCGAGGAGGAAGGTTTCATCGCTTTCGGACAGAAGTGACACATCGGAGCCTGGAATAATAAGCGGCGGGGAGGAGTCCCCGGGCATTTTGAGTGATGATCAACAGCCAGAATCTCCCACTGATTCAAATGAAGCTGATGATACAGCTAAGAATATGCCATGGATGAAAGCAGTCATCGAAGTAATGAACAGTTACAACTTTTATTGCAACCACAAAGGTTTCTGTCATCCTTATTGCTACAAGAGACATATGAGAGCATCATCTAGGTTGATCAAAGCCGTAAGGAAGGTGAGTTATCATTGTCCTGTTTTTATATTCTGAGTCGTGATTTCAAACCTCACAGGAAGCAGGACACTCGCATAGATATGAACTTTTTTTGAACAATTTTAAATACTTTCTGACAGGTGTATGGGGAGGAATTTGGATTCACAGTCGACATTGAGCACCAAACAACTGAAATATATGGACCACCTAAGCCAGTTACTCGGCAAAGATCAACACGCAAAGTCTCCGAACAAAGTTCAACACAAACTTCTCCATCAAAGAGGAAGGACAGCATGTCAAAGAAAGACAGGTACGCAACATAGAAAAAGAATTTTTAAGTTATGGTCTAGCCCCAGTCAGCCATTTCATGAAATTGTTTTTTCTCAATGCGGGAAAGTGTAAAAGAGGCGCACAATAAGAAGTACTATTTTCTTTGCAATAATTGGACTCCTTTTTGTTTAACTGATTTCAATAAAAACAAGCTAAGGTCAATAACGATAGTTAAACCTATGGCAACTTTATATCAATCTAAACTGTGAAGAAGTTAGTAGAAGTAGGAGAGTTAACGTAAGCCTATTGGAATTAAAGTATATTTTGTAAGCTAGAAGACAGGGTGACGGGTGAAGAAGTTCAAACAATGAGGTTGCCTGTGGTAGCCCCAAAATGGGTTTTAACAAAAGCCCTTTGGATGTTGTGCTAGACCACAGTGGTAGACTGACTCAATGTCAATACAGAAGTTTTTGTTTAGTCGTGGGTTGAGGGCATAAATTCTTCTCTCAGAACTTTCGGTTGGCTTTAGTCTCCTTGGGGTGTTCCATACTGGTTGTCATTTGATGGTAAGATATGTAATTTGGGGAAGATGTGTAGCTTAGCCTTGGTAGTAGTCTGACACAAGGCCAGTATAGAAGGTTGCCAGTTCGTCGTCCTTACTCAGAATATCCATAGCACTGAGAGTATCTTAGCTCGAGATGTTTTTGTTAATTCATCATTCTTCTCATGAGTTCATTAAGATGGTTTTCAGTTTTCGCATCAGCTTCCTTGCAGCCTTCTTTACTAAGTACTTGCGCAGGAAGAGTACCTTGGCTTAAGTGTATTTTTTTTTTTTTTCTGTTGGAGGTCTTTAAAACCCCTGCTGGAGCAATCAGACCAAAACACCGGTCCATTCTACTACCAGATAGCAACCTTCTTTTTGTTAGCTTTCCAGATGTTGTAAAAAAGCCAAAAGACGCCGTCATGATAAGGAGCCTATAAGTTACCAGCTCTCACCATGTCTGTACCGAGTATCTGTGACCTCATGCCAGAAAAAGCAGGAGATTCACAGAAGAAGTGCTCTGCGGTGTCCTCATCTTCTCCACAAGATTCACAGAACTTGGCATCACTTAAGCCTAACACGTTTAAATGCTTGGCAAAAGAGAAGTGCCCGCTGGCAACGCCAATAAGTTTTCTACAGTATTTTCTGCTACGAGATAGCAACAATATTGCAGTCTTCTTATTTACGTTGGGGAGCATACGTTTGGTCTGTCTGCATCCAATGGAGGCATGCCATCTACGGTTGTGCTCTTCACAGGTCCAATCGTTGATTGAAGCCCTCACTGAGGACACTGGCAGACCTAGCGACGGTTCAGGCCCTGAAAAAGCTGTCTGAGATTCTTGCCTAGTAAGTTCATCGGCGATCTCATTTCTAGTTATGCCGTGATGGCCTGGAACCTAAATGAGACTCAAGGAATTTAGTCTTCCGACCGCATTCAGAGATAGCTCTTGCATTCTTGGATCACTTTCAAAGTAGTTAGAGATTGAGAAGGGCCTTAAGAACAGCTTGACTGTCGCTGCAAACACAGATACTTCTCCCCATCCAGCCATTGTTCGTAACGTGTCTTAAAGCCATTTGAATAGCATACGCCTCCGCTTGGAAAATGGCTTCTTCGGCTTATTTCATTGCCCCTAAGTAACTGTGGCGTATGAGTAACATTTTTCTGCAAATAGTCCAAATAGTCTGATACTAATGCAATAAAAAGTTCTTCTAAGTCTTCAGAACATTTTTTCATAGCTGTTGGCTGCGAAATGCGTTACTTCGCATTTGTGGTGGCATTTTGCGTACCAGCACAATGCTCCCAAAACAGCCACTTCCGGCAAACGCCTCCAAGACGAGTTTGGTTTCTGCCTGATACAGCGAACCAAGTTTACTAAAAAACCGATTGAGGATAGCACTTTCCTTCGATAGTGCGACTGCTTGCCGAAAGCGCTTGCACGCAAGCTTGAAATCTAAACATTTGAAAGGTTTGCTGCACTTTTTTTTTCATGTGTAGGCTGGCAGCGCTAAAGTGAACATTTTTTATATTTATTCTTTTTTTTTTAGAATAAGTGATGATCCTGATATTGAGATGGTGGAAAAGCTCGCTAAGGCTCTGAATACAGAAAAAGAGAAACGAGAGGAGAAAGAAATACCACCGATATTGAAATTTGTCAAAAACCACATACGAGGTTTGTTCCATTTCCCAATGTCCACACTTCTCAAAGGCGCAGTTATACTTACTGAAGAACTAGTCGTTCAAGCATTACCAGCTGCATGGGAACTTCTTCTTGAACACAATCAAGTAAAATGAGATGATGCCAAATTCCTTAAATGACACTAAAACAAAATCATTTTATTCTTGAAAGGAAACAGCAGCTGTAGCAGCTTCTCTTTTTTTAATGGGATCGGTGAAGGCCCAAAACTTTGCCTTTGAAATAATGCAAAGGTCCTTGAAGAACAAGGATCCAGATGTTAGAATAGGTGCTATAATGAGGTAAGGCAAATAATCTTTTGTACCCTAAATTAAAAGATTCGATGATTCCCTTTCCAGATTCCAGGTACTATGGAAGTGCCGCTTCCAAGTGTGGCCTCGCATGGAAGACGGAGCACATGACGTAACATTTAAAGTGCCTCCTGGTGGCATTGAATTTACACTACCATCTCCCAAAATTGGTATAGAAAGCCTTCCCGTTGTAGATCCTCCTTGGAGTCCCACTCAACAAACGAAGGACATGGATGTCACCCTCAATCAGGATAGACATGTGAGTTTTTATACTTCTCTTTAACTTTGTCCATGATATGAACTAAATCTTTTCGACAGCGTTCCCTGGTTACAGCTACCAAAAGTAGAAAAATGCAACAGACTGAGGCAATCCGAAATGCTATCCGGCAGCAGCACGATAAACAAAGAGCTGAACGGCACAGCTTTTTAATCACTACAATTCCCATCAACCAACAGGCTTCACATGAACCAGGTTTGGATCACGCACCTGGAGAGGATCATGCTGAGGGCGAAGAGGAGCTAGATGGTGCTCGAATAGCACCGCATCTGCATGCGGCGCATTCGCTCTTCCCTTCAGTACTGTGCTCATCCGTGATGCAGATTGTTGCTTGTTTAGACGACGCAGCAATAGGCTCTGATGGCAACTCAGTGTATGAAGTGGCTTATCAGGTCATTTGGATATGCCTCGTAGAAGAATCTGCTCTTTTCCTGCGCTACGTATTGGAACGTTTGACACGTGAAAGACAAGAACAAATGTTTAAACTCCTGCGCCACTTGATCCGTTTTGTACCACGTCTACCGCAACAAGCTGCTTTTGCGCTCTACAACTCCATCATAGGGTACATTATGTTTTATGTGCGTTCTTCCAATGAACAAAAACAGGAGGTTGGTGCAGGGAAATATTTTTTTTTTTTAATTTAATCAGTGTTCAACCACAATTTATCCAATTTAGTTGGTTGGGTCAGCGCTTTCTGTACTCTGGATGGTGGTACATAGCGTACATGGCATCATGTTCAAGGACTTGAAGCAAATCCTGCGAAAGGAGCAATGCGATGCTTCTATTCTACTTACAGCCAATGTTCCGGCTGCAAAGAAAATTATTGTCCATGGTCCCTTTGAAGGTATGCTCTTCTTCGTTGTTTCTTTTAACAGCATGCCTCATGCCTCTTTTCAGACGATGGCAACATTCCTTCACAGTTCCCTGTGCAAGAAGACACTCTCTTCAGCCAGCTTCTAAAGGAGGCCTTAGATTTCTACCCTGTTGATGAAAAAAGCTATCACCACTACGTGCTAGTGGATTACAAAAGCAGTAAGCCAACTAGACTATTAAATTCGAAAACACATTAATGTTTCTTGAAATTCCTTGTGTTTGTATACTTTCAGGTAAAATTCTCAATCCCAACTGGTACATCCGAGATTTGTATTTCTTCAAGCGATCCCAGTATCCAGAAGTGCGCTTATTGGCCATGAAACCAGAAGATTCTTTTCTCGCTCTGCAAAAGCAAGAGTTGAGTAAGAAATTTGTGGAAATCGGCAAAGTTCATCTCACTTGGGCGATTTTGAAAAACGTCGACATGGTCGTTCAACGAGTCGTGTTTTTGCATGAGGAACTAATGAAATTGCCTTCGTTTCCAAGAAAAGCCTTGGAAGTAGACTTGGATCTTCATCAGGGTGGAGAATACGGCAAGGTATGCACACCTTCTATTACTGTTCGTTCAAGTAAAATAAGAGTTTTTAACGTAACATTTTTTGATAAGGCTCTGCTTGGGCTTGATGTACTACACAAGTTTATGTGGGTGCGGTTGATTGCTCGGATGTTCGAAGCGATGGCTGGGAATTTCGCATACTCTGCAGACATTCAGTTGTTTTTGAATGTACTGTCTGGAGCGGCGATTCTACACGCCGAGGATTCATGCATCATGCGATATGTAATGGCCACCTATATCAATGCGGCTTTCAACTTTAAGAATATTTTTTCAACGAACGGGTTTGTTGCTATGTGTTTTAAAGCAAACTATGAATGTAATGATTTGTGTGTGGCTTTTTCTTTTTTAGCTACTTTATGATTATGCCAACACTGCTGCAGGTGTATTCCTTGCATCAAACCAACAAACTCATTACGACTACGATAGAGTATGCTGTAAAGCAGTTTTATTTGTTGAATCGGAAACCCTTTATCCTGCAAATGTTTGGTTCGGTATCGGCTATTTTGGACACAGATGAAGAAGGCACCTATGGTGAAGCTCACAAGGTATTTCTTTGAAATCAATGTATTGTTAAATGAGTGCTTCCTGAAGTTAATGGAAAGTGACATAAGGTTCGTTCGTTGAAACCCTAGGGTTGCCACAAAGCGTTTCTAAACTCTCCTAGAATGTCAATCTGAGTGTTTTTTAAGCCTGGGTTTCCCTTAAGCTCGACCTAGGGTTTGCCCTAAACTCGACCTAGGGTTTGCCCTAAACTCGACCTAGGTTTTTGCTGGGGCGAGTTTGGGTAATTAACAGGGCTGTCAAAAGGCATGTATTTTTGTTCAAATGACAGGGATATGTGATGATTTTGTGGTTTAGAATGTTTTGAGGACTGGAAAACCCAGGTTTTTCTGACAACTCATAGGATTGTTAAAGAAACCTGGCTCAACTCTGGGTAAAGTTCAACGAACGAACCTAGTTTAAGTAAAAAGCTAAGCACAATTTTTTTACACAGTGAAAATATTTAAGGGTTCTTAGGAAAGGAAAGTGCAAATTGACTTTATGTATTACCCACTATGTGGTAGTTACTAAGGGAAAATTGAAAATGAACGACTCTGAATTAAAAAGAGTTTTTGAGCAACAAAGGTGTGAATCTATAAAAATTGGTGTTATTTTTGAAAAAAAAGAAGGATTAACAGGCTAGCGCCTTCGTCCTTACATAGTAAAGGGTCCGCCAAATAATTTTTTTTTTTTTCAAAAACAGGGCGCAAAACATCGGGTGTAGCTTTGGCCGTCCTGTTGAAACCAAATGTTGGCAACATCTTCCTTTTCAATTTTTGTGAACAAAAATTCGTTCAACATGGCCCGAGAGCGATTGCCATTGACTATAACGGCCACTCTTTGCTCATTTTCGAAGAATGCATCTGAACCAAAATCCGCACCAAACAGTAACTCGTTTTGGGTGTATTTGGCTTGTATGCGTACGGGTTTTCTTTGCCCAAATGCGACAATTTTTTTTTGTTTACATTACATACCCGCCAAGATGAGCTTCATGTGAAAAGATGATTTTTTGGGAAAATCGGGATCGGATTTTCAAAGTAATGTCGCAATATTTCCCAGCAATGTTCAAGCGTATACACAACCATATTCGTTCAGGAGAAGGATAAAACAAATTATTTGTCAAATCAGACATGAGCTAAGTGTTACCATTCACGAAATAAGCACTAGTTGAAAAAAAAAGGTTAGATGGCGGACCCTTCATAAAGCAGAGTTGTTTCCGCTGTCTGTCTGTGTTTTTAGATCTTTCAAACCACGCAACGGATTTTATTTTAAAGATAGTGATAAAAGTGTTTGTATGTATATTTCATACCAATATTCCTACGGGAAAGAGAACGTTAACGGGAACATACACGGGAACTTGAAACTGCTTAACCGATTTCTAAACTCTTTTTCCCATATTCTCAAGGGATCAGAAACGGGAACGTAAACAAGAACTTAGAGTTTGTTTCGAATAGGCTCCAAGAATACTGAGCCTAATTGAATAATATTTGGAACAAAAATGGTCTAGACTCTAGAGTCTGAGAATTGACATATGCTTGCTTCATCCCCATATTCCTACGGGACCGGGACCGGAAAACATGAGCGGGAACTAAGAAAATACGGGTCCGATAATATTAGAGAGCTACGTTACTCCTGAGTAGCATATAGACTATATATTTCATCCTCATTCTCCCACAGGAACGGGAACGGGAATTCGAAGAACCAATGAATCGATTACAATTTCTTTTATCACCATTACAATGCGGTAATATCTCCAAGTAACATAGACATAGACTATATTTCATCCCCATGTTCCCACGGGAACGGAAACGTAAAGTGGAACTTAAAAACTCCAGAACAGATTTCCAAAATTATTTCGACATTAGAATGCTTCAATGTCACACACTAACATAGATTTTATTTAACCTAAGTATTGCGAGCAGAGTTGATGCTTTACAATAGATCACCGTAGGACGCGAGCTATGCCGGGCGGGTTAGCTAGTAAATAAATAAAAAGGTTGACGAGACAAAGCAATGAAAACCATGGGGTCTAACGCTTTTCAGGATTATCTTTTGCCAAATATTTCGATTTCGGGTCGGCCCTCTCCGGTTTTGCACTTTGACTTTATGTCAATTGATGTCTTCTGCCAGTTGATTGCGTCCACGTCCGTGTCTATAGCGGATCCTAGGTAAACGAAGTTCTGCACTACCTCAAAGTAATATCTCTCTATTGTGACGTTTTGTCCAATTCAATATCGTAAGCGATTGTACAGACTTTTGAAAGATTGTTCCTCTGGTGTTGAAGTTTCCGTTTTCTACAATCTTTTCTAAATCGCATGAGAGTTTGTCGCCTTGCGTTAAACCTTTTTCCACATATCAAAAGTCTAGATGAGTTCTTTACGGAATTCTCCAAAGTCATCCTGCATAGTCCTACGAGTTTTGAAGGGATGCCGAAACTAGACATGGCTCTGTAAACCTCGTCTCTGTAAAAACTGTCATAAGCGGCCTTAAAATCGATAAAAAGATGGTGTATATCGGTATTATACTCTCGGGTTTCTTCCAAGATCTGCCGTAATGTGAAAATTTGGTCTATTGTGGACTTTTCTGGTGTAAAACCACATTGATAAGGACCTATCAAGTTATTGACGTGGAGTTTCAGACGTTCACATACTACAGCAGACGAGATTTTATACGCGACGTTATGGAGGCTTATTCCTCTTTAGTTAATTGTGACTGACCCCCTTTTAAGGATTGAACATACTATACTGATGTCCCATTCATCAGGTTCGCTATCCTCCGACCATGTCAAGCAGATCAGCTACTTTCCAACTGATCTCCAGATCTGAGAAGTTCGACGTCAAGGCCATCTGCACCTGGGTCATTCCACGGTAACACCCGAAACGAACACTTTTCGACTCATAAAATTGTTTATCATAAAATTGTTTATCCTTTTGCTAAAATCTTCAAATCTTACAATTGAGATAAAGCAACTAAATACGTAGAAAATAAAAAAAAATTAAAACGCAAAAATATCAGCATAAGGATTAACAATTTTGTGAGTCGAAAAGTGTTCGTTTCGGGTGTTACCGTGGAGGGTGGAATGACCCACCTATAGTTTTCTAGGTCGGGAGGAAGGCATACTTGATCAGAATCGTTCAAGTCAAATGGAGCATTCTGCCTGACAGCAAAATTAGTGTATTCATCGCCGCCGCCGTTGAGCAGTCTGCAGAAGTGGTCTTTCCAGGTCCTAAGCAGCGACAACAATTCTATCTCTATATTTCCATTCCGGCGTTTACAGGCTTGCGTTCAGGGCTTTCCATCCTGGCATGATATTTTTACTTTTTGGTAAGGCTTTCGAATCCGATTCCTGTCATGGAATCTTTAAATTTCTAAATTTCCTCAAACCACTCCTTATTTGCTGGTTCCTTTACTTTATGGTTTTCGTTTTTTTTTTTTAGGGCAGTGGTAGAGGGTTCAGTAGATAGGCCGGACGCGTCTGTTCTAGTCCCGCTCTGGGCATCAACTTTTTTCAGCCTCCCAGTTTCATCTGGACGCCGCACAGTGTGTAATTTGGCCAATCTATAGCGGAACTTTATTCGCTGAGTGTTTGAATGACTTGTTGTTTATTAAAAAATATTGATAGATATATTGTAGTCGTTGTTTTGTGAGATTTTAAGATTTTATTCATTTTTAAAAGTTGTATTTCTTATATATTTGGACACTTTGTAAATTTAAAAAAATTTATTTGAACAGTTTTATTGTTTTGTTTTAACTATGTTGGCTTTGTTTTGAAACCTAGTTGAAAAGTTATTTTTATATTAATTTTCATTTTAAGGATAGCTAAAAATGAAAAAAGAACCAACAAACTAATAGATAAAGTTTTTTTCTATTTACCTATTTATTTTGATTGTTCTCGTCATGATTTTTTAAAATAATTTACAAGAAGTACATATTAATTTTCTATATCCGAGCTTGAAGTATCGGAATCTATAGCCTTCAATAACGCAATACATTCTGGTGCGAGTGGGCTGCATTTTTTCCTGAGCTTTGTACAGCTGCGACTCGAAAGGAATATGGATCCGATGAAAGTAAAAACCTGTTAATCACATCACGATTTGAGTTTTGCATTGAAGATTTTCGGCTGAAATGCTCTCGAAAACACCTATATTCTTTGTTGCTTGCTTCCTGGGCTTCTTCAGACAATTGCCGAAGTGGCAAAATGCAATCTTCAATGATATGCTTTGAGTGCATGAGTAGCTTATGCACATATACTTGCAGGCTTGTAATACCGAGAATAGTTTCGAGGATAGATATCCCTTGTTTCACTTGCGTATAGCCCGAATTTATCACCATCTATTTCACAATCACTTGATATAACTTCAAGCAAAACTCGAAAATGATTGATTAAGTCTATATTTAGACCGGTTGTTTCAGCTGTCACTTCAGGATTTCGAAAAAACTTTCTTGCAGTGTTGCTATAATTGGTGTTTCCTGCAACTTGCTTTGGCATGTCAACTAAAAGCCCCATTCGTTCCCGAAATTGAGATTGTATCATTTTTTTTCTAATCGCCTCAGATTCTTTTTCCATTGGGGTCTTTGCTTGCCACTTTTTTATTTCCAACTTATAAGATATGTGTAATAGACACTCAAATGCCCGAATCCTTGAATGCAATGGCGAAATGCCAAAGTTGAACGTTTTTTTATCTGCTTGTCTTAATACAGTATTTTCGGTGTTCATTTCTCTTGTAGTGGCTCCACAAATATAACATTTTTGCGAAGAGTTATATTACGACAACGCACGACAAACTTTGCCATCTTTCATTGTCAATAGGAGATCATGCTTGCAATAAGATACGATACCATTTAGTAATACGTTTGTTGGCTCTAGGTTATTCATTTGTCCCTGCATTTCTTGCTCTTCTATATTTATTAGAGCAGTGTTCTCTTTTTTGAAAATAAATTTAACTAGCCTGCAGTAACGTGTTGAATTTGGCCTCGGGTTTTGCCAAACAATTGGTTGATTTGTCAACCAATCGAAGTGGGACGAATGTAACAAAGAGAGGTTTTCGTCACTATATTCGTCATCGTTTATACTCATTTTGTACACCGAACTACCATCACAGCCCCATTTTGATATACATAAGACGCAGAGATAAAAGCTGCGTATTTAAAGATTCGAAGTGCTCAGTAAGTTCGTTTTCAGCTTTTATAATGCGTTTAACTGTTAAGTCCAGCAAAGCTTGAAATTTTATTTGTGCAGGCACATCATTGACAACAAATGCTTCTTCTGCTGGGTTGCAGCATTTTTTGCTTCTTGCACAAGATAATATGCCGGGTAGACATTAGCATTAAGCTCTTTCAGCTGCTGTCGCATAGCCTTATATTGTGCTCATTTTTGTATTTACAACAAGCACAAGGGCAATTCTGGTGTTATTATTTTCTTTCCCATTTCTTGGCTTGATCTAGACTTTTTGATTTGCGTGGCTCTTTGGGGAGAGCAATTCACAAGCTCTTTTACTAAATTGGCTGCATCTCTCTTACCTGCAGACCAGAGATATACAAACGGATATTTTAAGCCTTATAATTCGACGGATACATGACGATAAATTTTTAAAACGATGTAAAGTCACAGAACACAAAAAAAACATCACGTTTAAGGTCTTCAAACATAATTTTTTTTTTTGGTGTACAAGCAAAAAATTACTTACCCGGAGAACTTTTTGAATGTCAACAAAAATAAATTAAATAAATTTGAGGTACACAACACACCTACTAAACCACGATGCTAACAACTTGACTGGAGAAAAGTAATGATTTTTACATTTTTTTTTTTTTGCTTCAACAAAGCTGATGTTTGTGGTGCTGTCGAACGGTAAATACAGTTGCTTTCTTGTTTCTGTTTTTGCATTGGCCACGTTCAAGAACATATGGGATAGGCTATCTCGGATACCCGTATCTTATGTCGAATTCCTTTCAACAAAAAAATTAACTGCAGTCGACTGCAGTAAAATTTTTTTTCAATGGAATTCATTTAGGAGGGAAAAAATCGACTGCAGTCGATCTCTTTTTTGAGACGGATTTGCACACAGATTTTCACACACACAACAATTTTGACAGATCGAAAACGGCACACAAAAACATCGGCATATGAAAAAAATTAAAGGAAGCAGATTTGTTTTGTATTTAGTTGTGAATTTGGAAAACATTTAGTGAAAAAAAATATAAAAATTGTGTGCTTAACAATATGAATGTCATTGTTTTGTTCCATGGTGCTTGTTTTTCTTCATTAGTCAGTTGGACACACACACATTCATAAAAAAAAATCGCTACTTTTTTAATTTCCTAAATACCCAAAAAGAATCAATTGGAATTTAGTAGCGACTGCAGTCGACTGCAAATCGGTGAAAGGAAATCGACATTATATAACTTTTTGAATGATTCAGCTATCTTTTTCCTGCTGCAGAGAACAGCTGTGAAATATTAAAGTTCGACTTTTAAAAACAGAAAAACTTTCAAAAAATCGTTTGCTGAACGACTAGAATTAATTTTTTTCGACCTCCCATGCATTTTAAGAGACTCCAATACTGAAATAAATGCACACCAAACCAAAAAAACCAACAAGAAAAGAAATGAAAATAAATTCACTATCAGCTGATAACTTTAATAGAAAGGTATACCAAAAATACTCGGATTAGATAGCTTTTAGGTGGAAATGGGTTTGTGACTCTGCTAAATGTTTAAAACGTAAACAACAACAAAAAACTATCCGGATACGGTTTTGAACGCCCCCATTGTTAATGCTGGTGGTTTTACCTTTCATATGATACTAATTTTGTTGCATTTGGATAACATTTATTTTTCATTAAAGTTCCGCTAGATTGGCAAAATTACACATTGTGCGCCGCCGCCCGCCGGCCGGCCGCTGTGAAATCATAGCCACCTAGGGCTGCCCGAAATCATGATTTATCATGATTTTCATGCTTTTTAGACCCTAATCATGTTTTCATGTTTTTGAGTCCAAAATCATGTTTTTTCACACACAGCCTTAATCTTTCTTTCGCCTCGGGCCTTGGAATATTTTTGACAGCTCAGCAATCACCTCGAGTGCTCGACAAACGCAATGATGATGAGTAAAGCCTTGGCCAAACGTCCATAAACGTTTGACTTAATGCATAGGGATTTGACTTATCGCAATCGCATCGTACGATCTCACCGCACTGGTTTGCGCAAGGCTTAAAAGAGATCAGAGGATGAAACAGTTTTTATATTTTTCTATCGTTCACTTCATTTTCCATGCTTTTTATTTTCGTAATATTATTTTGTTTTCAACATTGAGAATTGAGTTCAGCTTCAGCAATTGCCAATTGCAGAGAATTGAAACATATATTTCGGCTTAAGGAAAATCATGTATTTATTTTATTAAAATCGCTTTTGGCACAATTTCAGTTTTTGTTCTCTAGACAATGGATAAAAAGCACATGAATAAGTATAAAACTGTATAATGAGTTCTTTTAGTTGAGATAATCGACGTGTTTTTTTATCTAATAAATGAAAAGACTAGTAAGATACAAACTTTTTATATTTCCTCAGACGCACATTTCGGAAGCAGTGCTTCCATTGTCAGTGAGATTTATAAATTAAAATAAATTATTTGTCAAAAAAATTAATAAAAAAAAGCAAAAATGTTTCTAAACAAAATTACAATTGAGTTTAGGTTTGTTCGTTGAAGCCCTAGGGTCGCCATAGGGTCGCCACAAAGCATTTTTTGAGAAACCTAAATTCACCCTGAATGTCAAATTGAGTGTTTTTTGAGCCATAGGTTTGCCATATGTTTTCCCCAAACTCGCCCTAGCTTTTTGCTGTGGCGATTTGAGGGCTGTCAAATGGCATGTATTTTTTTTTTTAATGACAGGGATGTGTGGTAATTTGTGGTGTAGTGTTTTTTGAGGACTGGAAAACCCAGTTTTTTTTGACAACTCATAGGGTTGTCAAGAAAACCTGGGTCAACCCTGGGGAAAGTTCAACGAACAGACCTTTTAGTTGAATCTATTAAAAAAATTTTTTTAAGTTGAACCTTTGATCGGTTCATCATCATTCATCACTATTCTTTAGATTATTTTTGTTTTTAAATATATAAAATGATTCAAAAGCATTTAATTCATAATTCCTATTTACATTTCTTAATAATTTTAAATTTTGCAAAATAAAACTATGACTATTTTCTAGCATATGTTCTTTTCATTATATTTTATTCTTTGTACAATCATTACATCCGACAGAATAAATTCCTGATTTTTGAAGATGTTCAATTTTATCTTAAGATCCTTTAATCAATCAGTGCAGCGAAATAAAAATAAAAAATCTGATTGGAGGATCTGAGGATAAAATTGAACAACTTCAAAAATTATTCTATCGGATGTAATGATTGTACAAAAGAATATTCTAAAAAAAATTTAAAAAATTTTGCAATCTTAAATATAATGAAAAAGAAAAGTCAAGTGTTGCAGAACATATGCTAGAAAATAGTCATAGTTTTAGTTTGCAAAATTTAAAATTAATCAGAAATGTAAATAGCAATTATGAATTAGATGCTTTTGAATCATTTTACATATTTAAAGACAAAAATAATCTAATGAATAGTGATGATGGACCGATCAAAGAATAAATTTAAAGGTTTTTTCCTGAATATAAAAACAAAGACTCTTTTAAATAAATAATAATTTTTAATAAGAAAAGGTAATAATTTCCATGTAAGCGATTTTAGATGTTGTTCACGCGGGTTCCTCTGTTCGACTGAACTCTCCTCATTTGACATTTAATTGCCCGTCGTTGCCGTCTCCTTGATTGGTCAGTTGCAGGCGGCATCTATCAACTCTCCAATGGGAATCGGAAACGGTAGTTTGTATGCAGTGTTGCCAGAACTGTCCGCCACAGAAACATTTTTGCTTTTTTTTTTTTTTAATTTTTTGACAAATAATTTATTTTAGTTTATAAATCTCACTGACGATGGAAGCATTGCTTCCGAAATGTTCATCTGAGGAAATATAAAAAGTGTTTCAACTGTTAAGAATTTTACTAATCTTTTCATTTATCAAAACTGTTTGTTTTTGTTTTAAGTTTCGATACTTTTTTGCTTTTATGTTTTAATTAATAATCTGAACAAACTGTTAATCTATTATATACATTTGTTTTACTCATGGTATGTTTTCCAAATATTCTATTTGAATTCTTTCTTTTATTTTTCATTACGAGATTGGTCCGTCATGTTTTTTTATCCCAAATCATGTTTTTAAACTATGATTTTTTAAATTTCTCAGTGGCAGCTCTGTAAGCCACCTTATTTCCATGCTGGTAGTACAATGGACCGGCAAATAGGTCTGAGTGCTTCCGATCAGTATTAGCCTCCACTTTTATTTTTTTAAAAATCGGTTTCGTTTTGGTGGCCGAGTGAAACCTAAAACATCAGAGGCTAAAGATCTGATGGCTTGCTAACATTGCTGCCACTGGTCTTCAATGTTTAACGCTCAAGGATACTTATTAGTGAGATAGGCAATGCCTACGGCATACTCGATTGGAAAAGGCATTGGCAATGTCCTGAGATTGTAGATTTTCGAAGTCATATCTACAACAAGGAAGTGGTCTGAGTCAAATTTTGCAGCTAGGAAAACTTGGAAATCTATAACATTGGAAGAGTATCTTCTGATGCCGATCGCAAAATGATATAAAGAAGAATGTTAGTAGTCTCCTTCCACAAACAGTTCTTAAATTCCTTAGACAGTATAAAAATTTCTTATATCTACGTTCCGTAACGATGATACCTATATGTAGCTGCTCAAGAATTTCCAAATGACTAGAAAAAAGAAATAATAACTGAAATTCTCTTATTTCTAGGTACAATCAAGTTGTTTATTCAATTTGCTTCTTAGTTTAGAAGATCCTTCGCCAGATCCATTGAATATTGCTGAACTTGTCAAAGAACCAAAACCATTAAAGGCAATAGATTTTTGCTACCACGACGAAGATGGTGACGTAACCGTCCTCGATTGTATTACACTTTGTGTAATGGTTGTTTCTTATTCAGCCGAAAGTACAAGGGGCTATCAAATGCTGGTAAGTTCGGATCTAAAAAGTCATTTTCCGTTAATAAGAAAAAATTAATTTCTTTAAGATTATCCTGGAGGCGATACTACCGTGTTACCTACAGCAAATTCAATCACCCAGCTATATTCCACTGCAAGGAAAATCCGAACGGGACATTATCCTTCAGTTAGCTGTTGCCATTCGCACAATGGTTCACAATTGCGAAGGTCTGGCCAAGAGTTACAATGGTCCATACCGAAATAGCCCTGAACACAAGGGATCAAGTCAACGTAATTGCAGCCGTGGTCCACCATGTTCACCTGGACTGGAGTTTGAAGAAGAATCACATACAAAGTATGTCAGTGATGCAAGAGCAAAGAATCTTATCGACTCAACTGAAGATTCAGAGATGATTCGCACTGAATACCGTCGACCAAGAGATGTACTTCTTTCGGTGGTTGGTGATTTCTTAAGCAAAGCTTCAACACGCCTGCAAGAGCTCTCCAAAAAAATGCCCAACGATACCAAACCCACTGAAGTCTTGGACGTTAAATGCCACATACGTTTGGCCGATATCGCACATTCTCTCCTCAAAGTGTCACCTTACGATCCAGAGTCAATGGCCTGTCGGGGCCTGCAACGTTACATGCAGGCGATATTACCCAGAGCTGAATGGTCGAACGATGGTCTGCGAAACACCATGGTCACTATCTTGCGTCGTATCGACAAAGTTTTTCTCAAAATTTCCAAGAAACCCTCTATCCGTCGTAACACAGATTGGGAAGCTGCAGCTGGTCTTTTGAAGGGTATCCACGAAACCATAGTCCGCCATCCGTATGTCCTGCACTGGCAACATATCAAGACTTTGATTAACACGGTGCAAAATCTAATTGTCAACGAGCCGGGATCTGCTCCAGATGGCGTATCAAGTGCAGGTGCTGCACTCATGTCTCAGAATCCACCGGCTTTCTTTTGTTCCACTGTTGTGCGGCTGGTTGCTTTACAGGTAGTCAGTCCCGTTGACTTTTTCTCATTGGTCCAGATCTGCGGTGGAAGTGCAGAATTTGCCACGCAAGAGAAGGCCGAAGGTTTTCTGATGCATTTGTTAATGCCACTCTGCCTTAAAGTCTGTTCGGGTCGCGGTGTTTCTGATATCGGCGAACTGAAACAGAGCGATGTATCGTTTTTATTAAACGCTGTTCTCAATGCCATGAGCCCTCCTGCAGGTCGAACAGGACAAGCGGTTGCACAAATAAATAGGGCTGGTGGTGACTTGCGGGCTGGGTCTCTTACATTCACAGGAAGTCGAGATGCCAAGCGACCGGCAAGGATATCAGGATCACTTTATCAGGCAGCATTCCTTGCTCTGCGAATTGTTTGCATTTGCTTTGAAAATCGATTGTCAACCGAGTGGTCCCGCATTGCCCGAGTAATGAGAGATTTAGGCAGACGCAATGAAGCCGCTCCAGACCTTTGGAGTTTCTTGGAATTCGTTGTCACCCATCGAACACCGCTGTACATCGTCCTGATGCCTTTTATTTTGCACAAAGTGAGTTCAGTTATGCTTCCTCGAAAGTCTTAACTTATAAGTCACCTTTCAGATTGCTCAACCACCTATTGGTGACCACGAACGCCATATGCAGTTTATTATTCGAGAACGCCTGCGAGGCACCCCTCCTCAAGGAGGTATCAAATCCAAGGGCGCCCTTCTTCTTGAACTGGCGCGAGAACTGCGAGATTTGCGCGACGAGCTGGAAGAAAAGCGATATGGTAAATGGATGCCTTGTGGAAAAGTTCTTCTAATTATTATTCTTAGGTTCCGTTTCAGAACAGACAAACTCGGATCACACAAAACGTGAAAATGCCGCGGCCGCATCAACCGCTGCCGAAGGGCACAAATCTCAACAGAGGCCTTCATTGATTTCTATTTTTACAGGAGCAACTGGTCCGAGTCATTCGCATGTTTCAGCTGTTCCAATCGACTCTAGGAGTGGCTCGGGCGTTATTGGAACCCCAAGCGATACTCTCTCACAGCAAACACTACACCCACCTAGGGAGTCTCTGTCGAGTGGATCCACGGGTACAAATCGAGAGCATGTGACTAGTGAAAGCCATAGCGGCGAAAATGCTGGTTCAGCTCCTACTTTGGGACAGGTCCCTGCTGGTCAATCGGCCAGTACGACGACCATTTCAGGTATTCCACCAGGACTAGCCGCCCATTTATCTCATTCCCAGTCGTTGCAACAAGCTCCGTTCAAGGCGCAGGCGCCTAAGCTCCGTTTCGTCACTTCTGTGGAATTCAAACATTCATCTGGAGAAACATCGACCACCCCACTCTCACCGGAAAGCCCCGCCGATGATAGCTCTGGTGAGCACACAAAGTCCCGACTGCAAAGAACGAAGGCTTCAAGTAGAAAGACTTTCCGCTTAAAACGAACCCGCCACGGCCACCAAGATATAACACCCCACCCAGGCCCGGCACAACCACCGCCAGATGACCGTCCAAAGCCTCTCAGTGAAATATCCTGGGATTCTGTTTCGCAAACATCGTCTACCTCCGGTTATAGAGATAATAACAGCATCCAGACCGGACTGCTCTCACCAGATGGATCGCTGGGCGGAATGACTCTGGGACGATCACCATCGCAACATTCACTTCTGATGCTGTTCGAAGCACAAGACGAAGACACGCTTATATAGGAGTAACTTTTTTTTAGATAGTTTAAATGACTGAATATGATTCGGAACGATTGACTGGAAGTGTGTAAAAACTTGAATGTAAAATTAGGATAAACGAAATAATGTCTTCGATGTTGTAGCCAAATCTTACGATTAGATAATTATAGTAAATTGTTGTTGTTGTTGTTATTAAACTAAAGATTTATACTTTGATAGGACATAAGAAATGATGTTCAATATACTGCGCACATGTTTTAATTGTTTACAAGATTAATTATTTTAAATTAATGTTAAAAGAGAAAAGAAAATTAAATAAATGTACCTATGCACTGTACCTGCATGGATGTTGAGTTATGCCGATTCTTTCATTTAATTCAATTTCGTTCAACTCTACCGGAAAACATATTTTCTCGTTTCAAGTTTTTAGAGAGGGTTTTACATGGGTATGTAGTTTTCGCTTTTTGTCACTCCTTTTTTCGCCTTGTAATCAAGTCAGGGAATGTTTTTAATATCTTACTTTTGGCGAGTGAATTTCATAATACTAATCTGCAACTAAAGACTTTCGCAACAAGTAGGGTATGGTTTGAGCATAAAGAGCCGTTGAAAATCAATTTCAACACAAAGAAGATAACCAATTTACTACTGACGACTGTTGGCAAATGATTTGCTATGTTTCTTTTTTAAGCGGAAACAAACGACGCAAATGATCGCAAATAGTTCACACCATTTGTAGAAAAATGTATAAGCCTAGTGGTTGGGCACGTAATTTTTAGGAACGGTGGACTTCAGCATTCAAAAAGCAAATATGAATGAGTCACTTCAACATATTTGGTGGTCAGCGTTAACTACTTAACTTCGTAAAAAACATCTGGTTCCCAAACAACCAACTGCTTCAGATAATAATAGGTCTGTTCGTTGAACTTTCCCCAGGGTTGACCCAGGTTTTCTTGACAACCCTATGAGTTGTCAAAAAAACCTGGGTTTACCATTAAAAAAAAAAATACATGCCATTTGACAGCCCTCAAATCGCCACAGCAAAAAGCTAGAGCGAGTTTGGGGAAAACCTATGGCAAACATATGGCTCAAAAAACACTCAATTTGACATTCAGGGCGAATTTAGGTTTCACAAAAAACGCTTTGTGGCGACCATACGAACAAACCTAATAATGTCCTCCAGATATGCCCGTGGAACATAAGTACTTTTAACGAACTATTGCTGTTTCAAAGCAGATCTGACTGCCATCCAACAAGTTACAAGTGCGATAAAATGTAGCGGAATAAACGAATATGAAAAACTTTTACATCAACACGCGACTTCTACAGACAACTGAAACAACGAGCAACTGCGATTTTTACGCAAATCCTAAGAAGGAGGCCTTGCTCCTAGTAGTACTTGCTCCCACCATCTCAAAACTCATAAAGGTACATGGCGATCCCCAGATCAAACAACCGTCAACCAAATTGACCAAATTGTTGCGATCGACGCAGGACACTCTTCCAGTATGATAGATATCCAAACCTTCCGAGGGACCAACTTTGACTTGACCAACTTTGTCCTCAGCACGACCCCGTGAATTAAGGCTGTGAAGCGATATGACGTCGGGAAGGTGCAATCATAGGGGAAAGGTGTTTATTCAAAAAAGACCGAGGGCTACTTTTGCCAGTACAACGAGGCTTAAAAGCAGAAAAGGAGGGAAGAAAACCGAATTTTCAAAAAGAAAAAGAAGCATAATGAGAAGCGCTCATTTGAAGAAATTAAGAGATGCTATGACAAGAACGTGACTCGAAATAAAATTCGAGCTCCAGGCTGCAAAGATCAGCACGGAAACATAGTGATAGAATCGCAGCTGATAGAATCACTATTGACGATATGGAAAAACCACTGGAGATCAGTTGAAAAGGAACACGCACCAGCTTATCTGCATGGCATGGCCAGAAGAAAGTATACCCAATAAATGAAACCTAAGTATCTAATATACCAAAGGGCGACCCTCACAATTGCGAAACAATAATAGAGGAATAAGCGTATTCAATGCCAGTTACAGCTGCACCTAACTTTACGGAAGTATCCGACGTCACAGTCGAAGAAGTTAGGGAGGCAGTTAAGAACTCCAAAAAAGGCAAAGCGATTGGGCCAGACGAGGTACCATATGAGTTTTGGGAAAATATGGGAGACATCGGGTTGAGATGGCTCACGATTCTCATCTCCAAACTTATAAGAGGTGACAGTTTGCCTAATCAATGGAGGGAAAGTTTTCTTCTTCCAATCTACAAGGGAAAGGGTGATACCAGAATCTGTGACAACTATCGTTCGATCAAGTTGATGTCCCACACTATGAAGATCGTTGAGCGGGTTTTGGATAGCCGACTGCGGAAAATAATAAGGCTGTCTGATGACCAATGCGGGTTTGTCGCGGGTAAGTCAACTACAGACGCAATCCAAAGTATAAGGATCATTATGGAAAAACACCGCGATGCCTTAGAGGATTTGCATATTGTGTTGGTTGACTTCGAAAAAGCATTCAATCGACAACCACGAGTTCTGATATGGGTGGCCCTCAGACACCGAGGAGTTCCTGAAGCCTATGTGCGATTAATTATGGAGATGTACGAGGGAGCAGTTACAAAAGTGAGATGCCCAGCTGGAGTCACCGAAGAATTCCAAATAACAGTAGGTGTACATCAGGGAAGTGTCTTGAGTCCACTGCTCTTTATTGCTGTTCTGGATTATGTTACGGCTGTTGCATAGCACCACGTTACCCCAACCGAAAATTTGAAAAGTTAAGACACAAACCGGTGGTGATCTCAGAAAAAAAAAACCTTCAAGAAAAATATTAGCTACTGATCATCTATTTGACATTTGGTGGTCGGTAGGGTAGGTTTTTGAAATTTGGGACACGGATACTAGGCCATTCAGGGGTTAGGTAGAGGCGGGGGAAATGCCAAGTGAAGCGGTCGGGGAACAGGAAGAGGGATAGCCAATGGGAAGAGAGGAAATAAGGAAAAACGGATGAGGAGGAATACGGCAAAATTGCGTGACCAAGTGGATTGAAATCCAACGGGTATCGAGTGGGCTCATCGATTAGCGGGAAAAACAGATTAGACGGAGGTAATAAATACCAGCTGATCGAGGGGGATCGTCATATAAACCTCAGTATCGGTGCCGTGTAGAGGCAGTTATAGAACAGAAAAATTATAACAAAAAAAGACAAAATTTCGGTTCACGGCCAAATCGGAAGCGGTTGCGAAAAATACGAATAGAAGTTTAAATGTTAGTACGTTTCCTTTTTTTTGTTTAAATCGACGGGCGAGTTAAAATATAATAGTGCGATCGAAAAAAAACAAATACAGCCTTAAGACCCGCGAAAATAAAGAAAAAACAGAAAAAAGGGCTAGAAAAAAAAATAGCCGAAAGGCAGTGATATAGAGGAAAAGGTTAAAGAAAAAAAAAAACCTGAAATTGAAACCTTTTAAAAGGAAAAGAACATTCTTTTTTGTGTACAATAAATAAAATTGTAGGTTTTCCTAATAGAAAAAATATAAAACAAAGTGTTAAATAGTGTAATTTTCTCTGCAGTGATAGTGAGGTGCTATTTTTTTTGTTGCAAGAAGATACATAATAGCCGATAAGTTCCTGAAGGATTGAGCATTGATGAGAAGGTGGTGAGTGTAATGCAACCTCACATAATGTAAGTCCTATTTTTCTTATTTTTTTTATTACGTATTTAGCTAACTTTACTAAGCGAAACAAGAGAGGGGCCGGAAGCGAAGGCTAAATAAGGCGGCGGATACATGCCAGGCAGAGGTCTGAACCGCCGAGTTTTTTTTTGGAAGAAGGAGAACTAGGCTGCTCAGGCAGCAGTTACTGGAGCCTGAAAGAGGCCTAAAGATAAAATTCAGGCGTGATATTTTTTTTGTATTCTCGTTTTTTTTTGTTAATCAAATTACCTTTTTTTTTGTATTATTATTCTTCTTTTTTTTGTAGTATAAGTTTGGTAGGGCGTAAGTGCGCTTATAGATTGCAAGATTTCGGTGAAGTATTGATAGTTCGGGATAGGGGTGGTTGCGGGAAAATTAACGACCCGTAGAGCCAATTTCTATAGTGCCATTCGTTTCTATCTTATATAACTTGGTGTTGGGGCGTGAAGAAATTTATAACACGACCAACGTATTCCTACAAAGAGCTCTTTTTAGGTAGTTTGTTTTTGCGTTAGCTTATAAGCCCAGAAAGGGGCAGTATTGAAAGGCAGTATAGGGAGTAGGTAACGGGAGCTAAGGCCCCAAAGCCAGACCCCACTGTGGCTTGCTCTAAAGCTACGTATAGATATATATAAATAAAAAAAAAAAAATTTATAATAAAAGCGATAAACTTAAGCCCGCAATACGCCTTGTCAAATTCGAGGGTTGCCGTCATAGCGTAAATCAATTTAGATCAACAATCAAAGCGAGTTATTCTTTAGAATAACTTCACATTCTTGGTTATTTTCTCTAATTTTTTTTTCTGTTATTTGTTAAGCCTTAGTGATAATAGTAAGGATTAATAAGTTTATTTGTTTAAGTGTAGGTCAGTTTTTGTTGTACTTTAAGCTCGGCGACCCATTTGTTCTGCATACGGTTCGTAAATGTATATAAATGATGATTGCTAAATAAAGTAAAAATTATTGTGAATCACGTCCTGTCAAGGGAAATATATAGTGCCTTTCATTGCGTGGCTTGAAAGAAGCTGCATGGCGTGCTGAGAAGATACCGAGGGGGTGGAAGATGGTGCGCTGACGATGTCCTTCAGTGAAGGGGGTTGAAGTTACTTTTTTTTCAGGATCCAACGGAGAAGGGGGAGTTCTAGACACTGGCCACAGAATTCCTAGGTAGGGAGGGCGAACCAGGCCATGCTGCGCTACATCTGCAGCCCAAGCGTGTGGTGAGTCGAACTCAGGTGGTGGGAAAAAAAAAAATGTATGTTTTGTCTTGGCACGATTTATGTAATTTGTTGTAGGCGTTTTCTGCATGGAGAGGTAAGATCCTCCCCACATCCGGCGAGCTTAGCCGAGCTTAACGAGCGTGCCATTTCCTCTCGATGCAGATCATCCTGTTTCTCACAGCTCCCAATTCCAATCCGTCGTTTCCGTTCCTGTGGGTTTCCTTTTCCTTTCTCTCGTTTCCCTTTCCGATTACTGGTGTTTCCTAGTCCTGACCTGCAACAAATTTGGCGCCCAACGTATTTTTTTTGTAGTCGTTTAGTGTTTTGTCTTATAACAAATAACTGATGTTGACGTCCAGATTCCAGGTCCGTATGTCTTTTACTGGAAGGCCAGAGGCGTACCAAGTCAAACTGCGACGGATACCTGGATGATGACGAAAGCAGCGTTAATCTTCCAATATACGAAATTTTTCCAATTTTGTTTTTACTCGTCTGCAATCAAATATTGCCACAGGACTTTGTGGGCGGTTACAACGCCAGCCAAGTCCCCAACGGATTGAGCGTGCATAGGGTCGGAGGCGAAGTTCTTATGTATGTAACAATTCGTTTTCTTTGTATTTACATATTTTGTTAACGAATAACCGATGTTGACGTCCAGATCACAGGTCCGTATGTCTTTGCCTGGAAGGCCAGAGGCGTACCAGGTCAAACTGCGACGGATACCTGAATGGTGACGACGACAACGTCAATCGTCTGATATGCGAGATTTTTGCAATCTATGTTCGTGGACTGTTTTTGTAAGCATCACCAAATCCGTATGTCTTTACTTGGAAGGCCACTGGCGTACCAAAGTGAATCGCGACGGATGCGGAGATGAATACAGTAGGAGCAGTCAATTCCCCACTTTTTTTCCTTTCCTTTTGTCGACTATAGTATCGTGAAGCAATGGCCCGTAAGATAAGTGTTGTCTACGCGTTGCATTGTTTCGTGATACAGTGGTTGAGCTAGTTAGTTTGTGTTAGTTTTGTCTTTATATGTGTTTACGTAAGTTCAAAGTCACCACACGCTCGGAATCTATTGAATCCTGAAGGAGAGGCGAGAGCACCTCGATGGGTAAAAGTACCACTGAAGATAGCCACCATACACACCCCCGCATGTTTATGAAAATTTAGTACTATTGTTGTTGAGATATTGTAGGTATCGTGGTAGTTTTTTTGTTTTCTTTTTTTTTTTCATATTGTTTTTTTTTGATACAGGTTTTTGAAGTAATCAAAATTTTTTTTTGTGAAGCTGACCATATTTGGTACAGATTCAACAATATTTTTTTGTTTTGCTTCCAGTTTTGGTTCTTTTTTGATTTGGTTTTTTTGTTTTCCTTTTTTTTCTATTTTTTTTGTTTCTTTTTCGGAAGTACATATTCGTTTACATTGGTAATTTTTTTTTATTACATCACACAATCGTATTATACGAACGTCTAATTCGTGTAAGGATTTTTGGTTATCGCTTTTTCCTGAACGAAGTTTGTTCATCTAACCTTTTTTATTTAATACATTTTGCTCCGTATCTTAAGATTTAAATAAAAAGTTCAAATCATGGTGGATGAGGAACACGATCCGCTAAAGAAAGTGAGAGGCGCGGTTATAGAGGGGGCATCGGGCATGCAAACTAGGTCATCCAGTCGGGTTCCGGCAAGACGCGGTGGGCTAATTCACACCCCCATTCGAAAACCAGAATCTGGGAACATCGCACCGATGAGTGGGTCGTCGGTCAGCACCTACATCCCATGGTCAGATGCGACAGTGACCCGGTCTAACGAGTCTCTCACCACTATGTCTAAAGAGCAGGAATTCGTTGAGGCTAGTCGGTCAAGGCACTCGTTGAATGGTGATCCACATGAGCAGCCACCACCGCATATTAATATGTCTCCTTCACAAAGAGTGTTGTCCAAGTATTGGTTACCCAGCCACCTTACCGGTGCGCAAGGACAGGGTGGGCCAGGCAGGGAGCGAACAGAGGAGAATCAGCTACCTTCATATGGTAGCTTGAAAGATAAGCAAACCGTGGAGAAAACATCGTCCAACTCTCTGAATGCAGAACCCGTAATAGAAGGTATGGCTACAGAGCCAACAACAAGGGATATGTCCAGGGGGGCTAGGTTAGGAGAAGAAGTGGCGAAAGTACCAGAAGACCTGAAAGCTTATATTAACCTGGCTTTGGTTAATGCTTTTTCTTCCTACAAAAACTTGTTGAGGGAAGAGATTTCGGAAGACTTAGGAAAGAAGGTACGGGATAGCCTAATCGAGTTCATGGGGGAAATCAACGCGGTAACGCGACCTCCACCTCCAGTTGAAGAAGCCAATCAGCGGTCGTCGAAAGCTCAAGGAGCCATCCCTAAGCAAAACTTTGCGCAAGCAGCTGGTTCCAGCCTTGGTCAAACCCAGCTGAATAGAGATAGGGGCTTAAATGATGAGGGGGTCAGACAGTACCAGTGGCATCACCAAAATAGGTCAGGAAAGGGGGTTAACCAGAAGGTAGGTTTGCAACATTCGGCTTATGCTCATCGGGAGAGATATCAACCGAATGACTACATAAGTCCGCCTCAAGGTCAACCACAGAGAAGTCCACCTGGGGGAGTTAGAGGTCAAATTCGTATTGACAAATGGGGCATTAACTTTGATGGGAAGCCCGAGACTCTGACGGTAGAAGACTTTATCTTCCGCTTAGAGACGCTTCAAGGCCAGTATGAGTTCCCGTGGGAAGAAATAATGAGGGACTTCCACTTGTTGCTCTCAGGCAACGCGTATAAATTGGTTCTGGCAGTATCAACGTGCGAACTTTAGGCCGGACTGGCCGACCTTGCGCGATGCATTGATGCGACAATTCCGAAACTCTAGATCGGACTTTGAGATAATCAGAGATCTGATGGATAGAAAGCAGGCAGCCTGGGAGACAAGTGACGAGTATTTCGGGGCGATCGCAACTCTACGTTCACAGCTTCGGGTTCAGATACCTGAAATGGAGCTCGTGAACATCCTAAAGAGGAACCTGTGTGAGCGTATTGGTAGGCTGGTATATCCAATGTCCCTCTTCACATTGGAGCAGCTCCGATATGCGTGTAAGGACGCGGAGAATGCCTTCCCAAAGCGCGAGACTTCCAGTTTCTTAAAACCAACTCCACCAAGGGTTGCAAAGGTGACCGAACTTGAATACGAGGACACGGGACCTGCGTACCATGACTCGATTGCAGCCTTCCAGCAAAGTGGCGGCCGGCCTAGAATTCCGAAACCACCAGACGACGTCAGGAGTCTGAAATGCTGGAATTGTAGGGTAGAGGGGCATTCGTTTATGGATTGTCCAGTGCCACAGCGTAGCATTTTCTGCTATAGATGTGGGCTAGAGGGAGTGGTAACACCAAAATGCCAGCGTTGCCACCCGGAAAACGTGAGTCGGAACGTGAACTCTCGGGGCGAGTCTCGTTCGACGCAAACAGCCCTATGAAGGTTAACGAAGAGAGGTCACAGACAGAAAAAGTAGAGGGTAGGATAAAAATATTAGTAAGGGATGAGGGAATAAATAGTAAGAAAATAGTAAAATATGAGGAAATAAAACCGCTTCATGTTAGGGTAAAAGAGTACTATGAAACTCGGGAGAGGATATTTGCTGATAATAAAGTAATAACAAAAAAAGTAGAAAAAGCTAGGAATAGGTATAGGATAAGAAAGGACATAAGAAAAAAGGTTACGTCAACAATAGTAAACACCGATACTGACCTTCGACCTTACGCCAAGGTTAAAATAGCGGGGAAAGATGTCCTGGGTCTGCTGGATAGTGGGGCGAGTGTTAGTATTCTGGGGAAAGATTGTAAAGAGTTGGTGCGAGAACTTAACCTTCCGATCCTTCCATACCAATCGGGAGTGAGAACCGCAGATGGCAAGAGACAGGACATTGTAGGAAAAATAGAAACGTCAATTCAGTATAAGGAGGAGGTAAAAAGAATAACCTTGTTTTTGGCTCCGTCCTTGGAACAAGAGCTCTATTTGGGAGTCGATTTTTGGAGCAGCTTCAGGATAGCTCCTAGTATAGTGAGCTCTGTAAATCTAATGGATGATTCGGAAGTCACCAACGAGCATGAGCTCAACCCAGAGCAAAAATCAAAACTGGAGTGGGTTAAAGGTAGGTTTAGGAGTTCGGACAAACATGGTCTGGGAAGGACAGCGTTGATGGAGCATGTCATCGATACTGAAGACACCATACCTATAAAGCAGCGTCACTACCCGGTTTCCCCAGCGGTGCAAGCCATCTTGTATGCCGAAATAGACCGAATGCTAGAGCTTGGAGTGATTGAGGAAAGCGAAAGCGCCTGGTGCTCGCCAGTTGCCCTTATAAAGAAGCCAGGTAAAGATAACACCGTTAAGTACCGGTTTTGCCTGGATGCTCGTAAGGTCAACTTGCACAGCAAAAAGGACGCGAATCCTCTCCCCAATATAGAAGGACTTATTAGCAGGCTACCCGACACCGTATTTATAAGTAGCGTCGATCTGAAGGAAGCATTTTGGCAGATACCGTTGGAGAGATCAAGTAGGGAAAAAACTGCGTTTGCGGTTCCGGGAAGACCCTTGTATCATTTCACTGTTATGCCCTATGGGTTGTGTAATGCGGCTCAAAGGCTATGCCGTCTTATGGACAAGGTAATTCCTGCACGATTGAGGGACCGTGTCTTCGTGTACCTCGATGATCTGCTCATCATAGCACCTGACTTCGAAACGCATATGACCCTGCTAGAAGAGGTAGCCGAGTGTTTGAGGAAAGCCAATCTCACCATCAACATGGAAAAATCGAAGTTTTGCTTCAAAGAATTGAAGTACCTGGGTTTCATTGTTGGAGGGGGAAAACTAAAAACAGATCCAGCAAAGGTGGAAGCCATATCTGATTTTCCTGTGCCAAAATCACCAAGGCAAGTCCGTCGGTTGCTAGGTCTAGCAGGGTGGTACAGACGCTTTATCAGAGACTTTTCCACACTTACCGCACCTTTGACCGATCTTCTTAAAAAGAAAAACTCAAAGTTTCAGATGACGGAAGACGCTTTAAAAGCATTTGAACTTCTTAAAACAGCCCTTACGACAGCTCCAGTTCTATCCCATCCCGACTTTTCCAAAAGGTTCTACATCCAGTGTGATGCTTCAGATTCGGGAATAGGGGCTGTGCTATTCCAAAAGAATGAAAACGATGAAGAATCCCCGATAGCGTACTTCTCACAAAAATTAAACAAGTGCCAAAGAAACTACAGTGTGACCGAGAAGGAGTGTATGGCGGCGGTAATGGCAGTGCAAAAATTCAGACCTTATGTCGAAGGCATGGATTTCACGGTAATAACAGACCACTCCAGTCTTAAATGGCTCATGGGAGTTAAAGACCTGAGTGGAAAACTGGCGAGGTGGAGTCTGAAGTTACAAGCATTTGCGTTCGACATACAGCACCGCAAGGGTACACTTAATGTGGTTCCCGACACTCTTTCTCGGGGTCACATTGAAGCTTTAGAAATCGAGCAGATTGCTCCACTGATTGATTTGGACTCACCGGAATTCCAGTCAGAAGAATATATAGGTCTTATCAAAACAATAGGAGACCACAAAGAAGAATTGCCGGACTTAAAAGTAGTTGAAGGGTTTATCTACAAGAGATCTTTTCCGTCCCAGATGCAGGGTGAGTTGGTAGAACACCAATGGCGATTATGGGTTCCCTCGTGTCTAACTGAGGAGCTTATTGCAAATGCCCATAATCCTCCCCAAGCTGCACACGGAGGCATAGCAAAGACCTTGGAAAGAGTTAGGCAGAACTTCTACTGGCCTAATATGTCTGTTCAAATCAAACAGTTTGTAAATCGGTGTAGTACGTGTAAAGAGTCTAAGTCCAACAATCAAGTAACCCGTCCACCTATATGTACGTCATATTGCTCAGATAGGCCTTTTCAGAAATTATATATTGATTTTCTGGGTCCCTACCCACGATCAAAAACAGGTAACGCCTATGTATTCGTGGTATTAGATCACTTCTCAAAATTTGTTTTTCTTAAGTCCATGAAAAGTGCCAACAGCGGCAACGTAATAAAATTTTTGTTAAACGAAGTGTTCAACCTGTTTGGTGTGCCAGAGATTATCCATTCCGACAATGGCAAACAATTCACGGCAAAGGAATTCGGAGATCTACTATCCAAGTTCGGGATTCGACACTTCAGAACGGCAAGCTATTCTCCCCAATCAAACGCGTCGGAAAGGGTGAACAGAACACTGCTAGCTGCTATACGCTCTTATCTCAAAGATGACCAAAGGGACTGGGATCTACATCTTAGCAATATAGCGTGCGCTCTGAGAAGCTCTGTCCATTCGTCCATAGGAGTGTCACCATATTTCGCTCTTTTTGGGATGAACATGATGACACATGGAAGCGGATATGACTTGGCCAAGAAACTCGACGCAGTAGCTGACGGTGAACTGCGCACTCTTCCTAGACACGTACGGTTGCGGACCTTACGGGAAAAGATTCGTGAGAACATCTTGAAAGCCAACCAGAAAAGCGCGCGTACCTATAACCTACGCACGAAAAAGATTCGTTTCGCCGCTGGCCAAGAAGTGTTTCGAAAAAACTTTGTATTAAGTGACTCGTCAAAGAATCTATCTTCAAAACTATGTACCAAATATGTTAAGTGTCGTATAGTCAAACAAATTGGCAACCATATGTTTGAGGTAGAAAACCTGGCGGGAAAGAAAATAGGGGTTTTCCATGCTAAAGACTTGAAGCAGTGAATTCCAGATCCAATCCTACAATACCAAGTTTCCTAACGATTTTTTTTGCATGTTGAATGTCATCCTTAATTATGTATTTATATTAATATATTTGATATTTATGTTAATTTATTTTTTTTTGCTTTAGGCTAGCTTGTTAAACTCTTCGGTGTATTAATCGTTTTTTTTATCATTCGTTATCGTTACTGCATGTTAAAGTATTTCTATCATTTATGAATAGGTATATTATTACTAGTCAAATCGGTTCGCGGCAATATTTACACTCATTTTGATAGTAGGTTAAGTATTAGGTAGGTCTGTGATAACTAGAGTTAAGGAGAAAGATTTATTTCATAGGCATATATTTATTTATTTATTTATTTATTTATTTATCTATTTATTTATTTATTTATTAAACTATTTATATATTTATTTATTTATTTAATCATTTATTTATTCGAGTATTCAGCATTCCATTTGTTGTTTACTTTCGATTGGCTTCATATACACACCAGTCGTTTGTTTACTTTTTGTTTATTTATGGTACCCTTCTAACATTCCCTTATCTCTACTAACTGTCACATCTATTTGTTTACCTTTGTCAGTCATCAAATCATATGATCAGCTATAGATACACATAAGTATAACTATAATAAGTATTATTATCCTAAGCACTATTGGGATACGCATGTAACATCCCTAATCCACTGTTGTCAACTTCCACCTCCTATCCAATGATAATTCCCAGATCCTATTGAGTCCGTTCGTAAATTGAAGATGGAATTGCCCGGCTACAAGTCGTGGGTTCTTCCCCACTGTTTCTTCCCAACCTATTAAAAATATGAAGTCGTACCATGATCGCAAACAGCCATCTCCGTCCATGTCTTTATATATAAAGTCCAAGAACGGAGTTTTGTTACGGCTGTTGCATAGCACCACGTTACCCCAACCGAAAATTTGAAAAGTTAAGACACAAACCGGTGGTGATCTCAGAAAAAAAAAACCTTCAAGAAAAATATTAGCTACTGATCATCTATTTGACATTTGGTGGTCGGTAGGGTAGGTTTTTGAAATTTGACTGCTATTATACGGTGCAATTTGTTGCACGAAACTGTTCGAACACCATAAGTGCAAAAGAGAACGAAAGTTCGAAAAACAGAGATGGACAATGTGCTACCGTGTGTCGCGTGGGTTATGGTTTCGTGAAACAGCTTTGACGTTTCTCTTTGGGCGCGTTCGAGAGCCTATCGGATAGCCTATTTCGGATAGCCGTATCTTGGATACCTTTTTGAACGATCTGCTGTGAAATATTAAAATTCGACTTTTGAAAATAGAAAAACATTCAAAATATCATTGCAAGACGATTATAACTTATTTTTTTCGATTTCCCATGAGTTTAAAAAGACTCTTATGCTGAAATAAATGCACACAAAAACAAAAAATCAACATGAAAAGAAATAAAAATAAATTTTCTATCAGCTGATCACTTGAATAGAAAGGTATACCAAATATACTCGGATACCTTTAGATAGCTTTTTAGTTGAAATGGGTGTGACTCTGCTAAAAGTTTAACAAGTAAACAACAACAACAAGCTATCCGGATACGATTCTCGAACGCCCCCTTTGTCTTTGTTCGTGTTTTTGTTTATTCTGTTTCATTTGGTTCAAAAATAAGAAATAATACTAATAATAATGACTTTTTTGTTTTTCAATTGCCAATAAAAGAGGTTTTGAAGCAACCAGGCACTGCTAGATAACTATTTTTCCCCAAAAATAAAAACACCGAATGAGAAATAAAGAGAAATGTGAAACTAGTTTCATGAAACTGGATTTCATCGTGTAATTACACTTGCGACACGGAATGACAGAACAAAGAAGAATTCGAAGTTGTTTCGTGAAACAAATTTCACCGTATAATAGTAGTCTTTGGGACACGGATACTAGGCCATTCAGGGGTTAGGTAGAGGCGGGGGAAATGCCAAGTGAAGCGGTCGGGGAACAGGAAGAGGGATAGCCAATGGGAAGAGAGGAAATAAGGAAAAACGGATGAGGAGGAATACGGCAAAATTGCGTGACCAAGTGGATTGAAATCCAACGGGTATCGAGTGGGCTCATCGATTAGCGGGAAAAACAGATTAGACGGAGGTAATAAATACCAGCTGATCGAGGGGGATCGTCATATAAACCTCAGTATCGGTGCCGTGTAGAGGCAGTTATAGAACAGAAAAATTATAACAAAAAAAGACAAAATTTCGGTTCACGGCCAAATCGGAAGCGGTTGTGAAAAATAGGTGCGGGGACATAAGGCCACGGGAAATAACCCCACTGATGGTTTTACTTCCCTCTAAGTGGGAAATAAGCACACTTTCATGAAGTGGACTTAATTCCCATGCAAGGTGGGAAATAAGTCCCAAAATATCTGTGTGGTTTTATTTCCCATCAAGTTTGAAGAAATTTTAACCCATGAACAAAAAATCAAACTAACATTTAAGCATGTTTTTAATTTTATTATATATACAAATAATAATAATTAAATTGCAAGAAAAAATAGATAAATAATACCAAATTTAATCAACAAAATTATAAACATTTCGGATCAAAGGTATAAATATGAACACAAACATTTCCATTATGCAATGACAAAAACTATTGGAAACTTAAATAATTCAAAACAACGAAAATATAAACCATGAAACCATGTCTAAGAGTTCTACAAATTGTTTTTATATTAAAAAAAAGTTCTTTAAGAGCTTTAATTAAAATTGTGAAAAATAGGAACAAATAAAAAATTGATAATTAGTTTTTTAGTAGTTTATAAAACTATAGTGTGAAATTCGCGTTACGGACTTTGGATTTTCTTTGCGTGTGACATTGTATTTTGTACCGGAGATAAAGCAAAAAGCGAAGCGGAAAAAAATTTTGGTCAGGGGAATATGGATTTGTGATGTGAAAATTGAAAATTCGCGCGAATTAGAACGAATTAGAAGTACTAAGATCCGTGGAAGCCTTCATGTCAAAAGTACCATCTTGGACAAAATTCAGCACGACCGGCTCAGTTGGTATTGTCATGTTCAAAGGAGAGATCCGCAGAACCCCGTCCAAAAGGCAATATCGTACAACGTTTCAACGAATTCGCGGCGAAAAAGAAAAGGCAGGCCAAAACACTCCTGGTACAAGCAAATGCAAAAACAGCAGCATTTGGTTGGCCTCAGACATGGAACAATCCAAAACCGGGAGGCTTGCCGACGCTTTCTGAGGTCAACGCGGCGTACCCCACAAGCGGATCACTAGTGTGAAGCAGAAAAGTGGGAGAGTTGTGATCGCTTCAAGATCACTACTCGTAACGCCGGAAATGGAAAAGAAGAATGCCAGTTACAAGAATTTCGACGTAGTACAGAGGTACCTAAGAACTACTACAGCGAAAATAATAACACAGTGCAGAGATCAAACGGAGAATTACTTTAAACGATTCCCTGCTAGCTGCTACTTTGAATTAACAAGACAATTGATAAATTAAAAATAATAATACCCTCTCAAGAAAAATCAAACCAACCCTTTATAAGACCTTGATCATCGCAATCCTGCTAAACGGTCAAATATCATGGACCTCATCGAAAGCGGTTGTGGAAACCCTGGGTCGTTTAGAGAGAAAAATACTCCGAGTGATCTTTAGTCTCTGATGTCAAGACAGTGTGGAGAGTATTCAACGAGGAACTGTATTAGCTGTACCGCGACATGGACACAGTTAGAAGAGCAACCATCGCGAGACTACGACAACCGGGACATACAGAGCGGGTGGAGATCAACGGCTGCGGCTCGACGGGGAAATCGCAGAAGGGAAAGACCTCGCCTTGAATGACGCAATCAAGTTGAAAAAGACCTTATAACCGACTTAAAGTGCAAAACTGGACAACTCGCCCCAAACCGAAATTGTTGGCGAAAGGTGTTGGTTGGGGTTCAAGTTTACCCAGAACTGTAATGCCCAGCTAAGTGAGTGAGCAATCTAGGCTATCTTCACTAGTATTTTCAATTAAGCAGTCTTAAGAATGTTTGCAGACATGTAAGTTCGGAAATACTTACATATTTTGTCACAATGACCTCAGAATTTCAAATATTTGCTACTACTTCAAATCGTGTATTTGTTTTCGTAGTTTAAGTTGAAATCATGGCGTCCGTCATGGTGATTGTACTAAGTAAAATAAATTGAACTTGCAGTCTTTTGTCTCAAACGTTAGTGTTTTTAAACTTTTACAAAATGAAAATTGTCTCGTGTTTTAACACTGTAGAGTTAATTTCACGTAACTTTAGTGGTTCAATGAAAATGAACCGGATGATAAAAGAAAAGAGTGAGTAAAATCACTATCCATTCATGGAAGAAAACGATCAGAAGCATCCAGAGCTCATATAAAGCTTACCAAACATTTTCTTCACTAAAACGGAGAGTTTTTTAACGCCCAAGTGGAAGAATTTACGTTTCTACAAGGTTCCCAACCGCTGCTGAACTCTTGTTTTTCGCTATACAACCCCCTCGAAACAGATTTCGTACTCTTCACAATTAGAAGAAAACTACCTACCTTTGAGATGCCAAGACTAAATGGAAACCCACTTAAGATCTCTGATCAAGCAAGATACTTGAGAGTGATCTTAGATACGAGAAAGATACAAAAAGCCATGATAGCACAGTATTCGTGTAACAGAATTTTTGGCGAAAACTGGAGACCAAATCCTAAAATCATCATGTGGATGTATACTGCCATTGTCAGACCCATTCTATCTAATGGCAATTTGGTCTGATGGAAGGCGCTGGAAAAATCCACGCATTTAAAAACCCTAGCCAAAGTATAAAGAACAACCTGTATTAGCGTAACTGATGCAACGAGAACTACACCAATCGCGAGCTTGAAAGTAATCCTCAATCTCACACCCCTTGATCTCTATGTTCAAGAATCGGCAGCAAACAGCGCACTTAGACTTAATCAGTGTAATGTCTGGAAAACCAGCCAAATAATACACGCAGAGATTTTATCACGATACGCAGACAACAATATCTGCACGGATTAAAAAATCCTTCTCAACCAGCTTCCCCAATAGACAGGATTGGGAGAATGAAACACCTCACACGAACGAGACGTCTATATCAATTTATACTGACGGCTCAAAAATGGAAGTTGGAACAGGTGCAGGTTTCTTTTCAGAAAGCCTAAACCTAGCCAGTTCATTCAGACTTACAAACCACAGCAGTGTCTTCCAAACCGAGATCTTGGCAGTTACAAACGCTGCAAAACTGGTGTCCATGATGGGGATGGCGCTATCACATGCTGATATAACTTTTTTCATTGATAGCCAAGCAGCAATAAAAGCGATTTCTGCCACTTTTGTCATATCACAGCTTGTTTCTTGCTGTCACGAAGAGCTAAGGGTTCTTGGCACTCAGCATAACGTTAGACTCTGCTGGGTTCCCGGTCAAAGTGGCATGCCGGGAAACGAAAAAGCGGACGAATTAGCGAGAAAACTCAGCACTTGACCCTTCTATCATTGATCAATCAATCAGGATTCCCCTTGTGAAATTAAACAGATCATTGGTAACAAAATAATTCGAAAATCCAATGAAAGATGAGAATGCCTAGATTCCTGTGTCACTTCCAGGAAACAATGGCCACAATACGATAAGAACGGATCTTAAAGGCTACTATCATTGACTAGGACTTCATTACGATCGCTTATCAGTATTATAACAGGACAAAACCTACTAGGCTACCACAAAAAGAAAATGGGTCTTTGCACCAACAGCCGAGTTCACACTGTTGGACAGACTTCGTTTGATGGATGTTGGATGGTCAGATGTAGTTAGCGTTCACACTTATCAAACCTGTCGTCCAACTTTATGTCCGTCCAACTTCAAAATTTTCAAAAATATTTGAAAATCATCTAACAGTTGGTCAAGCGGTCGTCTGAGGGTTCACTTTATCCAACATTGGTCGTTCAAGCCAAAGTCTGTCCAACTAATTGTACAGTGTGAACGGCCCTAATGTCTTGTGCAGAGGATGCAACATGCAAGGACGAAGATGAACATGAGTATACCACTCACTTCCTTTGTCACTGCCCAGCAATCTCCCAGGAAAAAATTTCTAGGCAATTACTTCTTCAATGAACTTAAAGAATTTTCATCAGACACTCCAAGAAACAGCCTGTTGAGCTTCATTAAGGCCACAAAATGTTTAAAAATAGACCAACCATAAACTCATAGGTTTTTAGGACGTTACAATACTCCAGGATATCACAATGGATCTACATTGATCTAAGTGTGGCGGAAATAAGATCAACCGTCAGCCCATTCTACCTAACGTAACCACCTTTCGCTATACAAACTTTCTTCTAAAAAAGTCAAACTATAAATTTGCTTCGTTAACATGCAATCATACGCTATGCAATTCATTATTTCTGACTGCCCACTTCTGACCTGACCAAACAGAAGGCTTACTTCAAACTTCACGGTGAGTTGAGGCTTTGTGGTGATTTTGCACTATAACCCAGGGCTTCAGCAAACTAATCTTATAAATCAACTCGTATCGGATAGTCAAATTCTCTTTGTATGTTTTGTATTTACCTGCATATACATTATACATTGCCGTTCATCAAAATAGGGTAGTTTTGTTCTTGTAATAGTTAGCCTCTCTTCATATATATATGTATATAGACTGCACTAGGAATTGGGAGGGTTAAAATTTAAAAAAAAATTGGAATATATAAGAATCACCAAAAACTTTAATTCTTTTATGTTTAAGTTTCTAAACAAATATGTTCTCAAGCACTAACTGCTGTCTTATTCGTAGCCTTGAGACGGTTCTCGCGGACCAACTTCCTCCATTCAATCCACTTGGCCATATCTGGATGCTCCATATTGCCTCTTTCCTCAAGCTGTAAGTAGTACGCTTCACGTAGAATCTTAAATGCTTGAATGCTATAGAACGGCAATTGAGTTACAGGATCAAAGTATCTTGCAGGTAATCTGGAAAGAGGATTCATCAATGAGATTAACTCCAGATTGGCATGACAAACATACTTTGTAATGGCACATATGTGTCCACTCTTGTCCTTAACCCGAATCGGATGGAATATTGACTGAAACACCTTGTCGTCTATATCATTCTCGAATGTAATGAATGTTCGTTCACATTTGTTTTCATTGTCCGAATCAGACAGGTGCTTATCGCTCTTCGTGGGTTTCTTTACGACAGGCATTGTCATAGAATGGTACCTAATCATAGTGCCGGAGAAAGTTCGTTTTGTAGGGCGAGTTTTCTTCTTTTCCAATTCCATCTTTTGGAATTTTTCTAAACAGTTGCAGTTTTCATATTATTCTTAATTTTTATTTTTGGTTTTCAAGTTTTCTTACCTAGAGATTTGATATTTTCTTGTTCGGTGATTTTAGCTTCTTCAAGGAGCTCCTCTTGAGTTGGCATATACTCCTCGACACGAATTACTTTCTTTTTCTTCTTTTTGGCTTCAATCAGTTCTTTGAGGCGGATTTTAGTAGCTTCTGTTTTGATGAGAGTCGATGCTCGAATTGACTTTCTGCCCGAGTCATGGATTGTGAACTTTGGGCGCAATTTTTTCTTTGTCACTTTTGAAAGTTTTTTCTTGGGAGTTGGTGCTTTCGAATCTTTTTTCGGTGGTAAAGGTTCCTTTCAGAAAAATCGTAAGTCAAAATTTCATTTAATATAATTTGTTACAAACCTTATAAGCTTTAGTGTTGATTCCTTTCTTTTTTCGTTTTTCAGGGGCATCTTCATTGTCAGACACAGGTTCGTCGTTTTCGTCTATGCTAAAGTCCGAATCGACTACATCTTCTTCTTCATCTTTTTGACTAAAAAACAAATAAATCAAGAATCAAAACTTGAAGATTGGAATATTAAAGCGGGATAAAATTTTACACATATTCGTTGTCGTCTTCTTCATCTTGAAAACCACCGTATGAAGTCTTGTAGAAATCGTCTTCTTCTTCTTCCTCAATTAGTTTGGATATTTTACTTCCTGCATTAGCTCTGCGTGATCTACTTGAAGCCATTGTCCAGAAGCAACTATTTATTATTAAAAACAACAATAACTTTCCGTTTTTTTAGAATATTTGAGCTTTGCTAATAATAAACAAAAATATTTTTATAAAAACAGCGCTTGGCTGACAGTTGACAGATGACAGTTTAAGTATAACGTAGAGGCTAGATGATACCAGTAGAGACCAGTGCTTTTTCAACCTCAGAAATTCGTTTGTCCCTGTCCATACGTGTTATGCCCATAACGTTATATCGGTCGTTTCTGGGCAAAAGGAGTGAGGAAGAAAGGGACTCGATGCGCAAAATAAAATTTGATTTATCTGCCTAAGCAGTACACTTTGCGTGTCCAGGCTTTAAAAGCCTTGCCCAAACCAATGCGGTGAGTGCGTGCGATGCGATTGCGTTAAGTCAAATCCCTATGCATTAAGTCAAACGTCCATAAGATTACATAGGGATTTGACTTAACGCAATCGCATCGCACGCACTCACCGCATTGGTTTGGGCAAGGCTTTACAAAGCATTTTGCATTGATAATACTTAAATTACATCTGATTCAAAAACCATGGTGTGTCATCCGTTAATTATTCACTGAAAGAAACTTCTGATTTTTTAGTTATAGGCAGATAATAGTTTGATTATTCTCCCGAACTGGCGTGTATTTTAACAACCCTTTTTTAGTAGAGAAAAGACATTGCTATTTTACAATTCAACAAAATAAAAGCAATACCAAAAATTCTAAACTTGCAATACCCTGTACATCACATACGACAGTTTGACAATACCTGTAGAGAACAGTTTTGTTTTCCAAAAAAAGAAAAATGAAATTCATCTCTTCTCTTCTCTCCTATCTTATTTCTCGCTGTTTCATTTTATTCAGTTTTCAGTAGTTTTTGGTTAATCGATCGATAAGTTCTTTAGCGGTGTAGTGTTGTGATTTCAAGGATTTTTTTTTGTTGCGTTTTTTGATAAAAATACAAAAAAGAAAACATGTTAATCAATATTTATAAATAATTTGAATTTGAAGTTATATAAAACAACAACATTCGTTGCCGTTAACCTCGCTTATGAAGCCCAACAGTGAAACCAAAAGAATCTTCACTATGGAAACATCTTGTAAGGTGAGAACTTTTATCGGTTTCTCAAATGATTGATAATTAATTATGGATAAACAAGGGTTCGAAAGAAAAATATGACATAGATATTTAAATTTACGTGGACGTGGAGTGCTAATTGTGTACCAGACGCATGGACACAATTTTAATTTTTGTATTGAGTTGATAAACCCGGGAGAGCCAGGGCATACCTAGTCGGTTGATTTAAAGGGTTGAACAAAGTTTCTTTAAATAAATATGATGTGTTTTATAATGGAAACAATACAAACACGTTCAGGTACACCTACTCTGATACACTTTCTCGAAAACAAACATCTGCTGGCCATGACTCCTTTGTGGCACATAGGAGGAATATTCTACCCTCCCTCAGGAAAAATTGCATTCACTTTCAATAGTATTCAAAAATAGCACGCAGCTGCGTTATTATAATTTATCAGAGGGGGTAAATTGCCTCATACTTATGCAAACAGCAGGTATTTTACTTAAGATTGAGGCTCGTCAAAAACAAAACTAACAAATTGGAATTGTTTGGCTTTAATGTGTTTTGTTTCTTAAAACAACATAACACTCCTTTAAGACAATCAGACTCACGGATTAAGCTTTTGTTTTGCTCGTTTTGCTATGTACTCAAACAATGTCTTTTTTTTTAATTTTCAACCACATACGTAAAATTGAGGAACTTGTAGGGGTGGTGGAACGAACATCCCTTGGATTTTCATGAATAGAAGCTCGTAGCTGCAACAAGATTCCTCTAAGCTAAGCCTTTTAACGGCAACTAAATGATTGCAGCAGTACGTGATTATGATAGTCGTTATCTCAAAACTCAACTTCTAAGCTCCCCTCCACAATCTCCACAAATCAGTTTCATTTTTATTCATTGAAGCACAGCTCTGAGTAGAGTAGTGTACCCAAATAAAAAATACTTCTCGTGATTCATATTCAAACATTTCATTTTACAAATAAGGAAAACCAAACAACTCGTATTAAGCCGGCAAATGTTTTTTTTATCTGAGTAGGTAGTCGGTATCCAGATCGTGTAATCACAGCTGATTTAAGAACGTAAACAAAACTGACCTTCTTAATTTATTCAGATTCGTGGTCAAGTGGTGACAGTAATTTAAAAAAAAGAGGAGACGTAAATGGCCATAGCGACAGCGAGCGACCATTAATGTTTATGTCGCTTCGATTTCATTACCGGCTAGACTAGATAGTGGGTTGACTTAAGTGTTGTGGGTAATGGATGTTTGAGAGTTCATTTGTATCTTGTGAAACAATTAACAAATTGGTACATCGTGTGAAATAAGGCGGGATAAGACAAAAACTGTAGAATAGTGGAGAACCGTAAGCTTTTTACCTAGGAATCCAGGGCCAGTCCATGGATTTTTATGAAATTTTCGGAAATATGTATTGAATGGCGTATAGAAAAAAGTTAAAAAAAAAAAATTTCACCGCTCTCAATTTTTTAATTATTTTTAAAATTAATTATTAACTTTTAGAATTTTCTTTTATTTGTGTAGGGTGTTTTAGATACCGTTAACCAAAGACTCAGGATAGATAATTTTATAAAAAATTTACTCAATTTTTTAAAAAATTATTAAAAATCAACTAAGTTACATACTTCCTTTCTCATAATTTAGGCAGTGTATTCATCGGAAAGCTATGCGTTGAACATTTATACCTAAACAAAAAAAAAAGGCATAAACTACCCTTTTTGGTATGATCACATTGCTTGCTTATGAATACACTGCTTATTCACAAACACACTGCTTGTTTACGATCAAATTGCTTGTAATCACTTTTACTCACAAGCAGTTTAACTCAATGTTATTCAAACTCATTTTGACTTGCAAGCAAGTCTACTTGTTTGGTTCGTTTGAAAATAGGGGTTGGTCAGAGTTGCTTCGTTCACAAATAAGATTGTTCAAATTTACTTGCTTGTGGGTTGACTCAGTTTGTTCAAACTCGTTTTTTTCAAGTAAATACTCATTGTCCACAAGCAGACTTAGTTCATTTTAATCTCTGGTGCCTACACGGCGTCCGTCATATAGACACCCCTCCCATACAATTTTTTTCTTGTTTTGACCCAACCTATCTATCCTGAGTCTTTGGCAAACGGTATCTAAAACACCCTACACAAATAAAAGAAAATTCTAAAAGTTAATGATTAATTTTAAAAATAATTAAAAAATTGAGAGCGGTGAAAATTTTTTTTTTTAACTTTTTTCTATACGCTATTCAAAAAACATTTCCGAAAATTTCATAAAAATCCATGGACTGGCCCTGGATTCTTAGGTTTTGTCATTTTTATGTCTAACGGCCCTCCACTAGAAGTGTAGTTTTAAAAATTAAAATTTGCTTGAATACAATTTTGTATAAAAAAACAACTACACATTATGGTGGCCCAACAGAGATTGGAACCCCGGGGCCCAGCTAATTTTTCTCCACCATACCATGAGAGAGAATGAAGGGGAGAATTTTCTGCCTGCTCCGCTAATCGAGAAAGCGCTTTTCGTGGCAACGTATTTACTGTCGGAGGACTTGCCTATTCCTCGCGAAAGATGATATCCGTGTAAAAACAGTTTTGGTTTCTGTTGGCAGATATACTAACCATAACGCTAGTCGATTTGAAGGGCCTTGAAATGAGCCATCGTGCCGACAAGAGCTTGAATCGATTATAGCGGATCTTACAGTTACTGTTTTTTTTTTTTTTTTTGGAGTAATTTTAATTTAAAATCAGGTATAGACCTCATTTTATCCTCTTTAATGCAGGTATAACAACTAACTCCTCTCACATCTACCACGATCGATTATATTTTTACTAATCTGACGGGTTTCCCCAAACTTAACCGCACTTATCAATATTGTAACTTTTGAGTATTTTGGTTAGGCTAACGTTTAATTTGCCACGCTGAAGTAAATCCCAAAATACCCTGTCTTCTAATAACATATTGGACCTTTAATTCGTTCAAATAACTTAGTGATCTTGAAACAATCGTTCTTCCTCAGAAGGGGGTGCAGTAATTTCTGTTCCGAACTTACAAAGTCATTAAAAACATTGGATCAGAGCAGACATTTAACCCTTTACCGCATGAATTAATTTCAGCGGTAAAAAAAAATAAAAAACTTTTTTTATGGGTTCTTAGTGCTGTTTGAAAACATTCTGCATTCAAAAAACACAAAAAAGTTAACTTGTTTAAAAAATAAGAACAAAAGCCAAATTTGGCTTCGTATGCAGTAAGGTGTTAGAAATCTAACAAATTTTATTTATTCACTTTACGAGAAGAATTCAAGAAAATAGCAAGAAATAAATATTTTCTATTCAAAAACACATTAAAACAATTCATTACAAGAAGGTTATGAAAAAAATAACAAAAGATAAAAACTTTTCATTTGAAAACAAAAAAAAAATAATTTATTGTATTGAAAATAACTTAAGTATTATTTCAAAGATTATGAACCGTGGAACTGAGAAAAGCAATTTCTTTTTTCATTATAACATAGAGCAACCTTACATTTTTGACAAAATGTAAACGAACGTCCATTACAATTATTTTGGCAAATTTGACGATTTTTTTTAATTTGTGGAAAATGACCAAGAATGAGGAAAGTCTTGACGCCTTGCAGGATGCCGTCTTTTCAGGGTGGTTGTCGGTGTTGTAATGGTTGGTGTGGTTCGACTTGATGTTGGAGCTCCAATAGTCTCAGAAGTTGCAACTTGCAAGACTAAGTGAGCTGCATGGTCGGTCGCGTCTTTTCAAAGCCATCTTATCAGCCTTGCATAAGTTCTCCGCAACAGCAAGTTTGAAATCAAAAAGCGGTAAGTGGAAGTCGTTCCCAACGTCGGCGTCGTCAGATGATCCATGCACTCACTATACATAAGTCTATCACATGAAAAAATATTCTTTGTATGTACCATTTCTTGGATCGCCAAGGAATACGGTGTAGTCCAAGCATCGAATCTAACAAATCGACACCGCCCATGTACCTACTTGTTGTAAACCTCGACAGATTTAGGAGCGGAAATATTTCTGTATTGCTTATACTTTCTAAAATAACGGCGTCTTTCTACAATTGGTTCGCTGCCCACATACGGTGACATCATGCTTACAACTTTATTGCCAAACCAAGAAACCAAGCTTGACTCCATCAATTGTGGCCGGTTTTTCAACCATGCTTCTACATCCTCCTTTTTCAGCTCTTCAATCGGCATTTTTGAATATGGAACTCTGTTGAGCGTCACGGTACACAGTGGTAAGAGTCCATTTTTAAATAAATGGACCTGCAAATTCGGGCTACTGTAGCAGTAGTTGTCAAAAAATCTCCCAACCAAAAAATAAATAAAAAATCAACAAAATATGTAAATTTGCAACCCCTTACTGCATACGAAGCCAAATATGGCTTCCGTACCTTTTGCTCTCCCAAGACCAGCCCAATCATTTTTTTCAATAAAAATTTGTTTCAATGCATGCGCAATTTGACACTTAATCAAAAATATATTTTTGATTTCACTTTACTTACCAAGCAATAGCAATAACTAACACTCAAAATATTAATATATTCTACACTTCCGTTTTCAATACACCGGACCGACCGGCTGACCTTTGATCACGAAATGCATACTTCTTTGCTGTCGCACACACAAAAAAACTACTGTTAAGTGTTCATAGAAATACAAAGAAGAGGATCGTGTTGTATTTCGATCTTTTCCTTGTGACAGAGAACAGAAAAAAGGATACAAAAAGCCAAAGCCATATTTGGCTTCGTATGCGGTAAAGGGTTAATAGTCTTCACATAAATTTTTATCAAATTCTGAGCTTGCCAAGTAAATTTCATTAATTTCTTTGATTTGATGGGAACGTGGTGGATCACTATAGTGAAGCAGACAAATGGGAGGGTTGATGTATATCAACCCTCCCATTTTCCCATTCGAAGGTATCTTCGAGATCACGAAGCTCAAAAAGAAGAAGAAGAAAAAGAAAATTTTATATGTAATGAGTTAATGACCCTTGGCGTAGTGGTTAGCATCTCTGCTATTAAGTGAGATGTTCGAGTTTCGAAACTCGGATATATCAAAGACAAAATTTTTTTTCAGGGAGTCAGTACTGCCGAAAAATGTTTTGTAGATCAGTCATTCGGAACCGCCATAAAATTGTAAGCCCTTGAAATGTATTAGTTGCCATATTCATTTATTAATTTACTTATTTTCATTGTTTTTCTTTTTTTTACTTCTGGTTGACATAAAGTTCATTAATGAACAGACAACAAAAACGCTTTTGTTTGGGAGAACCTTAATGCTTAGACTGATGCTGATAAGAATCCGAGGTGGAAAAGATTGAAGTTGTTAGTTTTAGAAAGAAAAGTTAAGCAAAGGCGTGAAATATTTAAATATCTGACAAATGTCAAAAGTCAACTTCTCAATCAAAACATCATTTGGAGAGAACCTCACATTAAGAGGCATCAATCACGCTTCGGTACTTGACATTAAAAACGACTTTTATTTTTTACTCAATTACAGTTATGTTGATGTCATGTGTGTTTTCTATTTTCTTAGCAAAATAATTAATAAATTTTTTTTTGTGTTTTCGTAGTTCAAGTGTAAAATATCTATGAAATGAAGTGCGTATGTATGCATATAAGGGTTTGTCAAAAAAATCAAGTTTTTTTTATCCGACACACGAAAACTAGTTCTTAGGTACCTCTAGAAAGTACTTACAAAAATTGAGCTCTTAATATTAACGGGAAGACTATGCTCATGGTAGTTTTCCATTTTGAGTTTAATGTCATATAAAAATGGTGATATCTTTTTTTTTGACCCACCCCAATGTATATAACAGTTTTACTTTATAAGCTATTTATTACTTCTGATTATGTTATTTGAGCATTAATGATAGAACGATTAGCGATTTAGCAGGGCAATAAAAGAAACGTGAGTTGAAAAGAATCGATAATATGCGTTATATTTCTGTCCCCTAGCATTTTGATCGCCTTTTTTTGTATCCTATCGAGTAATGCCAAAATAGTTTTGGATACACCCAACCAGATAAGACGTTATACCTGCACAGATTTAGGTTTTCACATTTGTCACTAATATGAACTTATACCGAGGATAGAATGTTTTTCGTTTACAGCGATGCAAGTGCCATTCATAAATTATGAGGCTTTTTTGATGTTTAGCTTAAGTAATAGGAGACAGCTTTGAATCTGAAAAAAAGATGGTATTGTATTAAGAGTGTCACATTACATAATGTTTTGAGGTCAGAATTCAATGAGTTTAACATAATATGTGTAAGTTTCAGTTTTTATAGCTTGAAACTTATATGGTTTTAATTAATCCAATAGGTCAATAACGACACAAGTTGATGTAGAACAGAACTGTTATAATTTAATTATAGATTAATAAAATAATTTAACAATAATTTTTAATTACCTAAATCAACAATTATGTCGGCTTAGGGTTCTGTAACCCAACTTCTTGAACAATTGAAAACGAATGAAAAATTATATATCAAAACAAAATATTAATAATTGAAAAGTAAAATCATTTACACTAGTTATTAATAAAGCAAGTAGTTTTTATCAAAGTACGAGATGTGGCAAATGTAGTCATAATGGTGGCTAAGTTTGTATGTTAGATGGCAACAAACTTACATATGTACACATGTTGTAGATTGTAGTTCAAAAGAAGAGACGAAACTACTTGAATTGTACGCCCAGAGATCAGAGAGAACGTTTCTAGCCCATTGAATTGAGACTCAAAAAAAAAACCAGTTAAGAAACTCTCTAATTACTTTAAAAGTGACCCAGGAATGCAAGACCTCTCTGAATGCGGTCGGAAGATTGAATTCTTTCAGTTTGGTTTGGATTTTAATAGAAGTAGACCTGAAGTGCAAAGCAGATGAAATATCTTATGAAAGAAGATATCTTCTCTAAACCAGAAATTTTTTTAGGTATTTAGATCCTTGAGCACTCTTGTGATTGTGCGAGTGCGGAAATGAATTTTGCCCATTAAATATTCAACGTTCTTTACAACAGTTTTAACTAAATAGTAAAGATTACACAGTTTTAACTTTACTCTTTAACTCTGTATGTTTTCAATTAGTAAATGTGGTGGCCGTGGCGTAGTGGTTAGCATCACGTCTGACTCTAACGCGAAAGTTTTAGGTTCGACTCAAAGAAACATCTAAACATCTTTCGCAAAAATTTAATAGAGAAACTAAGACTGCCACGAAGGCTATTTCTCGCTTAGGCAAAAATTTGTAGCTCACTCTAGTCGTCAGAGGATACGCTACACCCTCAAGCTGCAACAAACCTCACCTATGTAGTTTATTAATTATTAATTTATTTTCTGTTTAGTTTTTGTAAAATGCTCTTCGATATAAACTTGTATTGACTGATATCCCAAACAATTTTTAATTACATTGAGATCGGGAGGCCGCCCAGACCAATTTAAAGTCTCAATATTTTACTGTTGGGAGTATTCTTTGACAGTTCTAGAGGTATGAATGGCAACATTATCCTGTTGGAGATTGATGTAGGTTAAGTAAATGCCTGTGTAAATTGTGGTACCCATGGCGTGATGGTTAGCATGTCTGCTGTTAACTAAGAAGTTCGTGGTTCGAATCCCAACAGAGGCAAAAATGTTTTTCCACGGGTATCGCCTCTCGCGAGGAATTGGCAAGTCCTCCGTTAGTAAATTCTCGATTAGCCGTTCGGAACCGGCAGAAAATTGTAGGGCATAGGGTATGGTTGTCAGAAATGCACTAGGCCCAGGGGCTCCTCGCTCTATTGCGCTACCCTATTCATTTTTTTTTAGTAAATCCTTGTTCCTTTTTTCCGTCTCTCCATAATATCTGATTCTTGTCCAAATCAGTACAAACCCTCCTCGGTGTTCCCGACCACTAAGGAATTGTTGTCCCCTCCTTAAATCATGAAAATCAGAGCAATTATAGCATAAAATATCCGGCCCGCTGAAATTTAACTTTTTTCATAGGTAAAAAGGGTGAGCGCGCCATCTTTTGTCCCACATAATATGATCAAGAAATATGATTCAGGCATCACGATATTTTGCTGCAAGAGGGAGTTATCGCTGCACAGTTTTTCATCGAAAACAACACCTCGGAACATATTTTGAGTTACATTGAATTACACTTTAACTACTTTTTACCCTTAAAACATCATAACACGATTTTAATTTCATTGATTTTTTTTTAAATTTTATTTCTTATTTATTGAAGACATTAAGTACAATGTAATATTACAATAAACTGTATCACAAAAGCACTATACATAAAGCCATCGCTTATCTCTGTCTCCACAGCAGTTTCTTTTCAGAGCAACCACTTTATGTTAATTTTTTATTAATCATTAATCAAAAGCCAAATCATTCACATATGAGCACATTTTGTACTAATACTCATTGTCGGTGCTCAATCTTCAATGTCTCACATAGGTACAAGGAAACAATTTAAGACACTCTTTGGATTATTACTACGCGTTGATAATTGAAAAAAGCTATTATCTGTCTGTACAGCATTTGCCAGTTGTTATTATTTTTTTCACGCTGTCATTGTCGTCATAATTATTACATTTGGGTATTAAATCATACGTTTAAATTCTGGCACGATGCGAATAAATAAATCTTAAAACCAGTCCGTAGATAAAAAATACGAAGTAGGTTTTTTTTGGCAGCTTAACACAAGTCTTCCCTTCCGATCATAGGCTTCTTTTATGTTATTATGTTTCTCACAACAAGTCTTGTTATGAAATATGTGTGTCCAAATTATTGCCAAGATCATGGGCATTAACAAGAGGAAGCACGCAAGCCGTGTTGGTGCCTTGACTATGTTTCAAGAAAACACACATGTGTTGCTGGTTGATGTCGTCGTTCAATTGTTATTGCTGGTTTAGAGTCTGACATGATAACAATGAATAATTGGGTTGTTCCACATACCACACACCTAACAAATGATCAAATAAAACAAAAAAGAGAAACGAGAAAAGCAAAATAGAAAATTTCTTATGAGGATAACTACTTTTTGATATTGTAACTGATTTAATTGTTGTAAACGATTAAATAGGGAGGCACAGCATGTTCGCGAAGAGTCGCGTCTATCGGATTTTTCTTTACCATAACTTGTGAGGAATGAAAGGCACCTACAATTTTATGCCAATTCTAAACCTGAATTTGAAAATTAAGCTGTTCTTTTTGACTGGGTTCAAATATTTGAGCTTGTCCCCCTTTCCTCCCTTATTATCAACATTTTTCAACTAAGTTAAATAAAATAAGTAAATAGGGTTGCGCTACAGAGCAGTTAGCCCTGATTTCTAACGCATTTTTCTCAGCTGTTAGGGAATGGACGGGATCCAAATTTTTTTGCCGAATTCGAAAGGATAATTGAGAAAGTCCTTTTCATGCCATGAAATTACTTTTGGATAAATTGCCAGTTCCTCGCAGAAGACGATATCCCACGTAACAGGCAGACACGCTACCGTTAAGCCATGGGCACTACCTTCAACTAGGTTAAAATCGAAAATTCAATGCTTGAGTAATGATTTAGCGTAAACGATCTTTTCCTCAAAATGACTGAACTTTGTTATGCACAATACACGTAGAGATACTAAACCTACTACATAGAAATTTGGATGGAGTAAATTCAAAAACCACCAGCTTTTTTTGCTTTATTTCATCCACAAGTTCATAGTAAACAAACTGGTTGGTTTAATTTAAATATTATAACAGGTCCCTAATACTAAGCCCTCACTAGTTTCCATTCCAAAAATGAATACATTTAATGGCAAGTGTTTGCCTATTCTTTGAATGGTTTCTTATGGCCTCAAGTACTCTCAACCGTATTTAAGTTGTGTAAACAAAAAGTATTTCCATATTTGATGCGCGTTATGTATACATAATACATTTTGTGTGTTTATCAGATTAAGTGTGCTTTTGTTCTTCAAAATTAAAATAGGGAAGCATTTCTTTTATAATTAGGAGGTTCTTGATTATAACACTGCAATTATTCAATTATTACATCATTTTTCGCTTTGGGATAGATCAAAAAATTGAAGAAGGCACTGATTTTTTGGTCAGAAAAACCGCATTTTGCCAATTTAGCTCATTTCCAAAATTGCTATCCCAGGTGATGTGCACGCGTGCGAACTCCAACCGCTGTTTGCTCTTATGGCGTTTAGTGGAGGCATTTTTTTTTTGTTTTTTTTTAATTGAAGATGTTCTGCACCTAAAATAGCTCGACGAACAGTTAATGTGCTGGCTGTTACCCCGCTTTTTCCTTTATTTTGCTGGTAGAGAGAGCTGAATTTGATGCAGTTTTTAAAATTTTTCTCTTATCCTGAGGAGTTAAAGCCGTTTTTGTCCTTCCTTTGCAGTTTTTATCGTATGAATCACTGGTTTTAATAAAATTCCTCACAACATGGTCACTTTGGCCTATTTTTTTTTTGCAATTCTTCTCATTGAAAACTCTTCGGATTGCAACACGTCAATTTTCCCTTTTTCTTCTGCAGCTAAAACTTTTTTTTCCATCATTTTGGACTGAAATCTGTGGCAAACACTTTTTTATTGCTTAAACTTTGCAACTATCTGTAATCCGCGTAACAGATCGCGACCAACTAACTAATTTTACAGGTGCGTCTAATCATGTGAACAAAAAAAACTGTACTTTATCTTGGAGCATAGACAAAAGTGAAAAAAAATGTCCGTTTAATTCCAGTCACCTTGGACTTTTTAGTGTTATTTTGTTGAGAATTTAATAAGCTTTCAAATAAATGCAATTGTTTGACAATTGCTACCCACACTTACAAAAAAATTAGGTTTATGTAAAAAAAAATTTGTGCGTCTAATTAAGTGAACAGCAGTGTATATTAGATTTTTACTTGCGATCAGTGCTGGATTTACACTAGGGGCAGTCGGGGCTAGTGCCCAGGGCGGCAAATTTTCTAGGGCGGCAAAATTTAAAAATTTTCTATATAATAACCTAATTAATTCCAGCAGTAGAATGCGCCCCAGAAGCTGCGTCATTCTTTAATACACTTCAAACTTTATACAACTTCTTAACTGCATCGACACATCGCTGGGAAGTCTTACAGTCTCATACTGAAAAAAGAATTGCGTAAAAATCTTTATCTGCAACCAGATGGTCAGCTCGTTATGAAGCGGTTCAAGCACCTAATCAACATTTTGTTGAAATAATTGAAACTTTGATTATTCTTGAAGAAGATATCGAAGAAAATACAATTACACGGCAAGAAGCTAAAGGTATTCGAAATCAGTTGGAGCGACTTGAAACAGCATTTATGCAGATACTTTGGCATTTATTACTCTCAAGATTTAATGCTGTAAGCAAGAGATTGCAAAAAAATTGATTGTAGCATCGCTGATGTAATCGATGATTATCATGCTTTGATCAAAGTCGTTGCTGATACGCGAAATTAATTTGAAATCTATGAAGAAAATACTATAAAAATTTCAGAAATTCAAGATTATAAAATAACAGTTTCCCGAGCCCCGACAAAGAAAGAGAAAATTACATGCTGATGAAACACGAGATAGAGATTTGCAGCTGTCAGGTCGAGACCAGTTTAGAGTTAATACTTTTAATGTCATTTTTGACAATCTGGGATCTGAATTGCGTAAAAGATGTACAGTGTATGAAAAGATTCAAGAAAAATTCTCGGTTATCATTGAATTTGATGATTAAGATAATAGGGAAATTCGTAAACGAGCTAAACGTTTAAGAGAAATGTATTTTTCAGATCTTGAGTTGTCATTAGAAGACGAATTTGTGCACTTCCATGCTCATTGCACCGAAAAAAAAAATGGAAAAAAATTCACCTTCTGATCTTCTGAAACTTCTGCATTCAAACGACCTTTACACTGTGTTTCCAAACGTAGAAATCGCTTATCGTATATTTATAACTTTAGCCGTAACAAACTGTAGCGCAGAACGATCGTTTGCTTGTTTAAAACGAGTTAAAAATTACTAACTTTCTACAATGGGTGCAAATAAACCCAATAGCTTAGTTATTCTATGCATAGAATCAGATGTGCTTCAACGTTTAGATTGTGAAGATTTAATCGACCATTTTGCAATTCAAAAAGTTAGGCGAGTTTGCCCGTGAAAAAAATAATGCAATACTAATAAAAGTCGTTCTTAATTCTAAGAAAAATACAAAAATATTTTTTATATTTCTATAGTATATAATAAATAATATAATGTATGAGTAAATAAAGAAAAAATATATAGAAAAACATAATGTATTAGGTATAAATGAAATGTAATACATAATAAATTTTCTACAATCAATTAGTTATTTTAATTCTTAAAAAATAAGATATCAAAACTATTAAAATAAAATTTAAGTCATAGGGCGGCATTTTCTTCAGTGCCCCAGGGCGGCACAAATCTAAATCCGGCCCTGCTTGCGATTATAGGTACTATAAGGCAAGTTTTACAATAAGAAAAAAATTTGAGATGACAATTAAACATGATATTACGATAATAGAGAATTAGAAAAAAGTGGGTCCTGCAATTGTGCCTGTCTGTCAGTTTGTCCGTATATGGATCTACAGCCTGAACTTGACTTGACCGATTTTCTTAAATTTTTGCAATTAGGGTCTCTGGGGCAGCTTACAGAGAGATTTTTGGGATTGGGTATCTAAATCTTAAAATAACGGTACCAGCCATGAACGTATGTGATGATACTTACTTTTCTCGAAAACAGCTCTAACCATTTCGATTAAATTTTGTGTAAAGGATTAATTTCAACTTGTTTTTCTTATGTTGTTAGAAAAACTTTTTGAAATTTCTAAAAACGGTATCTCCGGTATATGGTATGGTTTTTTCCAAAACTGATATTCTCGCTAAACCCCTACACTATTTTGACGAAATTTTGTATTTAAGATGTCGTTGGTTGTTAAAGAAAGACTGCACATCAACATTAGAAAAATTTTAATTTTTGAAAAATTTTGAAATTGGTGCAACGATTTTGCTTAGCCCTAGAAAGGTAACCTTCGGCGATTCGACGAACATCACTTTTACTTTTGTCATTTTTCTTTTGACTGCTCTTTCCGATTGCATTCTTTTTTCGTGACCCTCTGAGTTTTTCTTTGTTTTTTTTTTTTTTTTTCATAAAAACAAGCTAATAAACATAAATTATTTAACATCACAGGAATAAGCTACACAACTTTTCTCTAAAAGCGCAGTTGAATATCGCTTCGTCGATTCGACGAATTGTTACCTTTAACGTACTAAAAAATATGGTTACCTTTTTAGTGTTGAATTTTTAGCGTTTATGTGTATTAGCAACTGCAAAAATGTTGTTTTTACAAATACGCTAAGAACCTTTGAAATATTGAATAGATTTTTTTTTAAATATTTTTAAATCTTCATAATTAATGTGTAGCTGGCAACCCTGTACCACACTCAGTGTTAAAGGTTTTCACAAATCAAAGCATTTTTACAGTCGCGTTAGCCGCAGTCATAATTTTTGCAGTCCCTACAATATACAAATGTACGACAACGCTGCGTTTTTTTGTCGCACCGGTCGGTGGCGGTGTGGCTATTCTCATATGCCGCTGTATAACTTTATTTTGACAACTGACACTGTCGCTGCAGCGACTGCAAAAACGCTTTAGTTTGGGGTTCTTAAGATTTTGATATTGTACTTATAGCATGCATATGCAGATGACGTCTCCATTGCGGTATCTGGCAAACATGCACACGTCCTTACGGATCTGATGCAGACCGCTCTAAATATACTAGTAAAATGGGCGGGAAATGTGATCTAGGGGTCAACCCTAAGAAAACTGAACTCGTTCTCTTCACCAGGAAATACAAAATTCCTCAACTAATAACTCCATCAATTAATGGAATCCCACTTGAACTTTCAAACGAAGCCAAATATCTGGGTATAATCCTAGACAAAAAGCTAAATTGGAAAGCCAATATACAGGAAAGAATCAGGAAATCCACCGTAGCATTATTTTCCTGTAAAAAAGCCATTGGTAATAAATGGGGTTTCTCCCCCCAAATCACCCACTGGCTCTACACCGCGGTCATCAGACCAATACTCACATACGGAGTAGTGGTATGGTGGACCGCTCTTGATAAAAGGACCTACTGCGACAATTTAAGCAAGGTCCAACGAACAGCCGGTTTGTGTATAAGCGGAGCACTGAGATCAACACTTTCAGCTGCACTAAATACACTTCTTAACCTCACACCACTAGATATCTTCAGCAAACAAATGGCCGCCAGTGCAGCCACTCGTATGAGAGCTATCTCCCAATGGACCGATAACAACATCGGTCACGCTACAATCCTGAATTTATTCGGACCAATCCCTTGCCACTCCGACTACACCATCCCCCAATTGGCTTTTGATAATAAGTTCCAAGTCTCAATCCCACCGAGAACGACCTGGGAAGACGAAGAATTTTTGAGAGATGATTCAATTCATTTCTATACAGATGGTTCAAAAACCGAAGAAGGGGTAGGCTGCGGGGTGTACTCAAACCGGCTTAACGTAAGTCTCATTCCGCCTTCCAAACCATTGTAGCGTGTTCCAAGCGGAAATTCTGGCGATCAAAGAGGTCCTATCATGGCTAAAAGAAAACATGATATCCTCAGCGAATATCCGGATTTTCTCAGACAGTCAAGCAGCCCTCAAATCACTCGGCGCTGTTTCTACGAACTCAGTAACCGCCCTTAATTGTCGCCTATCTCTTAGGGAGATGGCTGAACAGTTCAATATTCACCTTATTCGGGTGCCGGGGCACAGTGATATAGTGGGTAACTGCAAAGCCGATGCGCTCGCCAGAGAAGGAACCGTTCTACCGATCTCAACCAGCAAGCTAAAGCAAGAGGCAATGGATAGAACAAATCATAGGTGGAACAATATCACCACGTGCGTGGCAACAAAACGGATATGGCCAGGACTAGATCCAAAACGCACAAGACATTTTTTAAATCCATTACCAGATTGCAAGTTAGCTCCGTAATCAATGTCATCACCGGACATTGTCTGATAGGAAGACACGCCATAAGACTTGGCGTTCCCTCTAATGACTTCTGCAGAAGTTGCTTAGATGAGGAGGAGAAGGAGACAATCCCACACCTCCTCTGCTCATGTCCTGCACTCTCTTTTAAAAGAAAACGGCATCTAGGAAAATATTTTCTTGATGATCCAAGCGATCTGGCGAACACAGATCCCCTGCATCTCCTTCGCTTTATCAAAAGCTCCAAATGGTTTTGTTAAGTGAGATACTTCCTCGCATAATTGTATGGTATCACAATGGACCTAATATTGGTCTAAGTGTGTCAGTTTGTTTTCCTGACAGCCGTTTAAACCTAACCTAACCTATAGCATACAATCGCAAGTATCCAGACGTGCCTTTTTTCAAATTTTCTCCCAAATTTAATGACTGAGGTTCAATCCCTGGTCATTACCAATGCTATCTTGTAGTGATTTTTCCCGGTGCAACTTTTATATGTACATTAGAGTGGGTCAAATAAATCGATTATTTTTTTTTTTAGAAATGCTACGGAAAAATGGGTTGCTAGACTCCTTAAAAAAATTCTCAAAAATTATGAGCTCTTAATTTTAATATTTAGGTCCTCCGCATCGCAGTTTTGTATATTTTCCTCAGTCCAATAGAAAAAAATTCATACCTCATCATTTATCGACTGAACAGAAAAATGTTTCAAAAGAATCTTTTAGGAAATTTAACGTTCTACAAAAAAGGTATCTTGTGTTTTTCCCGTAAACCTCACCATTTGAAAGATATTAAGGATTTAATTTTGATTATTTTAGGACAAATTTCATTTTTGTTTATGAATTTTATAACTCGACAATAAATGAATTTTACAAAATGCGCAATACAAATTTTTGTTGGAAATTTACTGCTCTATAAAAAAAGTCCTTTATGTTTTAGCGCTGAAATTAACCGTTCCAAAGTTATTCATCATCAAACTTGGATTTCAAAAGTTTTTGGTGAGATATTCGAAAAATTTCAATTTAAGTTATGAATTTCATATGAATTTCATTTCTTGTCATTAATATTAGTATTATTTACTACTATTTTCAAAATTATCAAAATTTTTCTTTAGTTATTCTAAACATCTTATTTTTAATCATTAGATATCACTGTCCTTGGGAAAATTTCTCTCCTAGAGAATTTCTGTTTTGTATTTCATTTCATCTGTTTGAATTGTGAAAATAAAACTCAAATAATATTTATATTAATGACAAGAAATGAAATTCATATGAAATTCATAACTTAAATTGAAATTTTTCGAATATCTCACCAAAAACTTTTGAAATCCAAGTTTGATGATGAATAACTTTGGAACGGTTAATTTCAGCGCTAAAACATAAAGGACTTTTTTATAGAGCAGTAAATTTCCAACAAAAATTTGTATTGCGCATTTTGTAAAATTCATTTATTGTCGAGTTATAAAATTCATAAACAAAAATGAAATTTGTCCTAAAATAATCAAAATTAAATCCTTAATATCTTTCAAATGGTGAGGTTTACGGGAAAAACACAAGAAACCTTTTTTGTAGAACGTTAAATTTCCTAAAAGATTCTTTTGGAACATTTTTCTGTTCAGTCGATAAATGATGAGGTATGAATTTTTTTCTATTGGACTGAGGAAAATATACAAAACTGCGATGCGGAGGACCTAAATATTAAAATTAAGAGCTCATAATTTTTGAGAATTTTTTTAAGGAGTAGCAACCCATTTTTCCGTAGCATTTCTAAAAAAAAAAATAATCGATTTTTTTGACCCACTCTAATGTACATAACTATTCATTGGTAGCATTAACTGTCAGGTTACTTCCAGCCTCTCCTTATGTTATCTCAGATTTGTTAATGTTCACTTCACTCATGACTGGAGAAGATTAAAAATATCGATTTCAAACAGAGAACGGCTTGCCCACCCTTATCCTTCCTTCTGAGAAGCGAAATATTGCGGATTAGATTAGGCAAAAAGGAAAAATTAAAACCCTATCGTGTTTCAAAACATATCAATCATTTACTCTGTCGGAAGCCAGAACGTTCTCTAAAAGTCTTGCTTTTTATTGTTATTTGCTGTCAAATGTGTGACAGATAAAGTATACTTATTATATACTTGTACATACATATAGTGAGTAGTTTTATAACTTCGAAATTAAGCCAATATAAACATAAACAATCCTGTGCAATCAACCTTAACCCAGCCCACCTCTCAAGACAGTGTCTGTCATGTCTATGCCCAACCGGATGATCAATGACGCATAACATTGACTAAACTTTTGACCGTACTCAGAAGCATTTTCTGCTAAGCTTATCGTGAGAATCTCATTTAGTTTTAATTTTTTGGCTGTCGGCGTATGTAATTAATCACAGATTTATAAAAAGACATTGAGTTGTTATCGAACACTAGCCCTGAAGTCGTCCACCGATCATTGAATAGAGCTTTGTCCACTTTTAACAACTGAGAAACTCTTTTCTTACAAATCTATTGAACGAGCTGAACGAGCGATTGTCGCTTGTGTATATGAAAAGACATGGATGTGTCTATTTAAAGCGAAGATAGACTGATGGAAAAGAAATAATTCATTTGAATTTTAGATTTCAATATAAAGGGTGGGCCAAATATTAGCAATAAAATGAGCAAAATTTATATTTTCCATGTATTATATCTTTAGAACAAGTATTCCCATTAATTATTAGGGAACACGTCGTTGAAGTAGCTGCATAGGCAGTCTTAGCAATAGTGCGTCCTGTCATTCCAATTTTCTAAGATACTGTTGATCTCGGGTTGTAGCTCACGGTTTGCTTGGCCTTAAGTGTTTTGAATCGTGAAAGCACTTTTTCACAGTTTTCAATATTTCCCAAATTAATTTAGCGTAAATCGACTTATCATACGAAGATCCATATATGTAGATGGGATTTAAAGTCAAGGGTGAATCAAAAGGAAATGTAATGGTTAATGTTTTTTCTGTACACTTCATTGCGTCTTTGATATAGAACAAGAACAACAGAATAGCCTTCACAAAAAGATGAATTGAAAAAGAATCGCAAATATCATAATTTGATAAAGCCAAGTAGGTATGTACATTTATGCTTTTTTCTTTCCTTTAAGGTGCGTCCACACTATGCCGACCGTCATACGGATCCATTTCTTTCGGTTCGAATTAGGTTCGGCTTTCGGTAAGGTGGAAGGCCGATCGGGACGTCCACACTAAGTCGGTATTGCCGATCGGCATGTGCCGATTGATGCGGCTCGGCATAGTGTGGACGCACCTTTAGGGTTGGCATTCAAACATGTTTAGTCGTCTTCCAAAATTCAACCTGCTTAAGACTGTGGTTAACTTCTACTCTCCGACAAGCATGACTAGTTTTAATGCTTTTAATGAACTCTTGTCATCATTATAGGCAAACAATCTCGTACTCGCCTCTTACTCGATTCGCATGATAGAACTGAAACCAGTTCGAATAAAAGATCATCTTTCGTTATCGCCTTATGCTACGTCCTCAAAACCTATTCAACTTCTGAGAAAAATTTATTTGAAATAATGATGTCTACAAAGAGACTTTATTCATTGATATGACAAACACGCAACCTAATGGACTGCTCTTATAAATGTCAATGAAGTAACAGATATACGAGTATGTGCATATCATGGAGCTTAATCGATCCGTTGCCCCAATCAGAGTGGGGACTTCAAACAATGATCGGCGGCGAATTTGAAAATAGAAAGACAATTTGAACAACATTCGTTGAGTCTTTTCTTATGTTTGATTTGAATTAGTAAGTGTAAAAGAAGACAAATGGAATATCAGATTGATGTTGATGTCTCATGTAGTCAAGATTTGTTGCAGCAGAGCTGAATAAGTGAATACTCGTTCACAGGTTTAATCAAAATTAATTGACTTCGATAAGTTTGATGTGAAAATGGCCCTAGAGCGATGGTTATCAGTTTTAGGAAAATCAGTTTTTCAAAAATTGCCCCTTTTGAGTGCGTTTAAATTATAAACGTTAAAAATTTAAAAATGTAACTAAAATCAGGGCGCATTGGCATTCGAATGCAAATATCTTCTAATTGGTAAGACTCATCATTTTACCCAAATTCAACCTTTCTTGTAAAGCGTTTAATTTCTTGCGGAAAATTTTAGTACGCTTCTTATATCAGTTTGTCCATGAGCTATACAGTTTAAAAGAAAGAAAAAAAGAAATTTTATTTTAGTTGCTTTAGTTTTGATCTTTCATATCTTCTAAACGGTAGGTAAGGTTAGGTTAAAATGGCTGTCAGGAAAACAACTGACACACTTAGGCCAATATTAGGTCCATTGTGATACCATAAAAATTATGCGAGGGAATACCTCACTTAACAAAACCATTTGGAGCTTTTAATAAAGCGAAGGAGATATGTGTTCACCAGATCGCTTGGATCATCAAGAAAATATTTTCCTAGATGCCGTTTTCTTTTAAAGGAGAGTGCAGGACATGAGCAGAGGAGGTGTGGTATTGTCTCCTCCTCCTCCTCATCTTAGAAACTTCTGCAGAAGTCATTAGAGGAAACGCCAAGTCTTATGGCGTTTCTTCCTATCAGACAATGTCCGGTGATGACATTGATTACGGAGCTAACGTGCAATTAGGTTATGGATAGCAAATGTCTTGTGCGTTTTGGATCTAGTCCTGGCCATATCTGTTTTGTTGCCACACACGTTCCTCCTATAATTTGTTATATCCATTGGCTCTTGCTTTAGCATAAGTTAACATTTAGCGATGATACTCACCTTGCTGGTTGAGATCGGTAGAACGGTTCCTTTTCTGGCGAGTTCATCGGATTTGCAGTTACCCACGATATCACTGTGCCCCGGCACCCGAATAAGGTGAATATTGAACTGTTCAGCCATCTCCCTAAGAGATAGGCGACAGTTAAGGGCGGTTACTGAGTTCGTAGAAACAGCGCCGAGTGATTTGAGGGCTGCTTGACTGTCTGAGAAAATCCGGATATTCGCTGAGAATATCACGTTTTCTTTTAGCCAAGATAGATAGGATCTCTTTGATCGCCAGAATTTCCGCTTGGAGCACGCTACAATGGTTTTTTTTTTGTTTTTTAAATTCATTTTTATTTTTTTTTTATAACTTATAACTACTTACTTGCTAACAAAAATGTTTAAACTAGCTTATATAATAACTTAATTAACTTACTGACCCTAGGCGGGTACTCTAAATTATTCAATATCTTACTACTAATGCCTTTCGGCCTTAAGATAACTTATGAATCAAAAACTAGAGCTAGTTAAAACTAAGAAAATTCTTTAAAAAACTTAGTTTAAAAGATCATTTTTTTTTTTGTTTTCTTAAAACTAATTAAAACTAATTAAAACTACTTAAATCTACTTAAACCTAGAGCAGCCACAGTAGCTTTTCGTTTTTTTTTTTTGTATTGTAATTTTTTTTTTTTTTTGTATTTTGTAATTTTTTTTTTTTTTGGATTTTTGTGATTTTTTTGTTTGCCACTGTGCCCACCCCCTATACCCTAAGACTAATACGCTAAACCTGTGTAAGCCAGCCATTGGCGACTCGCTATCAATATCAATTTGAGTTTCGTGCTCAGACACCCACCAGAACATATTTGACATTTTAACAACGTCACGACGATCGCGATCTGAGACCGCCCTACTGAACCGAACGAGCTCTTTAACGTCTCCGCCTACTGCGGTGACGTCTCGATTATAAAGGAGCCGTCGTTCCACGGACTTACGGCAGACGTGGTAGATTAGCGGAACCGCCAATCTATCCTGAATCAGCCCTACCATATCAAAATAGAGGAAAGCCTCCGGTGGGACAAATCCACTGAAGCGCGTTTTCTCCATATATTCAGTGTTGGGGTAATAAGCCCCAAATATCAGGCCATTGGTCGAGGTCATCGCTCTTGCAGTGTGACCACGAGTCAGTTTTATAATGAAGTTGTCGATCCTGCTTATTTGAGCCCCGTTGTAAAGGACCCCATTAGGATAATATTTTCTGTACTCCGACTCTGGTGTTCTGTGCAATCCAAGACAGATACGCAGAAATTGTCTCTCAAACAGCCGAATCTTTTCCATTTGAGACGCTGTAACATTGAACCACACGGGGCACCCATAGACAATCATTGGCCTTATGAGGGCCATGTAGCAAATCACCTTCACTCTGCTATCAAGTTGACTGCTATGAAACAGTCGCCTTGTCAGAGCAAAAGCTCCTCTAGCCCTGGCCAGAGCCGCATCCATATGTTTGTTAAAATATAGATACTGATCTAGCCAGATGCCGAGGTGCTTGACTACTACTTTGTTTGGCAGTGGGTGGCCATGTAGATCAACGACCACCAGCTTTCGCCAGTTCTTTCTCGTATCCCATGAGGCCCGAGCCAACGGGGTTCTAAACACAATTGTTTCCGATTTCTGAAAGTTGATTTTCAACTTCCAGTCATCAATATTGCTGGATCTTATCGAAGTCACGCTGCAAAAGTAATCTGATGACTTCGATCTTTGGACCTGTTCTGTACGCGATTAGGTCGTCGGCGTACGCTATGGCATGGTGAAGGGAACCAATTAGATCGCCGGTGAAAATGCTAAATAATATAGGCGAGTTCACCGCCCCCTGTTGTAGACCGTTGTGTATTTTAAAAGTTCTGGTAGAAGTTGTGTTGCAACTTTTCACAACAAACGTTCTACCATGAAGCATGTCATTCAGAATATAAAGCAGTGGTTTACTCATGCCATACCTGATCAACTTATAGAAAAGCCCGTCTAACCAAACGGTGTCGAAAGCCTTCTCCAAGTCAACCAGACCTGCACCCGTACACTGCTTTTTAGCTTTGTTCCATTGAATATCTGATACTAGTTTAGACGCGGCATGTATGGTATCATGACCCGCCTTAAAACCGAACTGATTTTCTGGAATAATATGTTTGTCCTCAGCCCATGTGGACAGAGCTCTATTGAGAACTTTCTCGAATACTTTGCTGATACTCGGAAGAAGACTAATTGACCGGAGATTTCCTGGATTGAAACCATCCTTACCTTTTTTAAGGAGAGGATGGACCACTGCCGTCTTCCAACGCACTGGATAATATGCATTATTCAGCGCATTGTTGAACAACGTGGTGTATATGTCCACCGCTTCCGCAGGGAGGTTTCGCAGCACAACGTTGGGTATGCCATCGACTCCTGCTGACTTCCTTTTCTTTATTTTGTGAAAGATGTCCAAGAGGTCCATCTTAGAAACGAACAGGGTGTTATCCCCGTTTCGCTGGGCGATGACTGCATTTGCAAGTCGATCGTCATTGAACCTAGTGAAACCAGGATTCTCGGATCGCCAATGCGAGATCTCGTCTCTAAGATAGAAGTGTCCAACGAAGGCTCTGTTCTCAAGGTCGTAATTCGGGCGAATGCTCTCATTCACCTTATATACTCGCTCGAAAACAGCACCCACAGTCTCTACCTTCTCTTGAGCATCTTCCACTATAAAGTGGTCATCATCCAAGATGGCCTCATCCGGATCTATCCCTATTGTCAAAATATTTTCAATCAGTGTACTCCATGGACCAACAACTTTCTGATCAGGAATTACCTAATGTTTCTCGAATGTTAGATATAGGTTCCATTGTACTGAGCGTTTCAGATGTGCAAGAAGCTCTATTAAATCTTGACCTAAACAAAAAGGAGGGACCTGATGGTATTCCTCCCATCATTTTGTTTAAATGTGTGTTTTCACTGGTTGAAGCAATTACAAAAATTTTCAATTTATCACTCTCTAGGGGTAAGTTTCTCGATTGCTGGAAACTTTCCTTTTTAACTCCAGTCTTTAAATCAGGATGTAAGCAGGATATTTCTAATTATAGACCAATTAGTAAATTATCTGCTTTACCAAAACTTTTTGAAAAGATAATTTTTAATAAACTATCTTTTCTTTTAAAAAATTATATATCTGATTTTCAACATGGGTTTATTTCCGGGAGGTCTACATCGACTAATTTAGCTCTGATGACAAACTTTATAATAAATAATTTTGAAAATCATACTCAAACGGATATTATCTTTACAGATTTCGCTAAAGCATTTGATCGTGTAAGCCATGTGGTGCTTTTGCACAAATTGTCCTCCTTAGGCTTTCACTCCAAACTTCTGGATTGGATAAAATCTTACCTTACAGATAGGGTTCAAATAGTAAAGATTGATAGCTGTACTTCTGCAAAGATCAAAGTCCCATCAGGTGTGCCACAGGGCAGCCATTTGGGTCCATTGCTGTTTCTTTTATTTATTAATGACATTCCCTCAATTTTCAAATCTTCAACCTGTTTGTTGTTTGCAGATGATCTCAAACTTTACCATACGATAGAAGATTTATCAGATTGTCGTCTTCTTCAAGATGACTTAAATAGATTAACAAAATGGTGTAATACTAATTTTCTAAGTTTGAATGTCTCTAAATGTCAAATAATGTCATGTTTCAGACATAATTCGTCGATTGACTTTAGTTACGTAATCAATAATATTATTCTTGATCGTGTCGAACGTAAGAAGGACCTTGGTGTCATACTTGATACAAAACTTACTTTTCTTCCTCACATAGATTACATTGTAAATAAGGCTAACCAAATGTTAGGATTTATAATAAGGAATTCAAAAGAATTTACAGATCCATACTCCTTAAAAGCGCTTTTTAATTCATTGGTAAGATCTGTGCTGGAATATTCCAGTATAGTATGGAATCCATTCTATAAAAATCATAGCGATAGAATTGAAAAAGTTCAAAGAAAGTTTTCTAGATTTTTATTCTTCAAACTCAATTGGCGTATCGTAAGGCCAACTTATGAATCCAGGTGTTTATTGTTTGGTATTAAGAGTCTCCAGAGTCGACGTACTTGCTTCTCCATAATGTTTATTAGAGATATTCTTACACATCATATTAAATGTCCAGATTTGTTATTACTAATCTGTTTACGTGTTCCTCAAAGATATTTACGTAGTTCTTGTTTACTGCAAGAACAATTTCATCGAGTAAACTACGGGTTGAATGAACCAATTTCTCGTTGCATCAGAGAAACCAACCTTGTTAGTAGTAATATTGATATTTTTAATAATTGCTCAAGAGAAGCTTTTAAAATACATTTACTAAATATTATCTTATCTTAATTTACGATTGTATCGTTATAATTAGAGTCAATTTCTTTTCTTTCTTTTTTCAATATTAATTTTTATATCTAGTCTATAAGAGCTTATGTATCTCTGATTGATGAAATAAATAATAATAAATAAAAGTAAGTTTTTGTTTTCAGTCGTCCTTTGGAGTTTAATACTCTGAAGGTCATTTTGATCTTTTCTCCTAAAAGTTTTATTTATTTCCGGAAACATACTCGGGTTGTTGGACTGTACAGCCCGAATTTTGTTGTTCCAGAAAAGAGATATAGATATTCTGTAGTTTTCTTTTATTAACTGTTGGAGATTTTTGATCTGTGACTTCAGAGTTCTAATCTCCAAATCGTGTCGGTCAGTAAACTTCCTGTGCAAGAATTTGAGTCTTGACAAGAGTCTACTTTTTTTGTTTGTAAAGTGCGTCTATTGTCGCGTTTCTGTACATGATCGTAGAGTCATGTTGCCTATATTTAGGAATTGTTCTGTCCATTGTACTACGGATTGCATCCTCCATACGTTGCAGGTACCCATCGATCTCAACGTTCGACAGATTCCTGTTGCATGGCGGCGCAATACCGTTCGTACGAAGTTCCCTTGAGACGGCACCGGAAAAGCGCGGCCAACGTGTCTTACCGTAGTTGTAAGAGTGCGTCGGCACGTACTCCTCCAGTTCCACAAGGTCGCTCGGAAGCAGTATGACGGCGGCAAGTCCACAGTGGTCACTGTCGTACTCAACCGTCGTCAAACAATTTTTCGTCCGTCGAAGAATGTCGTCGGTCAGTTTAAGTCTTGAGTCTATAAGTAATAGATCCAAATATGAACCACTTCGAGGATATAAAGGCCTGTCAGTAGCCAGCAGATCGACTTTACACTCAATACTGTGAAGCCCCAGCCAATTGAATAGCTGGGTCCCCCTTGGATTGGCTAATTGATTTCCCCAATCTTGGTGCTTCGCATTGTAATCACCGGCAAAAAGGAAATAGTTTTCATCCGAGTTCAGTTTCAGACATCGAAAAAGTGTTTCGAGCTCTGTTATAAAACATGAGGGTTGAGAAGCCTCCGGCGCATAGATCGCGACCACATACAACCGCCTCCCCTGTTGGATAGGGATGCATACGATACACGCTTCCAGCAACCGGAATCGGCGTACTTCACCACTATATATTACCTTATGAGCAATGCCCTTACGTATGAAGATCGCAACCCCACCCGCGAAAGTCGAGTTGGGTCGGTCTCTCCTTACGATAATGTAATTGTTATTCGTCATTTTGTGATGCTGGTTTAGCCTAGTTTCGCTAACCATACATACATCTGGACGTTGGTCTTTTAACATCTCAAAGAGGTTGGTTCGTCGTTCTATCCTAACTAGCGAATTCACATTCACGGCTAGGATCTTAAAAGGCCTCTCCGGCAGCGCGCCCGTTAACCTAAAAATTGCGCAAGCGTAGGCATTGCACGGTAGATCACATCTACCCTACGCGCCTGCTCACTTATTTGCCGTGATAGATCGCTCATTTGTGCCTGAATGTTTGGAATGGTTTGGAAGGCGGAATGAGAGACTTACGTTAAGCCGGTTTGAGTACACCCCGCAGCCTACCCCTTCTTCGGTTTTTGAACCATCTGTATAGAAGTGAATTGAATCATCTCTCAAAAATTCTTCGTCTTCCCAGGTCGTTCTCGGTGGGATTGAGACTTGGAACTTATTATCAAAAACCAATTGGGGGATGGTGTAGTCGGAGTGGCAAGGGATTGGTCCGAATAAATTCAGGATTGTAGCGTGGCCGATGTTATTAACGGTCCATTGGGAGATAGTTCCTATACGAATGGCTGTACTGGCGGCCATTTGCTTGCTGAAGATATCTAGTGGTGTGAGGTTAAGGAGTATATTTAGGGCAGCTGAGGGTGTTGATCTCAGTGCTCCGCTTATACACAAACCAGACTGTTCGTTGGACCTTGCTTAGATTATCGTAGTAGGACCTTTTATCAAGAGCGGTCCACCACACCACTACTCCGTGTGTGAGTATTGGTCTGATGACCGCGGTGTAGAGCCAGTGGGTGATTTGGGGGGAGAAACTCCATTTATTTCCATGGCTTTTTTACAGGAAAATGGGGCTACGGTTTATTTCCTGATTCTTTCCTGTATATTGGCTTTCCAGTTTAGCTTTTTGTCTAGGATTATACCTAGATATTTGGCTTCGTTTGAAAGTTCAAGTGGGATTCCATTAATTGATGGAGTTGTTAGTAGAGGAACTTTGTATTTCCTGGTGAAGAGAACTAGTTCAGTTTTCTGAGGGTTGACACTTAACTCACATTTTCCCGCCCATTTTACTATTTTATTTAGAGCGGTTTGCATCAGAACCGTAAGGACGTGACGACGTGAGCATGTTTGCCAGATACCGCAATGGAGACGTCATCTGCATATGCAATCACTTTGAATCCCTCAGCTTCTAAATCAACTGGAAGTTCATTGACGACTAGATTCCATAGAAGAGGGGATAGGACTCCGCCTTGCGGTGTTCCTCTACTGAAAGATCTCTTTGCAGAGAAGTTTCCTAGAGTTGAGTTGATCCTCCTGCTTTTTAGCATTAGATTTATCAACCCCACTACGGAACTATGTATCTACTTTGAGTTTCGTCAGTGCATTTGTAATTGCAGAGTTGCTGACGTTATTGAAGGCACCCTCTATGTCGAGGAAAGCTGCCAGAGTGAATTCTTTGTGATGGAGGGAATATTCTTTTGTACAAACGATAAGAGTTCTGAAAAAATTGAAGAGATCGTAGAGCCATCAATTCTCTACAAAATATAAACATGTATGTGTATATCAATTTTTTTTTTCAACTTCACTCGAGAACTCGAAGAACTTTGAAAAGCATTCCTATAACGTTTTTGTAGAGCAATAAATTACCTCCAATCAATATATATCATGAATTTTCCTTTTCCTCTCACCCTCACGCTAAACACTTCAAATGATGTCTTTCTTTTACTCTAATAATTGTATTTTGCTTTCGAAATTCAACTTTTAATTTCTTCAAAAACAATTCACCGCCCTAGTTTATTAATTTCAGTTAGGCTTTGCTTCTCAACAGAATCCAAAAAAAACAAGTAACAGCTATCAAACTTAATCCGCTTTTGAAAATACGTTAAATACGTTTAAAAAAAAAACACATCTTCTTCAAGTGGCAATTAGTGTGAATACAATAATAAAATTAAACGTCTCGCAAGGATTGGTAATCAATAAAAAGAAACAATTACTTAACGACAAATAAAACAATCTTAACGAAGTCTTAACCACATAAACAGAAACTTAAGCCCGCTACTTTTGTATATCTTATATCGGGGTTTTGAATAAGAGCGCTTCAAAATTTTTTTTTTGGTGCGGTTTTTGATCTAGCGGCGGGGTCATTGCTTCGAAGAATACGAGTAATGGGTCTGTTTAGCCAGAATTAAAATATATTGATATGGACGATTTTTATTTCCAACAATCGGCAGAAAGTCCTGGTAGCTAATGCCGAACAAAATATTATTAATCGTGTAATTTATTACCTGTTAATAAAGTTGTAATAATAATAATAATAATAATATTTCCAACAAGGCGGTGGTACGGCTCACACAAGGAACGATCTCTCGTGAAAAGTTTCACCACCGAGTTCCTTCTCGAAAAGTGTGTTCTAGGAAAGTTCTCGGAATTGTACAAATTTCTACATCTTTCTCTTTGGGGCTATGTGAAAGATAAGTGCAATACCAATCACCAAGAAGCGATTTAACCTCAATGATGAAGACATACAGCCGCAAATATGCGAATCGATGATGAAAGATTTGAAAAAAATATGGTTTTGCGAACGTAGCCATCAGCAAGCAGCAGCAATTTCAGTGATATTCTTTAACTTTATAAATGGCATACTTTCTTCTATAATTTGTTTAAAATACTACCTACTCGTTTTTTTGAGATTGAAACCTCTTCTTGGAAGACCCTGTACAGTACGACCCCAGATCGTTGATCTTCTACTTGTCACTTTTTGAATATTTTGAGCTCTTAACTAGTGCCCTATCTTTTCTCTTAACTTTCTTCTGATCAATTTGATTATCAACGATGCTTTTAATCAACAACAAGAAACATTCTGCGATACTTTGCGATTGCTGCAGATGATCGATCCTAAAATTTATTGATCGAAGACCCTTGTCAAATTCGGAAATCATAAGGTTTATTCGTTGAAGCTCTGGGTTTGCGCTGTGGTCGTAACAAAACTTTTTTTTTTAATAACCTCAATTTGATCTGAATGAGAAAATGAGTGTTTTTTAAGACCTAAATTTTTCGCAAACTCGAAGTAGCACCACCATCAAAATTTTTTATTACTTATTTGTAAATGCTTTAAGCTTTGGTAAAGAGCTTAAGGTGGTCCAATACATTTTGTTCTATCAATTTCAACGCATAACAAACAAAATTCTTCAACCTTTTTGAGCTATTCAAAGCGAAAATTGAAAATAAAATTAACATTTTACTCCTTGTACTCGTACACCTACTGTAAGCTGATATTAGGTTCGTTAGTTGAACTTTCCCCAGGGTTGAACCAGGTTTTCTTGTCAAAAAAAACCTGGCAAAAACCTACATATGGCGAGTTGAGGGAAAACCTAGGTCAACCCTATGGCTCAAAAACACTCAATTTGACATTCAGGGCGACTTTAGGTTTCTCAAAAAACGCTTTGTGGCGACCCCAGAGCGAGCCTAGGGCTTCAACGAACAAACCTATTCTTGTTTTTGTATTTATTGGATTCATAACAGAGTACATATATTAAAACATGTCTTTTTTGTTATACTATGTTGTTGGTAATACTGAATTTATATGAAAAGATAATTTATTAAAAGAAAAAAACTAAAAATTTTGAGATATAACAACAGTTTTATAGAACAAATTCTGTTTCAAAGAAGCTATCATCTGTCCGACTTTCAAAAAAGGGGACAATAGAGTCTCCGCCAACTACAGAGGTATATCGTTGCTGAATTCAGCGATGAAGGTCCTAGCAAAACTTCTATACAAACGCTTATATAACTGGGTAGAGGAAAATAACCTGTTGAGTGAAGCGCAAGCTGGTTTTCGTGAAAATTACTCTGCTATTAACCAAATTTACACGCTTACCAATATAGCTGAGATATTTAAGGGATCGAAAAAGAAGCTTTATGCCTTTTTTATCGACTTCAAAGCCGCATTCGATACCATAGACAGAAAAGCACTGATGTTGAAGCTATACAATAAAGGAATTTCGACAAAGTTTGGGAACATTTTAGAGCGATTATACGACTCCACAACCTCTGCAGTAACCCTTGGAAGCAAAGTATCTGATCAGTTCCCAGTAGACATAGGGCTAAGACAAGGCTGCTGCCTCAGCCCCTTACTTTTCGCTTTATTTATAGACGACATCGAAGAAATTCTACAAGGAGGAGCTCGAGTTTCACCAGACATTCTAATAAAAGTGCTAATGTTCGCAGATGATATCGTCATGCTTGCTGAGTCAATCGAAAGCCTCCAACTTATGATAAATCGATTATTCGTTTATTGCAACAAATGGAGACTCCAGGTGAACATCGACAAATCAAAAGTAATGATTTTTCGAAACGGACTAGGGCGGAATTGTCGCAGTGAAAAATGGAAGTTTGGAGAGCACAACATTGAAATCGTAAGTGAATACAACTATCTTGGTATGCGGATTTCTAGAAATCTTAACCTTAAGAACCACATGACAGATAAACTATCTAAGGCAAAAACTGCACTAAATGCGACCTGGAGAAGTGTGATGCACAGCAGAGATGTTCAGTATGAAGCAAAACACCAAATCTTCAAAACAACGGCCAAGTCTATAATGTTCTACGCTGCACAAGTTTGGGGACACAAACAATTCGAAGAAGTGGAGCAAATTCTTAGATACTTTTTGAAGCGCACATTGAAACTACCCAGCAGTACGGCTAACCACATCCTTTTCCTGGAAACAGGTCTTTCTCCGATGTTTATCTCAACACTTTAAATGCAGGTTGACTATATACTAAAGACAATAGAAATGGATGATACACGATTGCCTAAGCAGATAACAAGGCTGGTGATCAGGAAAAGAATTTCTTGGTTTGAGTCCTGGAATAATTTAGCCCAGTACTGTGGACTATCACTCGATCTTGAACAAGACTCGATTGACACGTGGAAAAGCCAACTCTACAATTTAATCAGCTTAGTAGATGAAAAAAAGCGTGAAGATTTCATTTGGAAAGCCAGGAGCTCATTTCATAGAAACATTTATGCGCAGCTTGACTACAACTTAGCAGCTAAAAACTACTTCAGGGCGGAGTTTTCAACCGACCTCATGTCACTTGTTTTAAAAACACGGGGAGAGTTACTCCCCCTGAATCATATACCTCACAGGAGCGATTTACAAGAAATTTGGGGCATGTGTAACCTTAGAGAAATAGGGAACGTGTTTCATTTTGTAGGCAGATGTCCTATGCTTGTAGAAACTAGGCGAAGCTTATTCGGAAAGAACTACCTTACTGAGGCTGAAATTATTGATATCCTAAATGGAACAAATGAATGGGAGAATTTGTACAGATACTTGAAAATAGCATTGAGTTACAGAACGCGAATCCTCACTGAACTTTTCTAAAACAATACATAAAATATATATAACGGGTGATTTTTTAGCTGGTTTGGTTTTGGCAACACTGGTTTTGACAGCTGACGTGTGTTTAGTACCTTGTGTCACTGTCAAACAGCTTCAGTTTGGTTTGCAATTTAACCATGCATCCCGAAAAAGTCACTGTTTGGTGCGGTTTATGGGCCAGCGGCATTATTGGGCCATATTTCTTCAAAGATGATGCGAATCGCAGCGTTACTGTCAATGGTGAACGCTACCGAGCGATGATAAAAAACTTTTTTTTGCCCGAAATGGAAGTTCTTGACTTGCATGATATGTGGTTTCAACAAGACGGTGCCACATGCCACACAGCACGCGAAACAATGGCGCAATTGCGAGGCGAGTTTGGTGAACAGTTAATTTCACGTTTCGGGCCGGTCAATTGGCCGCCTAGATCGTGTGATTTGACACCATTAGACCATTTTTTGTGGGGGTATGTCAAGGCTAATGTCTATAGGGACAAGCCCGCTTCGATTGACGCACTGGAAGCCAACATCCATGCATTCATTCGTGAGATACCGGCCGATATGTGTGAAAGAGTATGCCAAAATTGGACTCAGCGGATGGGCTACCTGAGACGCAGCCGCGGTCAACATTTGCATGAAATTATCTTTAAACATTAAATTGCAAGGTTCAAACTATCGATTCAAATAAATATTTCATTCATTTTTTCGAATTTTTTGTGTTTTTTTTTTAAAAAAAAGTTCTAAACCTCTTAAAAAATCACCCATTATATAAAAAGGGAAAGAAAGATGTAAAAAACTACTGTAAAAATACACTTATTTAAGAATTTTTATTGCCGACTGACAGACGGCGTAGGCCATGTCATATAATGAAAGCTAAACAAAACCATTGTAAATTTCATGAAATAAAAATCATTTAAAAACTAACTAGAACAAATTGTCAAAATTGGCTAGAAAAGTTATAAGGTAAAAATATAAAAAGGAACTTTAGAATTATTACGTAAAACGATTTGAGCTTCTATAATGGATTTTAAGGAACTTTCAAAGTGTTTCAGGGAATTCAAGAGACCCAAAATTGACGTATAGAGGTTACAAACTTTGAAACTAGGTGCAATCAAAATTTTACTTCTTTGTGATGTTGGAAAACTGAATTTATCATATAAATACTCAGGGGTTTTCGATTGGTTAAGTTTGAAAAGGAAGATCAGAGGTTGGAAATCAAGGAATTTGTTCAGGGTCAAATCAAAGACACGATACGCATACCTGGAAACATGGTCAAACCGATTTAGTCCATACATACATAAATGAAGCAATGTTGTTGAAAGTAACTTCCAGCTTACGTTTACTTCTACTTCAGAACAGCAAAAAATAAGGCTACCGAGAAGCAGGACAGGAAGCACAAGAAGCAGTAAGTTTTGTATTTATAGGCAGGCAGCTATAGTAGGGGAGCCCAGGAAGGGATTTTGCGCGTTACTCGAGCGCGTCAGAAAATCATATGGGGTGAAACCTTGCACCCTGTAATGTACTCCTACCATATATGATACCTTAATGTTGGGGCGTTCGTTGAGGGCAGCCCGTCAGATTAGTAAAAAAAAAACTCGATCCTCAGAAAAACTCTAGCGCGTCAGATTAAGAGTTATAAGTTGATTACATCCAGAAAAGTGTATATTTCAATAATCTGACAATTGAGCGGGGCCTAAGTAAGTATAGGGAAGTCACAAAGATGTAAAAAAAAATTGACATTTTGAAATACTTGAGCGCGATTAATTTTTTTTTTATTTTGAAGGTAATCTTATCAGGATTACGGAAAACATATACATGCTTATTTTGACATTCTATTCGAATGAAAGTTTAGTCGAATTCGAAAGAAGTGCATTTTGAGACTCGAATGATTCGAAATTTTACGTGTTTAACATTCGAATCTTTCGAGTCTCAAAATGCAGTTCTTTCGAATTCGACTAAACTTTCATTCGAATAGAATGTCAAAATAAGCATGAATATCTGACATTTTGCTTTGGGCGATTTATAAAATCGTCAATAAAAGGTATTATATATGATGGCCAATATCTCGATATTGATATTAGCAGCTTGGTCCAAAAGACTTTTTTTGTAGGAAACTAAATTCTCTACAAGTTTGTAATTTATAATTTTTCCATAGCTTTTGTTATTTACGAGATAACTGCGAAAGAACGTGAATTTTATGGAAAAATTTGGTTTAGTGGCCCGTACCACCTGGCCGGTATGAGTAACGACTTTGCCAAAAAGAACGTTTTTGTAGAGCGTTCAATTTAGAGAAAAAAAAACATCTTCGGTTAAAACGATCCCATGAAATGCCGCTGAGCTATAGAAATTTAAAAATAAAAAATCAGAGTTTCCGTGTATTTTCAATGGGAAATCTTCACACCTCTTGATCGAGCGCTTAAAATTAATATTAAGGGCTCAAACTTTCAATGGTTTTTTTTTAGTATTTTCAACAAAATTTCAACTCAAAATTTGTAAATACATAACATGTGTACACATTTTTTTATTGCATCCAGTAATAAAAAATAGAAATAACAAATAATTGTTACTTTCAAATTGTCAGACTAAGAGTACGCCCCCATATAATTGTCAGACTATCATCCTGGAGGACGAAGACATCAAGTTGATCACTCTGTATAAAAATCTCATCGCTCGTCGCCCCACTAAAATGGAAAACTGCTGTACACTTTTTTTCGTTTTAGAACGTAAACTTCACAATCCAATAAGTCCCCATGACGCTTTAGTAACTGCAAATTTAGCATCCTGGGCTCCCCTACTACTACCAGTCAGTGGTGTGTATTACTCTCAAAGCTGCATAGCTTTGTACCTTTTCAACATAATTAAGCTACTTAACTACTTAGTTCGATGTAAGGAAAATATGAAATATCAAGTGCTCTATTACTGACTTCAATGGCTTAAAATTTTATAGAGTTAAGCTTTAAGAGGTTCTGATTTGACCACTCAACAACAGGCAGTTGGTCTTCATTAATCCTAGTAGTAGTAGCATCATCAATCATTCCAATTCGATAGATCATTAATAAAAAGAGTGAAGAAGAGTGGCCTAGTCGAAAACCACATTGAAAGGGTGAAAGTAATCGGCAAGAGTTAAGAAAAGATGAAATCTGCTGGCCTACAATCTTTTCGAAAACTTTTTTTGCCTCATTAAGAGTCAAAGAGTCACTTTTTCTTTAAGTAATCAATGCTGTTATTAATTTTGATTCAAACACAGAAAACCGAACGAGATTTGTTCTTAGTTTTTTCTTTTTTCTTGCTCATTGCAATTCATATCTTATACTCCTCAAATATTATAAAACAAGTCGAAAGTTGAGAAAAGTTTATTGACTAGAATTTAAAGTTATATCTTTTCCCTACGAACTCATTGCAAAATTTTGCCATTGTTCTCATACAGAACAATGATAAAAAAAATTGAAAAAATTAACAATGAAATCATTGTGTTTTCATAATTTGTATGTGAACAAATTAAATCTTTATAAATACGGGTTTGCTGCACTTGCGTGTAGTGATATGAACTCTCATGAATAGTTTCTTGCAGTTATTCTATTCATTCCGTTACATTCTATCATCTCTGGCAGTGAAGCCGGTAAGAAAACAATAGCATAGACTTAAGTACCTACATTGTCACATTTCTGCATTCATCAAAAAGAGAACAGGGAGCTACAGTTTTTTCCTTACTACTATTTACTTTAGATATATGGTTTGTCAGTTTAAAATTAAAATTCTTATTACATTAAAAAGCCATAAGCGTGACACACAAAATCGCCTTAATTCGCCACAAAATTTGAAGATATCTTTCAAACGAACCCTAAACTTCATAGGTGGCCGAAATTCCCCATAACTTTTCTGATTCAACAGCCTCTAACAGCAAAGAATTCTAAAAACACACAAAGCTCCACGTCCACATGCCATTATTCATACTCATCTTAGACTTTCAGGTAGGTAGATACTTAGGTATCTGCTCGTACAAAGAGGTTTACTTCTTAATTAGTTTGTTTCATCATTTGAAGTTTGAACTACTTTGTATATGTGAAACTGGTTACTTTTTGATCGCATGAGGGGTTTGCTTTCTTAACCGGAAAGTGTTGTTTGGGTCTAGGGCTCTTCTATAATTTGACTCTTATGGGTCTTGTACCACAACAAAGACTCATTTTGAGCTGAAGTGGCATAAAGTTGATTTGGTTTTCCCCTTTCCAAATCCACCAGTCAGTGACTTATAAGCAAAGCTTAATTTTTTCGGAAATTGGCAAACTTTTTTTTACCAAACAAGAATGAAAAAATGTTTGTGGTAATTGCATTTAATCTCAATACAGACTAACTTGAACCATAAATCACTTCGAGAAATGAGCTTCTGATAACGAGAAACTTTTCTGTTGATAAGGTTGGGAGTTTTGTGTGTTGACCACATTACTCATTTTCTCTAATCGCTTTCCTGTTGAAGTACTGCAAGTCATAAATCTTTTTTTTGTCGTGATCGTTAAAAACAATTGCAATGTTTGTAGGTAGATAACAAAAACTGCAAATATAAATTGCTGTCGTCTTTCTTTGTGGTTTCTGTTTCTTTTGCTCAAGCATTGTATACTTTTTCACTTGACATTTATTCGAATCTGATACGATGTTTCAATTTCAGATCGCTCCGAAACGTCTTCTGAAATGTTTCTGCGGCTGTGGGGATCTAACGGAAGACGAAGTCAAGCGAATATATCGCTTGAATGCACAAGAAACCCTGATAAACCAACAAGCCGCGAAATTACTGAGGAAGCATATGGAACTCAATCGAAAAGGTGACAAATCATTAGCCGAACAAATGCTGGACATTTATGAAAAAAGCGAGGAGTATCTGAGAGACTTTCGGCTATTAACAGAAGACGAGCTGGAAGAGCTCGGTGATTTGGGCCTGCCATATCATATGGAAAAAGAACTCCTTGCGAATATACAAACAGGAGAAAAGTCCAATATCGAAAGGTGCCTTCTACGTATACAAGGAGAATGTCGCAACGATATCGAAGCTAGTGAAGAGTATTCCAAATACAAAGATGCCATTCTTATAAAGCTGAAAAATGTTGGCAAACGTAGATAGTCTTAGTTTTTAATTGTACAGAAATGTAAATGCTTTACCTCCATTAATTTGCGCTTATATATGTACGTGTTCACCATTCACATCACAAAGTCTCACTGCGCATCAGTGCTTACTTAATACTACGAGTATAAATGTTCAGGATATAAAATTTGTTCCTTAAAATGTTTCCCTTTGTCACAAAGGTGTCGAGTACCTTAACTATTTTTGTATCTTAACCATACTTTGATATGAAAGCTGAATAAAATGTAGTCAATCGACAATTTTTCTTAAGTTCATTAGAGTCCTTAAAATAAAGAATTTTATTTTAAATAAAAGAAACCGAATAAAATGTTCTTATTTTTAATATTATAACAAGGAGCTCTTGAGAAGAAAAAACATTATGTGAAAGCACTTTATCTAGCATAGGTGTTGGTAGATATTTATAAGCTACTTCTTGCAATTTGTATCCGCAAACTTTGTCAGAAGGAGTATTTGTATTTGTTTAGTTCAGAAAAATTGTGTAAATAAGCTAGAAGAAGATGTCTTCCCTTTATTAACCCTTTGTATGCATAGGGACTGCATTGATATTTTCAGTTTTTTAATAGTAAACAAAGTTTCTATCCTAATAACCCCTTGGATATGTTTACCTCTTTCACAAGCTATTGAGAACTTGTTAAAAAATTTTATCAGTAGGAACAAATTCCGTGGCAAACCACGTGAGCGTGTATGATGCTTCCTTTTTGACAATTGTAGTCCCAAATGCGCCTTGTAGTAGAGGCCAATGTTTCAATATTTTACTTCACCGTATTTTGTTTTATAAAGTATGTAAACTTTGTTTAATTTTTTTGTTTAGAAAATAAACGAAAATTAAACTCTTAATTCATAGCACGTTACCATACTGAGAGTTGTTTTGTTTGCTTAACTTGTCGTGACTATACTAATTGAAGCATCACTCTTCTGTGTAGTGTAGCTCGAATACATTTGGAGTGAACTACAAAGCTGTGAATGTTGTTTTCTTAATCTCGGATTGTACAAATGTTAGATTATGGAAGTATCATTTGCCCCCTTTGAAACTTGCTACTGAGAAGTAGATAGGCGATAGCACATTGCAAATCTTGGGTGTGAGTGATAACATAAAATTATTTTTATATTTGGATAAGTATTTGAATTGTATTGTGAATAAAATATCAAAGTCTAAATACGATTACGTAAAGAAAGGGAAGAAACTATGAACAGGCACAGTTTTTGAGTGGGTCATTAGTTTTTAGGACCCTCTACAACGTCACAAGTGTCCTAACTGATCTGATGACTGCTAATTCAGTTAAATAGGACAAGATGCCATGAATCATGGTTTATAAAGTTTGGGATTGTCAGCGAGTTTTGAAGTGGAAAATATTTTCATTTTTATTTTCTTTTTACATAAATAAAATTTTTATATCTGCTTACCCACCTTATAGTCTATTGATTATGTCGTAAAAAAGGGTATATAAAGGAACTCGAAAAAGAGCGGATTTTTATTGCATGAATCGATTAATGGGCTGGTTATTAAGCACGAACCGAAAGTGCTATTAAATTAGAGGGTGCAAATCGGAGATATGGGTTCTAAACCATCTTCATTCGTTTTTTCAATAAAACTTGAAAACGGAGCAAAATTTTGATGCAAAAAAAGGACGTTTTTGTAGAGAACAAATTTTCCCATCAAAAATCACCTTTCGAATAATTGTAAAAAAAAGTTTTTTATCCAAAACGTTAAGATTCCCGACGAAAAAAAGTCAAAATTTCTCAATTTTTTGGTTTTGTCAGTTTTTTAATGGCATTTCTTTCTGGTTGCAGATAGGTATAGGCATTGCTTCATAAAAAAGAAAGTTAATCAAATTTTCTTTTAAATGATATATCAGAAAACTTTCTGCGTTTGAAATTCACCGAAATATTACCACTTAATCATATGTCGAATTCCTTTACAAAAAAAAATTTACTGCAGTCGACTGCAGTCAATTTTTTTTTTTCAAAGGAATTTATTTAAGAGGAAAAAAAAATCGACTGCAGCCGATCTCTTTTTTGAGACGGATTTGCACACAGATTTTCACACACACAAGACACAACAATTTTTACAGATCGAAAACGGCAAACGAAAACATCAGCATATGAAAAAAATTAAGGAAGCAGGACGGTTTTGCATTTAGTGGTGAATTTGGAAAACATTTTTTAAACATATAAAAATTGTGTGCTTAACAATATGAATGTAATTGTTTTGTTCTTTGGTGCTTGTTTTTCGTTCAGTTGGACACACACACATTCATAAAAAAAATCGCTACTTTTTTAATTTCCTAAATACCCAAAAAAGAATCGAATTTAGTAGCGACTGCAGTCGACTGCAAGTTGGTGAAAGGAAATCGACAATAGAAATTTACCGTTATTTTTCATCCTTTTTATACTGACTGCATTTATTCTTATTTTGAGGAAATGTAAAAAGTGTTTTAACTGTTAAAAATTTTTACTTATCTTTTCATTTATTAGGAAAAAAAATATTTTTTACTCGATGGAAAAGTATTTTATAGTATATAAAAAAAATGCTATATGTATATTAAATTTTTTTTTTTTACTTAGCAATTTAAGTGTTTTATCCTTGTGCTATTATAATTCTTGAGTAAAATTTCAAAGGTCTACATCGACATCAACATCTACATCTTCAAAAATTTCATTTTCTGCAATATCGGCGGCTACTTGCCATTATCGCACCTTCTAATTTAATAGCACTTTCGGTTTTTTCTCCAAAATTAAGCCATTAAACGATTCATGCAATAAAAATCCGCCCTTTTTCGAGTTCCTTAAGAAATGACATAATCAATAGACTATTAGCTTTCTTATTAGAGTCGTATTCGTCACTACAACCCCAACTTTTGTTTCATTTTCGGATGTTAAGAAAAAAGCAAGCTTAAGAGAGAGAGAAGAAAGAGAATTGAGAAATTTTTACTTTTTAAAGTAGCCAAATTAAAATTAACAAAAGCAACACGGTATGTTTTTATAAATTAAATGAAGGTTAAAGCAGAAGAGCCAAAGAGTGTACAGTCAACTGTATGCATGGCACGTTTTAGGAGAATCTATGTCGGTAGTGGAATGATAAGCAGCTTTCAAGTATTTTTAAGAAGGGTTCTTGTTAAAAGATTTGGTTCAATTCACTGATGTTTTAAAAACATAAGGACTGTACTGCACATTTTTGCTGAAATATTAATAATAAATAAAAATTTGCTGTTGACTTATTTCTTCGATCGAATAAATGCGAATCGGGAATTCGATTGAAAAATCATATCGGCCTTGATAAAGAGACACTGGTCAATGTCAAACTCATAGAGGCCGAATGTATATTTCGAGGTGTAATTGGGTTTGGGTGTTATAGTTTCGATTTCTCTTTTTGTTATACCTATTCCCCTGATTATCCAATTCGATGGGGTTTTTAAAGTGTAATTTAAGGGTTGTCATTCGGCTGGCTTGGCGGATTGTGTTTTCGATAGGCGAAAATAAAAAACAAAAAAGTCTGAAAATAAATAAAATATGATTTATGAATAAACACACGAGACGAGTAGTAAATATAGAGGCGAAGATATGCTTCGTAAAAGTTTTCTTATTCGCTGTAACTATGATGATTCTTGTAATTTTTCCCTTTTTGTATAAATAAATTCTATAATCGAATCCATGTTGGTTTAGTTCGTCATTTGAAATGATTTCATGAAACAATAAAAATGGTTTTAATAAACAATACAATTCAATCAATGAAAGAAAGCAAAAAAAAAAATATTTCCTGGAAACTAGTCAAATAACTGGAAATATGAAAAGAATTATTTTCGACTCGCCTTGAATTTTATAATTGCCTAAATTGAAGCTATACATAGTTGTTTTGAATTATATCGTTTTTCATTGACGAAAAGAGTTACTCCTTTTGCAAAAAGATTTACTCCTTTCCCATTTTCCATGTTTCATTGAAAAAAAGAGTAGATCTGGAGTAACTCTAAACGCCAAAGATCTACTCCCATTTGGATGGGAGATCTACTCTGAATTCATGCACACATGCAAAATCATTTGTTCTGTCAAACTTTAAATGGAAAATAATTTGTTTATTTTCAATTTGTTGTGCCAGCGTTGGGTTGAAAAAATTGCTATAAATTATGAGGACACGAGAAAATAAGTTAGAATTCAGTAATCTGCTGAAGAAAACAAGTAACAAAATTTGAAAATATGAATTCCTATTTGTGAACATCAATTTAACCGCCAATACCAGCAAAAAAACTAAAAAAAATGTTCCATTGAAAGGAGTAGTTCTCGATTTGAGAGTAAATCTTTCAATGAAAAACGCTATTAGATATCGTCTTCTAGATTCGCTTCGATCATAATAGGTCTTCAGTTTTCTTTATAATACAGTCTGCAGAAATGGTCTTATCAGATCAGTAATGAAATGACCAATGACTGCAATTGAGTGTTTTTGGAGAACTCTTTTCTACCAAATGATAAACGACTTCCCCTATAATTTTTTTGCGGTGTGTAATGCCAGTGAAAAAACATTTGTTACTTACTGGAGATCAAAATCCGGTCTCGCAGGTAGTGTTTCGACGGATACTCAGGTACAGGATACTCAGATTGCTTCCGCAAACAGTTGTGAAATATTAAAGCTCATCTTTTGAAAACAGAAACGCATGCAAAATGTCGTAAATTTGTTTTGACTCTGATATTGAAATATATTTCAGTTCAGATCTCAACTCGCATTACGGAATGTCTTTGCTGGTGCTAATTTATTTGAAAATGCACTCGACATTAGGTCTGTTCCTTGAACTTTCCCCAGGGTTGACCCAGGTTTCCCAGTCCTCAAACACATTACACATCACATATTCCTGTCATTAAAAAAAAATACATGCCATTTGACAGCCCTCAACTCGCCACAGCAAAAAGCTAGGGCGAGTTTGGGGAAAACCTATGGCTCAAAAAACACTCAATTTGACATTCAGGGTGAGTTTAGGTTTCTCAAAAAACGCTTTGTGGCGACCCTAGGGCGACCATAGGGCTTTAACGAACAAACCTATTGCATTTGCAGACCGTTCTGGTTTGCATGAGGCTTAAAACAAACAAGGTAGACAATCCCAAAAATAGTTATAACTATGAATTGTTTACTCTGTACGTATTATACATACTACAATCTAGCAACAACAATTATAATAATTAATATACTCGTTGACGAGTTTTCATCGGTTTTAAAATTTTCCAACTGTTGGAAAATGAAAGTACATGATAACTCAGATGATGCTTCAAATAATCACGTTACTTAAACAAATTGGTATGATAAAAGTTCCACAGCATAATTGATTTCCATTTGGGTATTTAAATGTCAATAATACAAATTTCTTTTCCAGATCGCATCTCGAAGTTTTCTTAAATTGTCTTGCGGAGAATTAAGTGAACTGGAGGTTGGCCGCATCTATAGTCTCAATACCAAAGAAACACTCAACGATCAACCAGCCGCAAAATTATTTCGGCAATATATTGAAACCCACCGCAAGAGTATGAAAGGCAAAGGCAGAGCTGAGAAATTGTTGAATATTTATGAAAAATGCAGAGAATATCTGAGAATCTATCGTCTGCCGACAGATGACGAAATGGAAAAACTTGGAAATTTAGGTCTACCGATTGATTTTGTGCAAGTGCTGAAAATGTGTGCGGAAACAGGAGACAAGCCTAGAATAGAGAGATATCTTATTGAAATACAAGTGGATTGTTGCCAGGGTATTGAAAAAACTGAAGACTTTTGTAAATACAAAGAGCTTTTAGTTGTGAAACTCAATAGCTTTAGAAACTAAAAATTAAATTTTAAGGAGGAAATAACACTGAACTTTTCTTATAGTAGTGCAAAAATAAAATTTATTAGGTACCTACATTAATAATATTTAATTTAATTTAAATTACTTAATAAGGTTAACATAAAACAAAAAACTTAATAAGCAAAGCATCATGAATAGAAATGCAGCCTTATTAACCTCTTTTGTGTTGATGCGTATTGTTTAAAAGTAACTATTTTGAACACGTATACAGATTTTCAATAAAGTATAGCATATAAGTTTTTAGTAAGTTTGTCCGTTTAACTTTACCAAGATTCTACCCAGGGTCCTCTAACAAAAAAAAATTTAGGTTAATCACGTTGCTTTTATGTTTATTGTCGCTTACATGATAGCGATGATCAGCAGACATGCTATAACCAATACGCCATGAGCACCGATGATCCTTGTACGCTAAAAATCTACTTACCTGTTTAATACCACACTCGTTTCGTCAATCGTTGAAATAGCTCATAGTTTGAGTTTGAGTTTCCAAAAAGAAGGTAAAAAAAGAGTAAAATTTTCACAATGTAACGTTTCACAGCAATGCGGCACCCCACGACAAACAAGAAGCAACTTGATGAGCTTAAATGGGATTTTAGAAACTGATTTATCGATTTTAAAAATACTCGTAACATAAGCTATATTCGTTTAAATCACACCGGAAGGGGAACTCAAAAACTCCTGCACCAGTTTCAAATTGTTGTCATTAACATACAGTTGTGTGTGTACATGTGCGAACATATGTTAAGATTGAAGATATTAAACTAAAAAGTACAAACAAAACCCAAACCTGTTAAAAGCAAATAAGGAGTTTTGTTCGAGTTTTGATTTTTCGAGAAACGCTTGGTGGTAAGAGTGACGACCCTAGTGGGTGAATTCGGAGAATAGCGACCAACGCCGATTTCAAAAAAAGCTGGCATTTGGGGCCTTCAATGGGCACGTTCAATGGATATGCTATCCCAGATACCCGGATCTTAGATACCTTCTTGAACGAATAAGATATCTTTTTACAGATTACTGCCCACAACATCTGTAAAATATAAAAATTCAATTTTTGAAAACAGAAAAACATTCAAGATATCGTTGCTAAACCATTGGCTTTTGTTTTTGTTTTTTTAATTCGCATGCCACAAACATTAGCATAGTCACAAAGCTATTTCTATTAAAAAGCTATCTGAAGATATCCGAAAATTCTTAATATCCTTTCTTCCCAAGCGATCTGCTGATGGAAAATCTACTTTCACTTCTTTTAATGTTTGTTTTTTATTTTTGTGTAAGAAAATTCAATACCAGAAACATTTTAGTTGCTAGAAAAATAAAAAAAATTAATTCTAATGGTTGCAATGATATTTTGAGTGTTTTTCTATTTTAAACGATGATTTTAATATTTCACAGTCGCAGTCGGTAGCAATCTGGAAAATGGAGTAGGGTCATGGCACCAGTTTTCGAACACTTGAGCGACTTCAAGGATTGGATGATCAATAAAAAATATTTGCCTTTGACTCAAAATACTACTGTTCTGACTGTTCATTTATTTTCTTAGCAAAACTCAAATACTTTTGTGTCCCGAAGCAATTTTTATCATTATTAGCATCAAAAAATTAAAAAAATGGATAAAACTGAAAAATATATGTTTCTCCTATTTTTGAACACGAGTTGCCTAAAGCAGAACAAAAAGTTTCCTATTTTCGAACAGTATGGGATTTTTCACATGTTAAGGCATAAAATCGAAAATTTAAGAAATTTAGATTTGAAATGTGATTTCCGTTGTTTTTATTTCATTAAAAATAAAATTAAATCAATTTCGGTCGATAATAAAAAGAAAACCATTTTCTTACTACTTTATTCGTTGCTTGTTTGCCATATAATTTTTCCATTTAATAGAGGATATGAACATGGGTCCTCTATCCTTTGCTTCTATTGAGATGCCTTTCTTTTCTTTTATTGCATCCGGACATTTTAAAAACTTTTTAAAGCTCGAGATGGACTGCAATTAAAATTTTTTTTGAGCTTACACGCGTTAAATTAGTGGTGTTTGAAGTGGCTATTCTTGCATCAGGACAGCTTTCCCTAATTGCTGATGTGCTTGGGATGTTTAAATTAAAAAAAAAATTGATACTAAAGCTATTAACATTTATGAATAAGAAGAATTTTATCCAAACCTACAGTTTCGCATATCGTCACAGTATAAAATTGGGTTCATGGCATCTCCAAATATGCCATTGTCCTTAATCGAGTCTGTATTGTTTTTAACGGGTAAGATAGGGTCGACGTCATCAAGCATTTGTCTGTCCGCTTCCGCAATCGCCACTTCCGCATCTTCTAATATCTGCTCCAGGCCCATAGGGCACCTTTCGAATTCCAATGCATCAGGAACTTCAAGAGGTTGAAGACTGATTTTGAATTAATGTTCAAAATCAAACACCTTAGTGGTAAATACGTTTGGACAACAAAACTTTCTTTGTACTGGTGAGATCACATAGTGCTGAATTATTTTCATCGGTTTTAACCAATTTTTCTAAATTAATAGGAATAGTAAGAGAATAGAAAACCATATATTCACTAGTTTGCTATAATCGAACACCAAGAAAATTGATATTCGAAAAATGGAACACTAAATACAATTGTGTTTTTTTATATAAGTAAATGATAGCAATATATTATTTCTGATAAATCCCGGTACTAAACCGATGAAAAACAATTTCAATTGAGAATAAAAAGTTAAGTTAGCATGTGCTTTTTCCCTGTTCGAGAATAGGAAACTCATTTTTACATAGTTGCCTATTCCGAACACAACTGTGTTCATAATCATAAGCAATTCCTCTAATATAAGTTTCCTCCGTTCGTTGAATTTTCTCCAGGGTTGACCCAAGTTTTCTTGACAACCCTATGAGTTGTCAAAAAAACCTGGGTTAATTATGGGTTATTAGTGAGCATATGCGGAAAGTGAAAAGGGAATATGAGGGCACACATATATAGTCCTTTCAAGGTTGAGGTTGTTTTTGGTGTTTCAAGGTTGAAACACCAAAAACAACGAAAATATCGGCAAGCTTCCCGGCTTTGGATTGTTCCGTGTCTGAAGCCAACTTAATAAGGAGGTTTTGGTCAGCTTTCCTTTTTGTTTATTCGCGAATCTGTCTGAACATTTTATGATATTGCAAAACAATTTTATATATAGATAGATGTAATAGAATAAATACATATGCTTTTTTTGTAATTCACTATCAAAATTATTTATTATTTATTTTATATTTCAACCGGTTTAAAATTCCTTATTTTCTTCTTGATTTTCCAGTATTTTAAAAAATTTGTTGTTCCAATTATCCTTTTAATGGTAATAGGTAGAGAGTTCCATCTAGTCATGCAAAACTACAAGCAATTTATTTTGAGAGTGAGAATCAAATTTGCAATAGACTAGACTTGCGTAGTCGATTAATGGCACGAGCAACGTTTTTATTAAAACCATAACTTTGTATTTACAATAGTAACGGTAGAAAATGGTCAAATCCTATGTACAGTGGTGGCCAAACAATTAGAAACGGCACCCCAAACCATTATGTCTCCTCCTCCATGTTTCACGGTCTTCAGCGTGTATTTTGGGTCTATAATTATTTTTTCTGAGGACGTTTAAAGTACACTTTACCGTCTGACCCAAAACAATTTGAATTAAGATTCATCACTCCATACACAATGGTTTTGGATGCATTTTCTTGGAGTGGTGTTGGTTTTGGTTGGTGTTGGGGTATTAAGGATAAACGGTCAAATGGATCAACACGTTTATAAAGGCATACTGGAGAGTGTGATAGAGCCTTTTTCATTTCCATACATGCCCATCAGTTATGTTTTTCAGCAGGACAACGACCCAAAACATACTGCATACTTGTAAAGCAGTGGTTTGCGGGTACAAAAACCAGTGTTTTGGACTGACCCGCGCAAAGTCCGGGCCTGAATCCGATTTAGAACTTATGGGCAGACGTCGAGAGAGGATTAAAGTCCAAAAATTCTAAAGATTCGGACGAGTTTTCAAAAATATTAAGGAGGTCTGGGACGGTATAGCACCAACAAGATATAGCGCTTTGGTTGAAAGTATGAAAAGAAGTTTGGCTGCGGTTATACAAAGTAATAAATTCCCTACAAAATATTAATACTTACTCTATGTTAAACTTAAGATTTCTAGTGAAATACAATTTTTAATGTTCTGTTTCTAATTGTATGGCCACACAAAATTTGAGTTAAATACATGTTTAGTTTTTTGTATTTGATACTAGCTGAGCCACCCGGCGTTGCTCGGGTCTGTAGTTTTAAAGTTCCCGTTCTCATTTTTCCGCTTAAGTGGGAACTTGGGGATGAAAAATAATCGTTTTTACTTTGGGATTATGTAGCATCCCAATGACGAAAGAATTTTTGAAATCTGTCCAGTAGATTCTAGGTTTCCGTTCCCAGCCCCCGTTCCTGTGGGAATCTTCAATTACCGTGGAAATATGTGAAATATAAGTCTATGTCACTGAGGGATAAGGTAACATCGTAGAGTTGAAAGAATTTTTGAAATCGATGAAATAGCTTTACGGATGGAATATAATCTAAATTACTAACTGAGGGGTAGCAATCTTAATGCAGGAAGGGGAAGGGCTACAGGAATCTGTTCAGTAGTTTCTAAGTTTCCTTTCCCAAACCCGTTCCAGTCGGAATATCCGCGCAATTTTTTAAATTCCGTTCCTGTGGGAATATGGGGAACAAACCTTGACAGGAACCACTTATAAGTAATTGTGACTGAGGGATAATGTAACATCTTAGAGTTGAAAGAATTTTTGAAATCGGTCAAGCAACTTTAAGGTTTCGGTTCTCGTTCCCGTTTCTGTTCCCGTGGGATTAATGGGATGAAATATAACCTGAATTACTGATGGAGGGGGATAATATAGCACCCCTAATGCTGGAATCGTTATAGAAACCTGTTTAGTAGTTTCTAAGTTTCCGTTCTCAAACCCGTTCCTGTGGGAATATCAATTTTTATTGTCATAAGAACCTTCTCCTGACAATAGCAAACACAACAAAAAAAGAATTGGCCAAATTGGTCCAGGCGTTGTTGAGTTATGCGCTTACCAACACATTTTGCGATTCATTTTTATATATAAGATTGTCTAGCTTTTTTCTCGTATTAATTATTTAATTTGTACTCTTACTCATGGGCTACAAATTAAACCTCTTTTCAAGTTATGCATACTTATATTACTATATATGGGTGCCGTTTCTAGTTGTGTGGCCACCACTGTAGTTCAGAGTATACTCTTGCAACTATATGATTTATATGACTTTCAGTTGTCTGTTGATTTTGAAACCAAGACTTGTAACGCTGTCAAAAAACAAAGCTGGAATGAACACAGGAAAACAGGAGGTTATCGTGATGATCGTTCAACAAGCTTTTAGGAAATTGCGACAAGCTAAGACATCTCTGGATTAAGATAAAAACCATTGTTAAGTGACCATTTGAAAATTGCCATTAGATCTTCATTGATTCTTCATATTAAATACTCTTCAAGAGGCCGTACGTTTAACATCATCTGCATACAGATGTACAAGAACATTTGAAGATACGTTTGGGATGCCTTCAAAAATTTAATTTATCCTTACGTTCCTGTAAGAGATTTTCACCTATGATGGCTCCATCGTCTTTAAAGAAAAGTTGATGTACTTTGGTATTCTAAGCTTTATCATCCAGGTATTCAAGGTTAGGTTTGGTTAGGTTACAATGGCTGTCAGGAATACACCTGACACACTTAGACCAATACTAGGTCCATTGTGATACCATAGAAATTATGCGAGGGAGTACCTCATTTAACAAAACCATTTGGAGCTTTTAATAAAGCGAAGGAGATGCAGGGGATCTGTGTTTGCCAGATCGCTTGGATCATCGAGAAAATATTTCCCCAGATGCCGCTTTCTTTTAAAAGAGAGTGCAGGACATGAGCAGAGGAGGTGTGGGATTGTCTCCTCCTCCTCCTCATCTAAGCAACTTCTGCAGAAGTCATTAGAGGGAACGCCAAGTCTTATGGCGTGTCTTCCTATCAGACAATGTCCTGTAATGACATTGATTACGGAGCTAACTTGCAATCTGGCAATGGATAACAAATGTCTTGTGCGTTTTGGATCTAGTCCTGGCCATATCCGTTTTGTTGCCATGCACGTGGTGATATTGTTCCACCTGTGATTTGTTCTATCCATTGCCTCTTGCTTTAGCATAAGTTTACATGTAGCGATTGGTATACCAATATTCAACCTGCTGGTTGAGATCGGTAGAACGGTTCCTTCTCTGGCGAGTTCATCGGCCTTGCAGTACCCACGATATCTCTGTGCCCCGGCACCCAAAAAAGGTGAATATTGAACTGTTCGGCCATCTCCTTAAGATATAAGCGACAATTAAGGGTATTCAAGGACTTTATAAAGAAAAGAGCACTTGGTCTACAACTACTGTGAATTAAAATGCTTCAGTGAGTTTAGTTGGACTTCTAACCTTCGTTTCAGGTAGTAAAGGACTGTAATAAAGAGCAAATGACTCAAGCCGCTTGCTTGATGTACACCTACTGTGACATGGAATGCGTCATATTTTCAACTTCACTTCGTATATATCCTTGATTATTTGTACATAGACCTCTGGAACTATCTGTTGTTTGATCGCCAACTATATTTATTTCTCGCGGTTGCCAATACTTAAACAAATGGAAGCCAAGTTAAAAACAAACATTTTCCAATTCCTCGAAGGTGTTTTGAAATTAAAATCACAAGAATAAATTTTTTTCACTTTTAATAGCTTATAAGGGACTATTATAATGCATTTACCTTGAAACACACATACCTACTACATTAATGTATAAGCAGAAGAAAAACGACATCAAATTTTAAATAACTGTCTACAAATAATTTTCCTTTTAATGTTGTTTGATAATACGATAGATAATATGATACGAAAAAATGCACTCTTTCTTTATTGAGAGTGACTCACTGGTCCCTAGGATTTCTTCCAAGAGTAATACATCTCCATGGGTTTGTTTACCTAAAAAGAAAGAATTAAAATCAGCGGTCAATTAAGTGCGGAGCTACTTATTATTTTCTGCGTTGCCGTTCTTAAAAGAGCGTTAATAAAATTCGAGGAAGTGGAGTTGAACATTGGACAGGCAAAAACAAATGATTATTTATGAATTGGAAAAACGAGAATCACCGGAAAATAGATTCACCTAATTATTTATGATTGTGTTACACGTGGCGTGATGGTTAGCATGTCTGCCTGTTAACCGGGAGGTTCATGGTTCGAATACTCACATCGTCTTTCGCGAGAAATTGCCCTGCGATAGTAAGATTCATTGCCATGAAAAGCGCTTTCTCGATTGGCCGTTCGGAACCGGCAGAAAATTGTGAAGGTTTTCACAAGGCATGGTCATAAGAAATGCGCTAGGCCCCGAGGCTCTTCGCTCTGTTGCGCGACCCTATTTATGATTCAGTTTGAGATATGAGTTCTCCAAATTCATATGTGGAACTATTTCAAATGAACCACGAACGATTTTTAGGAAAAAAAGCTAAAAAGTCACCTGAAAGTTAGTTTACCTCAGATATGCTTTTTTGTAGGTTAGTTGGCTTACCCACAAAACAACTAAAATAGTTTTAAAGAACAGCGTGGAAGCAACGAGCTTCTTATATCCTCAATAGATTATACAAATCTTTAAAAAGAGACTTCACCCTAAGAATGTCCACTCCCAATTCTTTTCATACACCAGTGCTCACTTACCTTCCAGAATTTGTCATTCACTTGATGCAACGTCTGATTGCCACTCAAGATAACCAACTGCTGTGGTTGTGGGGCAATATAAATACAAAAATTGATCATGCGATATGCTTCCGGCAAGTCAGATCCCAAGTCCAGAGTCATACGAGTAGCCAAATACTTGCTCAAGTGATCAACTAAAAGAAAAAAGAATTTTTCTTCGTCCAAACTCAAGAAACTTATAAGCTTACCTGTGGCATTAGCTGTGGTCTTGATGTACCTGACACAATTTTCCTTCAGCGCTTTCATCAATTGATTATCGCCGGCCATTTCGGTCGGGTGTGGCTTGAAGACAAGTTCAATTTCGTCATTTATTCCCAATTCAGATGAGCCCTCTCCTTCGGTATCAATTGTCGAGTCCCCTTCGGTGCGGCAGTCCATTTGGCTGTCGCTTTCCGACTCTTCCGATCGTTCTGAAGTTGGAACAGACATGGCCCGCTTCGGTTTGCTGCTACTGCTATTAGATGGAACTGGAGATGGTGTACTCCGAACAGAAGGGGGATTCGAGGCATTTCGGCTGTCAGAAACCTCATCGTTGACACGATTGTTACACGAAGCACTCGCGCCTACATTTTGTACGTTGTTGTTGCTGCTGTTACTGTTTGATGTATGATGCGAGGAATGTTCTCTATGATCACGGTCACTTTCACCGCCCTTGCGATAGCGTGTTGGTCGATTTTGGGACTGTAACTTGATTCCTTCTTTGATAGAATTCACGAGAGCTTGCTGAGATTGCGTTTGATTGAACTTAGCCATAACTTTCTCCTGAATAGCCTCGTACTCTTCACGACTGGGATAGATCTTTGAAATGAGCAAATCAAAGTTTGGATCTGGGCGGAGTGAACGCTTTGATACCAACTTCTTACGGCAAGTTGGACACTCCTTGTTACCTGAACGTAGAGCTGTAATAATGCAATCAGAGCAGAATCGATGTAAGCACTCTTTTGTGGTCATAGTTTTCTTGAGCATATCCAAACATATTGGGCACATAAGTTCACTGTGTAGACTCCGAGGGGAGACGGCAATTTCAGTGCTGTCTGTGATAATTTCCTGGGGCTTGCGTTGCAATTCGTAGAGAGATAAATCCCAGGTTTTATTCTGTTGCGGCTCCATTGTAGTCATAATAACCCAAAACTGAATTAAACCACTTCAACTGAACTTATTTTGTGAGATTTTTCTTGCAAATTGTTAGTTTTTTTCAATTTTTCTATGTTGATGGATGTCAGAATGAAAACAAAAGTGAAAAACACTGAAGTTGGTGGTGGTTGAGTGCATTCGTTTAGTTGTTTAGAATTACTTAGCAAAAATTTCACTTAGCCGCTGTAACGTATTATTTTATTTTCTAAACAGTTTAAGGTTTGCGTCTGAAATATCAGAAAGCGGTTATTTTTTGAATTGAATAAATTAAAACACAGGCGCTCAAAACCTTTTCAACTAAGACACTGCGTGGAAAAAAATCAAATCAAATTGTTAGCAATGATTTTAATTAATTATTATGATTTTAATTAATTAAATTTAATTTTCATTTTTATCTACACGGTTGTTATTAGCTCTGGCTCCTTAGACAAGTAAAAAAATTTTATAAAATTAAAATTATGTGCAAAAAAATTATTTAAAAGTAAGAAATAAAGGCGGCTTTTTTCAGAGTCTTACTACATACGAACACCACCAATAGTTATGTTAGTCCTGTGATTCGGCAGTCAGGCGGCGATGTGAAATTGGGGTAAGGGTTGACTGGAGGACAGCTGCGAATTTCTACAAATGCTCCAAACGGGTTCCCAAAAAAGTCTTGCATCCCGGACAAAGATACTACTGACGTTTCCTTAGACGTTCAACTTCGGATACAAATCCGCTTCAAATCGATTTTGGAAAACGTTTCGGAGCGAATTGGAGAGTTTATCTGTAAAATCCGTTTCTCCAAATCTCCAATTCACTCCGGATTTTAATTTTGGAGAACGTCATAAACAACTGGTAAAGAATCTACACAGATGATATTTTCCGCTGTACACGGTTTCGTCATGAATGTCGAGGCCAACAAACAATTCCGTAACAGCAGCGTACTAGTCTTAAGAATTATATAGAATGGGTCCATTAAAAAATAAAAACAACAAGAAGAGACTTACTTACTTACTTCGGTGTGAACCTGGGCCTCAAGCTCTCTCCAGTTTCGCACTCTAAGTCGGTTGAGGTCTTCATCCACTTGATTGCGCCACCTAAGACAAGGTCTTCCCCTTCCGCGATTTCCCTGCAATGTGCTTTCGAAAACCCGTCGATCCAGAGCGTTTGGGTCCATCTGCTCTACATGACCCAACCATCGTAGCCTCGCGATGCGTACTCTTCTGGCTATGCCCATGTCGCGGTACAGCTCATACAGCTCGTTGTTGTATCTTCTCATTCAAGATCATTCGGAGAATTTTTCTTTCGAAACGACCAAGGGTTTCCTCATCCGCTTTCGATAAGGTCCATGCCTCCGCGCCGTAAAGCAGGACTGGGATGATTAGGGTCTTATACAAGGTTACCTTGGTTTTACTGGAGAGGGTTTTATTTCTCAATTGCCTTCTTAACCCAAAGAAGCAACTGTGGGCAAGAGTTATTCTCCGTTTGATCTCCGCACTGATGTTGTTGTCCGTGTCTACAGCGGATCCTAGGTAGACGAAGTCCTGTACTACCTCGAAGTTATGTCTGTCTATTGTGACGTTTTGTCCAATTCGTCGATGTTCTGTGTCCTTGTTTGATGACAGCATATACTTCGTTTTGCCCTCATTAACCATCAAACCCATTTTTGCCGCTTCTGTTTCAATACTCGCAAAAGCACCTATGACACATCACGCTTATTTCTTCCCATTACGTCAATATCGTCTACATATGCGAGTAATTGTACAGACTTTTGAAAGATTGTTCCTCTGGTGTTGACGTTGGAGTTTCTTACAATCTTTTCAAGTATGATGTTGAAGAAATCGCATGACAGTTTGTCGCCTTGCCTAAAGCCTTATTCGACATCAAAGGTCTCGGTGAGTTCTTTACCGACCTTGACGGAGCAGCGTGAATTCTCCAAAGTCATCCTGCATAGTCTTACGAGTTCGACATCAAGGCCATCTGCACCTGCAGTCTTATTTGATTTAAGTTTGCATATGGCATGCTTAAATTCTTCTAGGTCGGGAGGACGGCATTCTTGATCATCGTCCAAGCTGAATGGGATCCTCATCGCGGTTAAGCAGTCTGCAGAAGTGATCTTTCCAGATTCTCAGTAGCGACTCGACTGTGACTCTACAACTATGTTTCCCTACTGATCTTCACAGGCTTGAGTTCGGGGTTTGCCACCCTAGCAGGATCCTTTTACCTTTTGGTAAAACTTCCGAATCTCGTTCCTGTAATGGCACCTCTCAATTTCCTCAAACGAGCTCTTCTCATGCTGCTTCTTTTTCTTTTTGAGAAGTCGGTGTTCTTCCCTTCTTTTCTCCTTGTAGATCTCGTTATACTGATCGTAAGCAGCCCTTGTTCGTTGTTGCATCAACATTTGACGTGCTTTTTGTTTGGCTGTATTTGCCTGCCTGCATTCTTCATCAAACCATGGGTTTCGTTTTGGTGGCCGAGTGAGACCCAGAACCTCAGAAGCAGCGGTTCTGATGGCTTCTTGGCATTGCTGCCACTGGTCTTCAATGCTTAATGCTGGCGGCATGGGATTCAAGGATAATTGAAGGGACACTCGATTGGAAAAGGCATTGGTAATCTCTTCCCAATCAACAATTTGTAACCTGAGTTTCAAAATTACCGCGGTAATAATATTACTTTAAATAACTTTGATCATAAGTGGTTTGTAATTGGTTAATTTATGAGCTGTAGTTCTTTACCAGTAAAAAAAAGTCTTAATTTCAACTTTAGTTTAATTCAGGTAAGAATTTGTCTCTAAAACCTGGTTATTTGTGAGCTTCAGTTAGATTTTGGTTCTAAAAAAACTTTTTTTGACAGCGTGGTTCAAATTTAGATTATTTTTAACCACAATGTAACTTTTGATGAATTTTCAGTTAAACAATAACCAGTTTAAGTGGTTAAAAACAAACCATGTTAGAAATTGGTTTCAAAATAACTTATTTTTTTAGTTGCAAAATAACCAGATCTGTTTTTTCGACAGCGTGGTTCATATTTAGATTACTTCTTAACCGCAATGTAACTTTTAATTAATTTTCGGTTAAACAATAACCATGTTTAAGTGGTTAAAAACGTTAGAAATTGGTTTCAAAATAACTTCTATATTTGGCTTCAAAATAACTGTTTTTCATATTAACCAGTTTCCTTTTAGTTCAGTATTCAGTTGAGTGCGTTGCGTCGTCGCGTCGGTCGTGGATCGTGGTATTGTCTATCGTCTCTCGTGTATGTGGTGGTTGAAAACAATATTATAAAAAAGTTTAAAAGTGAAATTTAAAAATTGAAACAATAAATATAATATATTTAATAAATTGAGAAAAGGTAAGCAATTTTTTTCAATTTCGTTAATTTGTAGCAACACAAGTATTTTTTTACTTTTGTTCATAGGTAGCAAGTAAAAAAGTAACCACAGCTGTGTTGTTTGAGTTATTTTTTTACTTGCGTTCATATGGAATGATTAGTAAAATAACTTGAACTGTGTTTTTTCGGTTATTTTTTACTTGTGTTCATATGGAATGACTAGTGAAATAATACTTGAGCTGTTTAATAATAAATATGAAAATCCGATTTTGATATGGTGGTGTTTTTTTTTTTGGTAACAGATTCGAAAATTGGCCACATTTGGTGGGATGAATGCGAACAAAACTATAAGAACCATCGCCAAGCTATTTTTCGATGACAAGCTATTGTCCGAATATTCGTGGCTGGGAACTTCGAATAAAAAAAAGTTTGTTGTCTACAAAAACATATTCGGAGCAGTCGTTGAGGCGGTTAGGGACCGGTTCGCCAACTTCTCCGACATTGATGTTGCAAATTTTTTTAAAACTTACCTTAAGCAGGCTCGTTTTCGCATAAAACTTTTGTAAGTACATTTCTACAAAACTTATAAAAATATTATATTCTTATTATGAGGCGTTTGTTTTTATAAGGGTAAAAGTACTCTTTTGCATGTTTGATTTTTTTTTTCATTTTTTCTTTATCTTACTTATAATGATTATTCTTTAACCAAGTTTTTGTTTTACTTAGATTCTTTTAGTTAGATACATGTACTTGTACTCTTGTGCATATTTAAAAAAAAACATAAATTTTTCTTCTTTTCCACAGGGATGAAAATTACAGACCAACAACAGCAAGAGCAACAGCAACAGCAACAACAACAACAACAACAGCATCAATAGCAATAGCACCAGCAGGACCAACAACATCAGCAATAGCGATAGCACCAGCAGGAGTATCAGCAGGGGCATCAGCAACAGCAACAGCAGTATTATTTATATAATATTATTATTATTATTTATATTAATATTTAGTTTTTAATTCAATTTAAAATTCTAGTTTTAAGTAATATTAAAACTGTTTAGAGTAAGTTATTTTTTAACTATGAATAAATACTGTATAAAAAAGTAATTTTAAAACCATATTTTTTTTATTTACACGGCTATTTACTTTCAGTTGGAAAACGGTTATTTATAAACCAATTTTGGAACCAAATACAGGGTTTTTTCCAAACCCAGTAAAAACCCTACTTTAAAATAAAATTGGTTATTAAAAAACCTAATATATAGGTTACATGGAAACCAAAATAAAACGGTTATTAAAAAGCGGCAAAATAACGCTCGGAAAAAACGTTTTAGAAGCGTTGAATGCGTACCATATAAAAACGGTTAGTTTTTAACTCCAAAAAGTAGTTTTAAACTAACTGCTTTTAACCGGCTTTTAAATAACCACTACAGAACTCAGGTTACAAAGTTACTGACCAAATCGGGTAATGGGAACGTCTCTGGAACGTTTCTGAGACGTCTTTCGAACCGATTTCTAACTTTTCCGGTTAATAACCTCGGGTTATAATCCGGTTAATAAACCGTTTTTTAACCAAAAATTGTTTATTGGGTTGCGATTGTAGCTTTCCGACGTCATATCTTTTCACAGCGTTAGTTCGTGCAGGTCGTGAACACGATATCCTCATTCGTACTTTGGCTACAACAAGGTAGTGGTCCGAGTCAAAGTTGGCCCCTCGGGAAGTTCGGACATCTAGCAGTATAGTACCTATACAACAAGATTTAGCCCCGCAGCAAAATCGATTAGCCTCAGTCCGTTTTCGTAGGTTTTGTCATGGAGGCTATATGCTTACCGATTGTATTTCCAAAGATGTCCTCCTTCCCTAGTTTTGCCTTAAAATCGCCAAGAACGATTTTCACGTCGTGTCTAGGGCTAGGGCACTGCTTATGTTTCTTCGTAGAGCTCGTAGAAACAGTCTTTGGAATTGTCGTCTTTCTCTTCTGTGGGGGCGTGGGCGCATATAAGGCTAATGTTGGCGAATTTAGCCCTGATGCGGATGGTCATTATACGCTCATTAACTGGATTTTGGCTAATCACCTTATCCCTGAGTCTTCCTCTAACGACAAATCCGCACCCAAATAAGCGTTGTTTCTGTTGTCTGTAGCAGTCGCCATAGTAGATGTCACAGTTTTTCATCTTCATTATGCCCGATCCACTCCATCGCACTTCTTGGATGGCGGTTATGTCTGCTTTGTAGCAGTTCAGGGCGTCCGCTAATTCTCCAGCTGCACGTAGTCCGTTAAGAGATCTTACGTTCCACGTGCAGATCCAGAGGTCACTGTCCTTTTTCGTTTTCATTATCGTTATCCGAGGCTGTTTGTTGTTTCGAAACAAGGTCTTTTTTACGTGGTTGGGTAGTTAACCCTACGCACAACTTCCAACCAGGAGGGCCAGGTCCTTTTGGATCCCTTCGGATACAAAGGGCTGGAATATCCAGTGTCAGTACCCTGCTGCAGGGGTGTGAGTGCTGCCGTTGGCTCACCAGGAGCTCATCCGCCACCATATCTACTTTAATACCCTGTCCTAGTATTGAAAGACCCTGAAAGACCTTTAAACGAAATATGTTGGAGTAGCTCTTTCAGGGGTTTCTGCTTTTTTGACTGCTGAAGTCCACCGTTGATTCTGTCATTCGAATTCATCCGCTGGGACATATACGCGAAAGCTCTCGTAGACCACTGAGATTCGTGCAGTCAGTCATTGTTCGCAGAGCAATTATAGTGTTGATCACAATTCTTTTATCCGCATTCCTTTGTCAACACTCGCACTTACTAGTTTAGCAGGTCAGCTCTGGACGGGGCATCCCAGGTCCCAGTGGATACCGCGAGGAAATATGGTAAGCACAATTGACGTGTACTATAAGTTGCAACATCTGGGCGCCGCCAAGTTGGCACCAGTCAGAGTCTACCCGAATAGTACAACGCCCATCCACCAACAAGAAGAGACTGCGACAGTACAAAAAGGAGGGTGGTGACATTGATATCGTTTTTCATTGACTCCTGAGATACTCCTTTTGTGAAAAGATTTACTCTTTTTCTATTTTTCATGTTTCATTAAAAAATAGAGTAGATCCAGAGTAACTCTAAGCGCCACAGATCTACTCCCATTTGGTTAGGAGATCTACTCTGAGTTCACGTACACATACAAAAACATTTGTTCTGTCAGACGTTAAATGGAAAATAATTTGATAATTTCCAATTTATTGTGTCAACGTTATGTTCAAAAAATTGTTGAAAATTATGAAGAAGCGAATAAATAAGTTAGAAATCAGTAATTTGCTGGAAAAAACCAAATTACAAAGTGTGCGTGTGAATCCCTATATGTGAACATCAATTTAACCTGCAATACTAGGAAAAAACTTAAAAACATGTTTCATTGAAAGGAGCAGTTCTCGATTTGAGAGTAATTCTGTCGAATTTCAAAGAAAAACGCTATTACACATAAAGAAGGAATGCAGACTTTTCGTACAAAGCAGACTAAGAGGAAAATATGCTTAGCCACTGATCATGTTAATTCGCGTTGACGCCATAGAAAATTCGAAATGGCTACCATTTTACAGTTATAACAGACTGTGAGAAAAGCTATTTGCGAGTAGTCTTAGACGAATTAAAGTCTAGTTTATTATTAGTTTATTATTAGTATATATAATTAGCGACATTTTGTATTTACAGATTAAAATAGTGGTAAATGTCTAGTTCAAAGTAGCATCGAAGATAACTGATTCAACACGGGTCTCGGAATCACTTCATAACTCTTCAAAGACCGTTATATTTATTTAACTGGAATAGAAGTGAAATCTTTAAAAACTTTCGACCACTGCAGCATTTGGGTTTGGAAAAAAATCGCATTGCCCTAGCGTAGGTCAACCTCGAATCAAGGCATGGATATGGCGGTATACAAATCATTGTAAAAGATTAACAACATGGCATGTATTGCGAATAACGAAACGTGTGGAAAAAACGAAACCCAAGTCAACGAATCGATAATGATATACGAGAATATATCCATCAAAATGCCAAAACGCTAACAAAATGATGATGGCCCTGCTTATGAAATGGATGTTGTCAATGTTTCTGTTGACGGCGTTGTTGTTGCTGATGTTTCCTCTACTGCTGTTTCTCCTACTGCTGTTTCCCCTGTTGCTGTTGATGGTTTGGCTATAGATGATGTTTTTAACGTTAAAGATCGTAGTGCACTACCCCCCGTTGGAGCACTCAATATTTATTACCAAAATGTTGGAGGAGTAAGAACTAGATTAAGTGATTTGTATTTATATTTTGCTTCTCAAGACTATGAAATAATTGTATTAACTGAAACTTGGCTAAATGATAGTCATTTCACATCAGAATTATTTCAAAGCAATCAATATGTTGTTTATAGAAAAGATCGTTGTCCGGTGACAACAAGTTTAGATAGAGGGGGAGGCATAATTGTTGCCATTCATGCAAAGTATGTATCAAGACAAGTTGATCTATTATCTTTAAACATCGACAGAATTTTGGATGTTGATCAACTCATTGTTGTTGTAAGCTTATGTAAAAATGTAAATTTGTTAATAAGCGGAAGTTATATTCCGCCAAGAAGTCCTCTTGAACTTTATAATATTCATTCACAAAACTGCCGATCTATTCTTAATACATTGGGTCCATCTGACCATGCCATTTTTCTTGGAGATTTTAATATAGGAGAAGTAAACTGGAAATTTGATTCAGATGAAAAATGTTTAGTTCCTTTCAATGTAAAAACTGAAGTTGAAATTACTGTTATTGATTTTTTTAGTCAATTTGATATGTTGCAAATGAATTATGTGAAAAATTCGCTTAATCGAATATTGGATTTAGTATTTGTTGATAAAGACTTCGAAGTAAACTTAGGTAAACTTGAATTTCCAGCTGTAGAAAATAAACAGCATCATGTTTGCTTATCAATTAATTGTAAACTTAAGACTTTTATTCCTCTATCCAATCAAAGCATTGTATTTTATGATTACAGAAGGGATAACTTTGATGCAATGAATGAGTTTTTTAATTCAATCGATTGGGCCGCTCTAATTGAAAACCAAGACCTAACTCAATCGTTCTATAACTTCAAATTGTACTTAAAGTATGCATCTGACAGATTTGTTCCCATAAGAACAAAAATTCTTAATTCTAATCCGCCATGGTTTCAAAAGACTATCAAACCTCAAGAATAGAAGAAACAAGTCTTATAAAGTATATAAAAAACATAAAAATAGCGTGATATGCCATCAAAATTATTTAAAGGCTTATAAAGGTTTTGATGTGTTAAATAAGTTTTTGTACAGCAAATATGTTTTAACTGCTGAATCACTGGTTAAAAATAACAGCAAACATTTTTGGAGCTTTATAAATACTAAAAGAAATAACATAGGTTTGCCAAACTGCATGGAATATACTGGATCCACATCTAGTGACATGGACATGCCCACAATATGTAATTTCTTTGCTGATTATTTTGATTTATGACCCCATGAAGCCGATTGATCTTCCAGATTTTTCTTCAGCAAATGTGGTTGATATAGATAGCTTTCATTTTAGCGTGGAAGAAGTGTCAGAAGCACTGAATGCCATAGATGAAAACAAAAGCGAAGGTCCTGACGGTGTTTCTCCAATAGTTGTAAGAAGATGTGCTGCATCACTCGCTATACCATTGTGCAAGATTTTCAATGCCTCTCTAAATACTGGACAGTTTTTAAACGAATGGAAAAAGACTTTTATAACTCCGATTTTCAAATCAGGCTCGAAGCAAAAAGTGTGCAATTACCGGCCGATTTGTAAATTATCGGTTATTCCAAAATTGTTCGAGAAGATTGTGTGTGACAAGATTAATTTTCTTACTAAACAAGTCATGTCTGACTCACAGCATGGATTCGTTCAAGGAAGATTTACAGCCACAAATCTTACGATTTTATGTGACTCAGTTATAAATGGTTTTGTAAAGGGTTGTCAGACCGATATTATATTCACTGATTTTTCCAAGGCGTTCGATGGGGTAAATCATGAAATCTTATTATACAAACTGTCTAAAATAGGATTCAGATCAAATTTTTTAAAGTGGGTTTGTTCATATCTTTTAAATCGACTGCGCAATACGTTAAGATAGGTAAATTTATGTCAAGATGTATTAAGGTTACTTCAAGAGTTCCACAAGGAAGTCACATTGGCCCATTATTGTTCAATTTATTCATAAATGATATGCCAGATATTTTTCACCATTCGAAACATTTGTTGTATGCAGATGATCTAAAAATATTTAAATACATAAACACAGTCCATGACTGTCTTTTGCTCCAGGAAGATTTAACAAAGCTTGCTGAGTGGTGTAAGAAAAATCAAAATTTCTAAATGTGTCCAAATGTGAAAGTTTTATATGTTGCAGGAAAAAGTCGTTTATAGTTTTTGATTACTCTATCAATAGTATAACACTAGAAAAGGTTGGTCAAAAAAAGGACCTAGGAGTTATTTTAGACCCCAAGTTATCTTTCACTCTTCATATTGATTACGTAGTCAGTAAAGTCTTTAAGATGCTAGGTTTTATTAAACGGAATGCAAAAGAGTTCTCAGATCCTTTTACACTGAAAACGCTTTATGTAGCACTTGTTAGGTCTATTCTTGAATATTGTTCCGTGGTATGGAATCCATGTTATAATACACATTCTTATAGAATAGAGAAAATTCAAAAAAGCTTTACGAGATATGCTTTTAATAAGCTGAACTGGCATATTGAAAGGCCTCCATATAATGTCAGGTGCCCACTTTTCGACATAGGAACACTTGAGCTAAGAAGGAAATATTTTTCAATTATGATAATAGCAGATGTCATTAAAGCCCATATAATTGGCCCAAACTTGCTAGAGCGAATTGATTTTTATTCTCCTAGTAGGAGTCTCCGTTTACCTTTTCATTTTCGGGAAACGTTCATGCCTACTAATTACGGTAGGAATGGACCAATAGCTCGTTGCATCAGAGAAACTAACGAAGTAGTCGATCTTATTGACATTTTCAACTATTGTTCTAGGTATTCTTTCAAGAAAAATGTCTTGTTAGTATTGCAAACGCTCTAACATTTATCATTTATTCTACTATCTCTATTATGCTAATTATTGTATTTATTACTATTATCTTATATACTATATTATTATTTTTTTTTTGTAATCTAAATGAGAATATAAATCTCTACTTGATGAAATAAACTAAACTAAACTAAAAAAACGAACGCCAAAAGCAATCTTAAATGACAAAAATAGTCGCAACGTAACGACAACGAGGGATTTTTTTCGAGTATCAAAATTTTGAAAATGACTCCCTCTTCGATAGCTGTGCAAAAATTGGTAAGGAAAAATTTAACACTCTCCGTCTTCTGTTTTGAGTAGTAATTACTTTCGTACTCCATGCCTAATTGAGGATCATTGGTATGACTGAAGTCATCGTAAGTATGCAATAACTTAAAAGTTGCTTAGAACGTGAAGGCAACGCAGGGAAATGCGAAAGAGAAAAACGACCGTGTGAAGTACGTTCCTGCACTTTCGGCGTAACAGGTGTTTTCATGTTGTAAAAAAATTATGACTTTTTACAATGACAGACATGAATACATTGTTTCCACTTCAAGCCTTTTTTGGACATTATTTGGCTAGATTAATTTCTATTCTTGTATTCGACTTTTACTCCCAACGCATCGTAGAGTGCGAACTTTCTTTATTTAAATTGCATTTTTAATATCTCCATACAAATCATAATCAATGAATTCACGCGTTTCTTCTGTTGGTCTAACACAGCGTCTTGTCTTCCTACTTAACGCTTGTACAAATACAAAGTATCCAACCCCCTCCCTTTCCCACGCACACATTATCCAACGATTGAGTCAGACTGTTTAATTGTGTTGTCATGCTTCTACTGACAGAATTTCCACCAACAAAGGAATCATAAGGCCGTACAAAGAGAGGATGCTATGATTAACGGTTGACTGGCTGTTTGATTTCACTAAAATATGGTTAGCACCATCTACGATGAAAGAAGCGTTCTTGCTGCACTACACCGACCATAACAAAACCAAAAGAGAAAAAAGAAAGAAAACATCCCATAAAGAAGCAACCAGGTCTCACCTTGCGAAACCATCACTATTCCATATATTTTCTGGAATGAGAATGACCATGGACCACGGGTGCGTCAGCTTTATTATTGTTTGTTCAATAATCGTGCAGGCAAATACGACATCAATAGGAATCGCTTAAGACATGGCCACAGATGAAGCTATGTGCCAGATCATGGGTTTGTCCGTAAAGAGGATCGTTAAGGAATTTACGTTTACTTAAGTCATTTCAATTTCCATTTTAATATATTTTCATTCCGATCGTGGTCTAGACTAGACGAAGTTCAATAGTATCGAAGAAACGTATTTCTTTTGTTATGGATCCACCTGTTCCAATGGTATTGTATATTGTTAGTAGTTATGGACGACTTCCATGTAAATCGATTCAACTTCATAAATTGTTGGATTCTGAATTTAATGTGAATTGATGACAGGCGCAATCGTTTGAAATAGTCGCATTGACGATAATGGATGTACTCGGCAAACCTTATACGCTTTGTGCAGTGTTCATTTGGAAATGAGAATGGTGTGATGCTTTCAAAAGAGTGACAAAGTGAGTGACTGCGCACTCTTCCGGGTCCTGCCGCCATTCTTATGATTGAAAGTTCTAATGCCAAATGAGTGCTACTCGACGGACTGTTGGAATTCATTAGTTCAATACAAGAATCAAAAAAAAGAAAAGAAAAGAGTTTCGAGATAATGTGTGTCTTGTTTATTGAAGAGCAGTCCCGAACAAACATTCCCAAAAGGAGCACAATTACCGATGGTTGAATAAATGTGTTGAGTGGTTTCTTCGAATTATCTCTGAATTTCTGCTACCACATTCCATCTTCCAATAAAGAAGCTGTAGCTTTGAGGCAAACTTCATTTGGTCACGTTTCTTCATAATTTCTATTCACACAACAATCAATACAGCCTCACACCAAACCGCAAATGAATTTAATGGCGTGTGCAATTGATCCTCATCCTCAGGTAAAGGCGCCTACTATGTACTTATGATTTTGTAAGAAAATTGATAGGCAAATTCTAAGCACACCCAAGCGCGTAGCCTTTTACAGATTCCGCGTCCATTTTTATTCAAAGATGCCTATGGGCTTCTCTCATTATTGGGAAAACATGTCACGTTTAAAAAGTAAGATATGATTTTTCGTGCAGCACGATCTTTACAGAACAGTTGTTTAAGTAGCAAATCAACAATGAGTTTCTTTAAGTACTTAAATGAAATTTCAAACTCCACTTTAGGTTATGAGACTTAAAATGCCTTGCAATCTACTATCGTTTCGCCTGATAAAACAATATGTTGACTTTAATAACAAAAAGGAATCCTTCGATGTTCGTTCTGATTTGAGTAAATGAAATTTAAGGTAGTAAAGAGCCAGAACCACAGTCTAACGCTGGAAACTCATTTTCCACTCAATTATAGATATCAATCAATTTTCAAATCTCCAAATTATCACTCGACATAGCGGATATGCTCATTTGGTATGTTGGATGGACATGTGACCATTCCAATCGAATTGTAGCGAAAATCAAAGTTGGCCAAACGCAAAGTTAGAACATCATTAGCACTGGAAGAGTGCATCTATAGCATCATGGTAAATTTGGTTGACGGTTGTTTGATCTTAAGGATCGCCATGTACCTCTTTGTATTTTAATTGAGATGCGGGATGAGTGTGCTACAGAAGACAAGATCGCTTGAGTCCGTTTTCAGAGCTTTAGTCATGCCATGCTTACCGAATGTGTTTGGTTTAGAACAAAGATCTCCAAAGATGATTTGCGATCAGCCTTCCTATCTATTGAAAGTCAAAATAGCCCGATTGCCACTGGGCAATAGTGTGGATGCACCTCAAGACATTGCTTATATGTTTCTTCGAGAAGCTCGTGAAGTCATGAAGTCGTTTCTTGGATTTACCGCCTTTCTCTTCTATGGGGCGCGGCATGGGTGAATATCAATCTAATGTTGGCTATTTTGGACACGATGCGGATTGTCATAGTACGCTGACTGATCAGATTCTCTCTAACGTCGAATCCGCCTCAAATAAGCGTTGCTCTTGTTGTCTTTAACAGTCGCAGCATTTCATCTTCTTTGTGCCCGACCCATTCCATCGCACTTCATGTTTAGCGGTTGTATGTTGTATCTGATTTGCAGCTAGGACCTAGGACTTCAGCTGCAAGTATTCCAATAAAGAATTTTACGATCTAAGTCCAGATTCGGAGATCATTTCTCTTTGTTGGCTTGCTAGGGTCGTCAACGGTGAAATCATTATTGTTATTCGATGCTCTTTGCTGCTTCGGAACCATTGAGGTCCTATTGGAATTCTCTTGGACATAAAAGGTTCTCTGTCAGTACTTTGCTGCAAAGGTTTGAGAGCTAACGTTGGCTTGCCAGGAGCTCATCCGCCAACATCCCTATTTCAATACTCGGGGTTAGTATTGAAAGAACATGAAAGACATTTGTTGTGCCCGTGGCTTAACGGGTAGCATGTCTTCTTGTTACATAGAAGGTTCGTGGTTCGAGTGCCAGAAACATAAAAAAAAAATTTCAAGGAAACCGCCTTTTGCTACAGTTTGGCAAGGCCTTCGAGAGTAATTACACACTCCCATGAATGATGGCCAACACCCGCACTTACTATATGTAGTTTGGCAAGTAACGTACGGTCGGAGGAGGTAAGTACTCAGTGGCTACCGCGAGGAGGAATGATAAGCGTAATTGACGTGTACTATAAGTTGCAACATCTGGGCGACGGCCTCCAATTTGACACCATTCAGAGCCTTCCCGAATAGCACACGCAAAACCATCAATACACTTAAATTAAAAAAAGAAAGAAAGAAAAGTGAGGTTTCAAATGAAAGCATGTCAAAAGATACAATCATTGATGCAGAACAATTATATTTCTTGAAGTTTTTAAACTTTCGGGTGTTCCCTCACATAAAATTCAAATTTATAGTCAGCGCGTTTTTAAGAGAAAGTGGCCGCTCTTGTTAAATTTAAAATGGTGTCATTAAATACAAACGATTTATAAACAACACACTAATTAGTGACAATTTAAAACGGACTTGGTTGAGATAAATGTGAACACTGAACAGTACCAACATTTTGACAGTTCGGGCAAATGAAGTGAAATTACAGTCCAAAAAACCAAAAAATTAAAAGAAGCAAACTCGTAGAAATACTTTATTCAGAACAAATATTAGTTCGGAAATAAATCACACAAAATGTCAAGCAAATGAGAAACGTCAGATGAGTAAGAGTAAGGTTTTAAGTATTAAAAATGGTGGTTGTCTGATTTTAAGTTCAGAGTGACTCTAAAAAAGTGTTAAGTTAAAATCAGTTATGAATTATTTCAAGTGTCATTTTAAGCTTGTGCACTAATGTTCATTTTAAGGCGAATTGTCAAAAAAAACCTGTGTTTTGCAGTCCTCAAAAAACACAAAATCGACAAACATCCCTGTCATTTAAACAAAAATAAATGTCATTTGACAGCCTTGTTCATTACCTTAACTCGTCCCAGCAAAAACCTAAGACGAGTTGAGGGCAAACCCAGGGCTCGAAAAACACTCAGTTTGGCATTCAAGGCGAGTTAAAATTTTTCAAAAAACGCTTTGTGGCGACAACAAGGTGACCCCAAGCCTTCAACGAACGAACCTATTGAAACTAAATTTAAAAGGTTTGTTCGTTGAAGCCCTAGGGTCGCCCTGGGGTCGCCACAAAGCGTTTTTTGAGAAACCTAAAGTCGCCCTGAATGTCAAATTAAGTGTTTTTTGAGCCCTAAGGTTGACCTGGGTTTTCCCTCAACTCGCCACAGGTTTTTGTTGTGGCGATTTGAGGGCTGTCAAATGGCATGTGTTTTTATTCAAATGACAAGGATGTGTGGTGATTTTGTGGCTAAGCGTTTTTTAAGGACTGGAAAACCCAGGTTTTTTTGACAACTAATAGGGTTGTTAAGAAAACCTGGGTCAACCCTGGGGAAAGTTCAACGAACGAAACTTTTTATAGACGTCAATCGTCGATTGTTTCATTTTTTACTTCGCTTTCAGCGATTGAAGAAAAGCTATTTGAAGCTTTTTTTAAGGCTTTTAAACTCGTTCTTTTTCATTCCTAGAATCCGAAGTCTCAATACAAATCGACTATCTAAACTTAAAGGAATGAAGCTTCAGTTCAACCATTTGACGCTGGCAGAATATACTTAGTGCCACTATTTTGTTGAGTTGACCTACAGTTTGAATTCAAACGTGTTTAATTTACATTCTAACTCAGTTTTGGCGTTACTATCACTTTATAATTTTATTTTATTTCTAATGATGATGATGACAGAGCTAAATTCGCCAACATTAGCCTTATATGCGCCCACGCCCCCACAGAAGAGAAAGACGACGATTCCAAAGACTGTTTCTACGAGCTCCTGGAAGAAACGTATGAGCAGTGCCCTAGACACGACGTGAAAATCGTTCTTGGCGATTTTAACGCAAAGCTAGGGAAGGAGGACATCTTTGGAAACACAATCGGTAAGCATAGCCTCCATGACAAAACCTCCGAAAACGGACTGAGGCTAATCGATTTTGCTGCGGGGCTGAATCTTGTTGTAAGTAGTACGCGCTTCCCGCATCTCAAAATTCATAAAGGTACATGGCGATCCCCAGATCAATTAACCGTCAACCAAATTGACCATGTTGCGATCGACGCAAGGCACTCTTCCAGTGTTCTAGATGTCCGAACTTTCCGAGGGGCCAACTTTGACTCGGACCACTACCTTGTTGTAGCCAAGGTACGAATGAGGATATCTTGTTCACGACCAGCGCGAACTAACGCTGTGAAGAGATATGACGTCGGAAAGCTACAATCGCAAGAGATTGTCAATGCCTTTTCCAATCGAGTGTCCCTTCAATTATCCTTGAATCCCATGCCGCCAGCATTAAACATTGAAGACCAGTGGCAGCAATGCCAAGAAGCCATCAGAACCGCTGCCTCTGAGGTTCTGGGTTTCACTCGGCCACCAAAACGAAACCCATGGTTCGATGAAGAATGCAGGCAGGCAAATGCAGCCAAACAAAGAGCACGACAAATGCTTATGCAAACACGAACAAGGGCTGCTTACGATCAGTATAACGAGATTTACAAGGAGAGAAGAAGGGAAGAACACCGACTTCTGAAAAAGAAAAAGAAGCAGCATGAGAAGCGCCCGTTTGAGGAAATAGAGAGGTGCCATGACAGGAACGAGATTCGGAAGTTTTACCAAAAGGTAAAAAGATCCTGCCAGGGTGGCAAACCCCGAACTCAAGCCTGTAAAGACCAGCAGGGAGACATAGTTATAGAGTCACAGTCGCTACTGAGGATTTGGAAAGATCATTTCTGCAGACTGCTTAACGGCGATGAAGACACAAATTCCGCTGTCAGGCGGATTGCCCCATTCAGCTTGGACGATGATCAAGAATGCCGTCCTCCCGACCTAGAAGAGGTTAAGCTTGCCATATGCAAACTTAAATCAAATAAGACTGCAGGTGCAGATGGCCTCGATGCCGAACTTTTCAAGGCAGCTGGAGACCAGTTGGAAAGGAGCATGCACCAGCTGATCTGCATGATATGGTCGAAAGAAAGCATGCCCGATGAATGGAACCTCAGTATCGTATGCCCGATCCTAAAGAAAGGAGACCCTCACAATTGCGCCAATTACAGAGGGATAAGCCTCCTTAACGTCGCTTATAAGATCTTGTCTGCTGTAATATGTGAACGTCTGAAACCCCACGTCAACAACTTGATAGGTCCTTATCAATGTGGTTTTAGACCAGAGAAGTCCACAATAGACCAAATTTTCACATTACGGCAGATCTTGGAAAAAACCCGAGAACATAATATCGATATTCACCACCTCTTTATCGATTTTAAGGCCGCGTATGACAGTATTTACAGAGACGAGCTGTACAGAGCCATGTCTAGTTTCGGCATCAATGCAAAACTCGTACGACTATGCAGGATGACTTTGGAGAATTCGCGCTGCTCCGTCAAGGTCGGAAAAGAACTCACCGAGACCTTTGATGTCGAAAAAGGCTTTAGGCAAGGCGACAAACTGTCATGCGATTTCTTCAACATCATACTTGAACAGATTGTAAGAAACTCAAACGTCAACACCAGAGGAACAATCTTTCAAAAGTCTGTACAATTACTCGCCTATGCAGACGATATTGACGTAATGGGAAGAAAAAAGCGTGATGTCATAGGTGCTTTTGCGAGTATTGAAACAGAAGCGGCAAAAATGGGTTTGATGGTTAATGAGGGCAAAACGAAGTATATGCTGTCATCAAACAAGGACACAGAACATCGACGAATTGGACAAAACGTCACAATAGACAGACATAACTTCGAGGTAGTACAGGACTTCGTCTACCTAGGATCCGCTGTAGACACGGAAAACAACATCAGTGCGGAGATCAAACGGAGAATAACTCTTGCCAACCGTTGCTTCTTTGGGTTAAGAAGGCAATTGAGAAACAAAACCCTCTCTAGAAAAACCAAGGTTACCTTGTATAAGACCTTAATCATCCCAGTCCTGCTGTACGGCGCGGAAGCATGGACCTTATCGAAAGCGGATGAGGAAACTCTTGGTCGTTTCGAAAGAAAAATTCTCCGAATGATCTTTGGTCCCGTATGCGAAGACAATGTGTGGAGAAGAAGATACAACAACGAGCTGTATGAGCTGTACCGCGACATGGGCATAGCCAGAAGAGTACGCATCGCGAGGCTACGATGGTTGGGCCATGTAGAGCGGATGGACCCAAACGCTCCGGCTCGTCGGGTTTTCGAAAGCACATTGCAGGGAAATCGCGGAAGGGGAAGACCTCGTCTTAGGTGGCGCAATCAAGTGGATGAAGACCTCAACCGACTTGGAGTGCGAAACTGGAGAGAGCTCACCCGAGATCGAAATCGTTATAGAAGGATGTTGGTTGAGGCCCAGGTTCACCCCGAACTGTAATGCCCACCTAAGTAAGTAAGTAAGATGATGACAGAGACTTTTACAGTATATACATAGTTTAACTATATTGTCGCGAGAGAACCCGAAAGTAATAGCTAGTGAACACATTGATCTTTTCTGGCACCACCGACAAGTTTATCTGTTAGTAGAAAGTAGATCATTCAATTTTAAAATATAAAACCAAAATTAAGAAATCAGTTTTCAATGTGTTCTCATTTTTTTTATTCAATTCTGCAGATGTGCTCCACTTTTTATATCTGAAGAATTTATGACTGAATAAATTAAAACTAATTCCCATGCATAATTTCAATTACAAATGGAATGTGGAAAAAATTCAGATAATCAGAGACTATTTTTGCAAAACAATAGGAAAATGAAATGTTAACTTAGGGACATGCAACTTTTTAACATTATCATATATTTTAAGAATGCGCATCTATTATGATTATAAGTAAGTATAGGTGGATAAAATATGTTGACTTGAGACTTAAGCGCATGGCTAATTGAAGTTCTCTTGGCTTGTTTTTTTAATGAATCGAGTTTATCGCGGCTTCCAAGTGGCGAGAATAAAAACATCTAAGACTCATCCGTATGAAGAAGTAAGCCAATTTAAATTCATGAGGATTATGACTGCGTGTTCTTACTCACATGCTGGTTCTAAAATTTCAAGCTTGACTTATTTTGTATTTAAAAATTAATGATTAAACAGGTCATGACACTTGCTACTTATCCCTGACTGGATTCTGAGAACCTGAGCATCATTATGCGGTGTATAATCAAATCACATACAAAAAAATTCTCTGATGGGACTTCAGTACTTAAACACACTTTTAGAGAACATCTGAAAGATAATAAATCCGGACAACAGAGAAGATATTGTTTCTACTGATTGAGTCACCATGTCGCCTTTTTTGGTCCAGTCGAATTAGTCAACATTTGGTAAGAATCTCAAGATTTTAGATACCCTGTTATGAACTCTCATAAACCTGTTTTTTGACATCCTAAAATTCGTCTCAAAACCTTAACACATTAACACATGGTGGGGTGTCCGCGTGAAATGAAATGAACATTATAAACTTTATTGATTTAAACAATAACATAAAAATTTTTGTTATTGTCATGTTTTTTGTCCAATGATTGTTAAATTTGATTAAAAAATGCAAAAATCTTGAAAGAAATAAATTTTAGAAAAGACAATGTTGGAAAGATCGTGAGGATCACATCAACTCTTTATTTGTTTTTTAAGAAATTTATTTCTTTCAAGATTTTTGCATTTTATAAACTTTGTGTATTTTATCAACAATAATTAATAAAATATGTATGGAGTATTTTTGAACAGGACTCAAAAAAGTGATTCCATTCTTATTGCATTTTTATTAAAATTAAAATTATACTAAAATTTAAAAAAACCGAGCATTGTATTTGAGCCGCTCACTATTTGTTTTGGACGTCTTGTTGATAAAATCTCCGAAGCTATTACAACTGAACCATACCAAAATGCTTATGACTATAAAATATCATACGAATGCTAAGTTTCTTCTTTTTTTTTTTTTGAAAAACCCATGACAAAATATGACTTTTCCTCTTAGCTGTTTGCTGACGACTCAACCCTCAACTCCTCATATTCGTCTCCAAATTCAAGTTCCTACTCTACAAATGTGGAACTGAAGGGTTGCGTATGCTTAGCTCATTAAAAAAAATGTTGTCATTTGTCGTTAAAGCTCAACATCCCCTATCGGCATTATTCATGAAAGGTGGGTATGGGTACCTTCATTTAAAAAAACCGAAAAGCTGTCAGTACTTGGTATGTGTGTAAACGATAAAATTTGTGAGAATGACCACATATTTGAAGTCGCCAAAAATGCTGAAAGAGCGTTAAGACTGATAGGTGATAGTCCAATTGTAGATTGTAAATTGATTGATTCTCTGGAACACCGTCGAAACTTTACCTTTCTATCTCTCTCCCTTTGTCGCTTTTTAAATATGCAGCGCTCTAGTGAAATAGCCTCCCCTGAAACAGTTTAGTCGCAGCACGCGTCTCGCCAGGAACTGGCACCAATTTACCTTGAGCAGAGCTTCGGACTCCGGAGTCCGGACGTACAGTAAAGGAAAGAGATTTATATTTTAGTCGTACTACCCTAATGTGGATTGCTTTGCCAGACTCTGTTTTTCCCCTTCATTAAGACTCACAAAAATTCAAAAACAATGTGCATCTCCCATCTGTATCTCCTATTAAATCTTCCCTGCTTTTCTAAATCCTCACACTGTGTTTTATAACATCATAAGGGTATTCATAAACCCTTGATGTGCGTGTTAATTTAAAAAAAAGTTCTTGTGAAAAACGCTTGCCAATTTGTTATTAAAAAAAATCGTATGGTATGTGCTATATCATGTTGTAAAATTTTAGTACGGTTTTTATCATCCGTTCGGTATACTTCATCAACATCACACACCCATCTTTTTTTATAAGTATCACTCTTTTTTCTGCAAAGACTAAGTAAAATAAATATATTAAAAAAATCTGTGTATTTAAATAGTTAATTTTTTAGGCCAAACACTTTTTCGATTCATATTTGTAATCTATACCAATCAAAAAAATAAGTGAAAATTGTAATTTTTTTGACCGTCCAATAAGGGTATTCCTCTTGAATGATGTTCTCACCGTGCACTCTTCGCCTTCTATTTTGAAAACTATTCAAGTTATAAAAAAATAGTGCAAGCAAAAGATGTAGGGAATTCAATCCCTTACCATATTGATAACAAATACAAAAACCAAAAAATCTATATCCGCAAAAAAAACCATTTTTGTGAACTTTGACCTTTGATTTTAATAGACGCGGACACCCTATGTAGGATTTGATACAGATTAGGAAACCAGAATACGAGCCCGGGATGCTAAATTTGCAGTTACTAAAGCGTCATGGGGACTTATTGGATTGTCAAGTTTACGTTCTAGAACGAAAAAGAGTTTATGTCAAGTTTTCCATTTTACTGGGGGGAGAGCGTCTATGAATTTTAAAAAATGTAAAAAATAACAGTCACATAAAAATACTCGAGCTCGTAAGACATTCTTAGAGTATACGCGCTTTGTCTTTCTGATAACCGATAAATATATATCTGACGATTAACTAAAGGGAGATGGGCGTATAGAGAGGTGGAAAAAAAAGTTATTCGAGCGTGTCACATTTTTAAGGTTAATAAGTAAGTAGTAAGTAAATTGTTTTTATTTTAACTAAAATTTCAATATACAAAGATTTTCATTTGCCTTGTTTTTAAATATTGTTAAAATTTCAAACATACGACAATGACCTTACGAGTCATAATAATAATATAAAGTGTACTCAAAAAAGTCTCCTATTCAAATGACTGACGATTTAAACGTGACCAAAAGTCATGGCTGATTTTTAAAAATGTGAAAAAATGTGACCTTGAGATACTCCAGCTAGTCAGATTTTCATGCAGAGGGATCAACTAGATGTCTTCGTCCTCCAGGATGATAATCTGACAATTATATGGAGGGGTACTGTTCGTCTGACAATTTTAAAGTAACAATTATTTATCGTTACTATTTTTTATGACTGGACTAGCTGTGCCCGCGACTTTGTCCGCGTGGAATAGTGACTTTCAGCAGCATTTTTAACATTTTAGGAAATAAAACTTCTGGCGGTATTTCCAAAAAAAAACATTCAATCCCTATTTCAACACCTTGTAGCCCTGTTAAAAATACTTTTGAGACCGTAGTTTTTGAATTCCCATTTCCGTTCCCGTGGGAATATAAAGATAGATATATAGCTAATTTAATAAAATCTGTTTAGCAGTTTGAACGGGAGACATACGAAAAACATACCGACATAGCTACATTCGCATTTTCAATATTAGTAAAGACTCCCGTTCCCGTGGGAATATGGTGACCGTTTTCGTGGGAATATATGGATAAGTTAAAGTTAATGTTACTCCGGGATTATGGAGCATTCTAACGGTATCTATAAGAATTTTTGAAATCGGTGCTGTAGTGTAAAAGTTCCCTTATACGTTCTTGCTCCCGTGGGAATATAGGGAAAAAATATATAGTCTATGTCTTTCCTCAGGTTCTGAGCAATCTTTGTCTAAAATTTCATTTAAATCGGTTTATTAGTTTGGGCGGGAGATGGTAACATAGAACGACGGACAGACAGAGCTCCTTTCACACTTATTATATTAGTAAGGACTCCCGTTCCCGTAGGAATATGTGGATGAATTAAAGTTAATGCTACACAGGGATAGTGTAGCATTCTAACGGTGGAAGAATTTTTGAAATCGGTGTTGTATATAGGGAGCCGTAGGAATATGGGGATGAATTAGTTTTTATGTTACTCGGGGATAGTGTAGCATTCTAACGGTGAAAGAATTTTTGAAATCGGTGCTGTAGTTTCAAAGTTCCCGTATACGTTCCTGCTCCCGTGGGAATATAGGGAACCGTAGGAATATGGGGATGAATTAGATTTTATGTTACTCGGGAATAGTGTAGCATTCTAACGGTGAAAGAATTTTTGAAATCGGTGCTGTAGTGTCAAAGTTCCCGTATACGTTCCTGCTCCCGTAGGAATATGGGGATGAATTAGTTTTTATGTTACTCGGGGATAGTGTAGCATTCTAACGGTGAAAGAATTTTTGAAATCGGTGCTGTAGTGTCAAAGTTCCCGTATACGTTCCTGCTCCCGTAGGAATATGGGGATGAATTAGTTTTTATGTTACTCGGGGATAGTGTAGCATTCTAACGGTGAAAGAATTTTTGAAATCGGTGCTGTAGTTTCAAAGTTCCCGTATACGTTCCTGCTCCCGTGGGAATATAGGGAACCGTAGGAATATGGGGATGAATTAGATTTTATGTTACTCGGGAATAGTGTAGCATTCTAACGGTGAAAGAATTTTTGAAATCGGTGCTGTAGTGTCAAAGTTCCCGTATACGTTCCTGCTCCCGTAGGAATATGGGGATGAATCAGTTTTTATGTTACTCGGGGATAGTGTAGCATTCTAACGGTGAAAGAATTTTTGAAATCGGTGCTGTAGTGTCAAAGTTACCGTATACGTTCCTGCTCCCGTAGGAATATGGGGATGAATTAGTTTTTATGTTACTCGGGGATAGTGTAGCATTCTAACGGTGAAAGAATTTTTGAAATCGGTGCTGTAGTGTCAAAGTTCCCGTATACGTTCCTGCTCCCGTAGGAATATGGGGATGAATTAGTTTTTATGTTACTCGGGGATAGTGTAGCATTCTAACGGTGAAAGAATTTTTGAAATCGGTGCTGTAGTGTCAAAGTTCCCGTATACGTTCCTGCTCCCGTAGGAATATGGGGATGAATCAGTTTTCATGTTACTCGGGGATAGTGTAGCATTCTAACGGTGAAAGAATTTTTGAAATCGGTGCTGTAGTGTCAAAGTTCCCGTATACGTTCCTGCTCCCGTAGGAATATGGGGATGAATTAGTTTTTATGTTACTCGGGGATAGTGTAGCATTCTAACGGTGAAAGAATTTTTGAAATCGGTGCTGTAGTGTCAAAGTTCCCGTATACGTTCCTGCTCCCGTAGGAATATGGGGATGAATTAGTTTTTATGTTACTCGGGGATAGTGTAGCATTCTAACGGTGAAAGAATTTTTGAAATCGGTGCTGTAGTGTCAAAGTTCCCGTATACGTTCCTGCTCCCGTAGGAATATGGGGATGAATCAGTTTTTATGTTACTCGGGGATAGTGTAGCATTCTAACGGTGAAAGAATTTTTGAAATCGGTGCTGTAGTGTCAAAGTTCCCGTATACGTTCCTGCTCCCGTAGGAATATGGGGATGAATTAGTTTTTATGTTACTCGGGGATAGTGTAGCATTCTAACTGTGAAAGAATTTTTGAAATCGGTGCTGTAGTTTCAAAGTTCCCGTATACGTTCCTGCTCCCGTGGGAATATAGGGAACCGTAGGAATATGGGGATGAATTAGATTTTATGTTACTCGGGAATAGTGTAGCATTCTAACGGTGAAAGAATTTTTGAAATCGGTGCTGTAGTGTCAAAGTTCCCGTATACGTTCCTGCTCCCGTAGGAATATGGGGATGAATTAGTTTTTATGTTACTCGGGGATAGTGTAGCATTCTAACGGTGAAAGAATTTTTGAAATCGGTGCTGTAGTGTCAAAGTTCCCGTATACGTTCCTGCTCCCGTAGGAATATGGGGATGAATTAGTTTTTATGTTACTCGGGGATAGTGTAGCATTCTAACGGTGAAAGAATTTTTGAAATCGGTGCTGTAGTGTCAAAGTTCCCGTATACGTTCCTGCTCCCGTAGGAATATGGGGATGAATTAGTTTTTATGTTACTCGGGGATAGTGTAGCATTCTAACGGTGAAAGAATTTTTGAAATCGGTGCTGTAGTGTCAAAGTTCCCGTATACGTTCCTGCTCCCGTAGGAATATGGGGATGAATTAGTTTTTATGTTACTCGGGGATAGTGTAGCATTCTAAGGGTGAAAGAATTTTTGAAATCGGTGTTGTAGTGTCAAAGTTCCCGTATACGTTCCCGTTCCCGTGGAAATTTAGGGATAAGTTGTAGCCTATGTGTTATTCTGATGTATAAGCTATATTATTGGAAAGTTTAAGTAAAATCCATTCAGTAGTTTTTGCGTGAAAGAGGAACAAACATACATTCACACATACAAACTTTCACGTTTATAATATTAGTAGGATGTAATAAAAAAAATTTGTACACATAACATGTACATATGTTGTATATACAAATTTTGATTTGAAATTTTGTTGAAAATACAAAAAAAAAAAAAAAAAATCCCTGAAAGTTTGAGCCTTTAATATTAATTTTAAGTGCTTGATAAAGAGGTGTGAAGATCACCCATTGAAAATACACGGAAACTCTGATTTTTAATTTTTAAATTTCTATAGCTCAGCGGCATTTCATGGGATCGCTTTAACCGAAGATGTTTTTTTTTTCTCAAAATTGAACGCTATAAAAAGTGCCCATTGCGGCAAGGTCGTAACTCACACCTCCAAGGTAGAACGGGCCACTGAACCAGATTTTTCCATAAAATTCACGTTTTTTTCGCAGTTATCTCGTAAATAACAAGAGCTACGGAAAAATTATAAACAAACTTGTAGATAGTTTGATTTCCTACAAAAAAAGCTCTTGTGAACCAAATACCAAATTGCTAATATCAATATTTAGCGAGATATTAGGTTTGTTCGTTGAAGCCCTAGGGTCGCCCTGGGGTCGCCACAAAGCGTTTTTTGAGAAACCTAAAGTCGCCCTGAATGTCAAATTGAGTGTTTTTTGAGCCCTAGGGTTGACCTAGGTTTTCCATAAACTCGCCCTAGCTTTTTGCTGTGGCGAGTTGAGGGCTGTCAAATGGCATATATATTTTTTTTAATGACATGGATGTGTGGTGATTTGTGGTTTAGCGTTTTTCGAGGACTGGAAAACCCAGCTTTTTTTGACAACTCATAGGGTTGTCAAGAAAACCTGGGTCAACCCTGGGGAAAGTTCAACGAACGGACCTATTAACCATTATATAGTATACTTCTTACTCTCTGACAATTTTACCAAAATCGCCCCCTGAAAACTGTCAGATTATATGTTTTCCGTAATCCTGATAGGATTACCTTCGAAATAAAAAAAAAGTTAATCGCGCTCGAGTATTTCAAAATGTTTTCAAATTTTTTTTACATCTTTGTGACTCGCCTACTTACTTATATGTCACGCTCAAATTGTCAGATTATTGAAATATACACGTTCCTGGATGTAATTAACATACCTTCTCTTAATCTGACGCATTTCAGTTTTTTTGAGGATCGTTTTTTTTTCTAATCTGATGAGTTGCCCTCAAAGTACCCCCCAACACTAAGGGTTCATATATGGTAGGAGTACATTACAGAGTGCAAGGTTTCTCCCCACATGATTTTCTGACGCGCTCGAGTAACTCGCATAATCCCCGCCGCTTGGGCTACTGGGTATCTAAAATTCTAAGACTTTCCCCTTATTTTGACTGGACTATTTACCTATACCACACACATAGCTTGATACGATGATTATTTTACGTAGTAGATCGTGACCTTAAAAAAAGACATTTTATTCGAATGAAGATTTCTATTTTAACGACGAGCAAGAAGTGCCATGTGGCGTTTAAAGGTTTAAAGCTGGTATTTTAATTGTTTTTATCTGCCATAAAAATTTTTGTATTTACGTATGAATTTGCTGCGCAAAACTGAAAGCAAAGAGAGAGCAAAACCAATCAGATATCAAATAGCTTTATATTTTACCACACATAACTCTTTTCATTTTATTTTAGCAAACAAAAAACATTTTCTTTTTTTCAACTGACATTGTCGAAATATGGCCATTTAATTACTTGCGTGTTTTCGGTACAAAAACTTCGGTAATAAAATAGCCACTTATTGTACAGGGTGTCCCAGATGGAATGTTTATTGCTTTTCAGTGGTAAGTGACAAATGGCTGTTTTCACTCGATGGGGTCACACGAACTTGCGATTGTGCGCTAAATACGATATCAAAATCATAAGACTGAGTACAAGATTTTAGTATTCGCTCTTAATATATTAGGTGGTACAGGGTTACCAACTACACATTAGTTATGAAAATTTAATTAAATCACGGAAAATATTGAAAAATTTGAACTCAATATTCCAAAGGTTGCAATGGAAAATCTAAAAACGCCATTCTTTTGCAATCGCTAATACATATACGCTGAAAATTCAATCAAAATCGTTGGACCAGTTTAAAAAAAACGTTTTTTTATTATAATACCTATAATTTCAATTAATTTTAGAAAAGTGAGAATTGCATTGATAGTCCATCACTTTTCCGTGCATTTCTCTTGAAGAAGTGCCGGCTTAGATTTATAAATATAAAAGCAGAGATAGATATATAGCATATTCTCGTTAATACAAAAAATTTTCTTTTTTAAAAGTTATGGTTCTATAGCACAAAAATAGCTAAAAATTTCATTTCATATGCCTCAACTCTTCTTGTGTTAGACAGCGGTACCTACTCAACCTTTTCTTGATGAGGGTCACAAACACGTGTTAGCGTGTGTGTCGAGGGCCATATAAAAAGAAAATGAGGTGGTAATAAAAAACGTAGTACAAAATTCAATTTTTTAAGTTCAATTTTATTTATTATAATGAGAAGGTGAAAGACAGGAAAAAATTTTGTACACAATTTTAAATTTAAAGTTGAATTTTATTAATAACTAGCTGAGCCGCCCGGCTTTGCTCTTGTCTTTAGTTTTAAGGTACCCGTTCTCATTTTTCCTCTTCCGTGGGAATATGGGGATGAAATATAATCTTTCTTACTATGGGACTATGTGGCAACCTAATGCTGAAAGAATTTTTGAACTCTGTCCAGTAGCTCCTTAGTTTCCGTTTCCTACCCATTCCTGTTGGAATCTTCCGTTGCCGTGGAAATATGTGAATATTCCCGTTCTCGTCCCTGTTTCTGATCCTGTCGCATTCGTCCTTTCACGAGGAATTGGCTTAGCTGTTCGCAATTGGTATGAAATTGTAGAAACGCGTTAGGTCTCAAAGTTGCCCGAGCTTTATTGCGCCATGCCACCCAGACACTAAGCTCTACAATATCGAGCCAAAGCTTTCAAACTGGATGGACTTCATGGTTCATGCTCCAAACATGAATAGCAAAAGTAGTAATATGTACCAGAACCCTAACAGTCAAAATTTGTAAAGGCATTATACAATATGAGGTTTAATATCCGCTGCTCTGGTTGGTTGTTAACCAGATCCTGGTTTAAATAAGTCTGTGTTGGGTTTGAAAACCTCCACTGAACAAATTCGTAAAATTCAATCAAAGTTCGTTCCAAATTGTACAGTAAGGCTACTCAACCCTAATAATACAGTTACCTCCTCCACCTTTTCTTCGGCTTTTCATTCTTATGAAAAAATAATGATTAAAAAGCGGTGTTGCAAAAAAAAACCGCTTTTCGAACTCCACTCAAGTTGTACTCCATCAAATAATCACTTTCTTTAAGCGGCAATTTAGCACAATTTTCTTTCAAAGAACTTTTTCAAATCTACAACAAATAAAACAAAACCCAAATCAACAGTAATAGAGAACCATGCTAGCTAACCACACCTTAATTGAGGCATAGTTAATTGAATTACAGGCCCTAGGACGCTTAAGAGTCACTGTCACATGCTAAGTAACACTTGATTTACATTTCTAACGTCAGTAATCCGATCTAATCGGAAGGAAGACCCTCTTTTTCCACAAATACTACCGTTCAATATCAAGTAGCTCCTTACCATACGAGCGAGCATATCATTTATCAATGTCTCTTCTTCGCTTAAGCGGGACTTTAGCAACCTTCCGCACTCTGCATCTGCAATAAACCACAATCATGGTCGCATGCAATTTATAGAGCTCAACACTTGAATCAACCCAAGGAATGTTACAAAGTACTTAACAGCATTTAGACCACATGTTCTCGTTTATGAACACCTATAGGCGGCTGAACTCACAAGGAGCTGCATTATATCCTTGCATATACGAGAATGCTGCCAATGCATGCAAAGTTTTTCTTCAAAGGGATGACGGGGCAAAGGAACAACTCTTGGATTGTGTATTATTAATCCAATTTGTCGTCATCAAGTGCAACTTCAATTGGTAAAACGGTAGATTCCCACCACCAATGTTTGATGAATTTTCCGGATACGTCTATACTCTAATACTCATACAGCCATACATAACATATGTTGCACCGTACGGTCACTGCTCATGTATCGGCTATATAAATCACATAATAATATAACAGCCATTGTTCGAAGGCCTGGAATGCAAACCACCATAGTCGCCAGCAACAACAATAACCAAATTCTGTTCAATGAAGTGGTTTTGGCAACGACGACCACGACGATGAGGATGATGCGATCCCGATGGTGCTGCTGCTTTTGTTCGATATACACCAATGGTGCCATACTATGCTACGGTATGTTCATATACAGTGCACACACCACCCACCCATTATTACCCGTTGAAGTTGATAAACTTCAAACAACTACAGTCTGCTCTGCAAGATTGTTTGAAAATAGTTGTTTTTTTTTTAATTTAATTTTGTTTTTATTCTTTGCATATATTTTTTTCAATAAAGACTTAAAGTCCGAAAAAAATTCAAGGAAAAAAATTGGATGGCTCAGCATTCAGCTAACAATAAAGGAGTATTCAAATGCCAGAAGGCTATTGAAAAGAGTATGCATCACATAATTTTCGTACATCGAACTAAATTCTATTCACCACCGAAAGAGGGGACAGCCACTCACATTGCTCCTACTTTGCTGAATTACTACAGCCAGAGACACGTTTGCCGACCTCGTCCAAGTGATAAAAAAAGATAAACCGTCAAAGTTGCTTTTTCAAAAGCCTGTTTCAAAAGTTTACCGTATCCAGACTAGTGAACTTGAACTTCAGAAATACAGAATCTTTTGACTGCATTTAAGACAATTGGTTGGGCACGCAATCAGCCAGCACCAGTACATTAAAGGACAGCCAGATCGGCCAAGAACATAGCAGCTGTACTTGAATGTGTGTAGAAAACCATCTTATACCTAATGAGCGAGCCAACAATGACGACAGAGATACTGCCAGAATTTTTGACATGGCTTTCAACCTTTAAGCTAGCCTATGCTAGGAGTAGGTGGGGCTTCTAATGTGTTCCGATTCACTTGGCAACTTGGTGGAGGCAATGATCAAAAACTTTAGCTTCTTCTTCTTTAAAGGTTAAAGGCACTACTAGTATCGAAGTCTTGAAAGCATCACAATTTCCCACTTATTTTACATACCTATACTTATTTTACTTTACACTAGTGATTCTTCTAATTTCTAATTTCTTCTGATTCAATTAAATTTGTTCAAATAAAAACTATCCCAAACCTTCATGAAAGCTAAGTGGTTTGCCATACAAAATGAAACCTTTTCCGTTACTAAAGCTTCATCTCAACTTACTTGAAACCAACTGCGCTGAATGCACTATTTCCAATATTTCAGTAAATTTGACTTTTAAGAGAGTTGAAGTAAAAATGGAATCTCTCATACGTCGTTGACGTTATGCGCAAACTTCATGTCTGTCTCTTTTTAACTTAAGAACATTAACTCAAAATATTTTTTGTATATGGGAACACTATACTAAATCAACTAGACTATCAAATCATCTTGGAATGAAACCTAGTTATACTTTAAGGACATAGTAGACGAATAGACCATCAGATATCACCTATAATAGTAGGGGAGCCCAGGAAGGGATTTTGCGCGTTACTCGAGCGCGCCAGAAAATCATTTGGGGAAAACCTTGCACCCTGTAATTTGTGTTGAAACTTTTAATCATATTAAAACATTACAGTATTACACATTACACAAATGTTCAAAATTACAATTCAACTTTTATTCGAAGGCCCTGCATTGGTAAGCGTTTGAGATGTATGAAATTGCTTTTGATTTGCCATAATATTTTCGAAGGCAGGTTCAAGCTGTGGCGAAGTAACTTTCAGCAGCGCGAAAAGGTATTCATCAGTAGGTCGGTTTCTGATTGAGTTTTTCCGCAATTTCATGGTCGAAAAAGTCTGTCAGCATACGTGCGACGACGCAAACAGCCATAATTTTCTGGGCGTGAGAAATCATCTTTAGGAACTCAGCTTTCAGTACTGTTCTATAAAATTGGAATTGTGTGAGCTACAGATCGAAGTTTATGTCGTCATTAGAAGAAAAAATTCAACGTATGTAGCTGACCTGTTAAGAACGTCACGGTAGACTGATATAACTACGAAGTATTCAGAGACTTTGTGAACCAAGATTCCGCAATTATCTCGCAAAGTAACAACAGTGCAGAGATCAATCGAAATATCTGGAATGTCAAGCCCACTTTGAAAGAACCAAACGTATGTGAGACCCTAATCACTCCGCGACGGTCCTGCTTTGTGGGGTTTTAAAAGTCTTGTCACAGCTGGATGAAAATCTGTTCAGTGCTTTGATAGAAAAATTCTTGCCAGATGCTCTGGCCAGTCTGAATCGATGGAACATGTATTAGAAAATTCAACGACGTGCTGTACATCAATGCTGATCTGGGGTGGCTGGGGTGGCTATGGGGCGCGCATGCTAACTCTTCACGTAAAATCCTACCTCAGGTGACAACAGCCAAAACGAGCCTAATCAACTTGGTACCTTCAAATTTGCCTTGGCCGGCTAAAATATGAATCCCTGTATTTGTACGACTGAAGCTGGGTTTAATGTGAATTGTTTAAAGGGAGAAACGCAATTGACTATTTCACTACAGCACTAATAGAAAAGAGCATTTTCAGCGACTTCAAATATGTTGTCATTCCTAGAAAGATCATCGTTTACACACATACCAAGTACTGAAAGTTTTTTGGTTTTATTAAGGCTGATACTGATACCAGTCATGGACACTTATTGATCCTTTAATTTTTTTACTCTACACCAAGCTTATTTTACTTAAAAACAATTTTGTAATAAAGTTACGTCTCTTACTTCAAGGAGTAAACACTTTTTTCCCAAACTCCCTTTGGTATAACGTGACCGGCCCAGGATTCTCACAGTCTCCACTTCATTTTGGTTTAAATGCAAAACCTTAAAGTATTGGATACATTCTTCTTCCGTATAACTAACACACGTCATATTCATATTTGATATTTCAGGAGAAATTTCAATATATTTCTTCTTTACCTGCAGCTAAATTCAAGTTCATTTTTGATCAATCTTAATTTATCAATCTAATGGTGAGGTGGTGCCTTTAGACGCTTTTTTTTCTTTAGCCGCTGATCAACGCCCATTCATTACAAGGTTATCATAGCCGAGATTTATATAAGGAATAACTAACATAAATATAATAACTTGTATTAAATTACATCAAAAACGCCCAGATGCGAAATTTTACTCAAAAATTTTACAATTTATCATCTTTTTTCAAAGTAAATAAAAATAAAAATTCTTTCTCCCGTCAAAATAACGTTTTTCAAACGATACCCATGTAAAATTTTTTCAGGTTGAATCATAAACGCACTAAAACCCATAACGTCATCACTGTCATTTTTCTTGCAAACCACACACACAAAAAATCCCAGAAAGTTCGAGGGAGAGTATGAAAAGCACACTTTTCGTCATCGTTGGTTTGTTCAATTCCCGAAACCATAGCCACAGTCACACTACCTAGCAGCAGCATCACAACTTCACAACACAAGAGACAAGAGACAAGTGCCTATAATGTCTTTTAAGATATTATTGGCCTTTTCCAACTCTCATTTCTCATAGCCTTCTTTCAATGCCTTGTCTTTTGCCTATGCCCTGTGGGATAGGAAAGTATTAGGTATTCACAAAATATTATGTGCGCCTCTCCTGTGGCCAGACCCAGAAGTCCCATCTAGCATAATACAACACAATCCGTGGTATATGTGCAGAAAAAGTCCGTCATCATCGTCATCGTTTGCTGAATTGTTGCAGGTGAAGTCAAAAGACCAGGCAACAGTCATGCCAGTGTCAGTCTTCGACGAGATTTTATCTAGAACGTACGTGTTTTAGCACTGGTCCGTGTCTCTGTGGTTCCATGATTCGTGTGTAATTTTCCAAGTTCGCTATATAAAAAAATTAAATAAAAATAAAAAATAACTAGGAAATACGAATTGTAACTAACGTTGATTATTGGTTTGGTTGGTCTATTCGGTTCTAGTTAGTTGATTGCAAGAAAGGCGTAGTCGGTTACCTTTCCTTGTCAGGGTGAGCTGAAACTGAAACCGAAGTAAAAGAAAAAAAACCGTTTCAAAGAACATTCTTGAGGAGTATCTCGATATGTGCACCGTCGAGGGCTCATAGTAATCCAAGTACGGCAAAGATTCTGGGTTAACGTGACTTTTGCTGGTGACATTGTCCACAATCAAATATATGACTAGGAAGTGTTTGTTGATTGAAGTGATACAGTGTATATTGATTACTCAGCTCTCGGTTCTCGGTTCTTGGTTCTCTTAAGTGAAACATAATTATTTTTCCTCCCTTGCCACAGCATCAAAGGTGGGAGGAAAGTATTTGCTTAAACTGCAAAACAACACCTTTCAAAAACAAACGAACTTTGGGTGTAATTGTTTAAGGTCTGTTCGTTGAAGTTGGCCCGGTGCTGCTAGTGCTGCGAAAAGAACACAACAATGCATTTCCTGAGGATGTATCTCATGAGGTTCGTTTGAATTGAGTTACTTTATTTCTTTGTGTCATATTCTCATCATCTTTGTTTTAACACGGTTTCGCTCTGACTGTGAGTAGAGTAGGCATTTATTTACTTCAGCTAAATTATGAATGAAAAAGTATTATGTGTCTTATGCTGAGTGTGATGTTGACATTTAAGAACCAAGCAAGACAAAAGTCACAAAAGACGTAATTCCCCTGCAGCAATTTAGATTTTTGAAGTACCTTTGAAGAAAGTGGTCTTTTATAAATTTTTCTTTAATTTTTTTGTTTTTTGTAATTGAAAAAGGAAATACATGTACGTTTCCAACATTGACGGACTGTGGTGGCGGGCTATTTATTTTCAGGCGAGCTAAATTTCGAGCTTTGGGAAGTTTGAAAATTTGTAATTCAATTTACAGTCAGTCATAAGATAGTCAGTGCGGTTGGAACTACATACTTTTTGTTCTCCAGTGGGAATAGTGAAAAGTAAGGGCTTGCTAGAGGTTTCGAGATTTTAATTATCATGAGTTTCGGGAGTAAATGAGACGTTTGGAAAAGGTGAACGTGCTTATTTACCTAAATGTATATGTGTTTATTTTTATATTTACACTCATTGTGAAAGCAGATTATTAAATTATAATTAAATAATTTTGTGTTGGTGGTACTGTGTGTGTTAATAACGGGAGAGAATTCAATTATAACAGCGGCGCACATAAAAAAATTGTCTGTATATTTGACAAGACACAAAACCATATGAATATTGATGCCCTGTATACAAATACCACGTCCGACTGACCCGTACACCCTCGAAAACGGGAGAAGCTGCATTTTTTTGCAATTTTAAGTACGTGCTAGGAATGAAATGAAAATATATTTGAATTAAGGTAGTAATTAAAAACTTACTCAAATTATAAATTTGAAGGTTTTTCTGTTTGGATAATTTGATGGTTCATACTCAATCACACAAGAACCGGATTTTGTTACCTTTGTTGACTCACCTACTCCTTATCTCGCCAGTTGAGATGGATTTTCAAAGCACTATCAATATATTTTAGAGGAATATTTATAAAAAATGGATTTTTCTGATGAACAGTACGTCAACAACTATCAACTATAGGCTGAGATTGCAATGCAAGTTTTTGGATGTAAAAGGTAAGGAAAAGTGTCTTTATGCACCCATGGTGTAGGTGGTATTTATTGGAAAAAAGGTGGTTTTGAGAGATTTCTCAAAAATGAGGTGTTAAACGAACCAACACCACCCTGAGCCACATTTTTGTTCAATCTTCAATCAAATAACTTTTTTTTTCTAAAAGATAAACAAAATCGTAGACTTGTTAGTTTATTTTACACTTTTTTGAATTAAAAAGCTTTACATGTTTAGTTGATGGCTTGAGGTGGGGATCACAAAATGAATACTTATTATTTTTTTAAAATCACGTGAAAATAATAAAGTTCTTTCGTTGAAGCCTTGATTTTTGGCTGTGGTCGCCGAGTTACCTGTTTCAGTCTCTTTCATCGCTCCAGTGAAATAGCCAGTTGGATTCCTCCCCTGAAAAAATTTAACCGCAACACCAGGCTCGCTAGTAATGCTCATCAGTTTTACCTCGAACCCAACTTCGGACTTACAGTAAAGTAGTGCGATTCATATTTTAGTCGCACCACTCGAATATGGATGCTTTAACTGGCCCTATTTTTCCTCCTCATTACATCGGTGTCTTCTATTAAATCCTCTCCTATTTTTCTGAATGCTCGCATTGTGTTTAGCATTATAAGAGTATTCATAGCCGCTTGATGTGCGCGTAATTTTTTTTTTAAGCACTTTTTGAAAAAAAAAAGTAAATTCGCTCTGAATGTCAAACAAAGTGCTTTAAACCCTGGACCTGCCCTACTCGCTTTAAAGTAGCATTAGGTTTTTGCTGGGCAATTGCAGAGAGCAAACAGGGCTGCCAGTGAAAACCCAAATTGCTTGACATTTCATGGAGTTTTTAAGGAAACCTTGGTCTACTCTTGGTAAACGAATTTTGGCAAAATTTCAACCATACCTACATATTTAAGTGTAGGACTCAAATCTCTATTTAAACACTTCTTCCCGCTTAAGGTCATCCTTAGTACAGAAGCATAATGAAGCCTGAAAAAGAACAAAGGCTATGTTTCATCGTCATATTTTTACGGATACGGAAATGTAAACGGGAGCTGAAAATACGCAAAGTGCACAGATATGCAAAACATGCAGATTACGCAAAGTACAAAACATTTTTTTAATGCAAAAATTAGGTTTTTTTTTCATAAAAAACCAGTCGACTGCAGTCAATTTTTTTTTTTTTGAAAGGAATTTGACATAAGTTAACTTCCACTAAATGCTTTAACTCTAACCAAGTTCAAATCAATATGCTTAGCTAGAAAAAGGTCTTGAGCTCGTTTTGTTGATTATTTGAAGAGCTAGCTCACTTTTCGCTTACATGAAAAGTGAGCTTTTAAAATTTGAATTACTTGGGCTCGTCCGGAATTTGAACACGGGATCTCCCGCACAATAAACGGAAATCATACCTTTAGAGCCTAGGCTTTTGAGAGCAGAAGAAAATTAGTAGTGAGCTTTTTATATCGAATTTCATTTTTAGCATTAAGGCGAAACTTATTCAGATATTTTGTACCAAGTACATCATCGTCCACTAGTAAATGACGAATTCTTCTTCACAAATATTTTTTCTGCTAGGACCTTTACAAATAGACAAAAGTTAAATCTGGATTCAACGGTTGGAACTTTGCGCCAAATGTTTTCAGAAAGGTTATTAAAATTGAAGGTATTTTTTATACAATAACCTACGATTTTTAAAAATATCGAAAATTAACAAAATGATGTAGTCCTGAAAAAATTTTCGTTCTTTTTTGGTAAGAAAATTGTCGTTTTTCTTATGCCAAATTGACAATTTTCAACTAATCAAAAAGATCGTTGGCATAGTAAATATATTCAAAGGTACTCAGTTTCAATTTGAAGTCAATCGGTCAATTTTTCTTTGAGTTATGCTGTCAGCAATTTTGAAAAAGGGCCGTTTAAAAAAACCATTTAAAGTTTCAACTATCGTGGACACAACTATATAAAACACTGCCATTCAAAAACTATTCAAGATACGACCTTGCCACTTTCACCGGATATGAAAGTATAAACTATCGAATATGCAAAAATAAAATTGATTGAATTGCCACACTGATATAGCCCCTTAAGTTTCTTATTAGATTTTTAGGGCTAATGGATTGCAGCTTTGCAGCTCCGGTTGTGACTTGTGAAAGTCAAAAAATTCGTCGATAATTCGGTTATGTGCTCCAGCAGTCTCCGCCTTGGTTGAAAACTTAAAGCGCTTGCACACTACGTTCTGTAATTGTTGTTCTAGTTCAAAAAAGTGTTCTCTAAATACAACAAGTAAATCACGCAAAATTTCTTAAAACGTTATATTATGTAGGATTGTAGGTACATGTTGACACTGTCCTAGTTACTCAAAAAATTATAGATTTATCCAAACATAGAAGTCATAGTTAATAGGTCCGTTCGTTAACTTTCCCCAGGGTTGACCCAGGTTTTCTTGACAACACTATGAATTGTCAAAAAAACCTGGGTTTTCCAGTCCTCAAAAAACGTTAAACCACAAATCACCACACATACCTGTCATTAAAAAAACAATACATGCCATTTGACAGCCCTCAACTCGCCACAGCAAAATCCTAGGGCGAGTTGGAGGAAAACTTAGGTCAATCCTAGGGCTCAAAAAACACTGAATTTGACATTCAGAATGACCCTAGGGCTTCAACGAACAAACCTAATTCCAGCATGATTCTATACTATAGAATTAAAGTAAAGTACAGAGCAGCTGGTGCTTCTTTGTAAAAGGACATTTCTTCAGGAAATTGATCACTTAAAAGAATCCCCTTGAAAATCTTAAGTAGTCATATCAGCGATATTCTCAGTTGTTTTTGCTCCTGCTGCGAGAACAGGTGCGGGAACCTTTTTAACCACATCATTAATAAATACCGTCACCACTTTTTCATAGAAGGGCATTTCTACCCAATGCAATGTTTTCGTGCTGTAGCAGAAACAAGATGTTTAATAATTCAACTCCAAGTAGGTATCGAATTAATGGCAAGCTAAGTTGTTCGTTGAATGACACACTCGTAGCTCTCTGTTTTTTTAAGGCATTTGCAAACAGTGATGCTCAACACGTCCCTGTTGTGTTTGTTTATGTGTTTCAAATAATAAATATTCAATTAATTATGATAAAACAACCACTGTGGCACTTCATATCTGGCGCCCTTGTTTATTTTTGAAACCCTTAGGTCCAGCCTGGGATATGCAACACCATAACGCGAGAAGATTCAAGCAGGGACATGGACCTTTTGTATTCGTTGCACACTTGCACACTCTGCTAAAGGGTATTCCTTTAATTCCTGACTATGCCCGAGGGTTGTTTCGGCAATATGATTGTACCTACCTATTTCGTTCGACAAACAAACAGACAAACGTACGGACGGACGGACATTCGCTCATTTTCGTTCTTTTTTTTGTTTTTATTCTGCTGTCCCGTTGCCGGATGTCTGATGGTTGGTAATGCGTGCAAGTCAAAGTATGTGCAGAGATTCAATTTAGATATAAACTCTCAGACAACTGCATACATCACGTGAACACGTGGAGTCGGATATTGATTTTGTCCGTTTGCCAAAATAATTTTCCCAAGTTGCTCCCTTCCTCCTACATATTTGTATTTTGTACGTCTCTTCATTGTGGAATTTAAAATATCTCGCCGGCTTTGTGGAGAATGTCCTTTGTTGTGTTTTCTTTGTTATGATGGGTGACTTTTGTTTCGTGGGTGGTTTTTGTTGGTTGGCCTTCTTTGCGTGATTGAGTTGATCCTTTGTGCTGAAGGTTACCCTCCTAAATATTGCATTTAAATATAAGAAGTGGTTGTTTATGAAAAAGAATTTAAATTAATTCCTTATGTTGTTTAGATATCGGGCATATGTCCCCATACCCCATGGGGTTTTGATTGGCGGGTGCAACCAATGTAAGAAAAAACGGATATGGACAGCCCAGACATAAGAAGGAAGGGCTTGAATTGGCATCAATTAAATGCACGAAGAGAAAGTTCTATTTGACGTATGGGCTAAGTTAAATATTCATGGCTAGCCATGAAAGTGAAAAGTTAAAGTGGATAATGAGAAATTGTGTAATTATAGAACTTTTCGCTATGCATTACAGTTTATAGACAGACTGTTACTAGAAAAACTTTACTTAGAAACTTGAAATACATAAATAATGAGATCCCTTATTTTGCGGTTGTTCTTATAGGTCAAAGTATCTCCCATTATCAAGCATTATCTACCTTATCTGTGAATACGTAAGAACTTTGAAGCGAAACCTGTGGAAATTGAATTTTTTCAACGGGGTCAACCTAAAACGATTATCTAGTAAGGAGTGATGAGATTATCCACACATAAAGAAGAGGTTAATGAATGAACTCGGTAGCCTCGGTAAATTCTTAAAAACGATTGTAGAGAGAAAGACCTGGGGCCGAATTACAGCTCACGATATCGAGTGAGTGAGTGGCATTAGAGATCGAGTGAGTGAGTAACCATTTTGGAATTACAGCATACGTGACCTCTCGTATCGTATTGCTCTTTAAAATTGTACTAGTATCATCGAATATTCACTAGCAAATTTCGAGTTTCTATTAATTCATAGATGTCGCTGGTGTCTCTTTATACTTATTTCATTATTTTTTGGTAGGTAAAATTCATGCCTTTGTAAAAAAAAGACAATATTTAGTAAGAATTTCGGAAAATTTAAACATAAAATACACTCGGATGGTGTTATTAAATGAAATATTGATAAATAGATGGTTTCGATAGTCTTTCATGTATGAATTAGAGAGCACTTTATGCATCAAATGAAATTCCGATCGATTACTGATGAGAGAATGCCGAATTGTGGTACTAGATGACTCGATATCGTGAGCGGTAATACCAAATTCCCATAATTCCGATACGACTTGTTCGATAGCGTGTGCCGTAATTCGGCCCCTGCATGTTAAAGTTGTCTTTCCTTTAGGAACTGTGTATCCTACATACGCATACGCCAGTCAAAAAACTTGCATCTGGTAGGGAAGGGGCGGGAAACACCAAAAACAACGAAAATATAGACATTTTCAAACATCCCCAATTTCGAACACTTTAAGCTTGAAATTGGGGATGTTCGGAAATATATGCCACTACCCTACCAAAAGGACTCAAGAGCACATCAAATAGTTGTAAATATACTAATACCCTTATAATGTTACTAACACAGTGAGCTATTGGGAAAGTAGGAGAAAAAGAATGAATGTGCTTGTGCACATGGTTTTTTAAACTTCTGTGGAGAGACAGAGTTTGGTAAAACATTCTAAGTCCGGGTCGTCCGGCAAAAGAATGAATCTCTATATTTCACTGTATGCCCGCAATTGGGCTGAAGCATGCATTTTGCGGAGCACCTGTCCAAACATGGGAATTGTACTACAGCCTGAGACGGATGAAGGCTTTATAAATAGGCAGATTAGAATGAATGAAACACTTTCTGCACCTTTTAAGGAAGCCGAAGCATTTAGCAGCATTTCTAGCCATCAGCCTTTTGATCAATCCAACAAAATTCTTCGTTGACAAACGTACCAACGGATAATAAATAGTAAATTGGGGGTCAGTTAAGCTCTAACGACAGAGACAGAAGACAGTATTGAGTTTTTGAAGCATTGATATGTACGTGGCGATTAACGTTTCTCCATGAGACTGTTAAGTACAGAAAATAATGAGCTAGTCATACGCAACCGGTCCTGTTCCTAATCCGAAGAGGGACGCGAAATCGGGAACGAATATGATAAGCTGAGAGTTAAGTCGTCAGCTAAATAACTGAGTCAATTAGAAGTTTTAGAAAACAGTTCAATCAAAAAAGTAAGATAGAGACCAAAACCAAAAACTCAGTTGCAGAAGCATGCAGCTCAGTTTTCAATTTTATTCTAATTTTGCCGCTCAGTGCGTGCCCCGGAAAAAAAACGAAGCCGTGGCACCCCAGTGAGTATCAGACTCAAAACCATCCAATGCAACTTGTATTAAACGGTCTTAAAGGTAATTTATAATCTAAAAGCACGCATGTAGTTTGATATGAAAGCCTGGTACCAAATTCTGTCATATGCCCTATAAATATCAAATGCAATAATCTTACTTTCGCATAAACAGTGTAAGGGTTGGATTCCCTTTTCGGTGAGATCCAGCCATCAAATTACCAGTGGACTTTTTGCTACGAAAGTCATACTATCAGTAATTAAGAAGCTTTCGTTGATCGAGATGTTTCATGAATAATTGTCGGTTTATTAACATGTCCAAGAACTTGGAAAGAAGCAAGAAGGGAATTCAGTGCACTTCGACGTTAATTGGGAGGAGAGGTAGATTTGGCTTTTTAAGGGAAAGGTTGGGCAAATGCAGTTTTTCATCTGCTCAAGAAGAGCCCAGTAGAATAGGGTAGATAGAAGTGCTTACTAACTGATTTTCCCAGCGAAGAATACTTCAGAATAATGGCGGGGATACCATCTGGACTTGCGTATTTATGTATATTGAGATGTTTGAGGAATCTCGCAACTAAGTAGATACAAAATATGTGTGCTTCATAGCAGAATTTATAGTGTGAAGCTCAGGTCAATGAGGAATTGGTGAGTACTCCAGGGCAGTTACAGTGGCGTAGCTAGGAAATTTTTCGGGGGGGGGGGGGGGGGGGGGATTGGGGGGGGGTTACATGTAAATATTTTTACATAAGTAAAAGTCGCTGTTCAATTATATTGATTAGGTTTTTTCCAATTTATTGATATACAATAATAAAGTGCAGAAAATAAGAACATATGAAAGTACACGAAATTATAAATCAATTCTTCTCTGCTTTGCGCGAATCATTCGATAATTTCTTCCACCTTAATGTCAATGTGCCTGTTAATCCTCATAAGAGCAGGCCCATTAAGCCTATCTTCGCCTGTAGAATTCCTAATCCAATATTTTAGACGCCTCAACGTGGAAAAACTACGCTCGCTGCTAGCAATGGTCGCAGCCAATGTTGCACCTATTTTCAAAAACTTGAAAATGTTTGGAAAAAGTGCATCGTTACAAAGATTTCATGATTCTATAAATGTCTTTGGTTGAGTTTTTGCCCTAACCCAACGTTGTCTCACAATAACACTTCATTTATTACGGTTGAAGTAGCTGCCTCAGTCGCTGTTGGCCATTGATTCATTATTACTTCCACGGTTTCATCAATATTCTCAACGTCTTTCCTTTTTTTTCTCCTATAGACTCGGTTATTTTTTCAGCATCAGCGAATTTTCGTTGTACATTCTGATGATGATGAGTAAAAATTTGAAAACAAGGACACAGTTGAGCTGAGAATTGTGTTCCACAAAACTGTTTGCGCTCCGTCAAAGTGACATTGAGCGCTCAGTGAGATTTTTCTTTGTGGAACTGGCGTAATAGATCAATGATGTGATTGAAGCATTGTATTGACTTATGATACATCATACATGGACTGCTAGTTGCATTAATTCTCTATACAAAAGTTGGATAATAATGATTGCACTTATTTTTGGTTACACTAGCCAATATCTTACTCTTAACTAAAACACTAACGACATCTGCTGTGATTTAGCTAGCGTGATTATTTAGCAGTGTCAAAAATGTTTCACTAGTTTTCCGCTGAATTGATGCTCGCTAGTATTGCTTAGAATAAGTGGAACCATAGTGAAGTTGGGTCCTAACAGTCCATGTTTAATAAGTCAATGATTTTAATAAATAGGAGCCCTACTAACGCATTTCAACTGTTTTCTATAGCTCAATGTAGGCAAAACACAAACATACATGTATTAAGATACTGATTTGTGAAAAGCTCGAACCTAAATTTTAAATATGAAAAACAAACTTGCATCAATAAAACAAAAAAAAAATAAATGAAGCGTTTAAATGATATTTTCGACTGAAATATTTTCGGGGGCTACGCTACGCCACTGGGCAGTTACACTACTTACTGCCTTCAAACGTTTTCTAACCATTTGGAGTCAACACCTTTACCAACGATTCTTAATCGAAGGCGAACTTATCAATGATCCAAAGTCCTTTTATATTCGTCACCTTCAAAAGAAAATCAGATGGTTAACATACACCTCTCTCACCCTAAACAATGAAACTTCGAACGATCCACAAATCATCGCCAACTTGATTGCTACTTTTTTTTACTGATGACTCTTTTGTACCCGATTCAGCGTATTTCGATTACATTTACCAAATTTCACCTTCGGTCCATTTCTTCCACATTTAATTGAGCCCGATCTGGTCAAATATAAACTAAATCAACTTAATGATAAATTTTCACCTCGGCCTGATGGTATCCCTTCCCTACAATATTTCCAAAAAGGTGATCCGCATCATTATCTTTTCCTCTCTCACAAATATTTCATCAATCCTTAGCCCAAGGAGAATTTTCATATGTATGGTATGGAAAATTTCCAATGTAACACCAGTTCTTAAAAAAGATCCCCAAGGTGATATAAAAAATTATCGCCCCATTGTCCCACATCCCAAAAATATTTAAATGCATTTTATTTAAGGTTTTAAGTTTTCATTGTAGTTTATAGGTTTCTAATTTCGCTTAAACATGATCTTCTTCTTTTCATTTCCGGCGTTACGAGTAGTGATCTTGAAGCGACCACAACTCTCCCACTTTTCTGCTTCACACTAGTGATCCGCCTGTGGGGTACACCGCGTTGACCTCAGAAAGCGTCGGCAAGCCTCCCGGTTTTGGATTGTTCCATGTCTGAGGCCAACCAAATGCTGCTGTTTTTGCATTTGCTTGTACCAGGAGTGTTTTGGCCTGCCTTTTCTTTTTCGTCGCGAATTTGTTGAAACGTTGTACGATATTGCCTTTTGGACGGGGTTCTGCGGATCTCTCCTTTGAACATGACAATACCAACTGAGCCGGTCGTGCTGAATTTTGTCCAAGATGGTACTTTTGACATGAAGGCTTCCACGGATCTTAGTACTTCTAATTCGATCAAGCTTTGTTACTCCTGTTGTCATCCGAAGCATCTTCATTATCCCTTAGACATGATAGTTTCCAGAAATGTCAGTCTACTACCACTAATCCTGTGGAATTTGTGTCCTTTGCGCTTTCAGCTCTAGATAAAAATAACGAAGTTGACGTCATCTCAGTTAACGCCGACGATACCAAGTTCTTTAAAACCATTATATCGTCGCCGTCACACCTTATTCAGCTGGACCCTAAAAGTTTCTCAATCTGGTGTCAAAAGAACTGTTTAGATCTTCATATTAGCAAATGTCAGCCAATAACTTTTTAACGAACGTGTGTTAGAGCTTCACTATTTATATTTATTACAATATTTTCTCCACAGTCAACCCAATCCGACTGTTGAAGTTATTCGCGACTTTGGACTTTTACGCGATCAGGAGTTCAATCCCGTATTGACGATATAGTGTTAAAAGCCAAATCAACTCTTGGTTTTCTAAAACGGTGGTCAAAAGAATTTTCCACCCCTCATGTTACCTGTTCACTTTACATCACCTTTGTTCGGTCTCATGCATGCTACTGCATATTTTGGTCTGAATTTTTGTACTCTGGAGTTTTTGGGGTCGTTAAACATGAATCTGAGGTTATATTGACGGAATTCAAAATGGCGGATCCAGGATTGTGGGCATAATATGTGAAATTGAACTTATATTTTAGACTAACCAGACAAACATTATTTCACTGCATATTTTGGTTTTTCAGGTTCGTGGATCGCAAAACCAAAGGTATACTTTCAAAATTCAAAATGGCGGATCCAAGATGTCGGAAAAGCGTGTGAAATTGAACTTCTTGATTTCGACAAACCAATCAAACTTTATTCTACTGCATATTTTAGTCTTAATATTTGTATTCAGGGGTGTTCGGGTCCGTTGATTACTAAACTATTCGTAATCAGCATCACCGAAAACCTTTGTATACCAAACTTAGTGAAATTTGATTGAAATTCACAAATTTGGTCCGCCACCTTGGATTTGAAAATTATAAAAACATAATCTCAGATTCGTGATCAGCGACTTTAAAAATCAGCGAGTACGAAATTTCAGGTCAAAATATGCATGACTCAAAGGGATAAAGTCCCTAATTATCTTTTATTACCGCGAAGGAATACGAAAATCTTCAGATATGACACAATGGTTCAGTTATACTACAGGAGATGATACTTTATCCCTGCATTCTTCGGGAAGACGAGTTGGAAATACATCAAGAGTGTTGTCATCGATGTCTGGAAGCTCATCAATAAGCTGAGTCGCGAAGATTTAAACATAGCTACCATGAGGTGTTGTCATACAACGTTTCGACTTACTTGCGAAGAAACAAAAGGAAAGGCAGACCAAAACAATTCTGGTACAGGCAAATGAAACAAAACCTGCATTTGGTTGAGCTCAGACATGGAGCAATCCAAAACCGGAAGTCTTGCCGACGCATTCTTAAGTCAACACTAGGTACGGACCCCTAGTTTCTGTCTCGAAAATTAATTTTTCAAAACCTATGTTAGTCTTTCGTCCATAGTAAGGAATGGTGTTTGAATCAATAATTTGTAAATTGTATCCGTATTTGTATTAGTTTGACACAAAAGTTGTACTTTCAAATTATGAGCATATGTATTTTTAATAAAACCCTATACAGAAATCAGAAAATGTTTTTCTACAGGTATCGCCATTGGCGAGGAATTGGCAAGTCCCTCATATTCATTGCCATGAAAAGCAATTTCACGATTTTAAAATTCGAAACCCACAGAATATTGTAGATCCACTCCATTTCCTCACAAGGCATGGTTGTCACAAATGCGTTAGGTCCCCGGGGGTAGTTGCTCTGTCGCACCACCCTATGTATGTATAAATACAATCAATGAATCATAACATTTGAGTAAATCTCTTTTCTTTTTAAAGTTTAACAAAAAAGTGAACTTATTAAATAGTTTCTTTTTTTTCTTCACTTAATAATGGTACCTCCCTGTTTTCGATACAAAAACAAGACTTCAGCAAAGTCTATTCAAAACTTCCTTATAAGCCGTCATCTGTATGTTAAGCCTCTGAAACTGATTCTTCATGACACGTGTGATACGGAAACATCATTTGCAATGCACATCAAGAGTTCGAACGTCTTCCTGTTTACAAAATTCTGGATTAAAAATTCATTAATTCGATGCCAAATCGTTCTTGTTCTGGTTTCGCGACGCGGATATTCCAATTTAATTAATTTTCTGCACGCTTACTTGCTACGGTTATGAAGAAATGACAACATTCCCCGCCGCGCCGCTGCCGTATGACAGGCCGCATTTATGTATAAAGGGTTGAATAAGAAAAGCATTGATAATAACTGTAATTAAATGCGCGATCAGAATCTTGTGAAAGACAATATCAAAACTGGGTTAAAGGAATTACGCTACGCGACGTTCCCATAAAATATCGTTCAAAGCTATTATAGAATTTTAACGAGAATGCATAAACAAAACCAAAAGGTATAATGAGCCATTGGGATTGTGGCAATACCCACTTATACGAGTAGATTCAATTGGTTTGAATATGAAAAATTAAAATCTGATTATGCTACTATGTTAGACATGACTTCATTACGTGTAACTTCCTGGAGCTTAAAATATTTCTTCTGAAGAGTAAACAAGCTGGTCCAAGCGGTCTAAAAATTGAATAGGCAAAAGAATGTAGAACTCTGTGGAGATTTATTTCCTGTTTAAGTCTTTCAATTTCAGTTACAACAGTGACTTAAGCATAGCGGTGGAATTAATTAATGAATATAGAGTTACCTTTTGGTCTTTCATAATCAAACTAAGCTTTGCTTTGATTCCGTTTGAGATAGCAAACTTGTCATTGGATTATGGATTCAATTTGTTACTATCATTTGAAAAAAACTACTCTCGACGAGGATGGGATTCGAACCCACGCGTGCAGAGCACATTGGATTAGCAGTCCAACGCCTTAACCACTCGGCCACCTCGTCTTCGTTAAAAATTAGTTAATAAAACCAGCTGGTCGAGTAAATTTTTTTTAAATAGAAGTTCATTGAATTATAAAGCATGAATTTGACTTACATTGAGGAATCAGTCGACTGCAGTAAATTTTTTTTTCAATGGAATTCATTTAGGTGGAAAAAAAATCGACTGCAGTCGATCTCTTTTTTGAGACGGATCTGCACACCGATTTTCACACAATTGGAAAATTGAATTTGGAAAAAATTTGGTGAAAAAAAATGTAAAAATTGTGTGATAAACAATATGAATGTAAATTGTTCTGTTCTTTGGTGCTTGTTTACCTTTATCAGTCAGTTGGACACACATACATAATAAAAAAAATTGCTACTTTTTCAATTTCCTAAATACCCAAAAAAGAATCGAATTTAGTAGCGACTGCAGTTGACTGCAAATGGGTGAAAGGAAATCGACATTTAGGCTGTGTGTGAATTGGGTTAAAATTGGGTTAAATGGGTTAAAATATGACACTATCGTGGTGAAAAAGATGGGATAAAATTTTAACCCATTTAGCCTGCTCGCGGAGCAGGCTAAAATGGGTTAAAATTTGACGTTTGTCAAGAAAGAGAGGTGTGTCTAGTTCTTGTTGCATTCATAACTTTTTTTTGTCGAACAAACAGTAAACAAAGCAGAAAGTAGTTTTTAGCAGTATGGACGGCACACGAAAAATTGGACAACAAGAAATAATTACGTGAAAACCTTACAATAAATGTAAGTTTGACCTTTTTTTATCGAAAAACATAATTATGTACATATTTATAAAAATAAAATTATTGTTTCTTAGGGTTTCCCGAAGAAAAACTAAAACTCATTCAAATACGAATTGAGCAACAAATGCAAACATGAATGTATCTATGCAAAATTATATTTTCAAAAATACTTCAAGAATTTTTCATTGCGGTTCAATAGAATTAATTGATAAGACATTTAAATAAATAAAATTATTGTAAAACATTTCTTCAAATTGCTATTCATTTTGTAAACAGATCTCAAATCGATGATTTTTTTTTGCTGTTGTTGTCAGTGCTGCAAAAACAAGTGTTCATACACCCATTATCAAAATATCCGTGATGGGAAATATTTTGACAAAATGCGGGACTATTGTTTCAACATATGAAAATAGTAGTACAAGAACAAGAGAAAATAGGCAAAATGGAGATCTTAACACTTTTTGGAGCGTAATATTAAATTTACATTCTTAAAGTTGCTTTATTTAAAGTAAAAAATAAATTAAATTCAATGATAAAAAGGAATTTTGCAGGGAAATTTCTTTAACTATAAAGGAATTTAAGAGAAAATAGTGTTTCGAAAAAACCCTTTTAACCCAATTCACACAGCAAAAATTTATTATCTGAATCCACCGCAAAACAAATGTCAAAATTTAACCAAGGTGAGAAATTTTAACCCAATTCACACACAGCCTTATATTCAACTTATATTCGTAGTGAAGAGAGTTGCGTGAAGTGAGTGGTGGTGGATATACCTGCTGACGTAGCAGGCGTTTGTGCATGTTTACACTTGATGTCTGCCAACAAATCAACTGTCATATTTTTCGGTCGAACTTCATGTGGAAAGAAATTCCAAAGTAAAAAAACTCGAAAATTGTTTTTGTCACACCATTTGTCGGTATGTGCTCTTAACGTCTTCGCGGTAAAGCCCAAATGGATATAATTCTTGAGTTGATGTCAATAAAATTTAATGTATTCGATATCATTGTAATCCAAGATGGACGCCGCTACGAAATAGCGGTTACATATTTTTTCACTGCTTCTAGAATATATGGGTATCAACTGAAAGGTCTTGGTTTGCAGAATAAAGTTCTCTGTGAAAATAAAATGGGAATATAAAGTGGTGGTTGTCAGCAAAATAGTAAATGGTATACGGGTTGGCCGCGAGTAAGGCAACAACTCAAGAAATTTAAAATCTTGTGCTCGTTTACTTCGATCAAACAACGAGGAATTCCAGAGGATTACTTGCGGATGATTGAGGTATGAAGGAACGGTGGCGAAGATTAGATATCGAGCTGATCGAGCATGCTAAGTCACAGTAGGTGGTCCGTAAAATAAATTGAGGATCCTATATCCATGGAAGACGCTCTTTATATATGAGTAAAATAAGGTAGTACGTACCGTATTAGTAAATAAAAGTGAGTACTTGTATTGCCCGTTTTTTGATTCAGGTACTTATTTGACTGGAAAGTGTTGCCGATGTATCAAAATTTTAAATATCAGCAGTGAAACAACAAGTCAAGTGGTACCCGTGATGTGATGGTTAGCATGTCCGACTGTTAACCCAGAGGTTCGTGGTTCGAATCCCAACAGAGGCAAAAATGTTTTTTCCACGGGTAAAATACATTGCCATGAAAAGCGTTTTTTCGATTAGCAGTTCGGAAAAAAATTGTAGATCTCCTCCATTCCTCACTAAGCATGGTTGTGAGAAATGCCCTAGACCCAGGGGCTCTGTTGCGCCACCCTATTTATTTATTTAGTGAGACGACCTGTGATGACGACATCAATAATTGAGAAAACATCTTTTTTTTCTGATGTCTGATGAATCCATTAGAGTTGAAGAGAGTGGTGTGATGACTGGTACTTGGGACCTACCAATTTTTGCCTGCCATTGGAAGTACTAAAGCGCAAGTTATACAATCGTGCAGAAAAATTTTATATAAACAATGCTCTTACGCATCATACGCAGCCATTGTAAAGGCGCATCCATTCTATGCCAGACGACTATCGGATTTATTTCATTCGGTTTGAATTCGGTTTGGCACTCGGTAGTTGGACCGGCCGATCGAGACTTACTCATTAATTTGGTATTGCCGATCTGCATGTGACAATCGTATCCGTTCGGCATAGAGTGGACGAGGCTTGGTTGTTTTTTTAAATTTGCAGTAAAGCGGTCCATACACATGCACATGAAACATATGGTGTCAAAGAATGCTTTACGTATATGATTGGGCTTTAAAACCAATTTCAATGTTGTTAATAGCCGTGCTTTATTGGGAATTTCTATATTCACTTCACTTGCGAGTCTCAATAAAACGCTTTTTTGGCTATATTCACTTACCAAGTTCACTTTCTCATAAACGCCATTTACCAGCCATCCCTGTTGTTCACTTCGGCAAGTGAGTTTTTTTTAGAGTTGTTGATTTTCCATGAGCGATGTTTTGCTGAAGTGAATATAAATTCCCAATAAAACACGGCTTATATACTTTTCAAGGGAATCAAATTTTTTTATCTTTTCGCTTAGCCTTGAACTATGTTATACACGTCTATGGCAGTTGGTAGTGTTTTGAAACATTGTTACAGCCCAATTTCACCCAAAACTCACAAGTCACAACGCTATGAAAGGTTGTGACTTGACGGGAAAGTTTTGACCGGTGAGGTATCAGTGATGCCGGTCAGAACCGGGTTTTATAGTTCAGTCGTCCGATTTCCAATTTTATCTTAAATTTATTTCATTTTCTTAGGTAATAATTTTTAGCCGTCAACACGATCGCCTATGTGCTTAATATACAATTGTATTTTCTCACACCAAAAATAAAATAATTCAACTCCTAGCATTCTAAATAATAAAATATAGTGGCGCTGGCTCTAACACAAACATGGACCTAAAAATTGAACGACAAGTTGAATGATTCTGGGGTTCAAACCCTTAGCTCCCGCGTTACAAGCACATTTGTTTGCCATTACGCCAGAAGCACCGCACGATAGTAAAATAAATAACGATAGTTGTCACATCAAAATCAGGCAGAACGTAATAAAATGTCAACCTTTCGTTCTATAAGAACACAGCAACTAAACAAACGCAAAACAAACTTTTTATTATGTAGGTATGCCTTAAGCAGGTTTGATTAACCTCTGATTTTATTTTATTGAAAGCCGGATCAAGTCATCTTCAACCAAATGACGCCCTCACATTTTTTTACATTTGTAATATGCACTTTACATAGGAATAGTTTTTATCACAATATGTAGTGGTTTGCATTTCCTTGCAGTCATGTTCAAGCGTTATCTAGATGTAATTTAAATCATATAATCCCCAAGAGCTTAAAAACCGCTTCCGCAGACTAAAACGTCAGAGGAATAACTCATTAGTTATACTTTGTCTGTTTTAATTACATAAACTCTAAAGCTTCTTACCCCCACTGTATCAATTGATAGAACAGATTAATACTTCATCAAACAAACAACCTGTCCGTTTCTAATTACCGACAAATTGAGCAAATTTCAATCAAACAAGAATGCTGCAACGAAAACAAAAAAAAAAGTAAAATTGTTTTCCTTTTCTTACAGCATATACTACGTTGCTTTGGCCAACGTATTCACTTATGGATTGACCAGTGATAACGGCGGCAGTAAAACAAGTTTATTACCATCTTCCACTGAAGGCGACCATCCAAAGACCACGTACCTCAGGCTGACTACCATGCCCAAGAAGACCATCAAATCGGATAAAAGAAGTCCACACATTCTGAATAAAAAACTTCTTAAGTAAGTTAGCCAGAATTTTTTTTTTCTTTTTTCATTTTGTTCGCACATAAAAGTCTGCGCATTTTGTTGCATTTTTTTTTGCAACTCAATTGCACGTTGTTAGTTCAATTTAATCTTATGTGTGTTTCGTCCTTTCTCTCCCGAATAGCAAATTGGGCTTGGCAAAGGTTCGCGCGCCAAACAGCCACAACCGGAAACGTCTGGCCGTCGAGTCACGCCGTCACGCTTCGCCCGATGATTCACACATGTTCATCATTAAACTGCCACCAAACCTATACTACTACACCGGCCCAAAGGCAGGAGGTAGTACTTCGAACGCCGCCGCCGCCGCAAAGAACAACGCTCTGGATCATGGTAACGGGAAAAAGGTAAGACCTTACTTAATTCATAAAGCATGTTGAGATCGTTCAACTTCGCTAGGTGCATGAACAGTGTGCCAATAGTGCCAATTATATGGTTGCCAACAAAGGCAAAACTGTCACTGCCATATTTATGTATGAAGAAAATCTAGAGGCTGAGTTGGCTAACACGTTTCTAAGTGATACATTTCATTTGAGTTTTCGGTCACTTGAAGGTGTGTTAGTCTATTTATCATTTAAAGTGTCTTTTTAAATACGACTGAGAGTATTACTTGAGAGCTACAACGGGAAAAAACCAAAGCTATAATTTTTTTCAGAAAGTAGTTCTATAATTTTGAATCTTTTTCTCGACCGAATTGGCAAGCCCTACGGGAGTGAATTCACTATCACGAAAAACGCTTTCTTGATCAGCCGTTCGGAATCGGCAGAAAGCTGTAGCCTGTAGGTCCCCTCTATTCACCCACAAGGCATGGTTGTGAGGAATATGCCAGGCCCCAGTTTATTTCTTTGAGTTCTATATACTTCTATAGACTATGTACCTATAATGCAAAAAAAAAAAATATCAATCTCTATATTATTTATTAGTCCCTGGGCAGTCTATTGTTTTTATCAAGTTCCCTAAAAGGTAAAATTAAAAAGATAAAAGAATTAAAATTCGTTGGCAATAGTACAAACATTTGTTTTCACACATTTTAAAAAGCTTCAAGGATGAGTGCAAGAATTGTAGATTTGCAGTTTTCTAATGTCGGAAAGACATGTTAATAAAAATGTTAAGATGTGATGAAGATGATATGCGAAAAAGTTAGCATCAACTGTTTACATTTATTAATTCTGTTGTTGAATAAGTGCAGTGTAGTTGCCAATGGAAGAAATTAAATGATGTTTCTTCTTCTTATATCATGCGAAAACTTAATCACTATCTCTGTACAATTTTTGGTTCTGAAATAAAAATTGATCGATACTCGGACCACTGCTTTTTCTTCTCTTTTACTTTCGTATGACGTATGTGAACATCTCCTAGCGTTGCTATTGATTTGCCTCTCCACCACACTTATATTATTGGATGTACTCTGAAGACCCTTTCTTGTTTAAGGAGATGTGAGGATCTCGCATATCTCGCATAACCAGCATATCTTTTGGCAAATGTTTAATGCCGTCCGATACGATGATCAAAGTGCTCCAAAAATAAAAGCTCAACTTTCAGTTGATTTAGGACTGGTTTACTTTAGGAACTGAACCAGGGAAGGATTGCAGGAATGAAGGATGAACTGGAACTGACCAGGGAAGGATTGCAGGAATGCAAGACTTCTCTGAATGCGATCAAAAAACTAGATTCATTGAATCTCTTTTGGGTTCCAGGCCATCACGGCAAAGCTGGAAACAAGATCGCCGATGAACTTGCAAGGCAAGGATTTTAGGACCTGAACCAGCGCTTGCAGGGTCCTAAGTGAGAGCCCCAATCAATGATTGAATCTGTCTAGAGCACAACCGTGAATGGCATGCCTCCATTGCAAAGCTATGCCAATGTGTAGGTTTGGTAGTACAATCGACCAGTATAAAGTTCTGAGTGCTTCAGTTAGTTATTTTAAAAACCCCCGATAGAAAAAAAAAAACTCTTTTGAAAGTTCTATTATTTGTTCCGCTGTACCGGTGCGTCTCCCTAGAAACGTCAATATATAAGTCAATTTTGACTTATAATAAGCCAATTTTGTCAATATTGTCAGCGGAGGCGAGTTACTGTATAGAATTTTGGTGCTTCTGGTGTTGACTTTTCAGTTTCGAACAATCTTTTCAATTCAAAGGTCCTTTTTTTAGACGTTTGGTTTCCAAGAAGAAAAAATGTATAGTGTTTAGTGTTTTGACCAAGAATTTAGCTGTCTATAAAGGTTTTAAATTATGTTTTAAAATTTCGTGCAAGTAGCCGTAGAGGCTGGCTCGAATAAATTCCAACCCAGAGGCCCTACTTCGACCATTTTTTTGCAGGACTTGGGGCCGTATATAAATAATAATGCGCCAATTATTCTCTACCTGGGAGTCAATGTTCTTGGGTTCATCTGCGTGAACAAGCAACTTCACATAACCCTCCAAAAAATAGTCAAGCGGTATTAAATCGCTCGATCTTGGAGGCAACTCACAGGTTGAGACTCGGAATTATGTTTTAATCGGCGTCAACAGCGATTTCTGTTTGAGACATAAATCATTGTCCAGACAGCTGTCATGAAGACCAACTCCGAAAAAAGTATTGCCAGATTACAAAACCACATGTTTATAAAAAACACACTTGACGAAGTTAATAAAGTCACAGCTGTAAATGACCTTGTTCAAAGCCTTTTCGACATCAAAGGTCTCAGTAAGTTTTTACCAACCTTGACAAAGCAATGTGAGTTCTTTAAAGTCATCCTGAAGAGTTGTACGAGTTTCGCAAGGATGCCAAAACTAGACATGGCTTCGTACAACTCTCTGTAAAAACTGTCATACGAGGCCTGGAAATCGAAAAAAGGATGGTGTATATCGATATTGTGCTCCCGATATTTTCCAAAATATGTCCCGATGTGAAAACTGATATAAGGGCCTATCATATTGGTGCATGGGTTTTCATAGGCATGCCGTATTTACAGCAGACACGAACTCGAAGTAGTGGTAGTTGAATTTCAAGTTTAATAGGAGTCTCGAAGTTGAACTTAAGGATAAAAATAAAATATGAAATAAATAGGGTGGCGCAACAGAGCGAAGAGCACCGGGGCCTAGAGCATTTCTCACAACCATTGCCTTGTGAGGGGACCTACAATTTTCTGCCTATTCCGAACGGTTAATCGTGAATTTACTATCGGACGAATTGCCAATTTCTCATCATCCCACGGGTATCGCAGGATGTGATAGGAAAATCTGCTTCTGCAGAGACGTGGTTGTGTTACTAAGGTTTTCCGTTATCGTTAAACTTTACTCATGCTTGGCCCATATTTCCCTGACAACCCTATGAGTTGACAAAAAACCCGTAATTTTCGGTTTTCAAGAAACATTAAACCACGAAACCACCACAAATATCTGTCATTTGAAAAAAAAAATCATCCCTTCAAAAACCTAGGTCTACTTTCGGGTGAGTTGAGGGCAAAATCTGGCCTCAAAACACACTCAATATAACATTCAATGCGAGTTTAGGTTATTCAAAAAAAAACCGTGTCGACCACGAGGCAAACCCAGAGCTTTAAAGAACATACCTAATATAATTCCTCGATGATAAAAACTCTAGTCCTGTTTTCTAAATTTGAAAATGTTTCTTTGCCTTTCTGAATATTTTTAAAAATATTTCTTGAAAATAATGAATAACATTTTGAAGACTTTCTTAAGAGATTCTCTCAGTCACTCACTTCTTTATCTTTTGTTGCATCTCGTTTACATTGTCAACATCATTAGATATAGTAAAACTTGCAATATATTTCTTCTACAAAATGTTTTCTCATACAAATACCTACCTTATTCATGTCCTTACAAGGTTCATTTTAATTCTCATTACTAACAAGTTCCAACCACCCATAAAGTCCATACCTTACAAAATAATATTTTTTTCTGTCTGTGAAATTCCTTTCAATAATAAAAAAAAAAACATTCGAAATATTTTCTTTCAAGGTTTCATTCAACTTCAATTCGAATGGCAAACCCAGTCATATCTACCACTGGAATTTACCTGTCCTCAAGCAGATTCTATCTGATGAATCACGTTTCCCGAGATTACGTTCCAAGGACGACTTAATCGACATAAAAAACACTCCAACATGGACAAAACCATGGGAGAACGAGACCATCGAAAAGTCCTTCGCCAAGTCTAATATGGCTGAGAAGAAGTCACTGAAGAGGAAGTCTCCATCATATTATGCGCCAGTGAATGCAGTAAACAAAAACAGTTTCAACAAGTACTTTGCCGGCAATGGCAAACCCAAGGGATTTTACGTTATCAAGAAAAATCATAAAAAAGCGACATACTTCAGAAATATTACTCCTTGAAGGTCAGACCAATGAGGAACGACATCGTCAGCGTCGTCGTTACTATAAACTACGCAAACATTGAATGCATTCAATCTTTTGTACTTTTTATACGAGTAATACATTTTTCATCGTGCGGTAGGGAGCTTTTAGATGATCAAAATATCAATTAGCCTTTAGTGAACTAGCAGATTAACTTATGTATTTTTTATTTTTAGATTATAGGCTGTTTGGTTAAATTGATTGATTTCGAACAAATAAACGGTTTGCATTCATTCATGACGGATACACGAGAAGCATATACATAATTGCAATAGTTAAAGATTTGTTTCATTTGTTATTATTATAGTACGTCCATAAATACTTATGTATAAGCACACTGACTGATAAATACATTTATACATTTTGCAATAAGAAAATTGTGTCTCTTATTCATTTATGTGAGAAAGTTGGAGCCAAATCAGAAGACATGAGATGTTGGTTGAAGATATGGTAAGTAAGCCAGAGCAGGTAACATTCTAAAGACTTGTGATTGTGAAGAAGTTAGTGTGTTGCATTTAGACAGAGATGGACCAGAAGTATTTTTAGCAGGTTTATTGCTTTCAAGTTGGCATATTTTTTGGAAAATTTTAGAGAAGAAATGAACCTGACTGGACGCTAAGAACTTGCTCTTGTATACTCGAAACAGTTTTTCATTTTTTGAAGCTCTCTTAAAACTTTAATTCCAAAGTTTGAAACTCAACTCTTTTGTAAATTTTTTTATTTTTTTTGCATCTCAGAGACTTAAGTGGCACTGAACTTAGAGCAAGCTCATTTGTACACACTTATCTACGCTCTTCATCATTAATGCAAGTGTTAGTGGTTAGTAAATAACCCCAACACAAGCACAAAGGGAACGTATACGAGGAAAAATAAAAAAAAACATTACATTACAAAGTAAAACTTAAATTATATTAAAATTAACATTAATAGAACAAACTAAACTAGTGAAACAATACTAAACAAGGTTTATAAATAAAAAATTAAATTAAACTACTGTAATAAAAAAAACTACTAAACATGAATCATGCTGATGGTAAACTGGTTCTTAATATTAATTTTAAACTATTTTTACTGATGTTGAAATCGGCAATAAAAGGATTGGAGTTTAATAACCTACTCATGCGAGCTAATGGCTCATGCATGCCATAGTTAGTTCGGTGGTGGGAGCGATGTATAAACTCTAAATTACGTAGTTGGTGAGTTCCTCCGCGATAGTTGAATCCTACGTGGGAGAGCAAGTCGGGAGCATCAATTATACCGGTTATTAATTGATGAAAAAACACTAAATAATTGTTGATTCTTCTCTGTGAGAGGTTTTGAAGATTTAATAATTTTCATAGGGAGGGAGATTGAAAGGATCTTCCCAAGGAAGACCTTTGAGAGCGAAGCGTATGAATCTGTGATGTATTGCTTCGATTCGAGATTTATGAATATCATAAAATGGTGACCACACCTGAGAAGCATACTCTAGATGGGGACGAACATAACAGTTGTATAAAGAGAGGGTAACATAAGGGTCATTAAATTCCTTAGCCCATCGCTTAATAAAGCCAAGCATTGAATTTGCTTTGTTAATAATGAGGTTGATGTGTTCATTAAATTCAAGGTTGGTACTAAAAAGAACACTGAGGTCCCGGAATCTAGAAACTTGAGATAGGCATTGTTGCGATATTGAATATTCTCCAATGCTAGGAGATCTTTTACGGGAAAAGGTCATACTTTGGCACTTGGAAGTATTTCAATACCAGCCCTGCTTAGTCCGTTCATTGAACACCATACAACAAAACTATCAATATCTTTTTGTAAGAAGTCTCGATCTGAAGCATTTTCGATGATTTTAAAAATTTTCATATCATCAGCAAAGATTAAAATGTCGCTATAGGAGATGCAAGAAATTACATCATTTATTGCAATATTGAAAAGCAAGGGGCCGAGATGACTACCTTGTGGCACGCCAGACATAGCATTGAAAGGTTTTGACAAAACGCTACGAAATTTGATTTCATAAGACCTATTTTTTAAGTAGGAACTTATCCAAGCAATTAATACTGGGGGAAATCCAAAGGCTTTTAGTTTATAAAGTATGACGTTATGAGACAGTTGGTCAAACGCCTTAGAGAAGTCAGTGTAAATGCAATCAAGCTCGTTCCCACATTCAAGAGCATTGGAAAACTTATGATGAAAGGATAGAAGGTTGGTAGCCGTCGATCTTCTTTGCATAAATCCGTGCTGCTGGTGGCAGACAACATTCCTTGAAAAAAAGGATACGCTTTCGCAGACTACTTGTTCAAATACCTTAGGTATGCATGAGAGCTTTGAAATAGGTCTGTAGTTTTTTATATCGGTTTTTACACCCTTTTTGAAAACAGGTGTGATAAAAGATTTTTTCCAAAGAGTGGGGAATATTCCAGATTTTAAAGAAAGCTTGAAAAGATGTTCGAGTGGATAGCATAAACGTGAGGAACACTTCTTTAAAACAATTGGCGGAATCATGTCCGGACCAGAAGAAACGTCATCATTGAGAGAAGAGAGGTAGTAGGTAATTCTGTCTCTTTGAATAGAGATATTATTAAAATTCACTTGCGAGCAGTGAGTTAAATATTCAAAATATTTTTCATCAATTTCTAGATTTGTATTACAAAAAGAGCCATTAAAATGGTCCGCAAAGGCATTGCAAATGTCGGGAGTATTTTTTAAAGAAATGGCATTATAAATAAAGTTGGCTGGATAGCCGTCTGATTTTTTTTTAGAATTTACAAAGGACCAAAAGCTTTTTGGATCGTTTTTCAGAGAACAGCCCATTTGGGTGACGTAGCTAGAGTACAGATTCAGAGAAAGCGTTTTGAAGTCTTCAAAAAAACTTATAAATATTTGGTGGTCAGTTGGAGAAAGAGTAATTAAATAGGTCTTCCAAGCCTTGTTTCTTTTATTCCTCAGAGCCTTTAGTTCCTTGGTAAACCACGGTTGACAAAAAATAGCATTTCTGAGCGTCTTTTGGGGAATGGTTTTTTTCATGCAATTTTTTAAAATGGAGTAAAAGCAAGCGACTGCATCGTCAATATTTGTAAGGGTTGATATATTTTCAATACCAGCCCTGCTTAGTTCGTTCGAAAGCAAATCGAAAATTCGCCTTTCGATTGTCAAAAGTATATAAACAGTCATTTGAATTATTAATAACGTGAGATGCGTTGCTTAGTTCAACAAAAATATCTAAGGGTTGATGAAGATCATCAATTCTGGTAATGCCTGAATTAGATTGAAAAACAACCGTGCTAATAGCTTCGGAAGAGAAAACAAGGTCTAACATACGATTTTGGAAATTTCTAATACAGCTTACTTGCTGTAAGTCAGTAGATATAACATTATCTAAACAAGAAAGCTCACGCTGCGGTGAAGTTAGAGAGGGTGTTTGCCCCTAAGATCGCATACATTCGCTTAAATTCGTAAAACAGAGGTTGGCTTTAAAGTAGTTGAATCAGTTCCGAAGGATTTAAGTACTGGTAAAAGGATAATGGATAAGGTATATGAAAAATTAAAGCGTTATGAAACTTTTATGCTAATATCAGAAAACTGACAGCCTTTTTTTAAAAGCAAACCATTTGAGATATTTCACTTATTATCGGCTTAAAGTGGTGGTATAATGGTTAGCATGTCTGTGTCTGCCTTGCCTATTAACCCAGAGGTTCGTGATTCTAATCCCAATAGAGGCAAAAATGTTTTTCTACGGGTATCGCCTTTCGCGAGGAATTGGCAAGTCCTCCGTTAATAAATTCATTGCTATGAAAGCGCTATGCCCTGGGGTTCCTTGCTCTGTTGCGTTACCCTATTTATTTTTATTTTTCATATGTTTTCAGTTGGTAACATAGTCTAGATCCAGAAAATCAACTGCTGCAAGATAGTGCCATTTTGTTCACAAGCTAAATAAGACCGAGAAACCTCTACCGGGAACCCCCGTAGCCATGTTTTTGTTGGTTGGTTTGAAATCAATTTAAGTGAAGGCCATTTTTATTTTTTGGGCTTTTAACAGTTGAAAATATTGAAAGCTTCATTCACAACTGCCACAGTAAATATTATTTGCCATCAAAGTAAAAACTACATTTAAAAAAGTGGAATTAATGAAACTTTATTTCAGCCGGATACAAGCGTTAATTCGAAAATGAAGCTTAGTTTGATTTCACCACAGAAAAAATTCGTTGCTGTTTCAGGCAAAAAGAGGGTACAACTATCTGAATTACCTTACTGAGGTAGCCTGCTCTTCAGTTTTTTATAAAATGTAATAATAACACAGGTTTGCAATGAAAAAGCTGTCTGGATGCTTTCAACTGATTTCTATGTATTTAGTTGTTCTGAAAACTAAATAAATACTCAAAAACTTCTAGAACGTCTGGATATTTTGCTATGCCCAAAATTTTCTTAAAAATTGTTTTTTTTTAGCTAACTTGAAGTCATAAATAAACAAGTACATTTTTATTTTGTTATTATAATTATTACTTTTTGTGTCTATGGGATAGTAGAGACCGGACCAAAAATTTTGGCCTTCGAGGGAGCTTAAGGTTGGTGAAAAGAACGCCCTGCATGTAACTTTGGTGTCTCGTTATAAAATTCTTTTACCGCCGCTTCATATAAAGCTGGGTAGTGATGAAGCAATTTGTAAAGTCACTTCTAAGAGATGGAAATTGCTTCAAATATGATATTAAAGATTCCAGGCCTCTCGGAGGCAAAGTTGAAAGAAGGTGTTTTCACTGGATCAGATATTAGACGGATACCTATATTGTCAGAAAACGAGACGTTCTACGAGCAAATGAAAGTCATTTTCAGATTCAGCACACCCAAAAAACATAAGTGTGTCACAAAAAAACCAGAACAGCTCTCAACTTTGATTTTTTGACAGACTTGTGTAATCAATAAAGTTCTTGAATTTTTAAAATAATAATATTACTTCTCCTTTACTTTTTTGTCTTGCTCATGATATATTTTTCCGTTCCGTAACGAAATTTGTAAATTAGGAGCCGATAAATGTTACAAATAACATCTTTTATTTACCGGATGGGGGGGGGGCGTACCCGGAAATACTCCCCCCCCCCCCCCCCCCCCGTGGATCCGCCACTGCTTGCGATTATAGGTACTATAAGGCAAGTTTTGCAATCGCAGAGAAAAAAAATTTTGATATAACAATTAAACATGACATTACGATGATAGAGAATACGAAAAAAGTGGGTCCTGAAATTCTATCTGTCTGACCGTATATTGGATCTACAGCCTGAACCGCTTGAACGGTTTTCTTCAAAATTTGCAGTTAGGGTCTTTGGAGCAACCTACAGAGGGGTTTTTGGAATTGTCTCTTGGTCTTGAATTAACGGTACCTGCCACACAACCGATATGATAATAATTATTTTTCTCGAAAACGGCTCCAAAGATTAATTTTAGATTGTCTACCTTATGATAAAAAAAAAAGTTTGAAACAGTCTGAAAACGGTACCACCCATAGTACCGTTTTTTTTTTTTTAGAAACCGACTTTCTCGATAATGGCTTACACGATGCTGACGAAATATTGTATTTTAGAAGTCCTGTGCTTATCAACATTTTAAAAATCCTAATTTTTGAGATTTTTATAAATTTTTTTTCAAAGAACTTCGAAACTATATCTTCAATCTTAAATTTTGCATACCGAATTTCTTAAAATCTTCTTTTTAAAAAAAGGGAAAAATAAAAACAATTTTTTTAAAATGGTCCAACGATTTTGATGAAATTTTCAGAGTTTATATTTATTAGCAATTGCAAAAGAATGGCGTTCTTAGATTTTTGCTTGAAACCTTTGGAATATTTAATTTAATTTTTTTTTCAATATTTTGCGTGATTTAATTAAATTTTCATAATTAATGTGTAGTTGGCAGCATTGTACCACCGAATATATTAAGAGCGAATTCTAAAACTTTTTACTCAGCCATAAGATTTTGGTATTGTACTTAGCACACAATCGCAAGCTCGTGCGACCCAGTCGTGCAAGTTTCTTTTTTTTGCAATTGGAGCGCTCATCAAGGGATTATGAATAACTTACAATGTTAGAAAACACAGTGCGAGTTTTATGGAAGATAGGAGGATTTAGTTGGACACTACCAGACTACTGTTCTACCGGAACTTTACAGTACGTCAAAAGTTGGGCTCAAGGTAAAACTTATGAGCATTCCTAGCGAAACGTGTGTTGCGGCTAGATTGTTTCAGGGGAGCAATGCAACTGGTTACTTCACTAGAGCACTGTTTATGGAAAAAGCGATCAAAAAAGAGATACAGGCAACGTTTCGACGATGTTCAAGAGAATCAATCGATTCTGCGATTGAATTATCACCTATCAATCTCAACGTTCTGTTTTGATGTTTGGGGAGCACCTGCCCAGATAAGTGAATTATACTCTAGTTTTGGGCGGGGGTAGGCTTTATAGAAGCCAGAACAGAAAGGGCGAAAAATTTATCGCATCGTCTTTAGAAACTTAAGCATTTTGGCGACTTCAAGTATGTGATGGTCATAACAACGAAGATCATCGTTTACATATACATACCAAGTACTGACAGCTTTTCGGTTTCTTGGATGCAGGTACCATTCATGGATAATGGCAATGGGGGAATGTTAAGCTTCAACGACAAAAGACAACATTGAGTTTTCTGAGCATTGAATTCTACTCGGTTTTTACTATCCCATGTGACAATACAAACTATCAAGCTCAGAATTCAATGAGCTTTTCATACGCAGCCGTTTGAGTTCCACACCCGAAGAGCAAGGACTTGAATTTGAATACGAATATGAAAAGCTGAGGGGTGAGTCGTCAGCAAAACAGTTAAGGGGTCTAGAAATTTCAGACAAGAGATCGAAAAGTCCAAACTTTTCTTTGACAGAATCAAGTTGGAAGTTGAAGCAGCCAGCTAATCATATGGGTCTATGTATAATATCCGCTGAGGGAAATTTGAAAAAGTAAAAGAAGATGTGATATTTACTAGGGCCAATTTTTATTAAGTTGTAACGCTTGCTGAGTTCGAAATAATAAAACTTTGCTTTCACTTCAATTCTTCTTCTTCTTCATTTCCGGCGTTACGAGTAGTGATCTTGAAGCGATCACAACTCTCCCACTTTTCTGCTTCACACTAGTGATCCGCCTGAGGGGTACGCCGCTTTCACTTCAATTATATTACTTTTATTACGTATACACTTCTATTCGATTACAGTTCGATTAATCACACTAATTCAGTCTTTACAACATCACTTTACAATGAAAACTGACGCCCAGCAGTTTCTAACATCGAGAACTTTCCAGTAGTTTGCTATAAACCATATATGCGGCTAGATACTTTCTCCTTCCGGTATATTTTTACACACACACACTTACTCACAACCAAAACCTTCCATTAGATGTACATTATAGTGATGCCACTTTAATTTAATTTAATTTGTCTTGAATGTGGGTGTACATTACAATAGCCGTGTTTCAGTGAGAATTTAAATTCACTTCAGCAAAACATCGCAAGACATCGCACATGGGAAAACAACAACTCTAAAGTGAAAAATAAGTCACTTGCAGAAGTGAACAACAGGGATGGCTGGTAAATAGAGTGTATAGAATAAAGTTGTATAAGTGAGTACAGCGTTTTAATGAGTGCCTAAGTGAAATGAAAATAAAAATTCAAAATAAAACTCGGCTACTATTAGAAAATATAAAGTGTCCGTCAAATAACTTTTTTTTTTAAATGCTATAAAAAAAACTACTGAATATTTTCTCAAGTTTCTTTTTTATTTGAAAGTACAATCCTTCCTATTGGAAAATTGTATCCTTTTTTTAATAATAACAAATGTGTGTTTTACTTTAGATTTTAATTGCTTTTTTATTTGATTTCTTTTTTACAAGTTTTTCGTGTCCGTACGCGTTGGCTGCTATCTATCTAATGAATCTCCCTCTACCACGAACTTAATAAAACTCTACATGAAAACTAAATCACAATGCTACTAACTTCACTTTCCTTAAGGTTGCATCTCAATAAGCCTGTATGCTACAAAAATAGTTTCATTCAAACGGCTGCCTCGGCTGGCCATGCAGTAGCCTACACGATCGGTCCAATTTTTAAACATATTATCGATTGTGTGCAGCTGTATTTCACCTATGGCTTCACGAATATTGTCCTTTAAAGCTCTGGTTTGTCGGCGTAACACTTATCTTTTACGGCACCCCACAAATAATAGTCCAACGGTGTCAAATCACAGCTCCGAGGTGGCCAAACGACATCAGCTCTGCGGCTGATAATGCGATCTTCAAAAACAGGTCGCAAAACATCGAGTGTAGCTTCGGCTGTGTGGAACGTAGCCGCCGTCCTGTTGAAACCAAATGTTGTCAATATCCTCCTCTTCAATTTTTGTGAACAAAAATTCGTTCAACATGGCCCGATAACGATCGCCATTGACTGTAACGGTCACTCCTTGCTCATTTTCGAAGAAAAATGGCCCAATTGTGCCTCTGGACCAAAATCCGTACCAAACAGTGACTCGTTTTGGGTGTATGGGCTTTTCAATGTATGCGTGCGGGTTTTCTGTGCTCCCAAATGCGACAATTTTGCTTGTTTACATACCCGCCAAGATGAAAATGAAAATGAACGCAATTCTGCAACATTACCATGATTTTCAAATAATGTCGCAATATTTCCCAGCGTTATTCAATCGTATACACAACCATATTCGTTTAGCGGAAGGATAAAACTAATTATCTGTCAATTCAGACATGAGCTTAGTGTTACCATTCACAAAATAAGCACTAGTTGAAAAAAAACGTTAGATGACGGACCCTTTATAAATTGATTTCGAAGAGAAAGACCTGACCATTGGTCAGGGAATGATAATAGCTGAACTCAATAAATTAAACTATACACAAAATAATTTACTTATTCACAACTTCAATCGTAATGATTCTTTTTAATTAATATTTGTTCTTTTATATATAAAATGTGCTGACATCGTTGATACAGTAATTCTCATACCCACGATATACTCATATATACATATATGTATAACGTTAACACGAACCCAATAACATCACGACACTTTTTGTTAACACGAGGTAAACAACAGCCCAGACGCACTGTCAGCATAACTCGTACACATTAGGCACGTTCAAGAACCTATCGGATAGTCTATCCCGAATACCCGTTTCTTAAACTCTTTCTTCTCTATCTTTTTCCAGATTGCTGCCGACAACAGCTGTGATATATATAACTTTCTATGAGCTGATAACTTGAACTTGAATAGAAAGGTATACCAAAAATTCAATTTCAATTTCGAATACCTACAATTAGATACAAAATCATAACACATCCCTGTCAATTAAAGAACACATGCCATTTGACAACACAGCTCATTACCTGAACTTGCCCCATCAAAAACCTAGTGCTACTTCAAGGCGAGTTGAGGGCAGACCCAGGGCTCCATAAACGCTCAGTTTGACATTCAGAGCGAGTTTAGGCTCTTCAAAAAACGCTTTCCCACCCCAAAGCTTCAACGAACAAACCTATTGTTATGTTCTGTCAATAATAAAAATCAATTAAGGTTATACTTATTTAAAGTTATAGAACTTGACAAGCTGCTATATTGATCAACAAACGCAAATGAACAATTTAAAATTCATTGAATAGAAAATCATCCGAAAAACAAAACTCAATCAAGTTTTTCTTGAATCAAAACAAAACTCCATTCACTCAAACGTTTTTCGTTTTTGCAACGTTTGGCACTATTTTTGAATTAATATTCTTTTAACAACAAGTTTACATCCTCCATAAAATAAACTAATCCTACCTTCGCGAGTTGTCACATGCATGACAATTAGGTCAGTCTGCGTTTTGTAATTAAAACTTTTACTGCAGGCCTCAGCGTTGGCTACTTATATGTAAGTGTCCTACCTATATTCAAAAGGCGCCATCCCTTGCATCGTCCTAACCACAAAACAGTCCATAGTCCTATACATTCCGTGAACAAGTGAAGATAAAAAAAACACTTTTCATGCAAAAAAATTTATCACTTGCCTCGAGTCTTTTCACTCTATTGTTATAATTAAGAGTTTTTGAACGTCCTTACGTCTCACATGCGTGAGCTAAATACTGAAGGCATAATAAACCAGTGCAGTGAATTTCCTCAAGTGATTTTTCAATTCCAGGTAAAAAAAAAGAAATAGAATACATTGCCATTATATCTTGAATGTTATGCAACACCCTATTGCTTTAATAAGAAATCTGAAAGCCGTTTTATTTTGAAGGAATATACCCGTATAGCACTATACCCATTATAAAGGGGAAAGATGTTTTTGTTTGTTTGTTTGTATTGAATAGGCCCCAAAACTACCGAGCCGAGTTGATCGGTATGGATCCTCCCCATTAATCTTCTTAAACGGGAACATGATCGGAAAAATAACCGAATACTCAGAAAATACTAGACCTATTTTAAAAGTTCTTTCACTTTTGAGTGCTTCATTATCCCTGAGTAGCATGAACTATAGTTCATTCACATATTCCCTCAAAATCTTAAACGTAGAATGGAACTTAAAAACTGATGGACAGATTTCCAAGATTCTAGCAACAATACAATGCTTCAATATTCGACAGTAGCTTATATTTTTTTTTTTTTCATTTAAATATTGCGAGCAGAGTCGATGCTAAACACTAGATTATACCACCACAGGACTCGAGCTAATCCGGCCGGGTCAGGGGTCAGCTAGTATTCAGTAGTAATAGTTGAATGGGTTTGCCGTTTGCCCTATGGTCGCTAAAAAACCGGTTTTTGTTTTTTCAAAACCCAAACTCGCCCTGAATTTCAAACCGAGTGTTTTTTCCTAATTAGCTTATCGAATTGTTTCTTGTTAACGTCAAATAACAAAACACCAAGAAAAAACCAATTCGTTCCCTGCTTTGTATCAAGCTTTGATTAGCCTCATTCATGTAAGATTAGGAGTTTAGCCAAAGATTTAAAGTTGTTTCATAAATAATTCACATAAAAAAGATACCATTTCAAAATGATTGACTGTATTGCTCTCCCTAAAACTGTTTTATGTGTTCCCATTCATGCAACAAACTTGTTGCTCTCTACATGCGTTAAGGGCTTACGAAAATTAAAATTTTGTCTTTGAAGGGGCAAATTATGTGAACCAAAACAAACCAATCCAGCAACCGCATAGCCAACGACGACGACGATGACAGAGATGTTCCTCGGTTGTACGTCTGGACGAGTAGGAGTTTAACTGATTCCACGACTGTTTTTAAAGCCTCTTTTGTTCCCATCGGACCTAAAGAGCTGTAACGACCAGAACGTGTAAATTGTTTGCGGCGGCGGTGGCGGTGCGTGGCGGTGCCCTTATTGTATAAACAGCCGACGAGTGCAACAATTCACACAGTTCACCACGCATATTATAAACGAACTTGTACATACATGTGAAATGGATGTCGTTATTTTATTGTTTGGGGCCATTTTGGGGGCTTCGAGCTGATGGAATGTTGAAAATGTCCAAATGAATCGTTCACTCCATTAGGCTTTGTGGTCTTTTCGGTGTGGAAAGGATTGTTGTGAATGTTGTGTTGTATTACAAGAAACATAATGGCAAGCATTACTGGAATTTATTGCCTTGACATGATAATTAATCGGAGCGTGGTTATTTCAATTTAACACAGCCGAGTTATTTTACTATGTGGTAATAAAACTGCTTAATCGATTAATGAAAAGGACGATTAATTTGTGGCTTTGGTTTATTGGACTCATATCATAGTCATAATATATTAGTATTTATGAAACTTCAGCAAATTAAGAATCTACCAACGTCAAATTGAATCAGCAGCTGGTTTTTGTTTTTTGATATATTGGTATCGTTCGTTAAACTTCACATAGGGTTGAGACTGGTTTCTTACATTACTGTGATACCTACTGACATGCTAAATTCTTATCAATGGCGTAGGGCGTAGCTATGGTTGCCCAGGTACCAGGTTCCAAAGCTGTAACTTGATTTGGTCCTCGTTATGAAATGGTTAGAGCATCAAGCATAGATAAGATAGGATACCATGCAACAAGTTTTTCCGTGGATGTCAGATGAGATAAGAGGTATCAACAACATTCGAGAGATAATGGACTTACTAAAGTGATTGAAATATAACTTGCTGAATATTAAAATCCGCGTTGGTGGAGTGCAGAGTTCTGGATATTTGATGTTATCAGTGACAACGAAATAAAAACCTTTGTTTGGAAAATGTCCAACTATAGTAGTCAAAAGCTCGCTTAAACTCGGCTGAAACGGGCCTTCATTTTCAGCTTATGGCTGAAAGAGGATATAAGGTAAATATGATCTTAGGCGGCCGCGGTGCAGTGGTAGAGTGTTCTTCTGCTCTGGGCATCTACTTTTCTTTTAGCCTCCCAGTTTCATTTGGACGCCGCGCCGTCTTTTAGGTTATACAGGGTGCGACAAAAGTATGGAAACCCCTGGAAATATGGCAGGGTCCAAGGTCAAATTCAAGGTCATCATCGGATTCCTCGTCGAAAAATACGTCGGATATGGGGTCTTTGATTTTTTTTAACGAATATTCTGCGATATTTCTAAGGGTTTCAGACCAATGTTTTAATTTTTCACGTATTTTTTATTTCAAGCGCTGCACCTCTAATAATATCATTAAAAAAAATAAAATACATGTTTTTTCGTAAAATCGATTTTTGGGTCGCTAGGGCTTCAAGGTTACGTCCAAGGTCAAATTCAAGTCACCATCGGATTCCTCGTCGAAAAATACGTCGGATATAGGGTCTTTGATTTTTTTTTAACGCATATTCTGCCATATTTCCAGGGGTTTCCATACTTTTGTCGCACCCAGTATATGAAATGACTAACACCTTATTTCTCTCAAGCCACAAGGGCAAGGAAAAAAACAGAATCCAACAAAACAGCACATTGAAGTTCATTCAGGGCTCCAAACAGGGATGGAAAACTCGATACAATTGTACCGAATTCGATACAATTGAGTTTGTACAAGTACAAAAGTATAATTCGAAAGACACCTTATTTCTCTCAAGCCACAAGGGCAAGGAAAAAAACAGAATCCAACAAAACAGCACATTGAAGTTCATTCAGGGCTCCAAACAGGGATGGAAAACTCGATACAATTGTACCGAATTCGATACAATTGAGTTTGTACAAGTACAAAAGTATAATTCGAAAGAATTCAGTACAATTTAAATATCTGCGTCTTTCATATTATATGTTTTTGAAAAAATAAAAGGAAACTAAACAGATTGAAAACGAAGTTCATAATTTGCTAAAAGATAAAATCCTAAATTCATCATCATACGTTTCCATACCAGAAATCTCTTGGTCACAGCTGTAAGGCCATTAACTCTTTGTTTACAGTTTCTTTTTAAGTTATTGACTAATTTAAAACTGATATTTGGCTGCCGCTCGAAATCATGACGCAAAGTCAGTATCATTCGTAACGCTCATGGCTTCCATCTTCGTTCCGTGCGTAAAGACGAGAATGTGGTTGCAGTTTCTTACTGAAATTATTGAAATAAACTTCAAGTTCCTCTGGTTCGTGCAGGATAACGAGCCGTGGTACTCGGCCCATGCCACTATAGATCTTTCGCTCACTAATCTATCGACCCGCATTAACAATCGTTTTTTGTACGTCGACTGGGCGCCTCGCACCTGCGAAAAATTTCATTTTCCATCCCTGGCTCCAAATAGCTCAGTGAGGTTTCTCAACCCAATCATATGCTATTCATCAAATGCTACCCTCAACACAATACACAATCTTGTTTAGATGTATAATGGGTGGCGACAGTATTGTGATGGCCTTTGATTGGGCAGTTTCTTCCAGAGAACTTTTCAGAAGCTGAACTTAACGGACATAAAGAACTCCAAAAAGGCAAAGGTATTGGGCTAAAGGAGATAACATATGAGTTTTGGAAAAAATTTGGGAGACATCGGGCTGAAATGGCTCACGATTCTCATCTCCAACCTTACGAAAAGCGGCAGTCTGCTTAAACAATTGACGAAAAGTTACCTTGTACCAATGTAAAAAGGGAAGAGAGATATTCATAGTTGCGATAACTATCGTTCGATCAAGCTGATGTCCCATACTTTGAAGATCATTGAGCATATGACAGCATGAGTAAAAAAGATTCATTATATTAGAAGTACCTAGGTCCAGAGCATAACCGACCCAGTTGGTATTGGCTCCCTATCACAAGGCCCGTTGTACCGATTTCGGACTACGAATGCCAAAAAGTAAGTATTATAAACGTTTTGTCCTAAATTTCGTCACTTTCAATAAAATTATTGACAAGTTCTAAATTTATGTTGCAAAACATTAGTTGCGAAGACATTTTCGATCCTTTCTTTTTTCATTCGTATAGTCCGAAATAGGCGTGATTGTCATGTTCAAAGAAGTGATCCAGTGACACCGTCAAAAAGGCAATATCATACAACGTTCAAACACGATCACGAAGAAACAAAAAGAAAGGCAGACCAAGTCAATTCTGGCACAGACAAATTCTACGAGGACGCGACGCTTTGTGAGGTCAAAGCGGCATACCCCGTAGGCGGTTTGCTAGAGTGAAGCAGACAAGTTAGAGAGCTGTGATCCCTTCGAGATCAAAATGCTCGTACGAAGGAAGAAGAAGTAGAAGTGAACCAAACGTGGGTCAGTCGTAGATAAAGTTCAACGAACGAAGTTTTTACTCTTTGGCTTATGACAATGCGACCGACTCGTGTCAATTTGCGAATAAGTGAATATTTTAAAATATTATTCAGTTGCTATGCACATGTCATTGTTGTTTTCGCTCGTTAGGCACGAGTATTATGATCGCTAATCTCATACGACTATTTCCGGTACAAACACAACAAACAGCGAGTCCAAATGCGTATTGCCTCTCACTTAAAGCAAGAGACAAGTTCATTATTTTTATTGTTTTTACGTTTAACGTCTGCAAACTCAACTATTTACAATAATTTACAATGCCATTTTTCAACTCCTCATCACATGATATTAGATATCACATATCAAAATGTTTAAGTTCGCACAAACTACAATAGTTATCTGGATACTCCATTGTTTTCGGCATAAATTCGCATTAAAGTTGTTAAAATAATTTCTCTGAAAAACACCGACTCACGCTTTGATCGAATTACCATAGACGAAGAAGTACAATTCAAGATGAACGCATAGCCCATACGGGTTTAAAGTGGTTAAGTTTTTCTTGTGGTTATGATATGAGTGTGTATTGTGTACCTACATTAAATCGTCTTGCATAACTAATTATACTATACGTGCTCGGTTGGTTGGTTTGATATAGCAAAAGATGAGGAGGTACTTTATGCCTACGGTTGAACTACAACAAGTAAAGTAACTACCTTCTGTCAGTACACCGTACACCTGTAGTTAGATACTCGTTGATTGTAGATACATCTATTGACCCCAACCTCTTGATGAAAAATACGTTGACTCCTAAAACTTTATGATCTGCAATTTTATTGCGAATGGCTATGAAAGTGTTTATAGATGTGTTTCTTTTTTTTATATCCCAAACAAGGTCGATGGTTTAGCTTTGATAATGGTGGGCAATTTGATGTTATGTTCCTGGTTGGTTGCATTTCATGTAGCTTACTAACATACGTACTTGTACAGAGGCGGAAAAGTTGGATTCTTTGTGAAAGCGAAGAGCCATTTGAAAAGAATCAAAAAATTATATTTCATCTATTGTCAACAGAGGTTTAACGTCAAGTGTATAGTGTGTAACGCATGGCATAATTAACTGATATAGATTAAAATAAAACACTTTAATTGGTCAGTCACGCTCTGGAAGAAAGTATCATGGGTTGGGTTAGTTGTCGATGTTTATGAGAAAGTTGATGTTTACCAGTAATACCTTTCTTGTGGGATGCCTGTGTGGTTATCATTATTTAAAGATCATGATGAGTGATTCCGGTGCGGATCCAGAGGGGCAATTGCCCCCCCTCTCTGTCAATAAAAATGTTAAGTCTGAAGCAAACTGTACGTGTTCGCTACAAAAATTCGGTTGGTCCCTAAATTGCTTTAAATAAATTCATTCAATACCAAGAAAAGCAAAACTCAGACAGAAGGCATAAAAAAGTCAATGTCATAAAAAAGAGAATCTGGTCACCCAAACTAATGATCAGGGCAAAGCTAAACAACTCTATTTCTCAAAGTTCAAAAGTAGGTACCTGCCATTCGAGATGCTGTTGCAATAATGAAAGATCTTCTTCTTCAAATCTCATCCAAAACGAAAAACTGTCCTCATGAACACCTTGGGGTGTGCCCTCACATCACTTTGCGAAACAAGGTGGGTAGAACGACATGAAGGTGTACTTCAATTTTCTTTGGACCTCATCAAAATTATGGAAGCTTTGGAAAGGATATCACAGTGGCGTGACCCAAGCACAGCTGGCAAGCCTTCCTAACTTATAACATCTTTATGCAATTCACAGTTAAGTGTATCAGTTTTGTGTTTGAGTGATGTGTTGTCTTTAACTAAGTCCTTGAGCAAGTTACTACAATCTAAATCTTTTGACCTGAATAGCAGCGCAGTGCTGGTGAAGAACACGATTTCCGTTCTTCAAGGTCGCCGGGAGAACATAGATACCATGTTCCACAACAACTGGCAGCATGCAAAGAATTTATGTGATCAGTTGAATGTTGAGTTGAGAATTCCTCGTATTCCACGTCATGGTGGACGCCAAATTCACCGAGCTAATTTTAACACTAATTTAGCTGAGGTATACTACAGAATTTCGTTATATGCATCGTTATATTGTCCTGACCGATTTGCATGAAAGATTTCGACCGGAAACCTTAGATGTATTTAAACTTACAATTTTCATTCCGGAAAATACCATTCGATATAATTCTGATGAGTTGGATACCACCGTTAAGTCGCTAACAAATCTCTTTGGTCAACTAAAGTAAAATACAGACACAGCCTGTTTTTTGTTCAAAGATGAGCTGGTGTTGTGGCGGGAAAAATGGTTAACGGAAAAGGAGCAGAACAACCATCTTCCCGTTACTGCTCTTAAGTTGATGGATAAATGCAATAAAGATGTTTTTGGCATTATACACAGTTTTCTTTTAATCCTTGCAACGCTTCCGGTTACGAATTCTTCGGCAGAGCAGTATTTTTCTTCATTGCGGCGGCGGCGGCGGCGCCTTAAAACCTATTTAAGGTCCACAATGAGTGAAAATCGCCTTTGAGGTCTGGCACTTATGCACATCCACAGACAAATCCCGATCGATGTTGGAAAAGTAATAACAAGGTTTTCAAAAACCGGCTCCAACAAAAAGTTAGATTTTAGCATTTAATTAACTGTTTTAAACTAATTTAACTTATTTTTTTTTTTTTAAACAATTTTTCAAATTCTTTTAAATAAAAAATGTATTCTTATACCTATTTGATTCAGTTGATATTCAATAACTGCAAATCATTGAAAAGGAAGGAAAACTGCCCCCCTTATCAAAATCCTGGATACGCGCCTGGAGGGTCAAGCCACGGTAACACCCGAAACGAACACTTTTGGACTCATAAAATTGTTTATCATAAAATTGTTTATCCTTTTGCTATAATCTTCAAATCTTACAATTGAGATAAAGCAACTAAATACGTAGAAAATAAAAAAAAATAAAACGAAAGAATATCAGCATAAGGATTAATAATTTTATGAGTCGAAAAGTGTTCGTTTCGGGTGTTACCGTGGAGCGTGGAATGACCCTGGAGTGATTACTCCATCCCATGTCACTTGAAAATTTTCAAGTTAGCAGTTATAAAGTTTATCTCTTTCGTCATCACTCTTACGTTTACGTTTGAATGGCATGGCGCTGAACCAAAAACTGTTGTCAAATTGAATATTTTCTCAAGGTCTGATCAATTAGTTGGTATCCCAAGCACGGTTTCCGTTTTGGTAGGATCCTACCAAAATTGGTAGGTTTTTTGAGCTTTGGTAGGTTGGTAGGTTTCAATACAATTTGGTAGGTAATTTTTACTTAAACATCCTTAACAACTCTTTTACAAAAAATAAAATAATCTTTAATTAATTTCTCAAAAGAAGTACACAAATGTAACCAGTGGCCGATTCTGTAACGTTTTAGACGACTATCGTCTGAATTTAAGGCAGTAACACGTTTTTAAGACCCTGAAAAAACTGCCCAAAACTGGTAAGACGACAGTAAAGTAGCTTTCCACCAACCACTGAAAGCAAGATTATGGCCCTTATTGCGAGTATCGTCTAACATTCGATGCGACAAGGGTCGAAAGTTTCGATAAATTTTTCTTTTGGTTTTGCGTATCTCTATCGACAAGGATTTCTGTTACTGTGAACAATGAAAGTAGTCATTGTTAATAAATGCTATAATTTGACATTTGAATTAATTTCAGTGATAAGGTCTGTTCGTTGAACTTTCCCCAGGGTTGACCCAGGTTTTCTTGACAACCCTATGAGTTGTCAAAAAAACCTGGGTTTTCCAGTCCTCAAAAAACACTACACCACAAATCACCACACATCCCTGTCACTAAAAAAAAAAATACATGCTATTTGACAGCCCTCAAATTGCCACAGCAAAAAGCTAGGGCGAGTTTGGGGAAAACCTATGGCAAACCTATGGCTCAAAAAACACTCAATTTGACATTCAGGGTGAATTTAGGTTTCTCAAAAAACGCTTTGTGGCGACCCTATGGCGACCCTAGGGCAAACCTATAGTCGAACGCAAAAATACAGACGATAACGACCGAATTCAAAATTGAAAGTATCGAACAATAAGAATACGCAATACCGAATTTCATTTTCGACGTTCGACTATCGACAACCGTCGTTTATCGACAGCCAAACGACACTCGCAATAAGGGCTTATGTCCCTGTCCATACGTGTTATGCCCATAACGTTATATCGGTCGTTTCTGGGCAAAAGGGGTGAGGAAGAAAGGGACTCGATGCGCAAAATGAAATCTGATTTATGTCCCTGTCCACACGTGTTATTCCAATAACGTTATATCGGTCGTTTCTGGGCAAAAGGGGTGAGGAAGAAAGAAGCTGGATGCGCAAAATGAAATTTGATTTATCTGCCTAAGCAGTACACTTGGCGTGTCCAGACGGGTTATGCTCATAACGTTATGCTTTTTTCAATACAATTTCCAACACAAAATGGAGAATTTGTGTGAGGAATTATAACAACGTCTGGACACTAGGTGTTATCAGCATAACTTTAACAGCATAACCCGTCTGGACAGGCACTATATGAAACAATCGTTTGACGAAGCAATCTACGATAGACGATTGAACGATAATCGGTTTCGATTCTACATAGTTAGTAAAGTAAACAGATTTTCCCAGTTTGAAATTCAGGAATTCGATTTCCAAGTATTTTTGTAAAGTAATATTAACATTAAATTAGTACTAAGATCCGTGGAAGCCTTCATGTCAAAAGTACCATCTTGGACAAAATTCAGCACGACCGGCTCAGTTGGTATTGTCATGTTCAAAGGAGAGATCCGCAGAACCCCGTCCAAAAGGCAATATCGTACAACGTTTCAACAAATTCGCGACGAAAAAGAAAAGGCAGGCCAAAACACTCCTGGTACAAGCAAATGCAAAAACAGCAGCATTTGGTTGGCCTCAGACATGGAACAATCCAAAACCGGGAGGCTTGCCGACGCTTTCTGAGATCAACGCGGCGCGGCGTACCCCACAGGCGGATCACTAGTGTGAAGCAGAAAAGTGGGAGAGTTGTGATCGCTTCAAGATCACTACTCGTAACGCCGGAAATGAAGAAGAAGAAGAATATTAACATTAAATTCGTTTTACTCAATTTTTAAAAAAAAAAAATTAAAGTCATATGCCCTCAAAAATATATTTTCGCTGCTGATAAATTCACTTTCAATGTTAAACACATCAATAATAATCAATTTCAATTCAACATGTAAGCGAAAACTAGTAAAACAAAAAACTAACCCAAGAATACCGAGTAAGGTCCGATTGTGATATAGGTTATTTTCCTTGTTTTGACAACTAAATTTTATCTTAAGAATTTTCAGACTGTTTTTTCTGTCTGAAAATCTATGTTTGAAAAACTGAAAAATCTTACTGTCAGCTATGTAAATGTCAACTGAAACTTCTGACACTTTTGACCAATCAGAGTGACGAAAACTGACAGTAGTTTTCGAATTTCCGGTGCTTTAAATGCGAGCATTCGGTTGTCGAAGCCTTAAGTTATTTGTTGGCACTTCGAAACATAAAGATTTAACAAATTTCGTTTTTAATTTACTGACCCTACCTCACACAGCAGTAGAAAGGAAATTTTTTTGATATGTCCCAAAAAAAAAGCAAACTAAGAAACAAATTGAGATTTAATGTAATAAACAGTATAATGTTAGCAAAAGACTTAGCCTCTGAAAACTGTGCCTTAAACTTAAACTAGTGTGCGTTATGAAAAATAGTAATGAATTACTGCGAAAACAAGTTTTTTTATGTTGTTTATATATTTTTTTCGAAAAATACACTCAAATGAAGCTTTGGTAGGTTTCTCACTGAGTTGGTAGGTTTTTTTTTTACAAGTTTGGTAGGTTTTTTTTCTTGACAACGGCAACCGTGATCCCAAGTAACATTTTAGGAGCTGCAAGTTTTAAATATGCTTTAGAAAAGCTTTAAAAGAGTGAATTTCGTGGCTGCTGCTCTATTTTGAACTTTCGTGCAGCTACTGGCAATTTTTAGTTTTTTTAATGCTCTAAATGTGTGTCTTACAACATCTCCAAGCTCTTAAACCTTATAAAGATAGTTGCTCTATAAATAAGCTTTATAACAACCTTTATCGCAACACTCTACGAGCCTAACTCATTTTAAATCTCTTTGCTCTACAAAGGCATTATATCTGCTCGAGAGATGTACTAAGAGCTAATCGAGAGCTTAACGCTTTACAGTGCAGGTTAACTTACCTTTAAAGGAGCTTGAGAATAAAACAATTTTGTCAAAAAATAGAATAATTGAATAGTGAAGAAGTAGTGTACAGGGTGATACTCTTACATAAAACATACTTCGTTTCTAACTTTGCATTCGGATCATAATTATTGAAAAGAGAATTGTTTCACTCTACTATTTACTATATCTAAAATTCCACTGTTATATATTTAGGTTGTTTTTCAGCTGTCAAAAGAAAGACATATAAGTTCAGTTGTAATAAATATTTTTATGCGGGGAAAAAAATCACGAAAAATCGAGGTGCGACAGGGTCATAAATTGAAAGTAAAGTGAAAAAATGAATATGTTAAATCAAAAAAAATTACACTGTTTTTTTGACATAACAATTTGAGTTTTCACATTGACAACATGTGACGAGATTTTTTTAACATAAAAAAAGTTTTTGCTCGGGATCAAACTATTTTTGAGGTTATAATGATGAAGTTGTCTTTGTGAAATGAGCTTCTGGAGACCTGTATTTATGTGTAGTTTTCTCTCTTGTTAATATTTTCTCTCTTAATAATATTTTTATTGGCAAAAAGAACATGGAAAATGTATTTTTTGGATTTTCATTGAAAGAAAACACTTGATTTTACATGGGCTTGGTGAACATAATACATCCAAAAAAGTTGTCACAAATTAATATGTATAACTATTTTCCAAGTTTCAATTTTGTTGTGTATTGATCACTGCGGACAAATTAAATAAACATGAAACATGTGTGTAAATAATATTAAAATGTCGTCAAAAACTATTTTTCCAAAAAAAATTTAAACGAGGCACCCTGTTTCCTGGTTAAGCTGCTCTAGAAAGACAGCAGTGTTAGGCACTAAGGGCTGTATAGTAGCTCTAAAAGAGATGTTTTTGTGGCCTCATTTAAATGGTGGTTTTGGTAGAGACTACCAATTTTCATACCAATTTCTCCATACAATTTTTTTTGATTTTGTTTTTATTTATTACTAACTTAAATATTTCTACGGCGCGTTGTAAATTTACGAAGTGCAACATCTAAGTTTGTGATGAAAATAGAGTGGCACATGAAATCATTACTCAGCATTGTCTTTATCATGTTATTTAATATTTCACCGTCACGATAATATGTTCCGTAGTTTTTCTATTCATTAGTTCGAACATTTTCTCTTTTTCTCAAGATTAATGAGTGTATGTTGTAACGAAGTTACAAATACACACCCTACCGCCAGCCAATACACATACCATTGTTGTCACATGATATTTTTCACTCACCATAGAACTCACACTCACTTGGTGTAGATAACTTTATAAGGCAACCTGAAAAATACAAGAAAGGAGAAGCCAGCCCGTGTTGAAAAGTACCAATCTCGTGTACAGGCTACTTCCACTAGAGGAAAACCAGGGGTACGTAGTGTATCCAGAGATTCCCAATTTTACGCAAGGTCTCCTTGGAGTTCCTAGCATAAATCCCCCACTAGCCTCTTAAGGACTTTTGGGTTTTATTTTGCCGGCTATAAGCCGTTGATGCCAGTATTTTTACTGTTGATGCCAGGATTATTCCTGTTGATGCCAGCGTTTGACTGTTGATGCCAGTATCTTTACTGTTGATGCCAGGATTTTTCCTGTTGATGTCAGGACTTTTCCTGTTGATGCCAGCGTTTGACTGTTGATGCCAGTATTTTTACTGTTGATGCCAGGATTTTTACTGTTGATGCCAGGACTTTTCCTGTTGATGCCAGCGTTTGACTGTTGATACCAGTATTTTTACTGTTGATGCCAGTATTTTTACTGTTGATGCCAGGATTATTCCTGTTGATGCCAGGATTCTTTCTGTTGATGCCAGCGTTTGACTGTTGATGCCAGTATCTTTACTGTTGATGCCAGGATTATTCCTGTTGATGCCAGGATTTTACCTGTTGATGCCAGCGTTTGACTGTTGATGCCAGTATCTTTACTGTTGATGCCAGGAGTTTTCCTGTTGATGCCAGGACTTTTCCTGTCGATACCAGCGATTAAAGAAACCCATACTCAAGGACCGTTTTACCAGCATAGGAGTAAGGATCTACCAGCGTTGGAACCACCACCAGAATTAATGATAAGAATTGATGAATAATATATTAGGTTAGTTTTAAGTCAAATAAAAGGAATGGACCTTCTTCATAACCGAAGTTTTACGTGTTTTCTTTGGTCGACCCTGGACCCGACGAGCATACCCCAGCTCTAGAGAAAAAAGCACATCACAAATTGGCGCCCGAGCAGGGACTTCATTAAGAAGTCCATTCCAGTTACCAGTTACCGAAATACCAGATTAAACAGCATTCACCAGTACGATTAACCGATTACCGAACACAGCACCAAACCAAGGAAAAATTAGTTCCAGTGAAGACGATACTCCTAAGGACCAAACGGATGTTCCAAACACGTCTGATACGTCCGGAACTTTACAGTGGATATACCTTTTGAGCAAGGCAGAACTAATCGAGAAATGCCAAGAAAGAGGATTAGATTCTACCGGAACTGTGGCGATCTTAAGACAAAGGTTAAGCCGCGATGCTAAAGAGGAAATGGCACGACCTTCCACGCAAGACCTTATTTTTAAGATGAAAAGATTGCTCCATGAACCTGTGTATGCAGAAAACTTGGAACCCAAGGAGAAGAAACAAGAAGAAACGAATACCGAAAATGATAAGCATTGTACCGACCCGACACCAGCACCAGTACCGGAGGAACAGAGGAGTACCGGCGGAAACGGTATTTCATCTGAAAACCGTTCCGTAGTTACAGAAGTGAGAACACTCGTAGAGCCAAGTTTCAGCCGTCAACCTTTTTTGGCAGCACCGACACGTGCTCCAAAACTCAACCTTAGCTATGAAGCAGAGGTTATGAACGCAGTCCGAAAATGGGGACTTAAGTTCTATGGATCCGGCAATCCATTAGAGTTTATGGAACGCATAGAAGAGCTCGCAGATTGTTACGGTATACCACGGAACCACATGACGAAAACCCTACCCGAAATTTTCCGAGGAACAGCGTTAGAGTGGTTACGGATTTATCGAGACCGTTTCCAGTCATGGTCACGATTCCGTGACACGTTCCTGCACTATTTCTTACCAGCACGGTACATGTACAAACTGGATGACGAAATTTTGCGGAAAAAGCAAGGTCCTCGAGAAAAGGTAAAGGACTATATAAGATCCACACAATACCTGATTCGCCAACACCCCACCATACCATGAGCATTGACGGAAGCCTAGAACGGGTATACGAAGGCCTGCGCTCTGAATATAAATATTATATCAGGCAAGGAGACTTCAAGTCTATAGAAGAGTTACTAGATCTAGGAGAGGAGTTTGAGGCGATACGGAATGATGATCGAAACTCCCGACCACCTATTGCTCCGACATCATCTGCTCCTATTCGCTGGACACAACCAGAGCTCAGACATCCCTATCCTAGAACCACTGAACCGTTTCGCCAAGCCCTACCAGCTCCTTACGATCGAGAAAGCCATTGCTGGAATTGCAAACAAAGAGGACATAACAAAGCTAACTGCCATAGGCCGTTCCGCTTGTTTTGTTCCTTCTGTGGAGAGGATGGCAGGTTAACAAAAGACTGCCCATGTCACCAGCACAAAACGTCTGCAATGTTATCCAAAAAGCAACCAAAGACTGTGACGGACTCAAGGCTGAGAGAGCCATCACAGTCAGCTCAGCAAAAAGAATGTACCATAGACAACATTCCGACCTACGAAACGATCCAAAATGACCGCTCAGAATCACAGAATGAATCGGAAAAGGATCCGAGACTTTTCCTGCCTATTTCAATAGGGGGGGAACCTTTTAAAGCACTCGTTGACACTGGAGCAACGAAATCATTTATCAACTCCCAGACAAGAGAAATCCTACGCCGAATTAAAACACCAGTTCGATTCTTCGATTGCAAGAACATACTGTTCGAATGGCAAACGGAAGCCCAGTAACAGCACGAGAGAGTTATCACGTTGAGGCTGAACTCATAAGCCTATCAGTATCCGGGGAAGTCACATATTTACCGCAGTTGGCCGAAGATGTAATTCTTGGTATGGACTTTCTGCGGGAGATCAAGTTCCAGATAACAGTTGGTGATATACCACTCCTACCGTCCGAAGTCGAAAACGAATACGAAAACTGTGATAAAGAGTACAGGCTAGAATCAGTCAATTTACAGATAGATGAAAGTAGAAAGATAGCAAAAAGCACTCAAAAAGGAAACAGAACTTTCCGAGTGCATATTAAAGATCTAAAGGGATCTACCGAAAATAAACAAAATGTCGAGCTCAGTATTGCGACAACCATGGAGAAGGCGACAACTTCAAAAATAAAATCTGCCGTAGTAAACGCAATCGAAGACCCCTGCCGTGAACATCCCACCAACCCGAAACCAGTTAACCGCAAGCGACCGCCAGTCGAAATCACGGAGTTGATCACAATTAGGCCTAGTATTAGCCCACGAACAAAGACCGCAGCCATCCTAGGACAGAGGGAAACCGCAGCCCAGAAGTTTAGAGAAGACCAGTATTTCGTGCCAATACCCATGCCCCAGCAACAACAACAACCAAGACCAATAGAACAGCCTAGCACCTCACGCCAGGTGAGATTTGCCAGACCTCGCAACCAGGTGACAACCACTGCAGCGGCTCCAACTCAGACCGCTGGAAGAAGGTCAGGAACAGTGCCTGAAGACCCCTTTATTAACATAGATGTGACCACCCACCGAAACTATTACCCAAGGTTCCGAAGGCAGAGGTTTGTGTTTCATCGCTCCTATGGAAGGGTGACAGTCAGCATCCGTAAACCAAGACGGGCAACCATGAAATTTGGCAACTTGACCAAAGAGGTGAAGTACCCCACCGAGAATTAACGAAGCGTTAAAATGATTAGGTTTAAGTTAATGAATTTTTTTTATTAACGAGAAAATTTTTTTTTATGATAAAAAAAAAGAGAAGAGGAAAAAGAAAAGAAGGAAAAAAAAACACAACAAAAAAAAAGAAGAAAAGAAACACACAAACAAACCAACAAAGCTATATAGATATAGTTCGACGAGTAAGTTACTCGTCTGCCGAAGATAGGGGGGAATGTAACGAAGTTACAAATACACACCCTACCGCCAGCCAATACACATACCATTGTTGTCACATGATATTTTTCACTCACCATAGAACTCACACTCACTTGGTGTAGATAACTTTATAAGGCAACCTGAAAAATACAAGAAAGGAGAAGCCAGCCTGTGTTGAAAAGTACCAATCTCGTGTACAGGCTACTTCCACTAGAGGAAAACCAGGGGTACGTAGTGTATCCAGAGATTCCCAATTTTACGCAAGGTCTCCTTTGAGTTCCTAGCATAAATCCCCCCACTAGACTCTTAAGGACTTTTGGGTTTTATTTTGCCGGCTATAAGCCGTTGATGCCAGTATTTTTACTGTTGATGCCAGGATTATTCCTGTTGATGCCAGCGTTTGACTGTTGATGCCAGTATCTTTACTGTTGATGCCAGGATTTTTCCTGTTGATGCCAGGACTTTTCCTGTTGATGCCAGCGTTTGACTGTTGATGCCAGTGTTTTTACTGTTGATGCCAGGATTTTTCCTGTTGATGCCAGGACTTTTCCTGTTGATGCCAGCGTTTGACTGTTGATGCCAGTATTTTTACTGTTGATGCCAGTATTTTTACTGTTGATGCCAGGATTATTCCTGTTGATGCCAGGATTCTTCCTGTTGATGCCAGCGTTTGACTGTTGATGCCAGTATTTTTACTGTTGATGCCAGGATTATTCCTGTTGATGCCAGGATTCTTCCTGTTGATGCCAGCGTTTGACTGTTGATGCCAGTATCTTTACTGTTGATGCCAGGATTATTCCTGTTGATGCCAGGATTTTTCCTGTTGATGCCAGCGTTTGACTGTTGATGCCAGTATCTTTACTGTTGATGCCAGCAGTTTTCCTGTTGATGCCAGGACTGCTACGGTTTTGATAATCTGGTGACCTAAGAGCCTTACTTGGCATGCTTGCATACGCACGGCTAGGTGACGTCGGATTGGGGAGTAGTTCTTGCTCATAGTCAGCCAGTCGCACCAAAAGAAAACTTACTTCATGCCAAGGTTTATAACAACTACCTAACTGCGGACGGACATCTTCTCTTACCTTACCAATTTCAAACGGCGACATGTGTTGGCGTCGTTCAAGGTCTCCGTCTCCCTCCCTACCTGCTTACGCAGACGCCTTGACAGCTCATGTACCTTGGTGAATTCTGTTGAACTGTCCCTAATTTTATTTTCTATGGTTACGCTACACAACGTTCAATTCGGCATCACCTCTTCGCCCACTCACCCCCATCTCTTCAATTCAAAACATTACGATTTCTAAATGTACTGATTTTATTCAATAATGGTTGATTTTGGTTTCTTAGATATTCTAATTTTGCGTGCGTCCAAATGTATCGTAGATAGGCATAAATTTCAATTTTAACTTAGATGTATTTGTATATAGCATGATTCTTACTTGTAAGTGGATAGTTAAAATTTTTAATTAGTTAAGATAGGAAAATTTTCAATTTTAAATAGATAGAAAAATTAATGTAAATAATGAAATAATAGCTAAGGAAAATTTGTCAAAATTTAGTGGTAGTTTGGCCTGTGAAAGAGGGAAAAATGTATTTCTTTAATTGGTCGGAGACTTACCACTTACGGGGATCCTGTGCACAGATTCCAATGGGTTCCAATAGAGGGAATATTCTGAGTTCGAATACAGCTCACCGCCAAACCAACACTATCGCAATGAACTTTTACTTTTCTTTTTCTTTTAAGAATGAATTTAACACAATTAAACTTGAATTTGATTTAGATCAATACCTTGCATGCAATCAATATTATTAAGCTTATTTTTATCATTTTCAACTTTTAATCACTCTGCCTTTTTTTTCTTTCTATTTCTTAGGCTTACTTTAAACTTATTCTCTTTTTTTTCTCTTAATTTTTTTTATTATACTGATTTTTCTTTCTTAAAACTTTTTGTTTTGCTGGCACCTGATGCGTAATGTAGGTTATATTAACGTCTCGCAACCCCCTCTCCTTCACCGCACTACACTGCACTACACCGCACCTTACGTGACCCGATCGGGACTTAGCGAGCCGATTGGTTTCGCGATCTCTGTTTGACTGAGGTTGAGTTGTGGCTTTCCTATTCGGCTACTGGTACTTTTGACTCAGTGCTTCGCTCAGGGAAGGATGCCGTTACTCAACTGGAAGATGAGACGAAAGTGCTCCAGCTGTTAAATTTCGCAGCGAAGACCTTGGCCTTGAACTTGAAATTTCTTTTTTCGATTTCTCTTCTTCTCGTTCCTCTCTACCTTTACGAGGAAAGACCGGGGAGTAGGGGCACGTGGTGCAGTGTGAAAATGCTGAAAATTGTGTGCTCCGCACAGAAGCGTCTCGTGAGACCGCTGAAGTTAAAACTTCTTGCGTCTTAATTTTATATTCTTCTGACCCCTTATTTGTTTTATTTATTTGCTGGGTCCAGAGGGAATTTCTCCGTCTTATGTTCTGAGGAGACGATCTTGCTGGCTCGGTGGTCAAAAGAAAAAGACCGAGCAAAGAATTTTTTTTCGGAAAGCTAACCCTACGAGGTGGTTGGCACTCACTGTTTCCTGAGTGGATTCAGTGAATTAAACGAATTGATTCGAACTTCGAATTCCATACGCGTACAGCGTAGTCAAGAAACAGGGTGCAACAAAAATACTTTTGTGGTTTTTTTTTTTTTTTTTGTATTTGGATGCGATGGTTTAGATTCGTAACAAACCTTCTTTGTTTCCAAGCATCGAAGGAAGCAAAAAGGAAATCGAATCTTGTTTTCCGGTTACAAATGTAGTAGATACTTCTTTATTGTCTTATGTCTTTTGCATGAAATCTCCCCACTAATTTTCCCTTTAGATCCTCCAAATCATACAAGCAGTTTCCTACTCTCTTTCTCACTCTGCACTTAAGAAATTTTGGCATGAACTTAGAAGTTTTCTGTTTAGAAAATGAGCTTTGACCGAAATTCCTCCTAAAAACCTCTTGCCCATCTGCAAATCGAACATTAGTTGCTCGACGATTGTATGTCCTTTCTGCTTTCAGATGAGCTTTATTTAAATTTTCTCTGACTTGACTCCTAATCAGATGCAGTCTATCCGCAGATGGAATTGTTTTAATTTCAGGGTCACTCAGAGCTTTCAGTCTTTTCAAAATCGGGTATTCACATCCGCTTAAAATCATATTCTGAGCAAACAACGCATAATAGGGTGAGCTATTAATTGAGGAATGGTAATCACTTCTTAGGGTCGAAGCTATTGTTGAGACATACTTGTCCCTGTGTGTTTATCTCCCACGAAAATTCTTATTTTTGAAATTATCTCTCGATTAACGCGCTCGGAGTTGTTTGCTTGTGGTGAATAAAGATCTTATACGCATTCATTTGTTTGGAAAACTCTTTCGCGACAAACTGTTTGCCGTTATCGCTATGGATGAATTCTGGGGTTCCAAACAGATGAAAGATATCCTCCTCCAGAAACTTACAGATAGCCGTTGAGGTCGCTTTACGCAATGACTTCAAGAAAATAAATTTTGAAAAATGATCGATCGCAATAAAAATTGCAGTGTTCCCTTGTTTGGTTCTGGGATATGGTCCGAGCAGATCAATGTATAACCTTTGCATTGGTCTTTCTGTGACGATTTGGTTACCCATTTTTGGCCGGAGTGTTGAATTGGCAGGTTTGACCTCCTTTCTGGCCAATAATATTTTTGCCTGACGCGAAATAGGGTCTTTTCAATGCCACCATGTGTTCCAGGTGCTGCCGCATGCTCATTTGCGATAACTTCTGCCCACAACTCCTTCGGTAGCCACAACCGCCACAAACTCTCTTCTTCCCCTATCGCACCAGATCTAAACTTAACTCTCTTGTAAATAAAGCCGTCAGAAACGCAAACATCCGGTAGACAACTTTGATTTTTTTCTATTTCATTTTTCATGTCGGTATACTCTTTTGACTTAAAATGCTTGGACGTCAAATCTATGTCAGATTGTCTCACGATCGGTGTCATCTCACACATATCCAAACGTGACAACGCGTCTGGTACCACGTTTAGTGAACCCTTACGGTGTTCCATTGTAAAGTCAAACGCTTGGAGCTTAAGGCTCCACCTAGCGAGCCTGCCACTAAGGTCTTTTTGTGACATAAGCCACTTAAGGCTGGAGTGGTCAGTTATTATTTTAAAAGGCAGACCGTCGATGTATGGTCTGAACTTGTTCACACATACGATTGCAGCCATGCACTCTTGCTCTGAGACCGTGTAATTTTGCTGTGCCTTGTTTAACTTCTGCGAAACGTAAGCGATGGGATGCTCGTGTCCTTCATCATCCAATTGGAACAAAACTCCACCTACACCTAAGCTTGACGCATCGCATTGTATAACAAAAGGTTTGCTAAAATCAGCTTGTGCGAGCACTGGGGCAGTTAATAGAGCTTCCTTTAATTTTTGAAATGCCTCCTCCGCTTCTTTGGTAAGCGCAAATTCCTTACCTTTCCGAAGACAATCTGTTAGAGGTGCTGACAAAGTTGCGAAGCTTGGTATAAATTGGCGGTACCAACCGGTCATGCCAATGAATCTGCGAACTTGGCGTGCAGTTTTGGGCAGTGGAAAGTCCGTTATTGCTTCCAACTTTGAAGGATCTGTCCTTAAGCATCCCTGACCTATGATATAGCCTAAATACTGTATTTCCTTCTGACAAAATTTACTTTTGTCCATATTAATGGTCAGATTCGCATATCTGCACTTTGCTAGCCCACTAAGAATAGAACTATGTTCATCGAAAGTTTCGGCACACACTAGCAAGTCATCCAAATAGATGAAAACATTGTCTCGGAACTTTGTAGGGATAACTTTATCCAATAAACGAACGAGTCTTTGGGAAGCGTTGCAAAGCCCTAAAGGCATTACAGTGAACTCCAGTAATGGCATTCCTGGGACTGCAAAAGCCGTTTTTTCTCTTGAAGTCTTTTCTAGAGGGATCTGATGAAAAGCTTGTTGGAGGTCTATTTTGCTTATAAAATGCGTATTCTTGACCCTACTTAATAAACCACCTATGTGTTGGAGGGGATATGCATCCTTTTTTGTGACACTATTCAGTCTTCGAAAATCTATGCATAGTCTTATTGTATTGTCTGGCTTCCGTACTACCACGATCGGGGAACTCCACGCACTGTAACTCTCCACAACTATGCCTAGTGAACGTAATCTTTCAATCTCTGCGTAAACTTCGGCTTCGCGAGGAGGTGACAGGGCATAGTACTTCGACTTTATCGGGACGGCATTTCCAGTGTCTATGTAGTGCTCCTCCAAATGAGTTTTCCCAAGCCCTGACTTGGCAAAAGAGGGGAACTCGTCAATCGTCTTACGCAACTTAACCATCTGATCATCTGTCAACGCAATGGTGTTTGAATCTGAAAATTTTATCAATGGAAGAAATCGCAGGAATTACAAATTGTGGACGGATGTCGAAGCTGTTCCAAAAATCTATTCCTAGATAAGCTTCCTGTTGGAGAGTCGGAACGACATAAAATTCGATTACTTTAGTGACTCTATCAAGTTGAATCGGGATTCTACAAAAGCTATGAATTTTTTGTTGAGTGCCATCAGCTGTGCTAATTGAATGGTTGCAAGGTTTGATTGGAATTGAGTTACGCTCAAGAAGATTCAAACTGTCATTCCCAAGAACACTAACTGATGCACCTGAATCTAGTAAAGCCTTAACTGTCTCATTGCCTATTTTGATGTCTAAATATGGTCTTGAGTCATTGCCATCATTAAGTATAGTTGACTCTAGGATCTTCTTTCGAGATTTTCTAGCTTGATAGCGCTTCCTACAATTGATTATTTTTTTAGGTACTGTCTGGTTTTTTGTGTCTCCAAATATTCTTTTCCTCGCCTCCTGGTAGCGTAGAATCCGCTCGTGAAGAGAGAGCTTAGAAAAGTGTTTCGGATTGACGGACTCATTTGGCTCGTGTATTATTCTAGTATTACCTTTAAGTTCAATTTCAATTTGGGATGGTTTGGAATCATTACACTGCCTATGGCTGTGTAGAGATTCGTTGGAGTCTTTTATTGGCTCGGGGTTAGAGGTGTGGAACGAGAGTCCCCGGCTATCATCTCGCCCACCTTGGGGTTTAACATATGCTTACGGCAGTTTGGTGTCGTAACATTCTTTTCTCCACAACGAAAGCAGAATAAATTTCGCTTTTCTGACGGACAGATAGCTGCTATCTCGGGGTCTTCGATCTTGTTCATGGTTTCGGTTAAGCTTGCTTCTTCTATCTCATTTACACGTTTGAAGTTCTGATATCCCTGAGATGCCTGATGACTTAAGTATTTCTCTGCCTGTCTTGCAACATCTCGTAATTTTTCTAAGCTACCAACCTGATATGAGAACAGAAGTGAACCTATACTTTCTTTTGAATTTTTCTTTATCATCTCCATCATTTTGGCATCACTTAGCGGCTCTTTCATTCGTGCATTCAAACGCAAAAGATCTGAGTAATAATCGTCAAAAGTTTCCTTATACCCTTGTTTTCTGGACAACATTTGAATAATTTTCTCATGGTCATCCTCTATTTTGCTAAACTCCTTTACAATGGCATATTTCAGGTTTTCATAGGTGGCCGAAGGATTTTTCTTTAAAAAGAACCAGAACCATTTTTCCGCTTTCCCTTTCAAAAGGACATGAAAGTTTGCCAGCACATGATCCCAGCTACAGCGAAAACGTTCTTTGAGGGTTTCGACTTTGAACAGAAATTTATGGACGTGATCGGATCCGTCGAATGAAATTTGCCATTTTTCTACTTTGCAGTTTGAATTTTGCAAGGTGGTATGAGTTTGCGAAGTTTGGGTACTTATTTGTGGAGCTAATCTGTTTTGAGTTGAGAAGGACGCATTGTTTAGAAATTGCTCGAAAGCGTTTGAAGGTCTAACTTCATGTTGACTTCCGTCAGGGTTGCTCATGGCCTCTAAGCGCTCGACTAAAGTCGTCCTTATCTCTTTCATCTCTTTGATGAATTCTTTTTGATTCGCTTCAAGAATAACTTTGAACGCGTTAGTCAAAGCCTCGATACCTGTGTAACTCGCTTGAAGAGCTGGTCTTTGCATGTTAGGGTTATCAGCATTTTGAGCTGGTTGCATTTGAATATTTGGAGCCTGTGCTCCCTGTAAATCTTGAGCCGGAGCTGCATTTTGAACATTTTGGGCGTTTTCGTTTGCATTGCCATTTCCGTTAATCGGTATGGATTCATTATTTTGAGGACCTATATTTTGTACATTGAGACTGACATTCGGGGAGCTTAAAGGATTTACTTCCCGAGATCCCTGCGGATCGTTTAATTGATCTCTATTTCTGTTGTCAGGAGGTGTTCTAGTAAGTAATGGTCTGTAGATCCCATGTTACTTTGCGAGTTATTTTGAGAGCTCCTATTCCCATTGAAAGTACCGCGCCCTCTAGAGTTATTTAATCTACCTCTTTGTCGTGTGTTATATGTGTTTTTTTCTGACATTTTTTGTTTTTGTTTTTTTTTTCGAAAGAAAAAAAATTTTGTTTTAGTTTTGTAATTTAACTATTGTTTTGTTGATTTGTTTCATGCATTGATTTGGGGTAAGTGAGTTTGATTATGTTGTGCCATGATTCTAATTATTTTCATTTCTGAAGATATGTATTGTTTGACAGTTTTAGTTGTGTATACTTATCGGACGGACTATGCTAAAAGCATACATTGAAGAATTGGATTGGTAAGAAGAAGATTTTATAGTAGCTTAATTGACCAGTCTATTTATCCAGTCAATTGACAGTACTATCTAAAAAATACATACTTTAAACATTCACATGCCATGACTTTTCCTCCGGAAACAGTCAGCCAATGTGAACTGAAAATGCAGTTTAGATTGTTAGAACTCCATAAGTCGCAACGCGGAAAACAATTTACATGTTAATGCCGGGACAATACTTTAGAAAAGCTAAAAATCTATACTGCAATGAGGCCTTTTTGTAAAAAAGCCTGCACGGTGGGCGCCATTTCTTTGCTATGGTTTTGATAATCTGGTGACCTAAGAGCCTTACTTGGCATGCTTGCATACGCACGGCTAGGTGACGTCGGATTGGGGAGTAGTTCTTGCTCATAGTCTGCCAGTCGCACCAAAAGAAAACTTACTTCATGCCAAGGTTTATAACAACTACCTAACTGCGGACGGACATCTTCTCTTACCTTACCAATTTCAAACGGCGACATGTGTTGGCGTCGTTCAAGGTCTCCGTCTCCCTCCCTACCTGCTTACGCAGACGCCTTGACAGCTCATGTACCTTGGTGAATTCTGTTGAACTGTCCCTAATTTTATTTTCTATGGTTACGCTACACAACGTTCAATTCGGCATCACCTCTTCGCCCACTCACCCCCATAATCTCTTCAATTCAAAACATTACGATTTCTAAATGTACTGATTTTATTCAATAATGGTTGATTTTGGTTTCTTAGATATTCTAATTTTTGCAATAAGCTTCAGTGCGTCCAAATGTATCGTAGATAGGCATAAATTTCAATTTTAACTTAGATGTATTTGTATATAGCATGATTCTTACTTGTAAGTGGATAGTTAAAATTTTTAATTAGTTAAGATAGGAAAATTTTCAATTTTAAATAGATAGAAAAATTAATGTAAATAATGAAATAATAGCTAAGGAAAATTTGTCAAAATTTAGTGGTAGTTTGGCCTGTGAAAGAGGGAAAAATGTATTTCTTTAATTGGTCGGAGACTTACCACTTACGGGGATCCTGTGCACAGATTCCAATGGGTTCCAATAGAGGGAATATTCTGAGTTCGAATACAGCTCACCGCCAAACCAACACTATCGCAATGAACTTTTACTTTTCTTTTTCTTTTAAGAATGAATTTAACACAATTAAACTTGAATTTGATTTAGATCAATACCTTGCATGCAATCAATATTATTAAGCTTATTTTTATCATTTTCAACTTTTAATCACTCTGCCTTTTTTTTCTTTCTATTTCTTAGGCTTACTTTAAACTTATTCTCTTTTTTTTCTCTTAATTTTTTTTATTATACTGATTTTTCTTTCTTAAAACTTTTTGTTTTGCTGGCACCTGATGCGTAATGTAGGTTATATTAACGTCTCGCAATCCCCTCTCCTTCACCGCACTACACTGCACTACACCGCACCTTACGTGACCCGATCGGGACTTAGCGAGCCGATTGGTTTCGCGATCTCTGTTTGACTGAGGTTGAGTTGTGGCTTTCCTATTCGGCTACTGGTACTTTTGACTCAGTGCTTCGCTCAGGGAAGGATGCCGTTACTCAACTGGAAGATGAGACGAAAGTGCTCCAGCTGTTAAATTTCGCAGCGAAGACCTTGGCCTTGAACTTGAAATTTCTTTTTTCGATTTCTCTTCTTCTCGTTCCTCTCTACCTTTACGAGGAAAGACCGGGGAGTAGGGGCACGTGGTGCAGTGTGAAAATGCTGAAAATTGTGTGCTCCGCACAGAAGCGTCTCGTGAGACCGCTGAAGTTAAAACTTCTTGCGTCTTAATTTTATATTCTTCTGACCCCTTATTTGTTTTATTTATTTGCTGGGTCCAGAGGGAATTTCTCCGTCTTATGTTCTGAGGAGACGATCTTGCTGGCTCGGTGGTCAAAAGAAAAAGACCGAGCAAAGAATTTTTTTTCGGAAAGCTAACCCTACGAGGTGGTTGGCACTCACTGTTTCCTGAGTGGATTCAGTGAATTAAACGAATTGATTCGAACTTCGAATTCCATACGCGTACAGCGTAGTCAAGAAACAGGGTGCAACAAAAATACTTTTGTGGTTTTTTTTTTTTTTTTTGTATCTGGATGCGATGGTTTAGATTCGTAACAGGACTTTTCCTGTCGACACCAGCGATTAAAGAAACCCATACTCAAGGACCGTTTTACCACCATAGGAGTAAGGATCTACCAGCGTTGGAACCACCACCAGAATTAATGATAAGAATTGATGAATTATATATTAGGTTAGTTTTAAGTCAAATAAAAGGAATGGACCTTCTTCATAACCGAAGTTTTACGTGTCTTCTTTGGTCGACCCTGGACCCGACGAGCATACCCCAGCTCTAGAGAAAAAAGCACATCACATTGTTCGAAAAGTTACTTATTGCAAAGTTCTAATACCAGCAAACAATTTTCACTGCCTTTATTAGTATTATTATTTTTTCACTCACACTAAACTAAACCTTTTTTATATTTCCATTTTACAGCAAAATGTGATACAACTAGCATTTTATAAATCTTTAATAGAGCAGAGTGCTCTAAATCAAAATGCTAATGCCATTTTGTTGCTATTGTAGAGCATACAGCCATTCTAGCATCATATTTAGAGCCCTATTCGTGCATTTCAATACCACGAAAGTAGCTTTTAAGCAGCTCTAGAATGGTGATAACGCTTGCACTAATGCTACTGCAGACTACAACTGCTATACAAGAAGTGATATAGATCTAATTCAAGCTCTCAAAGTCGGAAAAAATGCTCTTAATAAGTGTTAAAGCAGCTCTAGAAGCGCTTACAGAGCAACATGAATTTAATTCGGCCAGTTAACCCAGCTTTTTAAGCGCTGCAAGAGCTAATAGGTGTGTTTAATGAAAAAAAGAGCAGAGCAGCGTAGCTCAGAGCAGAGCAAGAAATAAGATAAATGTCAAGCAATTTAGAGCAGAACAGCTGGTGTCAAAAGTCAGCTGATAAGAAAGCAACAAACATTTTGTGACCTTAGCTAGTTTGCAAAATTATGTTTGGTATCCTATTATAATAAAAATCTATATACCGAAACATTGGAATCAAAACTAAACTAACATGCGATGTTAATTCAATTGATTTTAAGTTAAATTCGATTTCAAATAGATTGCAAAACGCAAAATATAAACAAAAATATTTGAATCAAATGTCAACAGCTGATTTTGACACTTTGCTCCAATCTGCTCTTACTCAAAAGTAAGTGCAGAAAATGCTGCTCTAAAAGCTCTAGAGCAGGTCATTAAACACAAAAAGTTCTTGCTCGGAGTAGAAAAATTGTCATTAAACACCAAAAAGCTGCTTTTTTCTGCTCTAGATCGATCTAGAGCAGGTCATTAAACACACTTAATATAGAGCTGAAATTGTTACTTGGGATGCTATTGTAAGTTTTTGATTATAAAAATCGAGTTATATAACCATGGCATTTTGGGCTCCTTTTATGCTGTTCTGACAATATCTAGTTAAGCGTTCAACTATATAACTACCAATGCAACGAAATTTAAGAATACCGAGTGACAACATCCGAAGAAAAGGACATCTTATTTGTCAGGTGAATGAAATGGCAAAACACTGTAACAGAGAGAGAGCATAAATCAAATCGGTATCTTCCTTATATGTACTTATATCCGCAAAAAAAAAAAAACAATTTTTCTGTCAAACGTTAAATGGAAACTAATTTGCTTATTTTAAATTTAATGTGCCAGGGTTTTGTTCAAAAATAGCTTAAAATAATGAAGATACGAGTAAACAAGTTAGAATTCACATATTTGCTGGAAAGCATAAATTGCAATACATGAAAATATGATTTCTTATGTGAACATCAGTTTAACCCATTTATTACCAAAGGCAATTAAAACAGAAATTTCAAATTTATATAATAACCAAGCAGATACAATGAGAAGGGAAATTGCTAATTTTTTACATGAAATTTTTAAAGCATTCTTTTTCGATACACATGACTATATCGCAGAACTCAGCCCATGTGCATCGCAATATGCATAATCTGCATCCAAGAGGCTTTTTAATTCTCTTTGAAAAGTGTTAACTCTCAGATAAAGCCACGCTTGCAGATATTTAGCGTTTTGGTGTCGAAGGTTGTAGAATTGTATACCTTCTAAGATAATATCGAGCAATATCTCTTTGAAACGCTAACAAGTGCGACTTTATATAATTTCCAAGCGTTCACCACTGTTGAGCTTATCATTGACATAAAAATCGGCCACCACGACTTTTTGGCTTGAATTTTATAGGCATTGACGTGTAAGTGGACGCTACTCATACCTTTATTATAGTTCCCAATAAGCTTCGGCTGCTGAATAAATTATTTTATTTTTTCTACTAATGGCCAACGTTTGACATAGTGCATGACCGATAGTATCGAAATGTGTGCCCATAGTGACAACACTATTATCACCCCATTTTATAAAAAGAATATTACTGTTTATCATCAGCCTACTACCCAAGTATTAGGTTTGTTCGTTGAAGCCCTGGGGTTGCCCTAGGGTCGCCACAAAGCATTTTTTGAGAAACCTAAATTCACCCTGAATGTCAAATTGAGTGTTTTTTGAGCCATAGGTTTGCCATAGGTTTTCCCCAACCCAAACTCGCCCTAGCTTTTTGCTGTGGCGATTCGAGGGCTGTCAAATGGCATGTGTTTTTATTTAAATGACAGGGATGTGTGGCGATTTTTGGTTTAGCGTTTTTTGAGGACTGGAAAACCCATGTTTTTTTGACAACTCATGGGGTTGTCAAGAAAACCTGGGTCAACCCTGGGGAAAGTTCAACGAACAGACCTATTATATATAAAAATCAGCTTTTATACTATAACGAAAGTAGAATTTCAATTTGATAAACATTAAGGGTGTCTGGCAAGGGGTTGCCACTATGTTAAGTGTCTGGCAATGAATGACATGATTTTTAATAATATTCTGAAGGTAATACCTACCTAAAAATCACACTTTATAAAATGACGAAAGTAGAACTTTATTTTACACACCTTTAGTACCGTTTATCTGCCAAAGCCACTATAACCCAAACTTCATAGTGGCCCATTGTCTTTACCTATGCTGGGAGCATGCGCTGACAAACTTTCAGCTTTTATAAAATAACGAAGGTCTGGGGTTCACGGGCTCTTAGACTATAATTCCTGAAGTCAAACACTTTAAATTTGAAAAAAAATCGACCTTAAAGTTATTAGCATTTATGAATAAGAAGAATTCTATCCAAACCTACAGTCTCTCACAGTCTAAAATTGGGTTCATGGCATCTCACAATCAGGGTTGCAACATCGTTATAAAAAACATCGATGTTGGAAAATATCGATGGTCTTCGACAAACACCGATGTCAAAAAAACATCGGTCATAACAACGATACGTCGATGTTTTTCCGATGCTTTACCGATGTTTTAATTATCTTGTCAATAATGAAAAAAATTGGCTTTATTTACGTGTACTGAAGAAGCTTAGCTAAATAAGAAAATTTACTAGTCTTACCAGTTCCACGATCTTCTTTGAATACACTTTACTTTGAAAACTGGCAAGCTGCAACTCAAACGATACATGAACTTTATAAGGTTCAAGACAAATTTGGAACAAACGTTCAAAATCAAAGACCTTAGTGGTAAGTACAATTGGATATCAAAACTTTCTTTGTACTAGCGAAATCACTAATAGTTACTGCTGAATTGTTTTCATCGGTTTTAACCAATTTTCCAAAATTGATAGGAATAATGAGAATAGGAAACCAATATCCTAGGAAACTGCAAAGACGATGGACCATGAACCCGCTTGAAAAATAAACGAGAAACCAATCTCAACCAGAAGGCTGAACATTGGTATGCAAACCGATATAAAGAAACTCATGCTAAAGCAAGTTGCCATGGATAAAATAATCAGCTTAGAGAAACACCTCCCTCATAGGCAGACGCACTACGAAAATCGGCGCGGCGCTCTATCCCACGACTTCTGTAAAAGCTGTTTAGAAGAAAAGGAAGAGTGATAATCCTACGAAATTTACACCTAGACAATTTCTTCTACGTTTATCCTTGATCTTTTTATTTGTGAAGTTAATACGAGTTTATTTTAATTTCATTGAACGCCATTGTTACGTCGAACACCTTATTTTACTGTATAGCATTGCAATTTTCTTCTTATCTTTAGAAAGCCTGTTACCAGGCGCCAGCATTGCGGAATCATAAGTAAATGTGGCCATGATATTAGGTTCGTTCGTTGAACTTAACCCCAGGGTTGACCCAGGTTTCCTTGAAAAACCCAGGGCTCAAAAAACACTCATTATGACATTCAGGGCGAGTTTAGCTTTTTTAAAAAACGCTTTGTGGCGACCACAGGTTGACCCCAGGGCTTCAATGAACGAACCATATTATGCGGTCCCAGCATTACGAAAAACGAAAAGCTAGAAAAAAAACGAGACCCAAAAGTACTCTTTCGGACGGAAATATTAAAAGCAAAAATATTATTCCACATTTTTACTGAAAAACACTTATGCACTTATGAAATCTCAATATAGTTTTATTGCTTTCCAGCACTTTTATTAAATTTTTTTCTTGTTAACAGTGATAAATAGTTGCGTGCAAATTTTTTTTTTGTTTGTGATCTGCACAATCCATCATAATTGGGATACTTAACTGAAGTTAGAATTGGTATAATAATGAGTAAGATACTACATAGAATTACAAAAAAAAAAAAACACAAAACAAATCAACCAACACCGACCATTAAGGGCGATCACCATCCTGGTGGCTTTTGTTGATTGGGATATCCACCTTGTTGGTTAGCAAAACTACCCGGGTACGTTCCATAGTGTCCTGGCTGGGGCCCTTGTGGGAATCCAGAATACTGGTATGCATCTGAAAAGGATTTGGTTTTCATAACCTTTTGCTCAAAAGAAAATGTAAAGTTATATTTACTCGATGGATAGGGAAGTGTGGCGTATGGATTGAAACCTTGTGGCATTGGTGGAGGCACATAGGTTGGATACGGTGCCCCTGCTGTTGCTCCATACGGCAATGGCATGCCTTGCATTTGTTGAGGGTATGGAATGTTACCCGTAGATGCAGCCATAGGTGCTGATCCACCAGCAGAATCTATAGCAGCCAAAGAATCAAATTACATATACTCCTACGACAAAAAACATTAATTCTCTCACCAGTTGTGTTGGTAGATGCATAATGCGATGGCATTTGAGGTGTTGGCGGGGGCGCCTGTCTGCTGGATTCGGTGGTCAAATCTTTCAGAAGCTCTTCCTTTTCAGTTTTGCGGGCAAAACAGAAATCTGAGATTTTATTTTGGAACACAACCAACAATTGGGTTAAGTCATTGTAGAACTTTGTTCCCTCCTTAAGATTGCTTAGCAGTTCGATGAAACTATCATATGCTAAAGCCAATTCGGAATAGAGAGCATCACGAGAACTACCAGTGCTTCCATTTTCAGCGGTGAAAGCTGAGTGCGCTTCTTGGATGTCGGTGATAAGAGTAGTCTGGCGCTGGATGCTTTCTTGAACTTGAGATTGCAATGGACCAAGAACTTGTCCAATGCTTGAAACAGACAGTGCTGGTTCGTCGATGGCCCCATCTTGTGCAAGAGCTTGCAAAAATTGTTCCTTCATGTTGACAGTGGCTGATTTCAATTCTGATTCGATGGCATCACGTTCTGCTTTAATGGTTTCGACCTTAAATTACCAAAACAACATAAAAATCACTATAGCAACTTTTTCAACAAAACTTAGAATTAAATACAAAAAAAAATCCTAATCGAATCGAGTGTACTGTAAGTGTTTAGAACAGAAAAACTGTATAGATTAACTGTATAAAACCAGACGATTCAACTAGGGAAACAATGACAAATAAACTCACAGCTTCCATCAAGGCTCTTAGTTTTTGGACACTTGAACAGTTCTGGTTGACGCTACATCCGGAAGATGGTATGGACTGATTCAATTGATCTGGTGGCAACGAAAGCAATTGGATACCCTAGAACAAACACTAATTTATTTTCCATTGCCCAAAGCTTCAAATGAAGTGTTTATTTACCTTTGCGCTCGATTCAAACTTCTGCCGAACGATTTTATCGGCACCTACGGCGTTATTAATTACTTCACGGTATTTCTTCGCATTTGTTCTAAACATTTCTGTCAGCTTTTCTGATGGAATTCTAGACCATCGTTCTTTGAATTGAGCGCGCAACTGGTTGTCTGAATCACGTTCCTCATCTAGCATACTTTCGGTGGCATCGAGAATTTCACGGTTCCTAGTCAACAATTCCGGCAGCTCCCGCAAATATGTGTTTATACTTTCAATACCTCCCTTGCTCACAACATCATTGGATTTGTCCAACAACGATGGTGGTAGTCCTGATCCATCAGCAGTTTCGACAGCAGCTGGCAAGTTCAGACTGGACAAAACTCCATTCAGGATAGTCGTGGCCTCACGCAGCTTCATTATTTCAACATTGACAATTTCATTCTTTCGAGCTTCGGAAGCATGTAGAGCACGGTGCAGCTCAACTGGCACTAGCTCAGCAAATATATCTTTAAACTTTGGTGTCATTGGAGACGCAAGGGGCAACATTTTTGCCAACTGAGCCTTCCCTGGTGAAGCAAGCGATTTATGATCCGGAATCATCTCATTGTAAATAAATTCATTGTCCTTGGTAGACTCAGCTAGATTGCGTTTTGCACGATTTGCATATTCATCCATGAAATGAGGATTCCCTGAGCGGGATTGAGCTGAAGCAAAAAGTTCTACTGCATTGCGCAATCGGGCGATTTCTTCACCAATTCTCTTCGCAGCACGACACACTAAGCTCTGGTAGAGATTCGTCATGGCATGGAAACCAGCTTGCTTGCCAGCTATCAATGGAACCCAATCTTTGTCCCATAAACTTCGTAGCGATTCTTTTTGCATTAGACGCAACACATCAGCGTAGAATTCCTCACACTGGCAACACAACTTGGCTATAATCTGATCTTTCATTTCATCTAAATTTTGACGATATATTGGATTTGTTTTTCAATTTGTAATTTACTTTGGCTTACCCTTGATCGCCTTGTTGACAAAAACTTCTTGAGCTTGAGCAAGCATCAAACTACTCAGTACGGCTAAAGCATCCTGACTTAGGTCAGGAGTTGGGTCTGATGGAATTGCGGCTGGAACTGCTCCTTTGAGGTATTGATAGATACCGGCACTTTGCTGAAGCAACTTTAGAGCCAACTTAAGCCCGTCATCATTATCGAGTGCCTGTGATGCAGCGATACTACTTTGTAATGCAGCAATGTTGAAAAGAACACATACTTTCTCATACAAAAGTGACGTATGAGCTGAAAGAAAGTTGTTAAGGTAAGAATTCTGGAAAAAATATTCAACAGAAGTTTTCGAGAACTTAATGACTCTTTCTTCAAACTTGTAATTTTTAGAAATAAAAAAATTAATGCAATTTATCTAACAGATTCCTTAAAATTCTGACTCGAGACTGAGATTACCGATTTTTTAAAACTATTTAACCGATTAGTTTCTTCATTTGCGTTTTTTTTTTGCTTGCTCAAAAGATAAAAATAACAAAGTCTGCAAGGAAAGATAAATATTGTTTCTTTTTGATATTTCAAGGATTGAACTTTGTCTCTCACTACACTCTGCTTTAAGGAACTGGAGTTCGCCAAAAAGTATTCAGAGTTGACTGCTTTTCTGGTATGAACCAAGCTTGCGCATTCACAGATATATTGGAATAAGCTGGCTCCATGGGAGGGAAGTCTGGTGACTCCCACGGGTAGTGATTTTCTTAAACAGCCGACCTCGGATATTTATGCACAAACTACGCAATTCTTCTAATACCTGTTGAACAAAAATTCCCGGTTTTGCCATTTGCTCTTACGTCCTTAAGAATTGCGGTGAAGGAATTTTGGGTAGTTGAACGCAGTGTATCCTCATCCTTATGGAACCATTTTGAGCTTACAATGAAGACGCAGGGCATAGCGGCGATGTGAGTAAGATCACTAGGGTCATTAAAGAAACACGAACCTAAGTGTATCCTACGTTTGCGAGCTAAAGCGTGGTATGAACAGAGAAGGTGGGGAATAGTGTCCTCCTTCTCCTCATCCATACAGCTTCTGAAAAAATCAATTGAGGCGACTCTTAGCCTTGCGGCATGTCATCCATTAAGACAGTTTCCCGTAATGACCCCTTATCTTCGCACTAATGTGTTTTCTGTTGAGAGAGATCAAACTGTTCGACCGCACATACTGAAGATCGAACTTGGGTCAGATTTGTTTCTTTGCGTTACACGTTAAATTGACCATGTTGTAGTTTTGACCATCTCAGATAAGTTTTCTTGCATGCATCCTGCTTGAGCATGGGTTTATATGTAGCGATTGGTATGCCGATACTCTCCGTTATCAGTGAGAAGGGCAGACGCGTTACGTGTCTGGCGAGTTCATCTGCTATGCAGTTCCCGGAATGTCTCTAAGCCCCTGCAACAAGCACAGGTGAATGTTAAACTGTAGTAATGATCCGATTTCGGCTATAGTTTATTTCTTATTTTTTAGGATGACATTGGACACGTTCAAGAACCTATCGGATAAAGGTATACCAAAAATACTCGGATACCTTTAGATAACTTTTTAATAGAAATTGGTTTGTGACTCTGCTAAACGTTTTAACACGTAAACAACAACAAAAAGCTATACGGATACGATTATTGAACGCCCTCATTGGCTGTTGCCTTTGATCAGCCTCAGCCCACTTTGTCAACTTTTTAGTAGTTTAGATTTTTTGATGATGAAGGAATTGGCTTTTATGGCCACCTGGGGAAGTATGAAGATGTCTTTATTCTTGTTGACTACAAGCCCCATTTTCCTCCTAAGTGATAACCCGGTGAAATCACAACTTTCCACTCAACACTAATAGCGCTTTTCATTAAAATCCGAAAGACTTACTCTCAAATCGACAAGTACTCCTTTTAATGAAACATGTTTTTAGGTTTTTTCTTATGGCGCTTTTCATTGGTTTCACTCGGGGAAGCACTCATTTTAAAAGCCAATGGAAAACCTAAAATTGTTTTTGCTCAACTTAACGTGTATGGCTTTGTGTAAGTGAAACACCAATAGCACATAAAAAATATTTCCTGTGGAAACTTTTCTTTTTGACATTTGGGTAACATGTATTAGCGCTTCTTGAGTTGATTCTCATTTCAAATCGAGAAGTGGGTGTCAATCCTCAGAATCATGAGAAGCGATCTTTTTGCACCAATGGAATGGGTTGAGAATTCTCCTGGACGCCCCTGGAAGGTTCTTTTCGTTCAATGGAAAGTGACATAATAGTCACATATAGGAATTCATATTTTCATATTTTGTAATTTGTTTTCTTCAGCAAATTACTGAATTATAACTTATTTACTCGTTTTCTCATAATTTATAGAAATTTTTCAGCCCAACGCTTGCACAACTAATTGCAAATAAGCAAATCATTAGGTTTGTTCGTTGAAGCCTTAGGGTCACCCTGTGGTAGCCACAAAGCGTTTTTTGAGAAACCTAAAGTAGCCCTGAATGTCAAATTGAGTGTATTTTGAGCCCTAGGGTTGACCTAGGTTTTCCCTCAACTCGCCCTAAGTTTTTGCTGTGACGAATTGAGGCTTGAGGATTGTCAAATGGGTTATATTTTTTTTTATGACAGGGATCTGTGGTGATTTGTAATTTAGCGTTTTTTGAGAACTGGAAAACCTTTTGACAACTCATAGGGTTGTTAAGAAAACCTGGGTCAACCCTGGGGAAAGTTCAACGAACGAGTCTATTTTCTATTTCAAGATTGACAGAACAAATGTTTTTGCATAAGTGCGTGAATCCAGAGTAGATCTCCCAACTAAATAGGAGTAGATCTTTGGCGTTTAGAGTTATTCCGGATCTACTCTTTTTTTAATGAAACATAGAAATTGGGAAAAGAGTAATTCTTTTCATAAAAGGAGTAATTCTTTTCGACAATAAAAAACTATATAAACGTGTTGTGTTTCTCAGCCAATCACGACGTTTTGATTAGTAGCATAGGGCGATATATTTACTGAAAGATTGCCCGAAAAGATACCTGACCCAAACATTTCGTTCGTCAATGGTAACTGGTTTCAAATCTATTTACGGTCATAAGTAAGTTTTGTATAGTTTTTATGTCAGTGAATTCCATTACACAAGGAATTTCTTACAATTATTGCATTGTTTAAGTTTTAGAGTGATGTTAGTTGTCATATCTTTTGTAAATAGACCAAGAAGGGCTATAGACAGAAATGTTTCCAAGGCTACATTTGTTGTGGTTTTCATGGTACAAAGAAAAACAAAAACAAGGTGAGTTGTCTAACGAAAATGATCGAGTTGCCATAGCCTGTATACAATAGACTAGCCTATGTAGATATTGTATATATGTAATGTATTGTATATATATTTTCTCTATATTCCTAGTGGTTTCTTGATGAAGTTTTTTCAAACTTTTATGCAAAAGTTAAAAAAAGTTACACCTCCGGAAACTTTTGTTCCCGGTTAATGCACTCATGGATCTCTTTCGCCGCATGCTAAATAAAATAGACAGGCCTTTAAAAGAATTCTTTGTCCAGTTTAGTGTCTTTGGTCGAACTAAAGACCGCTGGGTAACGTTTATAGAATTTACATCCTTTTCTTCTATAAAGTACGATCCTAGATATATTTGGTGTATGAGGGCTTTGCAGTCTCCAATGAAGTTATCAAGATATTTTCTCCTCCTTTTTCAAACATTGAGTTTCGTTTAAGTGGCCGAATAAAACACAGAACCTCAAAGTTTACGGTTCCGAAAGCTTGTTGCCACCGGTGTTCGATGCTTGATGCTCGAGGACTCGATTAGAAAAGACACTAGCGATCTCTTGCTATTATAGTTTTACATCATATCGTTTCTCAACTTTTGTTCGGCTTTAACGTGTCTTCATTCGTACCGGATCACCATCTTGTAGTCAAAACAAAGTATTGGTCCGGCTCAAAGTTAACTTCTCAGAAATTCCAAACATACATACTACTGAAAGAGTGTCTTTCGTCAATTGCAACACATGGTCAAAATAGTAGACTGTGGATTGATCTGAGCATCGCCATATACTTTTATAAATGTTTAGATGTGAGAAAAACAAGATCTGGTCCCGCAGAAAAATCGAACAAATATGAAGGCTATGCTTGCCGATATTGTTCCCAAAGACGTCCTTAACTTCGCTTGTTCTGTCTTAAAATAGCCAAGGATAATTTTCACGTCGCGTCGTGTATAGGACATTGCTCTTATATTTTTTCGAGGAGCTCGTAGAAACAGTTTTTGTTTGGCAATTGGCGTAGGAATGTGTTATCGAATTAGCCTTGATGTGGATTGTCACAACGCTCGGTAACATCATTTTTCCTGATAGCCTTACGCCTTGTATACATTTTGGTTTAAATAGTTCAATAGGTCTACTTCAATGCATGTCGTTTTTATAAAAAAAAAAAAAATGCAACTTGGTCTACTCAGCTCAACGAACACCTTCTACCACATTGTAAAACAACGCTATTATGTTAAAATTGTAAATAATGGAACTCATAAAATTCTAAACCTGTAAAGTCTTATTCAAATTCAGTCAGGTGAATACTCCAGTTATCTCTTTAAAGTCACCCCAAAACGCTATGATCTATTTTCCGTGTTTTCCGACGTCATGATAAGCTTCAGTAAACACTGATAACAATAGATTTAATAACCACCCGGCAATAAAAGAATTGATCTTCTCTCTCTCACCATAAATGGTTTTTTTCATACTTTTTCTAATAGTAGGGGAGCCCGAGCCGCTAAATTTGCAGTTACTAAAGCGTCATGGGGACTTATTGGATTGTGAAGTTTACGTTCTAAAACGAAAAAAAGTGTATGGCAGTTTTTCATTTCAGTGGGGCGATGGGCGTGTATGAGCTTTTGAAAATGTAAAAAAAAACAGTTAAATTGAAATACTCGAGCGCGTCAGATTTTCATAGAGTATACGCGCTTTGTCTTTCTGATAACGGATATATATTAATCTGACGATTTACGGGGGGCAAATGGCCGTAAAGAGAGGTTAAAAAAAAAAAAAAAAAAAAGTTATTCGAGCGTGTCAGATTTTCAAAGTGAATGTTAAGTGTACTCTAAAAAGTGTATATTTCAATAATCTGACAATTTGAGTGGGGCGATCAGTCATGGCTGATTTTTAAAAATGTAAAAAAAAAACGTGACCTTGAAATACTCGAGCGCGTCAGATTTTTATACAGAGTGATCAACTTGATGTCTTCGTCCTCCAGGATGATAATCTGACAATTATATGGGGGCGTACTCTTAGTCTGACAAATTTAAAGTAACAATTCTTTGTTGTTTCTATTTTCTATTACTGGATGCAATAAAAAAAACATGTAGACATATGTATATACAAGTTTTGATTTGAAATTTTGTTGAAAATACTAAAAAAAAAACCTCCCTGAAAGTTTGAGCCCTTAATATTAATTTTAAGTCCTCGATCAAAAGGTGTGAAGATTTCCCATTGAAAATACACGGAAACTCTGACTTTCTATTTTTAAATTTCTATAGCTCAGCGGCATTTCATGGAATCACTTTAACCAAAGATGTTTTTTTCTCAAAATTGAACGCTCTACAAAAATGTTCTTTTTTGCAAAGTCGTTACTCATACCAGGAAGGTGGTACGGGCCACTTAACCAGATTTTTCCATAAAATTCACGTTTTGTCGCAGTTATCTCGTAAATAACAAAAGCTACAGAAAAATTGCAAATTACAAACTTGTAGAAAATTTAGTTTCCTACAAAAAAGGTCTTTGGACGAAATTGCTAATATCAATATTAAGCGAGATATTAACCATCATATATAATACCTTTTATTGACGATTTTACCTAATCGCCCCAACCAAAATGTCAGATTATATGTTTTCCGTAATCCTGATAAAATTACCTTCAAAATAAAAAAAAAATTAATCGCGCTCGAGTATTTCGAAACATCGATTTTTTTTTACATCTTTGTGACTCTCCTACTTACGAAGGCCCCGCTCAAATTGTCAGATTATTGAAATATACACTCTTCTCGATGTAATCAACCTACCATTTCTTAATCTGACGCGCTCGAGTATTTCCGATGATCGACTTTTTTTTACTAATCTGACGGGCTGCCCTCAGCGAACGCCCCAACATTAAGGTTTTATATATGGTAGGAGTACATTACAGGGTGCAAGGTACCTCCCCATATGATTTTCTGACGCGCTCGAGTAACGCGCGAAATCCCCTCTTGGGCTCCCCTACTATAAAGAGAGTTGACTCATACTTAGTTCTCCCTCATATCAATTAATCAATTAATCACTGCAACAACTTGTGAGACGGCTCAACTGAATAGGCTCTTCAATATTAATTAAAATTTTACTTACTCAGAGTGAGTTTTCCTAAAAAAATCGTGCCCTTGTCGAAAGCGTCCTTCCACTTGAATGGCACCTGAAGTTCATTAACCGGAATCTTTGTCTCTAATGCGCATATTTGGTCGTAGTATCTGCAGAATAAAAAAAACGTTCGCTTTGTTAACATTTGTATCAAACCAAAAACATTCGCCTAATATCTATCATCTTTTCTCTCATAACTCTTCCGTATATTCGCTTAAAAAATTATTAACTAATTCTGTCCAATGACTCACTTGTTGTTGTCACTACTTTTCATCTGCAAATCAACTCAGTACATTACCTACACCTAAATTAATTCCTGTCTGCAAAACAAAAAAAATACTTATACTCACGCATAGACAATATCCAGCGAAGACTCGTACTTGTCGAAGAATTTCCAAATTGCTGTATTTCTTTGCTTCGAGAACTCGTTGACAGCCTCCGAATAATTCACTTTGTCTGAACCGGGGCCACTGTAAGTGCTTTGGATGAGATTTGTAAGCGGTTTCACAATATCCACTTCGGATGGCTTCTTAAGCGGAACGCCCAATAGTTTCGACATATTTTCTTGCTAATGAATTCGATTAACTCCAATTGAATAAATTAAATTGAGAAACAAAAGTAATTGGATAATATGTTAAATTAAAACTTGGGTAATTATTAAAACTTCAGACTTCTTTTCAACTTCTTTTTCTTCGCTGGATTAAATTTTGCTGCTTTGTGATGACGAATTTTCCAACTAGCTTGCTTGATTTGACTTTGACAGGTTGTTGAGCTTCCAGCTGACATTAGAGAAGGGTGTGTTCGTTGAGTTTTCAAATTAAATAGAATAACAGTTCAACTGTTATACAAAACTGTGAAACGATGATAAGCCCACGATTTCTTTTTCATTTCGTTTCACAAGCGGATTGGGAAATAGAATTGGTTTTCAATGCATTGCCCCTTTCTGCAAATATCCCCTCTATCAAATCAATATTTTAGCTTAAAAAGCTTTAACCCAGTATTCATTCGTTTTCGTACTACTTTTTATCCACTTTATTACCATTTGAACTGTGATATTTTACGACATCTAAAGATTTTGCTTTTTTTGCCAGAGGAAATTATTGTAGTCCGGGATCCCTGGTCCAATTTTTTTTGTGACTACTATCAAGCTAATTTTCCCTGAGTGGCTTTATTTTGTTGAGACGCCCAACAATTTTCTAACGAAAACTTTCGACTGTGGTAGCTAACAGAGGTAGAAAGGGTGAAATATGTCGATTTCATGATACTAAAAAATTTATTAGTAACAGTTTCTTTCTTAGTTAAACTTCAAGATAATTATCTGAATTACGTAAAAAAATATTTGTCCTACAAATTGTACGGTTTGATCTTAAGGTTCTCCCAAACCAAAACGTTTTTGCCGTCGCGGCAGCGGCATTTGCAGTTGTCAAAATTAATTTACACAGCGGCATATGAGAGTCCCCACACCAACGCGGCGAAGAGCAGCGACAGTCCCGTACATGCAGCGTTTTCGCCGCTGCCGCTCTCATTTGTCAGTTGTCAATGTCAAATTCGTTTCTTTATTTGTAATTTGTTGTCTCACAACCCAAAATAATTTCTAATTTGCTTTTTTGCAAATAAACTTGTTTTAAACTAAATAAAAAATACGCGAAAATAATTTGTAATGTCAATTTTGAAGAAAACAGTGAAGATTCTGGTGTAAATGCTTGGATGATGATAGCGATGATAATTTGGCAGATCCTGTAGTGCAACAAAGATTGTACATGAGTGGAAAATCAAACAAGAAGAGGATATTGAAAGAAGTAAGAGTAAAATGACTTCAATTTATTTAAAGAATCTAATACGATGTTTTTGTTTTTTGTAGGTTTTTATGGAAAAGGCCCAACGAAAAGACAAGGGTTAGACGCGATTTACGGCATACATGCTTTGGGCAAGGGATGTAAGGAGAAATGTTTCAAACAAGAACTACAGTGTAGGTATGTTGCTTATAAACAACGAAAAAACAGAAATCACTTCGAATTTCTTTACAGATTTTATAAATACATCGCGCAAGCTAGGAGAAACGTGGGCAAACGTACTAGCAAACGAAAAGAGTATTTGGAGACAAGAAGCAAAGCGTCTAGTGCGAAAAACAAAACAAACACCAAATGATACCCAAGGACGAAATAATCAATTTTCAAAAAAAGAGCGACTACAAGTAGGATAAAGAAAATCGCTCAGCAAACAGCGGCTGTTACAACCAGCGCTGCCACTTAATAAACAGTTGAGCGGAGTATATATGTGAAAAAAGTGCAGTAGATTCTACAAGAGCGCAGTAGATTTCACAAAATATAACAAATAATATAAAAATTAAGATCAACCCACTTTAAATGCATTTTATTTGAAAAAAACAGACTTTAAAAGGAACTCAGCAAAAACAAAAAACAAAATAGAAGTTCAATCAACCTAATTAACAAAAAATCACATGTTACATTTACTACATTTACATTTACATGAAACCTAATCCACACATAAGTCTGCGGAGTAGGGGTGTTGCAGCCGGGCGACAAAGACCATTTGGCTGATACACCACAAGACTGACTACACAAATACTACATAGAACAAATAACACATGACAACAGCACGCAATAGTACAGGACGGTCCCCCATCTTGTCATTCACTAAAGGCCCCGAACCATAGAATCCGTTGCGTCCGTTCGCTGCCGGATTCAACTGACAGCTCGATTAAATACACACGATCTTATGAGAGGTGACCCATAAGCATCGGATGTAACGGACGCAACGGAAAAAGTAGCCCAACTTTTAACTTTTGCGTCCGGCAGAACTGATGACATGCGCAGTCAAAACCAATTTGAAGTTTTCTCTTCACACCGCAACGGATTCTATGGGTCACCCCAATCCGTTGTGTCCGGTAAAGCTCACTGCTGTCAGTTGAATCCGGCAGCGAACGGACGCAACGGATTCTATGGGTCGGGGCCTTAACAGCGCTCAACCGACTCTTTTCATTTGACAAGGCCGTTGTCAAAAAAAAAAAAAAAAATGGGATCTGTAAGCTCTTTAGCTAAAATAAAATTTTTATTTGTAGTGTTATGTCGATTTCCATTGGTCGTTCGGAAGCCTTCTGAACGCTTCTCAAACCATTCCATTGGCATCAAATGACAGTTTCTCTCCTCGAAAGAAGAGAAACTTGATTCTTGATTTGAAGAAGGAAGCGAAGTCAGAAGCACTCACACACTGAAACTGCGCACTGAAAATAGCGCTTGACGTTGCACACCAATACACAAAACAAGCAACGAAACTTTAAAACAAATAAAAGTGTTACTTTGGGATCCCGGATCGGAGAGTTTTTCCGGATTACCAATGTAAATCGACATTAATGTGCAAACAGAGTTTGTGTTGTCAGTTTTCACCAAATTGACTAATTTTCTTTCAGCAGCTGCGCTTCTGTGGGGTAATGAGCATAATAAAAGCATAAATTCTGAAAGTTCTGCTATTACTTGCTCACCTAGCGCGTTTTCTATTGTACTCGCTCTTGACCAAAAATTTGTTAAGATGAGACGGATTTTGTAGGGGAGTTCTGCTTAAGATATAATATGTACTACTAAAAACTAAAAAAACTTGCAATCATAGCAATGAAAACAAAGTGAATTTAGTTTGTTCGTTTATTTGTCACAACAAAAAGCTTAGCAGTTATTAAATGAAACAATTATATTACAATTATAGGCTGCTGCAATAGTACCATTATGATGAAATTAGTATTCTGTTGAAATAACTAAAGAGAACATTTCCACAGACACTCTCTCACACACACACACCCAATACCAGCATACAATAGCACACACACTAAGTGCGCTCCGACATATTTCAATTACCTGTATCCATTTTTTAGGTATTAATCCAAAAGTGCAGAAAATTTCTTCGGTACACCAGATTGCATGTAGATGCTATGGTCGTAGCTTCTAAGAACTCGCTCGATATTACTTTCAATAAGAACGAAATGTCTAAACTTCAAACAAACCTCAGTCAGAATTTCGACATCGCTGATGCAATACTCCAGCAGTTCACGCTGAAGTTCAAAAACATCGTTTTGATGTTCTCGATACCACTTTAGAAACATCTCACGTTCTTCTAATTTCATAGTATTTGGACTGTAGAATTCTAACGGCTCGCGTACACTAAATCAGACATCGTCCGAATTATAATCGGCCGTTGTCAGCCGAAGTCTGACGTTCGAACCAAACATGTGTTAAACAAAGAGAGCACGTACACCACTCCAACCGACAACGTGAGATGTCGTCCGATGTCGTCCGACTACATCCGATCAACAGACAAATCCGAACTTGTTTGGATTTATCGGACGTCGAATGTCAGTTTGCCTATAGAAGTAGGTACACAATGGATAGCGAAAGTTAATAAATTTCGTTTTTAGTAGTTTTCTAAGGCGTATAATAATATACATAGATGTCACTAAAAATCTATGGAAAAAAGTTTCAATTGAACTGAAATAAAAAAATTCAATAACAGGCTGTCTGTCAACTATCGTAAGAGAACGGCAGCAGTGTATGCAGACGAACGTCCGAGATTGTCGTCCGAACAGTTACCATCCGATATCGGCCGATAAATCGGATTCAGTGTACGCGAGCCGTAAGGCTGGTAACTTCCCGATGTAGTTTTTATTTCCTTTTGTATTGAACAAATGGGGAAAATAACCTTTTTTCAATTCAGACGATAATTGGAATGTTTTCAGAAGTTTGGAGAGAGCCATTGGGAAATAGTTTAAGGAATCTATAAACTCAATATTTCCTATTATCATTAATATTATTTTACTGCCTCGCATGATCAATTCTTAAATAATAATAATAATAATACTTACATAAGTTGTTTCTTTCAGTATATAATTTCCTCTTATTGTCCATTATGTGCTATACCAACAGTTGGTACTACCGGTAACAACAACCGGTAGTACCAACTACCGGTAGTACCGGTAGTATCAACTACCGGTAGTATCAACCATCGGTAGTACCGGTACCGGTAGTTGGTATTACCGGTAGTTGGTACTACCGGTAGTTGTACTACCTGTAGTACCAACAACCGGTAGTACCAACTACCGGTAGTACCGGTAGTACCAACTACCGGTAGTACCGGTAGTACCAACTACCGGTTATCACAAGCCAGGCTGCAAAGCCAATGATCTGAATGAGACGTGAAAAATTATAAGGCTCATTGCACTAAATACAAGTTACATCATCTGAAAATTCCTGCGGAGTCACATCATTGTCTTGTAAAATCGGACGTTTTGTATTTTTTTCGAGCTCTAAGGCTTTTACGGTTCTCTTTTTCATTTTTCGCCTTTATACCTGAGCTCTAATTTAAGATGACAAGATGGTAAGATGACACATGCCATCTTGCCCGACATGACCGAAAATGTTTTCAATATAAAATGCGCAATCACTTCACGATCTGGCAATTATATTACACAGAAGTGACGTTGTATATTAGACAATGTTATTAAACACTTCTGACTCAATACAGAAACTCACCGTTAACACAATTGACAAAAAAAAATGTATTCGAGTCAAAATTTTTCTCGATGTTCCAAGTTCCAACATGCTGATTGTTCATTGTAAAACTGTAAATTTGGGCCTATTCAAAAAAAACTGTACCAGTTTAGTTATAGTATGTCATCTTGTCGGGTATGTCATCTTATGCAGATCTCCCCTATTTATTCATAGTATCTCTATTGCCTAACAAAAATTTAAATTGAATATTAAGTTTTTCGACATTTTCATTTAAAAATGGAAACTCTTCCAATATTGGTAAAATTGATCTGCAAGTACCTTCCACTATTTAACCCACATCCAAATATTTAAGTAATTCAAATTTTTTGTTGTTGAAGTAAAACCGTTTTGTAATTTGGGTACATAGTTCTTTGTTAAAATTTAACAAATTACTTTTAACTTCTATTATATCTTCCTCAAGAATATCATTTGAATTTAAATAATAAATGAGTGCCAAAGTACATGTCTGAAAGTGACATATACAGAGCAGAATCTTCAAAATTTACATTGACGCTTATAACATCAAGCTTTATAAAATTAATTTTTAAGTATTGTAAGGTACAAAGCATTACTTTATAAAGCAAATGAATTTTAGTTGATTCGCTCTGAAAAAGCTTATTGCGCTCTGGTTTACAAAATTTAGCACATAATGAAAGAAAAAAAAGATACAGCTTATTTATCGGGTAATATAATATTGCAACGGTTGCCACTGCTTCAAAAGTCTATTGATAACACTTTCCATAGAAAGCCAAGGTGTAGAATATAAACCAAAAATACTATTGCTTCTCACATTAAAAGATTCTTGAAACTCCTTAAATGCACCAATGCTATGATAATTAAAAAATTTTTAAAGAGGAGCAGATTCGTTTTGCTGCGCAGTAGACTTTCATTTTGGCCTAAACGCAGTAGATCTACTGCTAAAGGAGTAAAGTGGCAGCGTTGGTTACAACACCAGTCAAGCTAAATTCTCCAACTCAAGCATCTCCGACATCGATATTTTCTCAATAAAAATAAGAAGCAATACCATAACACAACCAGGAGCATTCAAAGTGACAGGAATCGAACCAATCGATGTAGCTGTCTATAGTATAGACAGTTGAGTAACAAAGCATATTATGTACCTACGTTATGCCTGGACTCTAAAGTGGTTTTATAATATTTTTTTTTCATTTTGAGCGCTGTATCTATGCTCTCAAATAAAATTTGGTAATTTATTACTTTTTTCCACTTCATTAGCAAGTTTCTATTCACTTAAATATATATCGACAACAACAGAGCAGTTCACACTGTATGGTTAGTTGGACAGAACGATTTCCTACATGTAACATGAAGGAAATCGTTCGCACACACGGAAACGTTTGTTCGCTTTTTAGTTACAGAATCTCACCCCAGGGATAATGTGAACCCTCAGACGACTGCTTGTCCAACTTGTTGGATGGTTTTGAAAATTTTGAATTGGATGGAGCGGAAGAATTTTTCTTCGAGTCTTTATTACTTTATTCATTTGTTCCTGTCTACATAATAACCAAAGAACTTCCACTTCATTTGCATTCGAACCCAATATCCCTTCGAGATCCTTATATCTACCAAAGGCTGTAGTCCGGGATCCCTGGCCCAATTTTTTTTTTGTGACTACTATCAAGCTAATTTTCCCTGAGTGGCTTTATTTTGTTGAGACACCCAACAATTTTCTAACGAAAACTTTCGACTGTGGTAGCTAACAGAGGTAGAAAGGGTGAAATATGTCGATTTCATGATACTAAAAAATTTATTAGTAACAGTTTCTTTCTTAGTTAAGCTTCAAGATAATTATCTGAATTACGTAAAAAAATATTTGTCCTATAAATTGTATGGTTTGATCTTAAGAGTCCCCTTCCTCAAACATGTATCGATTACGAGGTCAAAAAAAGTGATTACTAACAAGCTGACTTTTTCGTTTTTACTTATTTAATATTTATATAATCTAACAGTCGGATTGTCCTACAAATTCCTTGGTACGTTTTTTCAGTCCTACGCTCAGAAAATGTCAATACCACCAAATTATTATTTTCGTTACTAACTGTAGGACAAAAATATTACATTATAGGTTAGTGTGTTATCTGCCCAATTCAAACAATGTCCTACAAGAAAACAGGTATGTATCGCTAGTCCGACAAGAATTGTAATTTTTTTGTTTGTTTATTTGTAACATATGGTACAAGAAAAAATCTTGCTCTAATTTTAAATATTTAGCTTTATTTTTTAGTAAATTAAGCACAGAGATTTCGGTATTTCTAAAAAAAAAATTAATCCTCCTCAGATTCATCCGACAACCTTTCGCTGCTATCGCTATTATCGCAACTTCATTCGATGTTGTTAATGCTGTAGTTTCAATTCGTAGGAGTTTAATAAAAGTCTCTTGAAAATTGTTATTTTTCTTCAAAATAGTGAAAGGTCTCTTTTTTCCTTTACGAAGGAAAGCAGGATTATAATCATTTCCTGTAAATATATGGCATATAGCGAGTGAACAAGATAATTGATCCTCAAGTTTTTCATAAATTTCATTTATGTTTAAGTACAGTTTTTTTTTACTCGTGCTTAAATTAATTATTATTTGAATTTGATCTTTTAAATACTTAAAGTTTGCCAACATTATTATTGGTATATCAGAATCTGTACAATGTATCTGCATACTATAATTAGTATTAAGTTGACAAATGTGGTATACAATTTTGGTATCAGCTTCTTCATGATAACAAGAGAGGTTATAGTCAATGACTCTTATTATTTTATTTTCACTAGACAGCTCGTAAGTGTAACATTGCTCAGTGCTCATAATTAAGTTTAACAGTCTTTCCGATGATCAATGCAATAAATTCGTCCCTTGTCCAATCTTCAATTAAAAATTCTACAAATTGTTTTTTAAAGTTGTTGCTCTTTAATAATTTGCAAAAATCTGCAGGACGATTCGAGTCTTTACATATTACGTCATACTGTGTGTCCTCTTCACCTCTCAAATCATGTTCAAAATCTTTAATACTAGGTTTTTTGTACTTCTGTGGCAATAACCCATAACAGCATAAGTCGACTTATGCTCAAATTGAGTTAATGATGTAGTTTTTTTCACATTTTCTTGGTGCTTCAGTCTGTGAATTTTTCAATTTGATATCTTTGTCCTTTACAAAGAAAAACAAACATAAGTTAGGAAATTCCAAACTATAGCAAAAGGAAAAACAAGACAAGTCACTACTTATGCCTTTAAAGCAATTTCGTAATTCGATAGTTCACAGGTATAAGTCAACTTATGCTTTTTTTACCTAAATTTTTTCATTCATTCCTGTAAGAACATGTCTATTTATGCTTTTCTTCCAAATTTCGTTAATTCATTCATGTAAGCACATGTCTACTTGTGTTTTTTTCTATTTGAGTAAAGAACACAGTTGCTAGACCTAACTGCACTAATGTTGTTTTTCCATAAAGAAATCATCACACATCTGCAGCTAAGTAACACAAGTCAGTTTTTGCTCAAAATTACAGTATAATAAAAGAATTTTAAAGAAAATTTAAACATCAAAACAAGCAAATTTCTATTTTCTATCACTTAACAACATAAAAACTTTGCTTATGGTAATATTTTCGTCTATAAAAGCGCTTCAACTGATGACAAAAACTTCAAATGCTTCTCCTGAAAAGTATCGAAAGTTGACTTATGCTGTTATAGGTTATTGCCACAGACTTGTTAAGTGGAATCTATCAAAAAGTCAAAATTTTTTTTGTCACGCTTGAAAAATAAATTGATTTTTTATTTCATGAATTTCAAATACATATATATTCAATTTGAGCACCGCTATAGCGTAGCGCGTTATTTTTTACATCATGCATATGTACTACTACTTTTGGGCGTAGGACTGAAAAAACGTACCACGGAATTTGTAGGACAATCCGACTGTTAGATTATATAAATATTAAATAAGTAAAAACGAAAAAAATCAGCTTGTTAGTAATCACTTTTTTTGACCTCGTAATCGATACATGTTTGAGGAAGGGGACTCTTAAGATCAAACCATGCAATTTGTAGGACAAATATTTTTTTACGTAATTCAGATAATTATCTTGAAGTTTAACCAAGAAAGAAACTGTTACTAATAAATTTTTTAGTATCATGAAATCGACATATTTCACCCTTTCTACCTCTGTTAGCTACGGGTTGGGTTCGATATCCCGTTTTTTATAATCCTGTTTTTTATTTTCCCGCATTTAAAATCCCGTTTTTTTTAAGCCCGTTTTGTATTATCCCGCTTTTTTAAAACCCCGTTTTTAAAATCCCGTTTATTAAAATCCCGTTCTTATAAGCCCGCTTTTGTATTCAACACCAGGTGTTTTATTTTAAAAATCGCGCGATTTTTAAAATAGAACACCTGGTGTTGAATACAAAAGCGGGATTAAATATAAAAAAGAAGAAGAATATTTGGTCTAGATAATTTTATTGCAAACATTATTATTGTTTCAAAAGAAAAGAACATAATACATAACAAAAATGTAATTCCAAAAAAGATTACAACAAAAAATAACAAAAAATGAATACAGTTGAATATTGTGAGCTATACGACAAAAATATTAAAAGATCTGTCCCAGTTTCTCTGTATAATGGTATTAATAAAAAAAAATGTTCAGACAACAAAACTTTCAACATTTGAGAACTGATATGTAGTGTTTAAATGAACAATATTGAAATATAAAATATAAATATAAAACGGGCTAAGCGGGATTAAACGGGATTTTAAAAGACGGGCTTTTGATAAACGGGATTTTGATTAAACAGGATTGTCACGAACGGGATTTTAACAAAACGGTATTTAAGAAGACGGGATTATAAACTTTTTTTTGTCGGGATTTTAAAAAACGGGATTTTAAAAAGCGGGATTCCGATACGCTCCCGTTAGCTACCACAGTCGAAAGTTTTCGTTAGAAAATTGTTGGGCGTCTCAACAAAATAAAGCCACTCAGGGAAAATTAGCTTGACAAAAAAAATTGGACCAGGGATCCCGGACTATTGTGGTTTGAAAAAAAAACCGCGGCTGTATCTAATTATTTTTGAAACACAAAATATATCGGTGGGTAAAGTCTGCATCGAAACATAAAATAAAAAGTTTCCTTAAAGAGTGAAATCGTATTCCCTACTGCTCTATCAATTACAAATAATGTATCTCTACATCTCAGTTTAGAAAAGAAGGTTTGAATAAAGCTAGCTCATGTCGATCAAATCAAACAAATTTGGTTATTATTTTATCTGAAAGGTATCACTTTCATCACTTAATTGGGTTATTTTTTTTAAGCTTTTTCAAAGTGTCAAACAAATAAAAAAAATATAAAACTAAATAAATGTCAGCAAAATGAAGCATAATCAGTTGAATTCAACGAATACCTATTTAAAATTAATAACTTTCAATAACCTTAAAAAAAAATTATTATTTTTGCTTTGTAAAATTTTTTAACTTTTTACAAATTGTTTATTGTTTTGAAAAAAGCTTTTCTTATGTTTCCAATAAGTTGTCACGTACTAATATGTATGTAGTTTGAAAGCTTTCACTTTTTTTACTTTTTACTTCTTAGCTTCGTGTTTGGATGTAGTTCAGACTTAACAGTGAAGCTTAAAGTAGTGTTAATTGAATTTAGTGTTTAATCGGAGTCCCAAATCTGAGCCCAAGGACACAGAGGAGATATGAAAAGAGGGTAAGCCTCACACACATAATGGCATCTGTCCACAAACCAGTTTTACAAATACCACCCTATATTCGAATTTCAAAACCAGTTTATAATCAGAAAATTAAGAGGTGTTTGTGGTTTTACTAACTAAACTTTATATTCAGCTGAATACGTGTATCACAGATAGATCTCATGTTACAAAAGCAACAATATAAAGTAATGGAAGTTGTAGGCCAAGGCAAGTAAGGACTTCTCTTCTTTTTCTTTATTCTTCTATGCCTGCCTAAGAATGTGGTCGTGGAAATTGTAGCAGGCGAAATACCTTTAAGCTGTGACGCTGTTGTGTTAGATAAGGTTTGCATTGTGTCAGGATTTGGGGTGAGAAGATTTAGTAGAAGACACCAGTGAACGTTGTTTTTGAAACTGAACTGAATTGTTATGCGTACCTATACCGTCATAATAGACAGACATATAACTTCGAGGTAATACCTAGAATCTGCTATAGACAGGGGAAACATCAGTTCGGAGATCAAACGGAGAATAATTCTTGCCAACCATTGCTTCTTTTTGTTAAGAAGGCAATTTAGAAACAAAACCCCCTGAAGATAGACCAAGCTAACCTTTTATAGGATCTTGATCATCCGCAAGTCCTACTTTACGGCCCGGTAGCGTAGACTCTATCGAAAGCAGATGAGGAAACCCTCAGGCGTTTCGAAAGAAAAATAGTCCAAATGATCTTTGGTCCCGTTTTCGAAAACAATGTGTGGAGAAGAATAGGCAACGACGAGCTTTATGAACTGTAACACATGGGCATATGTTGGTAGAAGAGTACGCATCCCGAGGCTACGATTTTTGGGCCATGTATAGTACGAATGGACATCAACGCTCTGGGTCAACGGATTTTCGAAATGCATTGCAGAAACATCTTGGAAGAGGAAGACCTCGTTTCAGGTTGCGCTTTATTTATTATGTCGCTTTCCATTGGTTTCACTCGGGGAAGCACTCATTTTAAAAACCATAATGGAACACCCAACATTTTTCCTATTCAATTTAACGTGATTGCCTTTGTGTGAGTGAAACATCTATGGCTTTCAAAAAATATTCCTTGAAGAAAATTTTCGTTGGACATTTGGTTAACATGTTTTAGTACTTCTTGAGTCGATTCTCACTTCAAATCGGGAAGCGGCTGTCACTCCTCAGAATTATGAGAAACTGGAGAGAGCTCGTCCAAAATCAAAATTTTTGTCATAAGATGTTGGTTGAGGGTCAGGTTCACCCCGAACTGTAACGCTTTAATTAGTAAGTAAGAATTTTTATGTAAGGGAAAAGCAGATACTGTTAAAGCTTACCCCATACTATCCGTATGCGGACAAAATATGAAACTTTATACCTTATTGTACGTACGAACTTGGGTTCAAGGTAAAACCGATGAACATTTTTAGTAAAACAGGTGAATCCAAATGGCTATACCGCTAGAGCACTGTTTTTGAAAAAAAAATTAAACAATTAAACAAACACCTATCAGTCTAAGCAGGCGCAAAGATGTTTGAGTAGCCCCTGACTAGACATGGGAAATATACTGCAGTTTTGAGCGTATCTAGACATTAGCCGTGCTTTATTGGAAATTTTATAGTCATCTTCACTAATATGCTCAATAAAACGCTGTACTCACTAATGCAACTTTATTCCATAAACGCCATTTACCAACCATCTCTGTTGTTCACTTCTGCAAGAGAGTTATTTTTGTCCATTTACGTTTTTCACTTTAAAGTTGTTGTTTTTCCATGAGCGATGTTCTGCGATGTTTTGCTGAATATAAATTCTCACTGAAAAACGGTTATTTTTGTTCACTTTCGTTGTTCACTAATCGTTAGCCATGTTTTAAGCCTAGTACGCTGCTGAAACGAAAAGAAAAATCCCATACAAAAATGACAGGACGGAATCGTAAACGAAAAATTTCGCTCAACTTTTCGTCGTGCAGTACGCTGCTGCTCTGCGAAAAGGGTTTTATAGGTGGATAATTGTAGTAGATCTTTTTACTACAATTTTAAAATTCTCCACACTTTTCCGTCCATCATTTATCTTCCGGGACAATAAATGCTTGCGAAATTTTGACAGTTCTATTGTTTTTTTTTTTTTTTTTGTTTGAAGTGAAAACTTCTTTAGGCGCGCACTTTTGCGATGGGGGTAAAGCAATGAATTCGCGACCGACACCATTTTTTGGCTCATCGAATTTCGTATGTAAAGTCGTCATAGCCCAGCGTCTCAGGTTCGATTCCCAGCCATGACTTCCATTTTTTTATTTATTTAAAGTGAAAACATAAATAAAAATTGTCGCCACGGCTGAGATTCGAACCGGAGATCCTGAGTTTAATAGCCAACGACTCTGCCATTGAGCCAAGAAATACCTTAATTTTGATGTTGCTAAATGACTTACAAGAATGTAATAGCAACATTACCTAGTAATATTACTTACCGACTCGGAGAAATACAGAGAAGAAAGAAAGGAATTGAAGAACACAGAAAAATTTATGCAACGCAGAAAAAATAAAAAGCACCAAATATTTTACTACAATTACAATGAAGTGGATGAGTGAAGCTGGAAATTTCATCATGGCAGAGTAGGAGACGCACTGGTCGATGATTCGAACTTTACAAGAAACTAAAAGAGATCATAAACTCATCGCGATGATTTATCGATGGAATTGAAATGGTTGCATGAAAACCATTACTCAAATATTAATTAATTTCGTTTCTAGACTTAATGCATTGTCCTTTTTTCATTTTATTGTCAAAGTTTACGAGCGCAGTTACAAGATCTGTAGACACTATCGTTAAAAAATTGGATGCATTGATTTTAACAGAATTTCACAACGATGACGAAGAAATATACTAGATATTGTGATATTCCAGATTTCAATTTAGTTGCAAGTTTCAGAAGGCACGATCGTTCAGCAGCAGGAGTAGCTAGCTATCTGTAAAAGGTTGTCTGATACAACTGCCATATTTTGCTCAAATCATATGGATTTGCATACGAGGTACACTAGTATGTTTAGTACTAATGTTTTTGATATCGGCGATTTGTGTGTTTGTCGTTGCCACTCTGGACATGGACAGCAAGATTATAACAGTAGGCGTTTATAATTCACCGAATACGTTTTCAAGTGTAATACGACAGTTTTTATATAAAAATTTATTTATTTAGTCTGAAGACGCTTCTGCATAATTCACGATAAAATTAGGGAGAGATTTGATGATTTCCCAATGATTTTGAGTGGTGATTTTAACATCAACTTCGCCGATGCTACAAATTTGCCACTTTTTCAATTTTAAAAGAAGAATACTATTTTACATTGACGAATGACCGCAGCCTTAGTACAAAGAAATATAAAGCGACGATTGATGCAGTCTTTGCGATATATTTATGTAAATAGATTCGAGACAAAATTGTTCGTTTCCTATTTAAGTTACCATAGACCTATTATTTCAGTATGTATTAGAATACGATGATTGTAGAGATGATAAAAGAAGAGATGAAATTGTGAATGAAAACTCATAAGTTTCATTGATGTTCTTCTATACATATGTACGTCACCATATATTATAAAAGATTTTCCTGTACATTAAAATATTTACTGAAAATTCAATTCTGTTTTCACTTCTGTCGGCACTCCCGGAGTGCTTCTTTTTTTTGTTTTGTGTATTTATAGTGCCATTTGTTTAGAATTTCATAAAATAAAAGTTGGAAGAATTTTATTTAGATAGTGTTTGAAATAAATCGATAAAAGCTGTGAACATGGGCTTTAAAAAATTAATTGTGAATATTTTAACTACACGGAATTGAATCAATGCCAGCAACTGAATTGCTATTCCAACCAAGTATGATAGAAAGCTTTAAACCTGGCCTTGTTGAATTGATTGGCTACGTTTTCAAAATGTTTCACCCCGATGAGCAGCTTCTATTAGCACAGAATGTATTTATGACCGGTGGATGCGCTCAATTGCCAGGTACACTTACTAATAAAGTTAACTTCCAAGTTACAATTTCAAAAAAAATCATTTTCCAGGACTCAAAGAGCGTATCTCTAAAAAATTACTAGAGATGAGGTCTTTCCCCAACACTGCAAGCCTGGTTTGGAGCAAGCGACATCGCCCGCATTGAGAATCTGGACAAGAGTGTTACAACAAAAACCGACAATAAGGTGGCGAATATTTCAAGGGACACCCAACCAGGACACCCAAGGGACACCCAACCAAACACACCAACACCCATTGTAGTCGAAACATCGACCGAATTAATGAAAACTGAATAAAATTTTTTATTTATTTTTGGATTTTTTTATCTTTCATTTAAAAAATAGTTGAAAACTGGGAAATTTTCTTCTTGCTGTTGAAGATGATTCCGTCGTATTTTGTTGGAACCACTTCGTGGCGTTTTCCTTTGTCAAACGATGTTGGAATCCAACGTTGATACCCAAATCGATATGTTCCTGGATACCGAAACCGAAGTTTCATGTCGATAAGAAGTTATTCCTTCTTAACTCGTATTCACGGACCTTAAGGCAACGCTCCAAAATCTCTTCGGCCTTAGCGCCACGAACTGTGCAGTGAACAGTGATTTTTCATTACGTCTGATGCCGAAAGATCGTACGGTATAACGAGTCTTTGGTTGTTGACCAGTCAATTGTTCCGATACCTGAAAGTTGACAAAAAATGTTTATTCGTTGAGTATTCAACTAATGCACTTTATAGTCCTGAGCTTACCTTATCGGCACGAGTCAACCTATCGCCGGATTCACCCACACAAATGTTCAAGCAGAGTTTTCGAAGTGTAGTTCAATCCCGGATATGGTTCTTAGTTAGTTTTATTAAAACATTTAATGTTACAAATATTAATTTGTTTTATTGCTTCTTGTGACACTTTTGACTTGACTTTGATTGTCACTTTTTCTAAACAGCTGATTATACTCTACACAAATATTTTCCGCTGAGTGTTCGTTCACGATTCCGTCGTGCTTGTGGAGATCAACGAAAAATTCCGTTTCGCATCAGCAGCGTACTAGGCTTTATTGGGAATTTCTATATTCATTTCACTTGCGAGTCTCAATAAAACGCTTTTTTGGCTATATTCACTTACCAAGTTCACTATCAACATAAACTCCATTTACCAACCATCCCTGATGTTCACTTGTGCAAGTGAGTTTTTGTTATCCACCAGAGTTGTTTGTTTTCCATGAGCGATGTTTTGCGATGTTTTGCTGAAGTGAATATAAATTCCCAATAAAACACGGCTGTTGTTCTTTTCCCAAGTGCGATATGTTTTTGTTGCAAACGTGAGTATAGATTCCCAATAAAACACGGCTTTTTTATTTTTAACATCTCAGGAAACCTAATCATTTAGCAGAATTTATTTAGCTTACCAAGCACTGAGAGGTTTCCGGTTTAGATACCATTCATGGATAATGTCAATGGAGGGATTTTTTGCAACTAAATACAGCACTGTGTTTTCGAACCATTGAATTCTACTAATTTTTTACCACCCTATGTTCCATGTAATGCTGTAATGGTTAGAAATCTATGAGCTTATCAAACGCAACCGTTCCACATCCGAAGAGAAGGCATTGAATTCGGAAACAAATATGAAAAGCATAGTGTTAAGCCGTCAGTAAAACAATTAAAATGATAATAAGTATTAGGCAAAATATTTTTTATGAAAATAAGGAAGAGAGTCGGAGATAAAACGGAGCCCTGGGCCATACCAAAACCACACATTTTTGTTAAAAGAGTCTGGTGCCAAACTCTATGAAATGTTCTAGAAATATCAATAATCTTCTTCTTCTTTCCATTTCCGGCGTTACGAGTAGTGATCTTGAAGCGATCACAACTCTCCCACTTTTCTGCTTCACACTAGTGATCCGCCAGGAAATGTTTTTGCATTTGCTTGTACCAGGAGTGTTTTGCCCTGCCTTTTCTTTTTCGTCGCGAATTTGTTGAAACGTTGTACGATATTGCCTTTTGGAGGGGGTTCTGCGGATCTCTCCTTTGAACATGACAATACCAAATGAGCCGGTCGTGCTGAATTTTGTCCAAGATGGTACTTTTGACATGAAGGCTTCCACGGATCTTAGTAATATCAATAATATATCGTAATAATCGTACTTTTCACAAAAAAGTGAAAGTATTGGTTCCACTTTTCGGTGAGATAAGCCATCTTACATTCTTTATGATATTTTGTGAGTTGACAGTTTATCAACGTTTCCATGACCTTAAAAAGAAGGAACGTTAGTCCAATTGACAGGATTGGCCCTTTTAAGAAACAGGTTAGACAAGTGCAGCTTTCCATTTGATGGAGTTCTTAATGTTCTTAACAGAAAAAAAAAAACAAAGTTTTGGCCCCTTTTGAACGCAATTGTATTTTTGCTCTTTACAAAGATTTTCACGGGTGTAGCTTTTTGAAAGGAATCGGCAAGTCCTCCAAGAGTAATTACATACTGCCTTCCATGGCTTTCTAACTTAGCCGTTCGACATAAAGTTGTAGGTCCTTGAAATGAGTTAAACCTCGAGGTTTTCATAGCTTTGTTGAGCCACCTAATAAGTTTTATTTATTTATAAAAACTTGGTCTTATGAATATGATCATTGAACCATTTGAACAATCTTAATTTTTCTACTATAGGGTGTAAGGTCATCTTTATAAATATTGTAACGTGAACCCAACATTTAATGCCAATTTCCTAATCGAAAACGTTCAGCCGAAAAACACATCTGGGAGCACTAGTGTAAGTGTAGAAATTCTAGGAGAGAAAATGTTTGACAGCCAAAACAGTGGAGAGTTGCAGACCATGTGGAAGTTACTGGAGAGTTCTAGATGAAATGTCATTCGATATAAATAGCCCGCCCGAGACAACCAGAGGGCAGTTTTGATTATAGAGTGATAAAGTTAAGAGTGAAATGTTGTTAACCAGTGATTGTCCAATAGTCGAGTTGAGTTCGAATAAAGTATAGATACTGAATAAAAGTGATAGAAATAATTTGAAAGGTGAAGTTTTATTTTGCGAACTAAGCGCACGTTACATTGGTGTCAGAAGTGTAAATAAAACTTATTTGACTAGTAAAGTGTAAAAAAAAAAAAAAAAAGTAAAAAGAAAAATAATAATTATATACAGCGAAAATGGGTAAGTTGTTAGAAGAGCTCACTTGCATTGAGCTTAAAAGTGAGTTAGGTAAGCGAAATCTTTCTAGAGCGGGATCGAAAAATGAGCTCGTCCTGCGCTTGCGTAACTATTTGGAACAGCAAGGTGAAGACGTTAACACTTTTGTCTTTGAAGCAGAAGTGGAGGAAGAGGAAGGAAATGAAAGTGTAGATTTTTCTAGTATAATGAAGATTTTATTAGAACAAAACAAGCAACAGCAGAATATTCTCGGACGTCTGGAAGAGCAACGAAACGATCAAAAGAAGGAACAGCAGAATGTTCTTGAACGACTCGAAGTACAACAAAAGAATCTGGAAGAGCAACGAAACGAGCAAAAGAAGCTGATTGAAGAGCAACGAAACGAGCAAAAGAAGGAACAACAGAATATTCTCGAAAGACTTGAGGCGCAACAGAATGTTTTGGAAGGTCAGAAAAACATTCTAGAAAGCAAATTGGGTAACATTGAGAAAAATGTTTGTGGCCTAGAAAAACGCATTGAATGTGTTGAGAAACGATTTTCGAAGCTTGAGAGTCAATGCGAAAGTCAGCTTGCCACTTTGGAGAAACGAATCGAAAACATGGCTAAGGAACTAGACCAGATGCGGAAAATGGAGCTACGGAAAACTTGTGGAGATTGTCTAAAGCAAAGAGAAGTACAACCACCAACATTCGATGGACAGTCGTCTTGGTCAGTTTACAGGAGACAATTCGAGGCAGCTGCGACAGCAAATGGCTGGGTTGACGAAGACAAATACACAGCACTGACTCTTGCTCTTAGAGGACCAGCAGCTGAATTACTTCAAACTGTTCCAGCTGGTAAGAGCAACGATTTCAGTTCTCTCGTGGCAGCTATAGATAAACGCTTTGGTGATAGCCACTTGAAAGAAGTCTTCCGAGTCCAACTCAATAACAGAGTCCAGAAAAGGGGTGAAAGTCTACAGCAGCTCCAAGCAGACGTCGAAAGACTGGTTCACCTGGCATACCCGGATGCTGGAGAAGAAATCATCAACCATCTGGCTGTTGAGTCCTTCGTTCGTGCCATTTCTGACAAACATCTTCAGAGATCTGTGCGAACTGCTAGAACACGAACTCTTTCTGAAACTCTAGAGTTTGCATTAATGATGGAAGCATCTGAGCAAGCTTCTCAAATGGTACATTGTCAAAGAGAAGCCATATTCGAGGCTGGATCATGCCCAGGAGTTAAGCTACAAAGGAACCAGCGGAACGGACTTGCCAGATGTTGGAATTGTAATAAGACGGGGCACTTACAGCGACAATGCCGGTTTCCACCAATTAAAACTGAAACTTCTTGTCGACGTTGTGAAGTCCAAGAAAATCAATCCGTGAGCTGTAGAGTAAGACCGCAGACTTATCAATACCGAATTGGACATCTGGTAGAAAACCCCCAATGGAATTGCTGGGGGAAAGTAGAGACCAAGACTCAGCGGATGAAAATGGAACCCATATTCGGATGGAACAAGGAAGAATTGAGGTCTGCTCAAACGAAGGATCCAGACATCGGACCGATTCTCAAATGGAAAGAGAACAACACGAAACCTGACTGGGACGACATTTCTGACCAAAGCCCTGTTGTCAAAGCCTATTGGGCACAGTGGGATTCGCTTCGCGTGCAAGAAGGAGTACTCCAGCGCAAATGGGAATCTCCTGACGGTAAATCTTTTGTAATGCAGCTTATTGTTCCTCAATCGAAAATCAAGGAGGTTTTACAAAAGATGCATAGAAGTCCTACAGGAAGCCACCTGGGAGTCAACAAGACGCTGGAGAACGTGCGAAAACGCTTTTACTGGCTGCATGTTAGAGGTGACGTGGAGAAGTGGTTCCGAAATTGTTATGTCTGTGATTCAAACATAGAGGTGGGTAGGCTTACAGATAGACCTAATAGAACAGGGACATGGGCCACAGTGTATGGCGACCGGATGAAGACCCGGTATGACACAAAAGCGACAAAGGCAGGATTCCAAGCAGGAGATCGTGTGTGGCTTTATAATCCTCATCGTCAAAAGGGATTGTCACCGAAACTTCAGCAAAACTGGGAAGGTCCCTATACTGTTGTCACGAGGATTAACGACGTGGTTTACCGCATCCAAAGAGGACTAAGAGGCAAGTTAAAAGTAGTTCATTGTGACAGGCTGCATCGATATAGTGGCGAGGCTGCAGATGGAATTATTCGGGACGAACAATCTTAAGGAGGGGGCAGTGTAACGTGAACCCAACATTTAATGCCAATTTCCTAATCGAAAACGTTCAGCCAAAAAACACATCTGGGAGCACTAGTGTAAGGTGTAGAAATTCTAGGGGAGAAAATGTTTGACAGCCAAAACAGTGGAGAGTTGCAGACCATGTGGAAGTTACTGGAGAGTTCTAGATGAAATGTCATTCGATATAAATAGCCCGCCCGAGACAACCAGAGGGCAGTTTTGATTATAGAGTGATAAAGTTAAGAGTGAAATGTTGTTAACCAGTGATTGTCCAATAGTCGAGTTGAGTTCGAATAAAGTATAGATACTGAATAAAAGTGATAGAAATAATTTGAAAGGTGAAGTTTTATTTTGCGAACTAAGCGCACGTTACAATATATTCGAAACAACTTTATCTATCTCATATCACATCAAACGACGAATTCTCTTTGGGAACAATTACGTTTGATATCGTAATTATCAGCTAATATGTCAACGTTTCCATCGAGAAAGAACAATGACCAATTAAAATTTCGAAAGAAATTATGGAGGCCGTTCCAATTAGATTTCTCATATTGCCACACAAGTCGTTTAGGAACTCTATATATGATAGACACAAACCTCCGAGGAGATGATACTTTAACCCTCTATTTTTCGGGACTAGAAGTCAGAAACACTTGCAGAGGGGGTGAGGTGAGTGTACGGCGAAACGATTCTTAATATGGAGTCAGGTATCACATCGAACTCGTTAAACCAGAATACTGAATAGCTTTCTAAATTGGCGCTGCCTTAAATAAAGCAATTACATAAGTGTAATATGCTTTCGGGTGCATTTGAACTACATACATGAAGTTAAAATTCGTGTATAAACATGGTGGTTGAAGTTGGTAAGCAACACCATCATCTTACACTATTATAAATAGGAAAGATTTTTCTGTTTTTTTTTTTCTTATAGGTTCCAAAACTACTGAGTTGATTTGAATAAAAATTTGGAAAAGAGATGATCTTTCTAGGCCATATTTCATTACCATATTCTTTCGGGAAGTTAAACAAGAACTTAGCGTTTGTATGGAATAGGTTCCAAAACTGCTGAGCCGAATTAAATAATATTTGGAACAGAGATGGTTTATAGCCTGAGAAACGGCAAATATTTCAAATATTCTTTCACCATTAGAATAATTTATCTTCATTATCATTACATAATATAAAATAAAGTCGCTTCCCGCATTCTGTCTGTATGCTTAATGCTTATATATTTAAAACTAAGCAACGTTTTTGGATGCGGTTTTTTTAGATGGAGTGATCAAGAGAGAGGTTTATATATACCTTATCTCCATATTATATTGGGAATGGGAACGGGAACTGCAACATACAGGGGAACTTAGAAACTGCTTGACCGTTTTCAAAATTCTTTCACAGTTAAAAAAAAAAAAAAATAAATAGGGTGGCGCAACAGAGCGAGGAGCCCCTGAGCCGAGCGCATTTCTCACAACTGTGCCTTGTGAGGGTATGGAAGGGACCTACAATTTTCTGCCGGTTCCGAACGGCTAATCAAGAAAGCGCTTTTCATGGCAATGAATACTAACGGAGGACTTGACAATTCCTCGCGAAAGACGATACCCGTTGAAAAAACATTTTTGCCTCTGTTGGGATTCGAACTCGAACCTCTGGATTAACAGGCGGACATGCTATCCATCACACCACGGGTACCACCTTTTCTTTCACAGTTAAAATGTTAAAATGCTTCACTTCTAAAAGTAAATAGACAATTTTAAAATTTGTTGGAATATCTTAAAACTACATGTACACTGCCGGTCAAAAAAACTTGACCGATGATGAAAAAACAACCAATTTTTGGATTTCTTACTACCCTTGTAAGTACAAGTTATGGTTTTATATATTCATTCAAGGTGAATGATAAGAGAATAGGCATTTTCAAATTTGAATTGATCGATATTCAGCTATTATCGACTGATATATAAAATAAAATGATATATAAAATGATATATAAAAAAATTATAAAAAATCAGACCGATATCTAGAACTGTCTTCAGTCAGCCAACGCTTTTGATTAAGATAGACATGAGCAACGTCGAGCGGGACAGCTAGTTCGCTATAAGAGGCCATAGGAGGATATGTATAAAGTTATCGAGCTATACCCAAGCAGTTTGAACTCTGAGGGGTCAGAATCAACACCCGCTTTTTTTAACTCTCTGCTATAACAGCTGGCCTAATATTGCTAAAATCAACCCGGAATTTACCCGACATTACGAAACACGAAAAATTGTTTCTGATTCAGAAATTCCATTTCACTCGATGAATTCTCACTTTAAAATTTATCTTTGGCAGAGTTCGTAAGAATACATTCCTATCACAGTTCTTTTGTTTACCACTTATCATTACTATGAGGTTTAAGTGAGAGTGATTTCATAATACTCTACTAGTTTCGTAAGGCGGGTAGCTGGTCTAGAGCGTAAAAAAATGGGCATAATCACCCCTGTTCTGATTTTCGTTCGGATACCATATCCTCCCGTTTTTGAATTTTTGCGGTTCTCAATTCCTAATCCGTACGTTTTCAATTCGCTTATCATTTTGTTAGCGGAATTGAATCCGGTTAATGAATTCTGTAGAACATTATTTATTGCTGGAAACGAAAAATAATAAACTATATTAGCACTAACATGCAATAAAGCTGTAAACAGTTCCAATAAACACAAAGATTTAATTTCCAACACGTTTTTGTGACAAAAAATCAGTAGTGAATCGGAAATAAGAACACACTTTTTAAATCCGTACGGATTCAATTTCGGTTTCCGTTTTGAATCCGTACGAAAATCAGAACAGCCATGAATTTATGAATTTTTTGTTACTCAACAATCGAAATCTGTGAAAAAGGTTTTATAATTTAGGTTTTCATATACAAATACAAATTTTTTCGTGTCAATTAAATTCAAAATGGCGGCTGTCCAGCATTTCTTCGGAGGCGCCTCATTTTTAGACGGGTCCATGGCCGAAAATGTAACCTCCTTAATTTTGGTCCTGGAACAAAAATTTTAGTTTCTATATACATTTATGTATAACAACAGAAAGAGACGTTCGTAGGATTTTTTTCGATATTTTGTTTTTTCGCGAAATGGTGCACGTTTGAACAAAACATTAAAATTCTCACTATAAAAAAACCACAAAATTGTTGATTAAAAAAAAATATGCAATATAAAAAAAATCCTACGTACGTCTCCGGAGAAAGGTATTTCAAATGTACTGTCAAAATTTCGTATAGATCGGTAAAGATTTGCTCGAATTATGTCTTCGGGTAGTTCAAAAAAAGCGATTTCGAGAAAAACGCTTTAAAAACAAAAACCTTTAAAGTTTTAAGTACTATAAAATCATATGGCATACCTGAGGTGCGCCGCCGCAGAACGGAAAGCTTGGGAATTAGGACATTTTTGCCGGCATCCATCCTTTGGTATGTAATTTTTAAGAACCTAAAGTACCTTTTAAGACAAAAAAAATTTCGGTTTCTTCAAAATTCTAGACCAGCTTCCCCGTTTAAGGCGCGCTTTTATGTTTGTTGCTGATAGTCCGGACCTGAATGTACCAAAGCCCTTCATGTTATCATCCGTTCATCCTTACTTCAATTGAAACACTCCCTGAGTATGTAACCCTATCGTGAACGAAGGTAAAGGCATTAAAAAGCTACCTCAATCCTAAAAGTAAACTTTAATTGAAATAACCCCCAATTTTTATCCCACCCCTGGAGGCACACCAATATGAATTTTTACAAGGAATGAAACTGGTCAATATTATTACCAGCATACGGGATACGGCGTAATCGAAAGTTCGAAGTGTTCTTCTCAGCTGATATTTGCTTTGTTTTTAATTACAAACAATATTTATCCAATCATCTTGTTTAGTCTCTAGTAGACAGAGCACACGAGTATGAGAAAGTTCTTCCTAGCACCTGCGCAAAAATCCCGTCAGCAAAGCTTTTTAATAAAATTCCCTTCGGTTCATATGAACTTTTATCCATTCGAACAAGTGTGTAGAGCGTAGTCTGAGACGTAAATTTGCCAAGGATAGAACAATCTGTCGCGTAGTATCTGTCTACCAAATAAATCAAAAAAAAAAAAAACAACTGTCTAAGAAACCCAACTTCATTCCTCTCTTTAGACGGCTTTAATCGAAATTATTCTAAAACTTATTTCCAAAGTCCTTTAAAATCTAAATCTCGGTAATTGTATTAAATTTTTCTTCTCGCTTGTAAATATAAAAACCTCGTATAATACAATAAAACAACATCTATTATTAAAGGTAAGTAAAGTGACAGCCCTTTTTTCTATATTGTGGCAGCCTGTGGTCCTGCCAAAAACGACTTCTCATGAATAAACCATATATACGTGGTCACCTAATGGCAAACGACATAGCATTATCGTGTGGTATAAAGTATAATAGACATTTCTTAATGGCTGCCAGGATAATAAGTACAACTACTGTGAATGGCACCAAACTTCAAAACCCAAAAGAAGAATACATAAATAGAAGCAAAACAAAAAAAAAAAACTGTCCTTGATCTTTTAGGACCATGAATGGCTTCATAGTTGAGGAAGCAAGTGCTGCAATAATTTTAATTACCTCTCTATACAGAAAAACTGTGAATAACTTGTTTGTTTTTCAAAAATATAAACATAAGCCTCCCTGCTGCCCACTCTAGGCCGACTCATCATTGTGTCACTAGTGGTTGGTTGGTTCTTGGTAGGCTCTGGCACTGGCAGTAAGATTATCTGTTTCTTTTTATAACCAGGCTTTTGTGTCGACCGCTCGTTGTAGTGGCAAGTGCTGCTAAAAAAGTGTGGTGCTTATGAAATGTTGTGGAAAAATTGACACATATTTGATGGAATTTTTCTTTCAGCATTTTTTTTTTGTTTAGTTTATAAGAAAACAATGGAATAGAAAGAATTGCTTCTTAGCTTCTGGGTCAAGGAGAATCTGTTACGAAAGTGGAGAATGAATGCATTCTGTGTATATTTTTAGGTTTCTAGCAGAAAAGCGATATTCTGATTAGAAAGTGTCAATGTTTTTTGTGTTAATTTCTCAGAGACCTTTACCTCAAAATTAGAAAAAAAAACATCTAATGAGTCCTCGAAAAATCGATGGCAAATTAGGAATACTCTGAAGCGACTTGTGTATACAGAGATGGTTCCTCTTTCCCTTCCCTATTGAAATCGTGTACTACGTACTTCACTGAATTGCGATGAATTTTTGTTGTAAGTAGAGTTGGCTTGGCGCAATGCTCAACATTTTAAAACAGTATATCTGGCAGTTTTACCTGATACGTCGGATTAAGGTGAATTATTTGGTATTTTCTTATTCAAATGCCACATCAACTAAAATAAAAAATAGGGGAGCCGGTGTCACGGCAAGATACTTTTTCAATGGGAGGATTTCGAAAAGTTATTTCCATACGTACATACATATGTATAATTTTTTAGATAGGTACGCCAACCAGTGTGTATAGCCTTGCGTTTGGTTTATTCGTTCACACACGAAAACTGCTCTGACAGGGTTTTTGCATACTTCTGAACGAAATGACCAACGCAATCAATTATTCAGTCCTCTAAGAGGTGGTATCCTTAGAAGGCTGAGTATGAATTTTTTTTTTTCTTTTTTGGTTTGGTTTGTGAAGGTTATGCATCCTTAATAGTGATACATTTTGTATCGTAAAATTAAAGAAATTTAACATATGCTTATGTTTATACAGGCAAACAGTGAGGTTGGAGTAATAGTGCTGGTAATGCTTACTAAATGATTGAATCGGAATAGAAAATCGTGTTTTCATTCAAGCAATTCTCTGGTTTAAGTGGTTTTCTTGTCACACTAGACTAGGAGTATATAGCCGAAGTGATCTACTAAGCCTCTCTGAGCCTATCAGCTGATCTTCACAACAAATAAAGATCTCCATTGTTAGTTTGTTGATTTAAGGCCCCGGCCCATAGAACGCGTTGCGCGCGGTAGGAGCGGCGCGGCAACTGATGCGGTGGGTTTTGCCGCACGCCACTGATAGGGGTGACCCATAGAATCCGTTGCGGTGTCTCAACTCAACAAGGCCACTCATGTTAACAGAAGAGAAAATTTCAAATTGGTTCTTACTGCGCATGTCATCAGAGAGAAAATTTCAAATTGGTTGTCACCGCGTGAGAGCCGCGGCAAAATAGAAGTTTGGCTACTCAGCGCGTGCGGCGCGTTGCTCGCGGTGCTTATGGGTCACCTCTCATAAGAACGTGTGTATTTAATCGAGCTGTCAGTTGAAAGCGGTGCCGCACGCACGCACCGCGTTCTATGGGCCGGGGCCTTTAGTTTTTAAAACTTTTTTGTTTGTCAAAATTTTAAATTTAAATTTAAATTGTCGTGAAAATGACTTAAGTGACAATAGTCCATCCTGTATATATTTGTGGAGTTCATTCTTGCTTATTTTGTTCATTAATTGTGAAAACTAATTTCATGTCTAATTATTACCTAATGAAGAGCGTATCCATGCTCGAAACGTCGTTAACCATTTTACAACATTGTTTTTCTTGACCTTGAGCCTGCTCAAAGACAACTTTATAAGCCTCTCTGAAACAAACAAATAAATAGGGTGGCGCAACAGAGCGAGGAGCCCCAGGCGCATTTCTCACAACTGTGCCTTGTGAGGGAATGAAAGGGACCTACAATTTTCTTCCCGTTCCAAATGGCTAATCGAGAAAGCACTTTTTATGCAAAGACTTTACTATCGGAGGACTTACCAATTCCTCGTGAAAGGCCATACCCGTGGAAAAAACAATTTTGCATCTGTTGGGATTCGAACCACGAACCTCTGGGTTAACAGGCAGGCAAAATAACCATCACCCCACTCACTCTTTTATTCAATCTTTTTACTCCAATTCTCAAGTGGGCTATGGACTTGTAGATTATGGTGATTGGTGAATATAAAATTCAAACGAAATAGGGTGTTTCAGGCTTGAAGTTCATTCGAAGTGAGTTTATTATTTTACTTCAGCTTACACTATGAAGCGTGACACAAAGCAAGTGATGTATGTAAATAAATGGTTTTCCAATAAGAGGTTTTACTTTTAATAGCCCCCCATTTCGGTAGCTGTCACTTTAGAATCTCTAACTTTTCGACATTTGAAAAGTATAAAATACGCCATTAAGAAAAATGGAACGATACAACGCATTTAAATTGTTAAAATCCAGTAGGTACTAAAATACTGAAAAATTTGTACAGACGCTTCGTGAATCACCTTGTCGGGCCGCAAAAAAAAAAACTGGAAAAATGCGAGCTATTGGAATAAGTTAGTGATGCCCATTTTCAGCTGGGCGGCTACGTCTTGGGCTTGGAAAACTCAAGATTTATTGTTGAAAAACTTTTCCATCCTCAAGGTGTAGCTGTTTGGTACGGTTTATGTTCCGAAGGAGGCAACGGTTCTTACTTTTTTGAAAATGCGGCTGAAGCAACAGTTTCGGGTGAATGGATTGCGCTATCGAAAGATGATTAATGATTTTTTAAGGCGGAAATTGGATAGCATTGATTTGGACAATGTTTACTTTCAACAAGACTTGCTTGTTGGTGCTACGAAAAAACGAAATCATAGATCTTTCACGGTAAAAGTTTTCGGACCGTGTTATCACTCGAAGAGAAGTTCACAATTGGCCATAGAAATATTTTCTGATTTAACACCTTGCGACTTCTTTCTTTGGTGCCAAGTGAAAGAAAAGGATTACGCTAACAGCCAAGCGTCGTTTCAAGACCGCAAAAATAGAATTCGTGAAGCTATTGCCTTCTTGACTTGGTCCTTTGGATCTGAACAGGACAATACCAACTGATACGGTTGTGCTCTATTTTTTGCAAGATGCTATTTTTGACGTGATCTTGATGGTATGTACTTCTAATTCGATCAAGCTCTGTTACTACTGCAGTCATATGGAGCATCTTCATCTCAGTTGCTGACAGCTAACTCTCATATTTTTTGTACATTGCTTAACATCGCAACCTATGTGAATGATGGATGAACAACCGTCTTTCCTTCAATTCATGTCAGTTTTTGTCAGGTCTGAATGCATCTATATCGATGGTAGAATTAATGATGGTTGACTCTAGGAGTGAAACTATTTGTAATGCCTCGGAAATGTTTTTATTTAGCTACCTAAGCGAGTGGATTTTGCAGTTCTTGTGAGAATTAATTATGTTTATGTTTAGATATGGGAAATGTAATAGACTCACAATGAGTTGCTAGTTGCTGTTCCGAGTACTTAAGCAATAAACTTTCTTTTACCATACTTTTCAAAGTCCACGTTTGGCATTAGAGAGTCCACAGGAGTTCGAAGTAAGTTAATTGGCATTTTGGGATTGACAGCAAAGTTTCATTGACTGTTTGAGCTATGCATTTAATATTATTTAAGGGCTCAACTGCATTTAAGTTAATGTTTCTAGTTTGAAGTACAAGCAAAGGATTTATATTAAAATACTAGCTGACCCACCCGGACGCCCAGGCCCTACTTTTATCAAATTTAAAGTTAAGTAAAGCAGTCTCCAAGCTATCATTCTAGTGGCAGAGTGGGGATGAAATATAGTCTATGCTGCTCAGGTGCAATTAAGCACTCTAACGATGACAGAGTTTTTGGAATAGGCCACCCGGCCTTGCTCGGGTTTGTAGTTTTAAGGCTAAAGGATGAAATATACGCTAAGTTACTGAGGTACTATGTGGCATCCCAGTGCCGAAAGAATTTTTGAAATCTGTCCAGTAGTTTCAAAGTTTCCATTTCCAACTCCTTTCCTGAGGGAATCTTTCGTTTACGTGCAAATATGTGAATGAAATATAAGTCTATGTCACTGAGGAATAAGTTCAATGAATTTTAATTAATAAAATCACAGACGAAATTAACTCAGCAACAATCAGCAACTAAAATTTTTCTCATTGAAGTCTTAAATACAAAATGTATTGAAAGTAGCTACAATTTGTTATCAGAATAAAATATAAAAAAAAAAAAATAGTACGTATACGCCAGAGTCAATAGTATACACTCAAGAAAATGTATCAAAAATGTGTTTTTTGTGTTCTGATAAATAAAAGACCTATACTTTTGTCTAAATTAATTTCAAAACAAACAAAACAAATCCGTATTTAATAAAAAAAAAAGCATTTTTTAATGAAGATTGAAATATTATTACTATTTTCGGCACATCATGTTGCTTACTTACAAAACCGAGTTTCCTGAAATAGTGGCTATTTATAAGGTTTAAATTTGATATTGACAGACACACACTGTTATTATACAGTCTGTTAGTCAGTTTAAAGCTCTCTCATAAACTACATATATATTAGACGGTTTTCCGACGCGCGAACATGCGACGTATAATTGTCCATGCGCGAAACAGGAAAACTCCAAGTTGATTGCGAAACAGGAAGACTCCAAGTTGATTCCGCAAACTTCTAACGACTGTCCTTATGATTTATTTATGATCATCGCAAAGGATAGACGTTCTGGAAATTGTAACCGTTTAAAATCAAATGGTAAATCCGTTGGAATCATCGGTATTCGCGGGATCAAGACATTCTCTCCTTTGTATTTTCCTTTATGATTATTGCTTCAATGACGTTATTCATCAGCTTTTTGACAGCCAGTCTTGTTCCATTGCACAGTCGAGGTTTATTAATGTTACGCAGCATGATGATAACTGATCCTACTTTTAACTGCAAATTGTGAGGTGGTTGTCCAGGCAATTCCAGTGAATTTAAAAATTCCGTGGGATAGTTGACTATGTCGTCCTGGTTCATAACGGTGTCGACTGATTTGAAGGAAACCAACTGTCCTGGAAGAAAATTCTGAATGGTCGCATTGAGATCCTCGACATCTTTATTTTTCGCTGCCAATATTGCTCGTTCACTCAGGCAATTATGGTTACTGAACTTTTGCGCTACATACGGGAAAACACGCTGAATAAGCTCCTCTTTTGATTGTGTGATGTGACAGAAATTTGTGGGTAATGTGATGAATCCGGTCGAGGTGTCCACTGCAACTTTATTATTTCCAATGTCTAACAACTGCTTCGCAAAAACACATTTGCAGTTTCATCATGTTGCAAAAATACTCGAATGTTAGTTGTTAATTGGAGTGACTTTACGTACCGCCACAAATTCGATGACTTTAGGCATGCATTTAGTTCATCAGCTACAGTTGATCGGGGAATAACTGGAAGAGTCTGACGAAAATCACCTGACAACAGAATCACGGCCCCACCAAAAATATTTTGACTGTCCAGTGCATCCAGTGACCTCTTATGGGCCATTGTGCATTCATCCCAAACAATAATCATTGCGCTATTTTTGGCGATGTTGCAAATAGGTGTTTCGGCGATGAAGATATTACGGAATCCTTGAGCGTATCATCCCAGTGTGAATCGTTCTCAAGTGAATGTAATAGTTAACATGCCTCACGGTAAGTCTCAAACAGCTGTCCATTAACTGTTCTCAGTTGTTTAAACGATGCCGGACCACGAACATTCACCAACAACAACCGCAAATAATAACATTCGTCGTTATTTGGATGTACTATGTAGATGCGACCCAGAGCGTCTGAAGCAAATACATTTGGATTCCCTTCAACTGGTGTTCCTTGTTTTCGACGCTGAAACGATTTCGATGATGCATTCCATGTGTAATAGCGTGGCATGTCAGCATACAGTAAAGTGCGAGCAAAATCATCACTTTGACAGACTGTAATAATGAGCTTGTCAATGTTGTCGACGGTGGGCATGCCGCTCTATCTGCCGCGTTCGATTTATTAAAATAAACCCGTTGACCATTTTCTAAATGGACTGCCAAATGGACTACTGTAGGGTGTCTTTCATGGATCGCAAATGAAAAGATACGCCAAATTGCTTCGTTGCTACTTACATAGCGACCCATCTGGTACTGTGATATTTTATCATTTGCATTGGTTACAGCGAAGACAGCCATATCGCTACCTTTGTTAACATATTTACATATGTACTTTATCGACTCCACAGAGTTACAATATTCCACATTGATATGAGTCTCAAAAGCTTTGGACAATAATGACGAGTATGGCACAATCGAACGATTGTCTACGTCAACATTTTGTCCTCTTACCTTGACAATTACCGATCGCCCATTGTCCGCAACTAATCGCCGACGATACAATGGGTATCCATCATTTCCCGTTATGGTTTCAGCAAGCAGGTCTCTTGGGTATCGCTTGGAACACTTGCCGTCGACCATACAGGGTGAATTGTAGTTGAAGAGTCCGCAGGGTCCATGTATCATGTGTTTGGTAACTACTGCATGCAATTTTGGGTCAACTGTTTCATCTGGAATTTCAGCTGAAATTATGGAACCAATCTCATCCGGCCTTATTTTGTCCACTAACCAGAGTAAAATGTGCGCATGTGGCAATCCACGTCTTCTTTTTGTGTATCTTGGGTTCAGCTCAGCATTTCTGGGACGTCTAACATACGGTTTGCCATCATTTCCATAATGTTGACCTTCACCTCACACAATATTTGTTGATGAGAAATGCTGAGCTGAACCCAAGGTACACCAAAAAGACCTTTAGGCATGGCGGCAATTCTATAATGGTTTGGGCGTGTTTCACAAGCCATGGTGTTACGGTCCGCTGTGTCAAATAAACGGTAAAATGACAGGTATTGACTACCGGGACATACTGGACACAAATCTTCTCGGCGACTGCCAGAACCAATTACCCCAATGATGGATCTTTCAGCCCGACAATGACCCCAAACACAAGTAAAGAGTTGTGAAAGCTTTCCTTGAGGAGCGTAAAGTGAATGTTTTGGGGTGGCCAGCAATGTCACCGGACTTAAACCCTATTGGAAATTTGGGGACATTCTAAAAAAAAAAGTTGCGGAAAAAAACCAACCAGCAAGACTACTCTCTGGAGTATTTTGCAGAAAGAGTGGAAAAATAGTAGCGTAGAGCAATGGAAAGGTTTGGTGGACTCCATGCCAAGGAGAATATCCGCCGTATCGAAACAGAAAGACTATCCTACGAAATATCAACTGTGCGGTTAAAAAAACTATGTTTTTTATCATATTTTGCTTATTTTTTTCATGTGACTTAGTTATATGGCCACACTTATTTTATATATTATTGATTTTTTGTTAAAGAAATGACTATTTTTATAGTGGAATTTATTTTCTTTGGTTTTTTTAATGATTGTGATTGTAAATATTTAGAATTTGAACAAATTTTGCTTTCGTTGTAATTTGTACTTAATATATGGATATGTAAACCTAATTTTATAAAAATGACTTAATTGTGTGACCATGAGTGTATTGTGTATTGTATATGTATAGATTCTCAACGCAAAATACTTTATGATTTATTTAAACACTAATCAGCTAATTAAACCTTTTTTGGATCGGTGATATTAATTTACAGAGAGGAGTTAGTTTGTGTACCTAGTTATTTAATGAAACTTATATAAAATCACTCTCTAAGGAAAAACCTCTAGGTTAGATGTGGCTATCTATCAGTAATACGGATACCGACACACTTAGACCACAGAGGGTCCATTGATAAAACAAATCTATGATCTAACAGTTAGACCAAACCAACCAACAGGGTGGCCAAATTTCTGATACAGTTAGATTCTAACTGTATCAGAAATTTGGCCACCAAATGGTAACCGATTTGGGCTTCATTTCCACACTGCTTAAAGTGCTGTCTCTTGTCGTTGAAGCTTAACATTCCCCCATTGCCATTATCCATGAATGGTACCTGCATCCAAGAAACTGGAAAGCTGTCAGTACTTGGTATGTGTGTAAACGATGGTCTTCGTTGGAATGACCACATATTTGAAGTCGAATTGCCAGTTGCATTCCTCACCTGAAACAATTTAGCCGCAACACCCGCCTCGCTAGGAATGCTCATCAGTTCTACCTTGAGCCCAACTTCGGACGTACAGTCAAGTATAGAGATTCATACTTTAGTCGCACCACCCGTATGTGGAATGCTTTACCTGGCTCTGTGTTTCCCCTGTATTACGATTAACAAAAATTCAAAAGCATCGGTGTCTCCTTTCAAATCATCTCCTATTTTCCTAAATGCTCGCATTGTGTTCTATTATATTATAAGGGTAGTCATAACCCCTTGATGTGCTCGTTAATTAAAAAACAAAAAAATGAAAAGTTTAATTTTAACTTTGCCATCAAGTATGAAAAACAATGACATTCAAATGTTCACCCCGATTCTCATGAGGTATTTTTGAACCACTTTTACGCATAATTCGAGCGCTACCTCTTGAGTAATTTTGGCCTAAAGTTCGGGGATTATGAAAAAAATAAATTTACGGTATCAAATCCTAAATCGTAAATGGTAAATATTCAACTAATATTAGGTTTCTTCGTTGAACTTTACCCAGGATTGACCCAGGTTTCTTTGACAACCATATGCTACTTCAGATCGAGTTGAGGGAAAACCCAGGGCTCAAAAAACACTCAATTTGAAATTCAGGGCGAGGTTAGGATTTTCAAAAAACGCTTTGCTGCTACTACACGGCAACCCCAGAGCCGTGTCATTTGTAAGCTAAAGTAGCTCCACGGAGGGAAAAACGCTTTAAGCACCACCTGTTGTCTCCATTAAATGACATAGCGGTTTTTAAAATTTTACTCTGGTTGTTGACTTAGGTATGTGGATGGTATTTTCATGGATGCTTGAATGTTTTTCAAAAAAAATTATGATATTAAGCGTATATCATACTAAGCGTATCTTAACGCAAAGCAAGAAACTTTTTGTCATTTACAGTCAAAAGACAGACAGGTGGCAATGAAAGCGTTTTCCCCTCCATGGTTCTATTATATAGTTCGTAAATACAATGCCGAGGGCTTCAACGAACAAACACTTCAAATGACAATTGAGTTGGACAGGTGTTAAATATACCAGCGCTATCAACTTAAGACCACAAAATGAATCGACCCGCACGATACCTATTTGTCATTTTGGATAAAATCTGTTACATGAAACATCACAGTCTTTCAAATAAACAGTTACCTTACCTCATAGACAGTCCTTGTAGTTTTTGTTTGTCTTCCCCACATGCGCGTTGAAATCTCCGTCAACAAGCATTTTATTTTTGAATGTCGATTTGGCAAGTTCGCTGACAATAATTTCACTGCCATGAAGAGGACTTTCTCAATTAGCTGTTCAGAATCGGCAGAAACTTAAAGGTTCCCTTCATTGTTCATGAAGTTATGGTTGAAAGAAATTAGCTATGCTATTAGGAGACTCACAAACGTTGTTGCGCCACCCTATTTATTCAATTTAAACGGTCACTAGAACCTCCAAAATGAATGTTACCGATTCTGAGTTTACCCTGCCACATACCATTTGACAGCAATTTTTATTGCCTGAAGCTAAAATCTAGTATTACTTCAACGCGAGTTGAAGGCAAACGGGCTAAAAAAAACACTCAGTTTAAAATCTAGGGTGAGTTGAGGTTATTCGAAAACTGTTTGTGGCGACATCAAGACAAACATATGTAGAACGAAAACAAAATAATCCTGAAATAATCCTGTTGTGCGTCTCATTCGACAAGGAGTAAAATTGTTAAAGGCACGCTTTGTGATTAGGATATTTAAGACTTTCGAAAATACACCATGAGGAAGATATATATAAAGATCCAGTTTTTCCCTAATTTTTTTGTGTGTGGACAAAGTTGTCTTAAATTAAGCACAACTAAAAACAAAAAACAAGTTGAATCCGGCAGTGAACGGACGCAACGGATTCTATAGGCCGGGGCCTTAACAAAGATTTACGTTTTATAAAATTGCCTTTTCCGCCGAAATAATTACTTTGAACCTACTTACCTATGTACTATGTTGCGCCAGGTCTTTTGTTATGCCTAATGCAAATGGTTTCATCCACAATTTTAAGATGGCTGACTTTTGAGTCCCATTTCACTTAATTATGTATAACCAATTTTAATTTTATATACTCGTATCCTCGTCAAAAATGCGCAGCTGTCTCCATGGCAATATCAAAGGCATAAGTATCAAAAGTAATGAAAGAACTCATAAAAGTAAAGAAACATACATAATTTAAGTATTTCATCCTTAGTAAAACATTAACTTTAATCTTAACCTTCATTATTACCACACTGTTCATGTTCATAGCGGTAGCGAGTCCATCAATTTTATATACTCGAACACATGTAGAAATCACTCTTTATTACTGAACTTCTCAAATATTTAGAGTGGGCCATCAAAGCCACAATTTAATTATTGTGTTCGTAAATCTTTTATATTCCCACATGACACTTCATGGTTCCGAATATGGAATAATCCTCCCCGAGTTTTGTTTTACAAACGAAGCCCCTTATAAGGGATTAAATAATTTTATTTTTTCAGAAGAAATGAATGACAACAGCTTCCGGGCACTTTGTTTTCGAATATGCAACTGTAAAAACAGCTCTGTTAAAGCTGGGAAAACAAGGACAAAACAGGGAATTTATTCTGTCACAAAGTTCGTCAAATTAAAAAAATAAATTCAAAAAACGATTCTATAACGAGATTAAGAATGCTTGAAAAATCTTCTTCAGAAGCTATGGGGCATTAAGCTATCAGTTCTTAGAGTTTTCCTTTGAGGCTGTAGTGGTGTTGTGCAGATGCAAGTGCGCCCACAAATCTCCACGAAAGCTACCGCCATTTAGTGTCGGCTGTCGGAACTCTCACATTCTTTTCAATGTGATAATGATATATATCTGCACCTAAAACTGCTCTGCAATGCAACAATAACGCTTGCCACAAACATGATAGGATAGGAAGTCTACTCTCGGAATTATATCATTAAAACCGCCACTTTTATATAACACTACTCGTATAAAAAGAAATAGATGTATACATGTACAATGTGAATGCGGATGCATTTTCACAACCACAGCACAGCATAGTCCCTCCCTGCACTATAAACTGACATACATATATTTCACTTCAAGTATACTGCTGAGCCACTTGTCATTTCGGATTTAGTGCCAAATATGCTTCACTATCCACTCAACTAAATGTTAACGTCAATCATGGAATTATGACATTTGGTTGCAATTACTATTGCATTGCTGTTCTTTTTGCTGCAGGGTTCAATAACCTCAAAGAAAAGGCAATAGCTTTTTGTATTCTTTCGATTTAATGTCATGGTGTAACTCATGTCCTGCCATCCAAATTGATTTACCGTCTGCATGTTAGGAAAGACCATAGCATGCAACAATCTGTTCCTGTTTTTAAATAATAAATGACTGCTGGACGAGAAAACCATGCTTTACAGTTGCCGGCCTTTGTTTCAAATCAAATCAACCGTACATTCATAGACGTAAGGACATAAAATTCATATCGATTTCGTGGTTGTAGGTTTATCCAAGAAAACAGATCGGAAGTTGTTTTTTTTCCAGGGCCGTATTGTGTCAAACTATTCGCCAAGGATTTAAGGATTTTTATTGCATTTAGTAACAAACCAAAGTGTTTCTGACGTAGGTTAGCACACCAAATGTTTTTCCGCAGGTATCGCTTTTCACGAGGAATTAGCAAGTTCTCCGATAATAATTTTATTTCATTATAATTCCAATGAATAATGCTTTCTCGATAAGCCGTTCGAGATCGGAAAAAAATTGTAGGTCCTTTCCGTTCCCTCACAAGGTATAAATAAATAAATAGGGTGGCGCAACAGAGCGAGGAGCCCCTGGGCCTAGCGCATTTCTCACAACCATGCCTTGTGAGGGAATGGAGGGCACCTACAATTTTCTGCCGGTTCCGAACGGCTAATCGAGAAAGCGCTTTTCATGGATACTAACGGAGGACTTGCCATTTCACTTTTACCATTTCTCGCGAAAGGCGATACCCGTGGATAAAACATTTTTGCCTCTGTTGGGATTCGAACTCGAACCTCTGGATTAACAGGCGGACATGCTATCCATCACACCACGGCTACCACTCACAAGGTATGGTTGAAAGAAATGCGCTAGGGCCCGAAGCTCCCCGCTCTATTGTGCTACCCCATTTATTTATTTATTTAACAAAGTCTCCATGAACTATAGACCAGGGTCGATAATTTTTAAAATGGTAAAAAGTGAAAAAAAATTATAGTAGGATGAAACCCATTGAAAGATGTAGAGAATATAGCAAAAAAAAATGAAAAATAAATTACGGGCGATCAGAGGTCGGGAAGGGGGAGGGGGAGAGTTTTTAAGGGTAAAAAACGGTTAATCTCGATTTCCGGTAAAACCGCTTTGCATTCGCGGAAGCATTCTTTCCACGCATTTTAAATGTAATTCCCAATTAAATGAACATTCATACGGGCTATGAAATCTTTATCCAATGAGATCATTTGCCAGTACTGCATCCATTTTTTTTAGGATCTTGAAATCTTCGTGATGCAAATTGTCTTCAAAATTTTCTGTTCCTAAATCCAGCAATAATGTAAATTTATTTTTAAAATAAATTTATAATTAATTAGGGCTTTTCTTTGCTCGACAACTCCATCGATGAAAAAATGAATTCAGACAAGGCGAGCTGTACTAGAAAATGTCCCCGGATCGCTCCTGCATTAGCGTGCAAGTTTGGAGTACAAGTTTGCAGTACTGGCAAATTGAGTACAAGTTTGCAGTACTGGCAAATGATCTCATTGGACCAATGCAATGAAATTAGGGTGCTTTTTGGATATTAAGTCAATATAAGGTGAAAAAATAAATATTTTAAATCAAAAAAATTACTGTATGTTTGGGACATACAAAGGTAAGTTTTCACCAAATTTCGTGAAAAAATAATTTTTTTTGCAAAAGATAAAAATAAAAAACCAAAAACTAGGTTATTCGAATTTTTCACATAAATTTTGAGGTTATGTGAAAAAAGTGTTAATACAAAAGTTGTAGATCTTTTTATTACCTTAGCCATTAAACTTTTTTTCATAAGACTTGCGGTTTTACCGGAAATCGAGATTAACCGTTTTTTACCCTTAAAAACTCTCCTCCTCCCCTTCCCGACCTCAGATCGCCCGTAATTTATTTTTCCTTTTTTTTTTTTTTTTTGTTATATTATCTACATCTTCCAATGGGTTTCATCCTACTATAATTTTTTTTGGTCTCAAAAACTATCGACCCTGGTCTACTAGTGCATATATCAAATATACCAGTTACTTCGCCATTTTTTGCATGCAGGAAGGTAATATTTCAGTTTGCATAACAAATTCATTGAAAAAACATCAAGCAAATGGTTTATGGATCTTAAAAGTGATATACTTTCTTGGAGTTTTAGAAGTAACCGCAAAAATACAAAACAAAAAGAAATTCCTTTCTCTAAATGCGGCCCTGTTTAAATTAATAGAAAGTGCAGCCAGGTTGTTAAATGCTACCCTATCTATGAACGGCATCATCAGCACATAAATAATGGGTGTGGGGTGCCTTCTACCAGCAATTCTGTTTTTTTGTTTTTAAATTCATACCATTGTAGGTAACCCTTTACTGGGGGTGAGTTGTTGATTGCTGGCTAGACGGAATAGTAAGTGGCATTGTTAAAATGGGATGGGTTTTAATTTATGTTCTTTGCTATGGAAACTCTTACTTATGCCACACCATCACAGGAGCTTTGTGTGTGGCATTTGTTTGGTTTAAATGCCTTCAACCTTGACTTGTAAATAATGCAAAATAAGTACCGGATAAGAGCAGACCGTTTTCTCTTGCACTTTCTTTTAGACAATCTGCTTTTTCCACGCGATACAGTCATACCCATAATAACTGACAAGCCCGATGTGAGAGCTCAACGTATTCAAAACAAAAATGTCAAACGTAAGATTTATTTTGAATCGTAATATCTAATTAATAATTTTTTTTATATAATATTTATTTATTTTTGATTAAGTCCCTGTTCTTGGATGAATCAAATGGAAATGGGCTCTTTGCCGGGAAGACACAAGGAACAAATTTGAATATCAACAGTAGCTTACCGACATCGGCATCGAATGAGGATCTTAGTCAAAGCCTTTCAGAATATACAGATGCTGATGAAAGTATGTCGGCACCAACTGAGTTTTTGGCTGAGGTAAGTTTTTCAAACACATTAAATCTTTTCCGATTAGATTTTTATATCAATTTACAATCTGATAAACAAACTAAGAGCCAACTAAGAACCAAGTTGCCATCTGTCAAAACTTTTGACAACTGCATAGCTTCCAGACTGCAGTAGAAAAACATGTTTTTGCGGTTGTCAAAGGGAAATATAATGGAATGGAAAGGGAAATATTGAAATGTAGTTAATAATGAATGTAGTTAATAAGTCTGCATATTAAAATATCGAAATTGGTCATACAGTTGTGGCGCCCTAAGTGTAATGGTTAGCATGTCTGCATGTCACGCACGAGGTTTGTGGTTCGAATTCCAACAGGAACCAAGAATGTTTTTCCACGGGTATATCACCTTTCGCTAGGAATTGGCAGGTCCTCCGATAGTAGATTCATTGCCATGAAAAGAGCTTTATCGTTCGGAACGGGCAGAAAATTGTAGGTCCCCTCCATTCTTTCACAAGAAATGGTTGTGAGAAATGCGCTAGGCTATGAAGGTATGTATGTAGTTGTTTCATTGCAAGGGTCAGCTTGAGAACTTTTAAGGTGCAAGGCGGTAGCCTTTAACCACTTAAAGCTTTGCAGGTTTCCACATAAGTTATCATAAATTTTGAGTGATTACGAATAGTTTTTTCTTTCTAGTTCTTATTCTATTCCGTTTCCATCCAAAACGGATATTTTGATTTTAAATAAAATTGACCCTAAGTTTTTGGCCTTATTGTGAAGGCAAAAGAAATGCCTGAAGTCCCATACTAAAGAAAATTAGGCTCGGGGCAGACCTTATATACAGTCAAACTTCTTTATAACGTAATTCTCTCTATTACGAGTTTCATTTCGTTCCCCTTCCCCTTAAAAAATATCCCATACGAATTAGGTTCTTTATAACGAAGTTCCCTATAACGAAATTCTCCTTATAAGGAACTAATTTTTTTCACCCAAAAGCAAATTTGTTTCTTTATAACGAAATGTCAATTTTCAAGTTTTGAAAACAAGCTTACTAAGATTTTTATTCCCCGATTTAATAGGGAACTCCCCGTTTTGGCAAGAATGTATGTATGGGTGCATGAAAAAGGGTACATGTGTTGTAGAAGTTTTACGCATATAGACAGGTGAATCGTTTAAGTTTACATTTTAAGTTCGCGAATCACTTATACAAAAATGTCGAAGCGCAAGGCTATTTCACTTTCAGAGAAATTGAGTATTATTGAAAAAGTTAAAAGTAGAGAAAAGAAAAAAAGATATGGTTGAAAAATTTAGTGTGTTGTTTAGTACACTATAAACAACTTTAAGGAATGAATTAAAAATTTTAAAGTTTGTGTTAAGCTAGTTCAAACAGAAGCCAAAAAAAAAATTTTTTTTAAATTTAATACGGTGATGTGGATAAAGCAGTGTTCAATTCAATGCATATTTTCATCTTTCTGATTTGGAAGATTTTTTTGATAAAACAAAAACCAAAACTGTTCATGTTCAATTAAAAATTGGTATGTTTTTAACTAAAAAATAAAAATTAATAAATTTCCTTAGAATGAGTTCTTTCTTGTACCACTGTTTTTTTTAATATAAAAGAATACTTGCAGTGTTAAAAAAATTAATTTTCTATATAACGAATTTTTTTACAAAACTTCTTTATAACGAAGCAATTTTTTGTTCCCTTGAAGGTTCGTTATAAGGAAGTTTGACTGTATTTCAAAATTTTTTCGACATTCTTTGTCAAAAAGAATATTTACAAAAATCCGTGACTTAAATTCAGTTTTTGGCTTTCAAACGGTTTGCAAACACTCTTATAAAATACTCAAGTAAAACATAGCTCAGTAATATTGGTACCAAATTAAGAGATAGAAAATTTTAATTCATATTTTTATGAAGTACAAAATCGACGATTTCCATATTTCCAGTAGTATGGCAAGTACTATTTGTACTAAAATGTATTTTGTGACATATACTTTACCTAATCTATGAAAGTAGGTACAATGAATTTTAATCACACACTTCTTGCATCTTACAAGTGACGCCGTGTATCGATGCTATACACTAGATCACTGTAGGGCAAATTGAAAAATTCCCTAATTTATTAATAGTTAACTACACATTAATTATGAAAATTGAATAAGATCACATAAGATATTCAAAAAAATTTAATAAGTTTTTGTAGTTGCTAATACAAAGAGAAATTTAACCAAAATATTTGGAGTGGTTTTTTGAAATACATACCGGTTTTATTTTTGACTTTTCTTAAAAGTAAGTTTTTTATAATTAAAGTATGCAGGTTTTAAAATGGGATGGGTTTTAAAAAAAGATGAAGAAGTTTTGAAAATATTCAATAAAATCATTTTTTTTTTAAATTAATAAAAATTTCATAAACTTAGATTTTTTAAATGATTATAAGCAATCTTTCTTAAGCAAACAAGGACTTCCAAAATATAAAACTAGATCAAAATTGTGTTAGCCATTAAAGACAAAGTCGTTAAAAAACGGTTCTATTAGGGGAACGGTTTTTAGTCTTCAAAAAAAATATTCACATCATAAGAAAGAAAATTGATAAATCTTTCATAAGAAATTTTATCGAAACCATTAGAGCTGTTTCGAGCTGTTTCGAGCCGGTAAGTGATTAAGAACTGAGAATAATTTTATTCACATCCCAGTAAGTGACTTACGGATTAAGAAACTATAAGTCATTTGCTAGTAAGTGACTTATGATATGAATTAAAAACCTTTATTACATGAGTAGCTGGTGACTTGGTGGGGACATAAATACTAGGGTGCTTTTTTTTACTATTTTTTTCACTCCCATCCCGAAATTTTGTGGAGAATACCTAAAAACAATTCCCTCAAAATTTGAACCCTTAATATTAACATTTAGTACTCGCCCAAGGCATGCAAAGATTTCCCGTATAAAATACACGTAAACTTAAACTTTTTTTCTTCAAAACGGTTTTTTTTTAAACTGGTCCAACGATTTTGATTAAACTTTCAGCGATTATATGTATTAGCAACTGCAAATGAATGGCGTTTTTAGATTTTCGCTTGAAGCTTTTGGAATATTTAATTTTTTCCAATATTTTTCGCGATTTAATTCACTTTTCATAATTAATTTGTAGTTGGCAGCCCTGTACCACCAAATATATTATGAAGGGCGAATACTATAACCTTTTACCCAGCCTTAAAATTTTGGTATCGTATTTAACACACAATCGCAAGTTCGTGCGACCCAGTCGTGCCAATTTTTTGATTTGACGATGAAACTTACATTTGATGAGGGTGGCTCAAATTATTCAATTTGTCAGAAAGCTTTGGTTTTAGCCACCATCAGCGACCGATTATAATGTAAAGGCTCAAACTACTTGTTGAATGTTTTCAAATATTTTTAATATTTTTGTAGTCGGAGGAAAGAATTATAATTATTGATATTCACTGGACTACTATTTAAATGTTCTTCTCTAACTTCGTTCATCGTGCTTAAAAATTTTTTTTGCGACAAGTCCGACAATGGATAACGATATTCGACGTCCACCACACCAAGACTTTGAGAAAAGTAACAGAATATTAATCCCCACCCTTCTATTCTGACTATGTATTTTGATATTCGAATGTTATCTAGATATTTTCTTTTATATTAAAAACTCGATTATTTATGTTTTTTTTTCAGTTCCTTTCCGCTGTAATGTTGAAAGACTACAAAAAAGCCTTAAAATACTGCAAATTGAGTAAGTATACCAAAGCTTACATTTTTTTCGTGTTAATATATAAGCCTAAGATGAAACTTCTCTCATTGAATTATATAGTTTTAAATAGCATAAGTAAATAATTTCAGCTTAGGTTACCACCCCTACACCTCCCAGGAATTTTTATTTCGAAACTAATTATTTAATCTCTATTTCAATCGATACACTATTATAAAGAGGAAAGATTTGTTTGTTTTTTTGTTTATATTGTATATGCTCATTAATAAGGTACTGAGCCGAGGAAAGGGAACGGTAACATTATCGGGAGCTTAGAAAACACTAGACCGATTTCAAAAATTATTTCACCATCAGAGTGCTGCTCCTAGATCAAAGACCAAAGATCCGTGGAAGCCTTCATGTCAAAAGTACCATCTTGGACAAAATTCAGCACGACCGGCTCAGTTGGTATTGTCATGTTCAAAGGAGAGATCCGCAGAACCCCGTCCAAAAGGCAATATCGTACAACGTTTCAACGAATTCGCGACGAAAAAGAAAAGGCAGGCCAAAACACTCCTGGTACAAGCAAATGCAAAAACAGCAGCATTTGGTTGGCCTCAGACATGGAACAATCCAAAACCGGGAGGCTTGCCGACGCTTTCTGAGGTCAACGCGGCGTACCCCACAGGCGGATCACTAGTGTGAAGCAGAAAAGTGGTAGAGTTGTGATCGCTTCAAGATCACTACTCGTAACGCCGGAAATGGAAAAGAAGAAGAAGAGAGTGCTGCTCCTGAGTATCATGGGCTATATTTCATTCCCATAATCTTCATTACCCAATATGCTCGATTCCATCAGCGCAGGTTGTACCCTTGGCGTGATGGTGCACATGTCTACTGTTTACACAGAGGTTCGTGGTTCGAATTCTACCAACGGCAGAAATGTTTTCCCACGGGTATCGCCATAATTGTAAGTTCGCAAGAAATTGGCAAGTCCTCCGTTAGTAAATTCATTGCCATGAAAAGCGCTGGCGCTGTCTCGATTAGAGTTCGGAACCGACAGAAAATTGTAGGTCCCTTAGATTCTTTCATAAAGGCACTGTGAGAAATGCGCTAGGCCCTGAGCCTCCGCGCTCTGTCGGCGCCACCCTATTTATTTAATTTATTTGATCATCACAGAGCCCCAGCTACGACGCGACGGGCGGGTCAGTGATTCACTTCACTGTGGTGTTTTCAATCATCGAAGTTCTTTTTCGTTTCCTGGGGTCACCAGAAAGCGTTTTTTGAGAAACCTAAAGTCGCCTTGAATGTCAAACTTAGTGTTTTTTGAGCCCTAGGGTTGACCTAGGTTTTCCCTCAACTCGCCATAGGTTTTTGCTGTGGCAAGTTGATTGCTGTCAAATGGCATGTATTTTTCTTTTAATGACAGGGATGTGTGGTGATTTGTTTTATAGTGTTTTTTGAGCACTGGAAACCCCAGGTTTTTTGACAACTCATAGGGTTGTCAAGAAAACCTGGGTCAACCCTGGGGAAAGTTCAACGAACGAACCTAATATTACACATAATTGTTTTTCCACAAGTATCTCCTTTCGTGAAAAATTCGGAACTACTCTCAAATGCCCCTGAAAAGATCACCTATATTCCACACCTATATTTGATGTGATTTGTAACCAACGAAACTTGAGAATGTTTTGAAAACATCGGTTGATAAAAACCTGTTCGAGATTTTGGTTGAGCATTTCCAGGTCTCACAAGCGAGCAACAGCACAATTTTACCATAGTGTTATGATAAGGTGTGTTTCGCATTTCAGAAAGTATTCGAAGTTCACTGCGAACTTTTCTTATTCTATAAAGCAGCATCAAAGACCGTTCTATACAGTTGAAACGACACTGTCTACAGAGTCGAGCTGCGTGGGCTTCTCTTTTCTGTAACCTTTTGTCTTTGGTAAGTCCTCCGAGAATATTTAGGCTGCCATAAAAAGCGCGTTCTGACTTAGCCGTTTAGAATCGGCATTAAATTGTAGATCCTTGAAATGCGTTAGGCTCCGAGGTTTCTATAGCTTTGTTGCACCAATCCTATTTATTTTTTTTATATTTAAGATATCATCGTTTAGCAGCTCGCAGAGTGTTCCATTCTCATAGCGAATCTTCAAAAGATTGCCGTTTGTCAAATGCAGAACGAGCTATAAAATTACAAGCTCCAACGATTTCCTTGGTGACTTTGTACCGCTTGCTAGCGTCCCTTTTGACTGCATTTTGATCAGGATTTCATTTGAAAGTCTTTCAAATAAGTCAGGGATGGTTTTTTTCTATTTATTATAATAAAATAAAACATTTGATATTGAACACTTCGCAGAAAAATAGTCCTGTTTGTCTTACATTAAATTCTTTTATTTTTAGTTTTGCAGTACGAACCAAACAATGCAACAGCAAAGGAGTTCCATCCCCTCATTATGGAAAAACTTAAAGGTTAGAAACACAATTTTCGATTAACAATGACTCTAACAGCGGACTTAACTAAAAATGCACTTCCACTTTTTTAATTGTTTTGCCATGAGTATATTCTAAATCATTGGAGTTAATAGTTTCTCCAACATATGATTTCTCAAAAAAAAAAAAAAAAATTTAATTTTTCTCTAAATTCACAGCAGAGGCTTTAAGTGATAACGATGAAAACTATAACAAATCCTCATCGCCGGAAATGGCCTTAGATCATTCAGAGGAGGATATATCGAATGGCAGCGAAGAATCAAGTGAATCGAACCCAATTGACGATGGTGATGTAGATTGCGACAACTCATCAGGTGAGAACGCTGACGGAAGTCGACGTTCAAGCTCAAGGAGCAGTGGCCTTGCTGGAGAGAGTATTAGTGATTCTGAGGATGTTATAAGTAGCGATGATTTGGAGGACAATAATTTGTGTGTTCTGAATTCGCGAAACTCCTCCAGTACTGGCTGTAGCCGCAGTCGCAGCGACAACACTACACATTCCTATTCAAGTCTTCTTTTAGAAGAAGAGGATGACATTGTACCTAACACCTTGCATCTATCAAAGGAGCTTTCAGCTCAAGATTTGGACATCAGCAACGGTAGTTACATGCAAACATTTAAACAGTTTTAGAATTGAAAATAATAAATAATAAAAAAAAAATTGCAGGAAATAAAGTGAACTCAACATCCTGCAGTGACTCAGAGTCTCCTACAGAGCCCCTCACACAACGTTTGGCCGCCATCTTGCGCTCCAAATGCGGTGTCAATGAATGAAATTAAACAAAACTTTGTTCAACCCAAAAATTCCGTATGATTCAAAACTTTCATGACCCAAAATCAAAAAAAAACCTTCTCCAGGCAATGTCTAAAAATGAACAATGTATGGGCCTACCTCGAAATTACTCAAAAATACTCAAACAACATTTTTTATTTTTGATTTTTGTTTTTCTTTATTATCAGAAAGTCATTTTCGGTGACTACAGTTTCAATAAAAAGAAAACACACAAACACACACAGGCATTTGGGAAGAATTGCAATAAGAAGTCGATGTTGTCAGTTTCTAAATTAAATTTAAACTTACTAATGTATTTAAAACGAAATAAGACTTTGATGGATAAACTATGTTAAACATATCGTACAAAGGTATATGAAACGAAAGAGGGTTTTTGTCAAACAAACAAAAACTATTTGAAAAAACATTAAAATAAACAAGAAGCTGGAACATGTAAGCTTGGATGTGTCTCATACATTGCACATATACCCTGTTGAACATTAAAATAGAACCCTATATTATATATACATTACATATATATATATTTATACTTAAAACAAACAAAAATGTGAACACAACAAAAAAAACATTCATATACATAAATGTAAGTTAATGTAATTTTTTGAAACATATACGAAACTTAGAGAAAACATATAAGGAAACTAAAATTAAGAATTTACGTATAAGTCTTATTATTATTAACCTCTACATATATTTATATGTGTCTATACATACAGACGGTCCAAAATGTCTTTTTTTTTTGCTGTTTTGAATGAGTTTTTGTTACAAAATTACTTATTATTTTGATTTTAATCATTATCTTTACCCTTTTACTCAATTAAAAAACACAATATTACTGGAAATAATAATACTTTGTGCAATAACAACAAAACAACAATAATAACATTATTATATCTATTTTTAAATTTAATATATATATTTATATCTCTATATGAAACATTTTAATAACGTACTAAGAATATAACGAAAGACTTATTATCAACTGATTTGTATAAAAACGAAATGTGTTTGAAACTTATTTTATTTTTTAATAAAATGAACGCTGAGCTATACGAGATGATGAGCGGGGAAAAGAATGTTTTTATTGATTCTTCTGGTTTATTTAGGCAAATTAGATTGATTGTATTTGAAGAGGCAAAAGTGAGCGACGAAGTGATAAAGGCTTCAGCAGATTACCACATTCCTTTGATATTCTTTAAGAACAATATAGATGACCTTGTACTTAGACTTTGAAGTAGCGTTAAGTTTTTGCTGGAGCGAAGGATGTCAAGTTGCTAGTGTTTTTATTCAACCGACATGTATGTCTGTCTGTGAAAAACCCAGTTTTTTTTAATAACGCATGGAGTTGCCAAGGAAATTGGATCAATCAAGATAGACGGTGTCTACAAATCTGGACAAACCTTACCCAGTTCTGTATTTGTATACGCATTCTAACCAAAATAAGCCGTCAAATATTCACAGCTATATACATATACATATGTTCCTCGATTCTGTCAATAATTTTGAAAAAAAAAAAAAAATTTGGCACTATGAAGTATGCGAATATAACGATTAAAACCATTTGGGACAGCGTGGCATAAGACTTGGACAAGACCAACGCGAATAAAGATGAATTGATTTTTAAGCTTTTACTTTCCCAAGTTTCGTAAATTGATCAAATTTTGATAATTTTTTAATGAGATAATTGAAAATCAGCGAGCGCTCGATCGAAACTACTCCAACGTTCCGATTTTGTTGGAATTTACTCCACTTTTTGACATAGAAAATATTAGATACCTAAACTCCAGACAACCGTGAATTGAAATTCTTAAAATTATAAATAAATAAGTTAAAAAAGCAATAGGAGGCGCAACAAAACTCGGAGAACCTCGGCCCTCGGGGCCTAGTGCATTTCAAAGACGTACAATTGTATGCCTAAATCAAACTGCTAAATGAGGCGGTACTTTTCATGGCAGTGTGGTCCTCTTGACTTGCCAGTTACTCGTGAATGGCGATTCGTGCTTCAATGGTTTCCAAATTGTTGACATACTACAGGTCCGTTTGTTGAACTTTCCCCAGGTTTGACCCAGGTTTTCTTGATAACCCTATGAGTTGTCAAAAAAACCTAGGTTTTCCAGTCCTCAAAAAACGCTAAACCACAAATCACCACACATAGGTACCTATCTTTAAAAACAAAATACATGCCATTTGACAGCTCTTAAATCGCCACAGCAAAAACCTAGGGCGAGTTGAGGGAAAACCTATGTCAACCCTAGGGCTCAAAAAACACTGAATTTGACATTCAGGGCGACTTTAGGTTTCTCAAAAAACTCTTTGTGATGACCCCAGGGCGACCCTAGGGCTTCAACAAACAAACCTACTATCGGTTCTTCACAGACTGCACAAAAAATTGTAGCGCTGAGCCAATTGATACCGCCAAGATGACTGATAAACACGATTTGGCCTAGATTGCCATTCTGCATGAACCAGAGGTTGTCTAATAAGTCAACGTCATAGGTGTTTATTGTCTATAACGCCCACTGATAACCGAAGCGTAGAAACGTGTTCTTGGATTGAGTCACAGACTCTCGGTTACAGCAGCTTTGTGTACGGATACTTTGGCAGTTGTGCACTAGCACTATATTTTGAACAAACTTGCTTATAGACACGTGATGGGTGCTTCATTTCAGCCAAAACTTCTTTCAAAAAATGCACTTTTTAAAAAGAAACCACTAGAAGGTCCACCCATTCCCTAAACTTTTTTCAAAGGAAAATTAAATGTTTTCTTTTTGTCTCAAATCTACTTCAGAAATTTTGCATTTACTAAACTTTTCTTAAAATTTGCTCCTGAAACCTGTTAAAATAAAAATTTTGAACCTCAAGCAGTTCAATTTATTCGATTTTGGCACTCCCAATAGTGTCTTACAATATATTTAACAAAAATTGAAAAAATTGTGTATTTTACCAAATGTCACTTTAAATATAGTTAAGACAACCAATGTTAGTGTAAGACACTCCCTAGACAGCGACGAAAGTGTTTATAAATATGTTCGTTTGTTGAACTTTACCCAGGATTGACCAAGGTTTCCTTGACAACTATATGGGTTGTAATAAAAATACCTCGGATTTCTAATCCTCAAAAAAACGCTAAAACACAAAATCACCACCCATCCTCGTCATTTGAACAAAAATACATGCCATTTGACAACCTTGTTCACTACCTAAGCTCGCCTCAGCAAAAACCTATGACGAGGGCTTAGAAAACACTCAGTTTGACATATTCAGCGCGAGTTTAGATTTTTCAAAAAGCGACCAAAGGGCATCCCCAGGTCTTCAACGTACAAACCTTATTCGTTTTGATGTTGGACACTGTTCTAAGAATTGTGTAAAGTTAGACATACTTTGCAATAGGGTTATAAATACGACTGTTTCTATTTTAATAAACTATTTTATGTACAGATAGATAGAATTTATGTGGATTTATGGATGGAGGACTTTGAGATACAAGCCCTGAATAAAAATGCAGAGAAGCAAAAATCTCTCTGCATCCTAGAAATGTTAACCATAGTGACTTTTCTGAAGCATCTCAACTCACAAAATCCACAAAATGCAAGCATACAGTGGAAAAGATAATAGATATATCGATCGTGCTTTGGGCGTAAAGGTAACAGGGAACATAATTTAAGCGCTTCCGATCACAATCTGTAAAGCTGAAATTGTAATCCTAGGTAAAAAAGTCAAAAAAGTGGAAAAGTCTCAAAATTATAAACCTTTACTCACTGATGACTGGCGTTTCTTTGCTTGTAGGTTTTGTTATTTGTTCTAAAAACCATTAAGTTCATTACGATTATATTCTTCTGTGTATATAAAATCATACACGTCAAGAGCATGGAGAGCAGCTAATTTCATTAATTGCATCAATTTCAAAATTTCTATTTTTATTTGTAACTAGCGACCCGCCCCGGCTTCGCAAGGGTACAATGTTGATACTGAATACACTACAGAAAAATAAACGCGTACGATCGCTGCTAAATTCAAAGTTCTATAGGGAGAACCGCGCCCTCCAACGCGTTATTTATAGGCTCGCTTCCGCCGCTCCGGTCGGCTGGTACCGCCGCAAACGCTACGTCTACGTCCCGCAATTTTTAAATCTGTAATATCTTCGATCATATTCATTTAAATCACATGCTGTAAAGTGCAATTTTGATCTACATGAAATGCACAACGTATCTAATGTATTTAATTGGATAAGGAATGATACTGTATCGTTTAAAATAGCTTGGTAAATAACCCATGTTTTTTTTTGTAATATGTAAAAGAATTATAAAAAATTATTAAATAGTTACTGTGGGTTATCCTTAGGAGATAAACATATGCTGTCGCGGACTTTTTTATTCATCTTTTTAAGATATACAATTCCATAGTACATAAATTTGATCTATCTCGTAAGGTTTAGCCAGCGTTTGCAATGTAAGCGCAGAAAAATATGACTGTTACGCCATCACATTACAAATCTTTAAATTTCTCGGCTTTTCTCTACTAAAATATGCATGTATTATAAATATTGTAACGTGCGCTTAGTTCGCAAAAATAAAACTTCACTTTTCTATTTATTTCTACCACTTTTATTCAGTATCAATACTTTATTCGAACTCAACTCGACTTTTGGACTATCACTTGTTCACAACAATTCACTCTTAACTTTATCACTCTATAATCAGAACTGACTGCTCGTTGCGTCAGCGGTCGTATTTATATAGAACAACACTCCTCTAGAGCGTTCCAGTTTCTTCTCCATGGTTTCCACATTTGCTGTCAAAAATCTCTACACTCACACACACTGGCTTACAAGCAATGCCTGTCATTTTATACCATTCCATTATAGTGTTGCCAGATGTGTTTTCGGTTAAACGTCTTCGATTAGGAAATTGGTATGAATGTTGGGTGTTCATTACATTGCCCCCTCCTTAAGATTGTTCGTCCCGAATAATTCCATCTGCAGCCTCGCCACTATATCGATGCAGCCGGTCACAATGAACTACTTTTAACTTGCCTCTTAATCCTCTTTGGATGCGGTAAACCACGTCGTTAATCCTCGTGACAACAGTATAAGGACCTTCCCAGTTCTGCTGAAGTTTCGGTGACAATCCCTTTTGACGATGAGGATTATAAAGCCACACACGATCTCCTGCTTGGAATCCTGCCGTTGTCGCTTTTGTGTCGTACCGTGTCTTCATCCGGTCGCTGTAGGTTTTCATCCGTTCCCTTGTTCTTTTATGGATGTCAACGAGTCTCTCCTTGAGGTCATCCACATACTCATTCGTGTCCTGTGGCTCCTCTGTGGGGCATCCAAATTTAAGTTCGCTGGGCAGCCGCATGGTTTTCCCGAACAGGATGTCAGATGGTGTTTGTCCTGTCGAGCTATGTACTGCACTTCTATAGGCCATCAGGAATAGCGGTACGTGCCTATCCCAGTCTCTTTGGTAGTCGCCTACGACCTTGGTGAGGTGTTCTTTCAAGGTCCGGTTGAATCTTTCAACCATCCCATCAGATTGTGGATGAAGCGGTGTGGTTCTCGTCTTCTTGATGCCAAGTAGTCCGCACACTCCTTGGAAGATGTTTGACTCGAAGTTCCTCCCTTGGTCGGAATGGAGTTCCATAGGTACGCCAAACCTACTTACCCAGTTAAACACAATCTGATCAACCACCGTTTTGGCTTCTTGATTTGGGATGGCATACGCCTCAGGCCACTTGCTAAAATAGTCCATTACAACCAGAATGTACTTGTTTCCAGCGTTGGTCTCTGGAAAAGGCCCAGCCACATCTACTGCAATCCTCTCAAAAGGCGATCCAACGTTGTACTGATGCATCTTACCTTGAATCTTCCTACCAGGTCCTTTGGTTGCAGCACACTTGTCACATGTTCGGCACCACTTCTCCACGTCATCTCTAGCATGTAACCAGTAGAACCGATGTCGCACCTTCTCCAGTGTTTTGTTAACTCCCAGGTGACCTCCAGAAGGCCCGTCGTGCATCTCCCGAAGAACTTCACTGACTTTCGATTGCGGTACGATCAGCTGCATCACATATGATTTACCGTCAGCGGACTCCCATCTTCGCCTGAGGACACCTTCTTGCACATATAGTGAGTCCCACTGTGCCCAATAGGCTTTGAGAACTGGACTCCTGTCAGAAATGTCTCCCCATTCAGGTTTCTCTTCATTTTCTTTCCATGCGAGAATGGGTTCGATATCTGGATCCTCCTGTTGAGCGGTCCTCACTTCCTCATTGCTCCATCCGCATATGGGGTCAGCTCTTAGTCGCTGAGCGGTAATATTTTCTTTGTTTTCTTGTCGCCTACAATGCTTGCAATCCTCTTTGCAAGGTCTTCGGGACAATGCGTCGGCGTTTGAGTGCAGCTTTCCTCTGCGGTGTTGAATCTGGTAATCATAAGTCTGCAGTCTTTCTATCCACCTTGCGACTTGACCTTCTGGATTTTTGAAGTTCAACAGCCAGTTCAGAGCACCATGGTCTGTCCGCAGAAGGAATTTCTGTCCATAGATGTACTTATGGAAGTGCTTTGTTGCCAAGATAAGAGCTAGCAGTTCCCTTCTGGTCACGCAGTAGTTTCTTTCAGGCTTCGAGAGGACCTTACTGTAATATGCCACCACTTTCTCTTCGCCATCATGCACTTGGGATAGTACCGCCCCGATTCCAACGTTGCTTGCATCTGCGTCGATGATGAATGTTTTGCCAGGTGTTGGATGTGCCAGCACTGGAGCGTTACAGAGGCGGTATTTGAGTTCCTGAAAAGATTTTTCACACTCACCTGACCATTTGAACTGCTTCCCTTTTTCGGTGAGCTGATGCAAACTCTTTGCAACTCCAGCAAAGTTCTTAACGAAACGTCGGTAATATGTGGCAAGACCAAGAAAGCTTCGGAGTTGATGTTTGTCCTGTGGTGTTGGCCAATTTTTGACGGAGTCAACTTTTTCAGGATCAGTCTTCACTCCTTGGGAAGAGATGATGTGTCCCAAATACTTAACTTCGGTTTTGAAAAGTGCACATTTTTCCGGATTCAGTTTAAGGTTAGCCTCTCGAAGTCTCTGAAACACGGCTTTTAGATTCTTGCAATGTTGGTCAAATGTTTTCCCGTAAACAATGACATCGTCCAAGTAGACAAGGCACGCTTTCCACGTCAGTCCTTGAAGAACGCACTCCATCAAACGCTCGAATGTTGCCGGAGCGTTGCATAGCCCAAACGGCATAACTTTAAACTGCCAGAGCCCATTACCTGTAGAAAACGCCGTCTTTTCCCGATCATCAGGGTGGATGTCAACTTGCCAATATCCACTCTTCAAGTCCAGCGTCGAAAACCACTGGGCTCCCTCCATAGCATCCAGGGTATCACTGATTCTCGGCAGGGGATAGCTGTCCTTTTTAGTCACATCATTCAGCCTTCGGTAGTCCACACAAAAACGAGTGCTTCCGTCTTTCTTTTTCACTAGCACCACTGGTGAAGCCCAAGGACTTTTGGAATTTTCAATAAGACCGTCCTTCTTCATTGCTGTTATCATTTCCTCAACCTCACCTTGTTTTGCCAGTGGAAGGCGTCTTGCGGGTTGACGAATCGGTCTTGCATCTCCTGTGTTGATGCGATGCTGCACCAACTGTGTCCTACCATATTGTCCCTTTTGCGATGCGAAGATGTCAGTGTACTCTTGTAGGAGATTTTCAGCCATCCTTGTTTGTTGGTGATCAAGGTTGGATGAATACAGTATTTTAGCTCTGATGGTTTTGAGCTCCTCCGGAGTTATAGTTTTTCTCGGGGCTTCGTCTGTGATCTTCGTAATTGCTGCAACCGATTCGCAACGTCCAACGACTTCTCCTTTCTTCAACCTTACATCGTACGGTCTGGTGTTTAGTAATCGTACGGGGACCATTTTGTTTTTCGGTGCTACTAGTGTTTTCCCAATGATGACGCTTTGGGAGGAACACTCTGGGTCTGGTTCCACCATTAGGTATCGAAGGCTTCCAAACTCACCTTCCAGTTTTGTCCAAACGAACACTTCAGAAGAAGGAGGCAGAATCAGATCTTCCGTGATGACAGTCCTCAGTGTCGACGTACTTTCGTTCGAATAGGTCATTGGAAGTTCCTTATTTTGGTACTTCAAAACCTGATTACCGATGTCCAAAATAACTCCGTGCTGTTTCATAAAGTCGATTCCAATGATGCACTCGTCACATATATCTGCCACCAGGAATTGATGAGTAAACACTAGATCGGCCAGTCGGATCTTAAGACACACTTCTCCATATACTCTTGCTGCTTCTCCCGTTGCGGTTCTTAGACGGTAGCTATTGGTGTTATGAAGCCACGTCGTCTTTACCAGGTCTCGACGTACTATGGAGGCTGTGGCGCCGGTGTCGATGGTAGCCACATGTTTGTTCCCGTTAATAGTAGTTTCCACAGTCAGACTTTTGTTGTCTCGTTTGGTCTGAGAGACCTGGATGGTGGTTCTGGGGCCATCGATACAAGAAACCAGCCTCTGCCCCTCGAAGTTGGTTCTTACTCGTTTCCCTGATGGGAAACGGGCTGATACGTAACGCTAGTGTTGTTGTTACCTTGTTCTGGGTTGGATCTCTTGCTTCCACAATGTTGACAACCGGCTTTATTTGGTGGTAGTCGGCATTGACGCTGTAAGTGCCCGGTCTTGTTGCAGTTCCAACATCTTGCTAGTCCGCTCCGCTGGTTCTTTTGTATTTCAGCTCTATGGCACGAGCACTCTTCGACTATGGCTTCTCTAAGTCGATGTACTCCCTGAGAAGCCTGTTCTGCTGCTTCAATTGTCAATGCGAATGCTAAAGTTTCGGAAAGAGTACGTGTTCTAGCAGTTCGCACAGACCTCTGAAGATGTATATCGGAAATAGCACGAACGAAGGACTCAACAGCAAGCTGGTTGATGATTTCTTCTCCAGCATCCGGGTATGCCAGGTGAACCAGTCTTTCGACGTCTGCTTGGAGCTGCTGTAGACTTTCACCCCTCTTTTGGACTCTGTTATTGAGTTGGACTCGGAAGACTTCTTTCAAGTGGCTATCTCCAAAACGTTTATCTATAGCTGCCACGAGAGAACTGAAATCGCCGCTCTTACCAGCTGGAACTGTTTGAAGTAATTCAGCTGCTGGTCCTCTAAGAGCAAGAGTCAGTGCTATGTACTTGTCTTCGTCATCCCAGCCATTTGTTGTCGCGGCTGCCTCAAATTGTCTCTTGTAAACTGGCCAAGAAGACTGTCCATCAAATGTTGGGGGTTTCATCTCCTTTTTCCTTGCAAACTCTCCAGCAGATTCTCGAATTTTGATTTTTCGGATCTGGTCTAATTCCTTGGACAGAACAGAGAACTGTTTATCGCATCGGCTTTCCAAACGATTCTCTACAACAGAAAGCTGTTTCTCCACACCTTCAACGCGTTCGTCTAGGGCACATACATTTTTCTCAATGTTACCCAATTTACCTTCAAGAATGTTTTTCTGACCTTCCAAAACATTCTGTTGCACCTCAAGTCTTTCGAGAATATTCTGTTGTTCCTTCTTTTGTTCGTTTCGTTGTGCTTCCAGTTGTTCGAGAACATTCTGCTGTTCCTTCTTTTGCTCGTTTCGTTGTGCTTCAAGCTGTTCCAGAACATTCTGCTGTTCCTTCTTTTGCTCATTTCGTTGCTCTTCCATCTTCTTTTGTTGTACTTCGAGTCGTTCGAGAACATTCTGCTGTTCCTTCTTTTGCTCGTTTCGCTGTTCTAACAAAAGTTTCATCATACTAGAAAAATCTACACTTTCACTTACTTCTTCTTCTTTTTCCACTTCTGTTTCAAAAACAAAAGTGTTTACGTCTTCCCCTTGCTGTTCCAAATAGTTGCGCAAGCGCAGGACGAGCTCATTTTTCGATCCCGCTCTAGAAAGATTTCGCTTACCTAACTCACTTTTAAGCTCAGTGCAGTTGAGCTCTTCCAATAACTTACCCATTTTCACTGTATTTAACTTTTTTTTTTTTTTTTGCACTTAACTAGTTTTTTTATCAAATAAGTTTTTTTTTTTTTATTTTTTTTTTCGTTTTTTTATTTTTTTTTTTCACAAATAAGTTTTATTTACACTTCTGACACCAATGTAACGTGCGCTTAGTTCGCAAAAATAAAACTTCACTTTTCTATTTATTTCTACCACTTTTATTCAGTATCAATACTTTATTCGAACTCAACTCGACTTTTGGACTATCACTTGTTCACAACAATTCACTCTTAACTTTATCACTCTATAATCAGAACTGACTGCTCGTTGCGTCAGCGGTCGTATTTATATAGAACAACACTCCTCTAGAGCGTTCCAGTTTCTTCTCCATGGTTTCCACATTTGCTGTCAAAAATCTCTACACTCACACACACTGGCTTACAAGCAATGCCTGTCATTTTATACCATTCCATTATAGTGTTGCCAGATGTGTTTTCGGTTAAACGTCTTCGATTAGGAAATTGGTATGAATGTTGGGTGTTCATTACAATATAAACCTTCCTCTTGAATCACTTTATTCATTAAAAAAAAAAAACCGCATCAAAATCCGTTGTGTAGTTTTAAAAATCTAAGCATACATAGGGACATAGGGACAGAGAAAGCGACTTTGTCTTATACTATGTAGTGATAGTGATGAAGTTATGAGTATGATTATTCAGGGGCTATGTTAAACAAATGTTCTTCTCCAAATTCCAAAAAATCAGTTTCGTTTTCCAACCGGCAAACAGAACGCCAACCCCAACATCAACATATTATGGATATTTGAAAGAAAGAAAAATATTTTTTCATTTAATTACTTTTATTTATAATGTACTTTTATAAATTTCTTTTTTATTACTTTTAATTTTACTTGTATATACTTTATCTTAAAAGTATTTAATAATATTCTTCGCTTACATTTTACAAAACATTTCAATGGGATTAGAAAAATAATATATTAAATTTGTAAATTATTTGATAGATACCAGTTCTCAGAACATAGAAAACTCATTCAACATTATATAGACTTTTGTTTCAATAAATTCTTTATGTATTTAGTTTTTTTATTTAAATTGTTTTGTTTTTGCTTTTTTCCAATGTACATACATATTCCCGGATGATATGTTAAAAAGTGCTATCATATTTTTAAATTTATGTATATATTTCAAAACAATATTAGGTTTGCTCGAACAAGAGCTCAAACTCTCAACAAACTGGAAGGATCATGCGTAGTACAGCAAAACTGAAAGAGAAACTGAAGTGCGCATAATCATGCCAGTTTGTTTTTACTTTGAGCTCTTGTTGGAACTGACCTATTGTAACTTAAGCGTCACATTGTTAAAACAATAATAGAATTTCAGATTCCAAAACTTTCAATATTTTTTGACGTAAGCAAATTAACTCAAAACTTATATGTTTGTACATAAATTAAGCAATTATTATCTGTTTATAATTTACTTCTGTTTGATCTTTTAGCACCATCATTTTACATTACTTTTGTGGATAGTAATAATTACCACTTAATTCGTTAACTTAAAAATAAAAAAAAATAAAAAGCATACAGGCAAGTTGTTTTGAGAAGTTCATTGATTTTGTTTGGTTATAGGTTTGCTAATGTTTGAAGGTATTATTGCAAATTTTAAGCTACGAATGTATTTGATGATCAATGAACTTTGTTATAACAGCTCATATAGAAAGATAGATCATTTCATCATGTTCATCATACAAATATTCACTTTCAAAAACATTTTCTCATTCGAATAGAAACCATAAAACCATTTTCAACCCTCGATAGACTCAATGCAAATTGAGGTAAAGATAACCAAAAGCTAAAGAAATCTTTTGGTGAGTAAGGACTCCACGAGACATCCATGAACAAAGAGCTGAGTCTTTTTGGAATTTGTTGATGGGTTTTTTATTTTTTTTTTTAATTGAATAATGCGAAGGTAAAACACCTTTACTAGCACGTCGACCTGAAAGATCTTTTTTGTTGTTCCCTTAGGTTTAACCACGTAAAGTGTAGAGTTGTTCATTCGAAGTTGAGGTCATGTAAGAACCTAAGGATTTTAGAAGAAGGGGTGTTTCTTAAATCAAGGGTACTAGTGAAGTTTTTTTTGTGCTGCAAAACAAACTTTTTTGTATGTACGTTTAACCGAAAAATATAATAGAACACACAAATAACAATGCTCGCCTACCTAATTTATTAATTTATTAAGCACAGCCTCGAAGAAACTATTTTTTGAACCTTTTACAAATCCACACAGAAAAAGTATTAATTTGTGTCCCTGAGGCAAAGGGAAATCTATTTTAATGCATGGACTTTCCCACTCACTCACGAATGCCGTAAAAAAAGTCTAAATTGGAGCATACACCTGACAAAAAAGTCAAAGAGTGAAATTTCATAAAATTACGAGCACTATGGAAGTATACTTGCAAATATCAATGACACTACTACCATTGTTACCTCCATGACACATTTTGGAATGAGAAGAAATCTTCAGGTCAGAGCAACGAAAATTTCGGGAGCAATAAAAATAAAAAGTCGCCAGTTAGAACGTCAAAATGTTAACTGATTGAAGTTTTGAACTGGAAGATAGGATGAGAAGGAGGCGATTAGATGTGCCTAAGAAATGAAATGGCGGAACACAGTAAGTTGGTTTTTCTATATAAAAACGGGAATGAAAGCGCGCTGACTACTTCGAAGTCTAGTCACCGTTTGAAGGCTCTTAAATTGGAGGTGCAAATACTCGCCGAGTTGAATCCAAGAAGGTGGAAAAACATTTATTTTGTAAAGATTATCACAATCTTCTTAAGGATATGCCAAAAGAATAGTTTTGTGTTTTGGCGGAAATTGTAGCAGACTTCACGGTCTTATGGTATTAATTACCATGTTTATCAAGCAAGAGCGGGAGAAGTGAAATAGTGAAAGACTGCAAAGTGATACTTGGTGTCTGATGACAGAATTTTCTATGGCGGCAATGACTACTATAAGAGAATCAACTGGTATAGTTTGGACAAATTAATGGGCGATCAGTTGATTTTGAATATACAGACACATCTGTGTAACACCATGTCACCATCAACAGACAACAAAATGCGGGCAAGACAGCATAAAGTCCATGGCGTTACCTACAATAAACTTGCTTAAAGAGAGCCAAATCATGGCAAGGGATTTCAAAGGACAGTACCGACAAGCAAAAAAAGCATGCTGCTTGAATGATTGCTGCCAGGGCCTTTTGTGTATCACGATTTTACGATAAGAGTGTTCGAATACCCAAAACTCCGAATTCCCAAAACTCCTTAGCCCTAATTCTTGATAACGTACGAGAAAATGGAAAACTTCAACAAAACGTAAAGTTACTGTAGAAAGCAGTTGAAAAAATTCAAATTCGATTCTTCTTTCACATTTTCAATTGGTGCGAAAGTAGAATCGAGCTACAACTGAACCCTAGTCGTTTCTTCGCATAGTGTGACAACACTTGCAAGCAGGTTTTTGAAATGCGCCGCTAGCACTTTTCTGTTGCGGTGTACCGTACAGCTTAAATCACCAGCAAATCGACACAAACTTGACGGTAAATGCCAAAATGACTTCTGACACTTCTAGCTTTTAGCTTAGAGACTTATTAATAGCTATTATAAAAGATATCATTAACAACAAATGGGCTGGAACAACAAAGCTCCGGAATCCCCCAGTGCCTAATTCATTTCAGGACGAATTGTCAATTCTTCCAGGGGACGGGAACTTCTTTAGATAAAATTCTCTTGAATAGAAATGACAATTCTTTGCAATAATTGGGATACGGGAATTCACTCTCTCATAACCACCAGGTGTGCAGTTGCACAAACTCGGATCATCAAGAATTGGAACTTTTAGATCCAGTATGTCGGAAAGCAGGCCTGTCAATTCCATGATATTCAGAAGTTATCTAGGCTATTTTGTAGTGTACTCGCTACTCGTCACAGTGTGGTATGTAAGTTTCTAAGTCCCAAAAAAACCATGTCTTTTAGTACGGAATTATTTCTTAACGAAAACAAAGCCAATCTTATAACCATTCTTCATTAATTATATTGCTTTGTAGATTCGAAAAAACGCCTGAGTTAAGTTCATCATAGTAGATAATATAATGTTGAACAACTGCTTCAGATACTCTTTTACTAGTAAAAATAATCTTATAAACATTTTCAACTATTTCAGTGTCTATTGTAATATAACCTTACATTGCTAAAATTCTAACTCATGTCACTTTCCATTGGACGAAAAGAACCGTCCAGGAGCGTTCAGAAGCATTCTCAAACCGTTCCATTGGTGCAAAAAGATCGCTTCTCATGATTCTGAGGAGTGACAGCAGCTTCTCGATTTGAAGTGAGAATCGACTCAAGAAGCACTAACACATGTTACTCAAATGTCGAAATAAAAATTTTCTTCAAAGAATGTTCCTTAAGAGCCATAGGTGTTTCACTCACACAAAGGCAATTACGTTAAACTGAACAGAAATTATTTTGGGTGTTCCATTGGTTTTTGAAATGAGTGCTTCCCCGAGTGAAACCAATGGAAAGCGACATCAGTGTTCTTTTAGAACAGTGCCGAGAATGAGCTAGTTTCACTTTCCAGGGAGTGATTGAGTAGAGTCACTGCTGAAATGCTATGTGAGTAATTTGACAACCAATATTGCAAGAACTCACTCACTGGATTTCTGTAGCTAAATCGATTTTCAATGTAAAGTGACACACTTCACTCCCTCTCGGGAAGAGGTCTTGCCTTAAACACTTTCCAGAGTAAATCTTTAATGATTCGTGTTCAAAGTTGCAAATGAAACTGTTGAAGTGGCATTTATTTGTCATTAAGAAACAAACATATGTTTAATGTACCTTTCCATTGGCTTCACTCGGGGATACACAGAATAATTTCAATTTTGACATTCAGTAACATGGATAAGTGCTCCTTGAATGGATTCTCGATTCAAGTCGAGCAGTGGCTGCCACTTCTAAGAATCGTGAGAAGCGATCCTTACAGACAAATGAAACGCTTTAACAATGCCTTCGAACGCGCCTGGACGTTTCATTTTCTCCGACATTTTTAGTTTAATCGGTCTTTTAAGAGAACTGCAAGAACATAGATTTGACTCAACCCCAGCTAAAAGTTAACGAACAAATCCACTGTCACAATCACAACTACATACGGAATTCTTTTCGTGTTTTCTCTATAAAACTTGCTCTAACTTCTAAAAACATTAGCCATTATGTACAACAGCAAGTTGTTACCAAGTTGTTACCAATCACATTCAGTATTTTGGTAGAAAAATGTGTTCTCGAAATAAAATATAAAAAATTCAGGTATACAATAACAATATTCATTAATAAACTATTCATAAAACTGTATTTTTCTTTTCTCAAGGAAAACTATTACATTTGCTTACAATAATAAATAGAACCTATTACTCTGCATTTCCTGTTTTATATAATGATAATCATAATTGTTTTTAAAAAAATATTGAACAAAACTAGTTTGAAAACTTTCAGGTATATTGTACTTTTCAGAAAAAAAATTAACCAATGAGATATTTTCTTAAACTATCCATCCGCTTAGCCTCTTGTAAGAAACCCAACGAAAGTGTAATATTTTTTTTTTTTTTTAATAAATAATTAAGAAAATAATTTTATCTAAGAAAATATCTCATCAATTTGAAGTTGTAATTTACTCTATTAATTCATTTACAATTCTCCATGTTAGCTCATTCCTTCAATTTTTTCTATGAAAACATTAGTCTATTATAATTATTTGAAACGTTGTTTTTTTATAGAAAACTTTTTGTGTTTTTTTTTTTCTCTCTCTAAATACATATTTAAAATTTTGTCTTTAGAATTTTTTTTTCTAACTGCTTGTTTTGCTTTATATAATGTATTTCTTTTTTTACACGGTAAGACGTAATTTTATATTTAGATTGTTTAACTTTGGCACATGACGCCATTGAAAAGGATGAAAACTTTACATTTACCTTCTATTTAAACGCATAATTATTTGAAACTCTATCGGTTGTTCAACTTACTACTTAGTCTAAGAAATCTTATGATTTATACGAGTGCGTTAAAACGCTTAAAGATTTTTTTTTATGTTCTAGTGATTTTTTTTTTCTTTTTGTATTCACTTTTCAAAAGTATTTTCTTATGTATGTCATTTTAGAAAAAGCAAAAAAAAAAAATATAAAAAAAAATTCCGTCAAAAAATATGAAAACTAAATCCGTTAAAACAAGAAGATAGGAAAAAATAAACCGCTAAATAATAAAACACTGAAACCACAACAATCAACGAAAACCGATTTGAAATAATAAGGTACACACAAGTTCAAGTGTAGCTCTTGCCTATAGAAAATCAAATATAAATTCTGAAGATAAATCAAAGGCAAAACAAGACGTACTAGAGTCCAGAATTTCAGTACGAGGTCATACGATTTAAAGGGCTAACTTAAAAAAAATAACATCACTATCAAATACATGCTTCATATTCGAGTCTTAGCTAAATCTACGAAAAAGTTTTATTCATGAGGTAATGACAGGTCCCCCGATACAAATTTCCATGAAAAGCGCTTTTTCAATTAGGTTCGGAACCAGCAAAGAATTGTAGGTCCCCTCCATTCACTCGCTTTTCATTCACCCTTTCTGACTTCAATGGCTAGATTCTATTTCGCGCTTTTATAATTTCGTCATAGGGTGGCGCAACAAGTCAATAGAAGCCTCTGGGTCGCAAAGCATTTTCATGGCCTACAATTTTTAAGCCGATTCTGAACGCCGAACGGCTATTCTAAAAAGCGTTTTTCATGGCAGTGTATTTTACTCTCTCGGAGGACTTGTTTTTTTTCTCGAACCTCCCACATCGCAGGCAGACATGCTAACGATTTCGCCAAGAAAACCAATGTTCCCGAAACGAACAGAAAAAACTGCAGCATTTTTTGCACTAAATATTTCTCTTGATTCTTAAATAACGAATTCACTGAATGCAGTAACAGGTAGTCCCTTAGTGAAATGTTAGCTTAAATAACAAAAACTGCGTATTACTGCTGCATGTGCTGCATGAGTACAGTTTTAAAGTTTTCCGATTTGACGTCCTCCGATAAGTTTTTGCTGCGGAAGGTTTTAGTTTTGGGAATGCAATGCGTTGCGGTATTTGTGAAAAATTACTTACGATGACAACTACTTCGAAGCGAAATTAATGGCACTTTCCATTGGACGAAAAGAACCGTCCAGGAGCGTCCAGAAGCATTCTCAAACCGTTCCATTGGTGCAAAAAGATCGCTTCTCATGATTCTGAGGAGTGACAGCCGCTTCTCGATTTGAAATGAGAATCGACAAAGCACTAACACATGTTACTCAAATGTCAAAAAGAAAATTTTCTTCAATTAATATTTTTTAAGAGCCATAGGTGTTTCACTCACACAAAGGCAATTACATTAAACTGAACAGAAACTATTTTGGGTGTTCCATTGGTTTTTAAAATGAGTGCTTCCCCGAGTGAAACCAATGGAAAGTGCCATAAATCTCCAAAAACGGATGCGTTGCGGAGAAAACTCCGCTACGACGACGATGCGACGTGACGGTTACTTCGATAGAGCCGATCGATTTTCTTGCAAAAAAAAAACAGTGTTCTCGATTGTATTGTAACATTTGGCAGCACAAAAACTTGAAAATTAAGTTCGAAACTCGATAGAAAATAGTTATCGTCGTAATATTATGTCAATTGATAAAATAAAAATAGAGATTTTGATCACATTTATGAACTGTCCTAAGGAAGGAAAAACAGAAATTTGATTTGGGAAAAACCCGCAGGCTCTTTGAATACAGATCTATAAAATTGAAGAAAAATATGTTGTTTTTAAAATACTAGTACACAAATACATATATGTACTTATCATATCCTCCTTTATTAGACCTTGAGTGAAATACAACTTGGAAGACAAAATCATAGATTGCGCCGGTTTGGAAACAACAGTTGATAGAGCCGCTAAAGCAAAATCATTTGGAGTCAGACTCAATAAATCTTGTTAAGATGATAGCAAAACTACGCAAATAAATTGGGAGTCTTAGAACTAAATTTTCAAGCTTTCTTTTCGGTTGAAGTCAATGTACATAGAATTGTGAGTGCCATCAACACATGGCAACTAATATTAACCATAACAATACTTCTTATTTCCTTCAAATTTTGGACTGTCGAAATTTATTTATCGAGGACAAAATTTATTCTCCAAAAGAACCAACAAGCACTAACTTATTTTCGCACTAATCTAATGGATTACAATTAGGTACATTTTTTAAGGTTTATTCTTTTAATTTTCGTGTTAAATACTTCCTTGGGCCTGTAACACAAAACTACAAGTACTTGTAATACAAGTGAATTATTACAAGTGTAAGAAATGTTTGGTAACACAAAGCTGCAAGTTTGTTTTCTCTTTTATAAGTGTTATGCACACAATCTTACAGGCCCCTCCATCTTCACTTCATGACATTTTTGAAATTATCTTATCGTAACTACATTTTGACGATAACCGATTTGACATTTTTGCTGTGTAGTTCACAACGAGATTCTTAAACGGAAATCACAATGACACTGATCTCAAATACCGTGCTTACAAAAAAAGTTTTTTTTTAACTGACCGATTAGCGGAACTCCTCGATTATATCAAGAAAACGTGATGGCACTTCTTGGCTTGAATACCGTGAAAATAGTTTAAATTCTGAATATTAAAAAACTTGCCCGAAAAAGTTACCAAAATATATATTAGACGATAGTAAAAAGTGATCATTTAATCGCTAAAAAAGAAGTAAGATGAAACAATCTTTTGACGATACAATCGACGGTTGGGCACTAATCGCCTTAAAAGTTACGGAATCCAGGGGGCTACTATGTAAACCGATAATGTATTCGAATGAAAATTCCCTGTAGTCTAAGAGCTCGATGCAAATTTTTGGAGTGGAGTAATAACCAAAATTCATGCACACTACGCACCATTGTGTAAAATTCAACCCTCTGGCAGATTTTCAAAAATTGTAATTTTTCAGATCTTGAGATCGAAGTGATAACCACATGAGCGATACCTCAACAAATAAGAAAAATTCTCCTGATTACAAAAAAAAGCGTGTCCAAGACTTTGGTTTCAGTCTTGTGCTTGCCAGACGCATTTAAAGATTTAAATAAAATATCCTGAACACTGTATTATTACAAAAATCAAAGCCTAGACGAAATCATACAAGTTTTATATGTCATTCTACTTTAGTTAAATTGTTATTAATCGTTAAATGATTTTTATATGCCATTTTTTATTAGAATACAAATCGTCTATCATCGTCTGTTTGTTTACTCCTGCTATCATCTATCGGCAAACCTACGCATACAAATATTGCAATTCAACCATTTCGAAAAATAACAAGAGGGAAAACCTTACACACGCAACCGACATATGTACATATGTACATATGTATGTGCATTATGTACATATGTATGTATCTCCACATACTGATTTTCCAAAATTGGTGTTTGCAATGTCATTACCTTAACTTTATATTCACGAATCACCGATAGACCTAGAAGTTTTTAAAAAGACATCCGATGCCAGTAGGGCGAAAATTTAAATATGAGACGCAAAATATAAATAAATAAATAAATAATAAATTCAGCGTCTAGCGCATTTTTCAATTATTGCCCTTGTGAGCGAATGGAGGTGACCTACAATTTTCTGCCGATTCCCAACGGCTAATCGAGAAAGCGCTTTTCATGGCAATGAATTTACTATAGGAGGACTTCCCAATTCCTCGCGAAAGGCGATACCCGTGAAAAACATTTTGCATCTGTTGGGATTCGAATCATGAACCTCCCGGTTAACAGGCAGTTGTGTCAACCACAACGGCACGCTCAATATTTATTGTTTCAAAAGCTATCTCTTCCGCCTTTCGTAAATTAAATATAAGACTATTGGAAAATCCAATTTCAAATTAATCCTTCACACGAACAACAAAACAAATAGAAAACAGGTTAAGACCAGGGTCAAGCAATTATTCCTTTGATTTGGCCTAAGGCGCCCTACAGACGATCAATGTTAATTGAAAATATTACTTGAAGGAGCTTCTGTTCAAGTAAAATTGATCGTTTGTAGGCTGTTCAATGTAACTGTTAAGTAAAATTGAAACATTGACGAAAATCGAAACTGATTTGGTTTTCATCAAGTTTCACTGTCACTTGTGTCGTTGTGTAGTGCCATTAGGAAACTACAGAGGGAAAAAATTTGTCAATTTTCATTGAACGTGTGGTGGCGATTGTTCATCAATTTTACTTGACAAGAGAAAATCTCAATAATACTTCTCAAGTAACATTGATCGTCTGTAGGGCGCTATAGACTCAATTGAAAGTCATGTTTGATAATTCTGATTAAAAACTAAAATAACGAAAAATTTTCATTTCATCGAACTCACTCATTGGAAAGCTTTAGGGAAAACCAAATTAAAATGTAAAATAAAACAAAAAGCTTTATTAAAAATATGTATGTAAATATATATTTTTCTTTAGGTAAAATTAGTAAAAATTAATCAATAATTAAATTTCTATATTAACAAACCGAACAACAAAAATTTTACAAAGAGCTTTTCTTTAGATTGCCTAGTCACAAATACTGTATTGCTTTTAAACTAATACGTACACACAGGTTTACTTCAATTTCTAGTTAAGTTTATTATGAGGTAAGTTTCAAATTTGAGTACAAATGTAAAAACAAAAGAAATTGTTACGAAATTTAATTAAAACTTTTATTGAATCCATTTTGGCAGTTTTTCTTAAGGCTATTATTAATATTATTAAATCAAAACAGAATTAAATATGACTTTTTTTGAAAATCTATGGGTGTTGATTTTGAAACTAAAAATTTTAAATATACATAGAAAAATGGCAGTAACTTGGAAGCAGGTAAACATTGCCTCGCAATTAAAACAAATTACGTAAAATTATGTACGTATATTTCACATGTAACCTAATTTTTCAATTCAATAATCAACGCAGTATTTATGACTAGACGTTTGAAACAAAACTAAAACATAAGGGTTTCACATTAAAAACAAAAATACAATAAAGCACAGAAGAAACAAAAAAAAAAACAATACTAAGTGAGATTAATTTTAAAACTAAAAACAACTAAGGTACTTAAATTTAATCGAAATTAAAAAAAAAAAAACTTACAAACTTTTGAAAACTATATTTATATTGGCTTTGAAAACTTAATTGATTCAAAATATATTTGCGTCGATTTTGTTTTTTCGTCTCCTTAAAAAACATCTTTACATAACTATTTTTCTTCTTTTTTTTCAGTTGGTTTTGAACATAAAAGCAAAGTTCAATCAGTCGTATATTATTAATTACAACTTACGCGAATCGATTGTCAACTATTTAATTGTCAACAATTTCTATTATTATTATTGTTTTTTTTTTTTTTTTTTTTAATATGTATTCTAAATTATTATTTATAGCTACCTAAATGTACGCGCGTTTATTACACAATTGGTTCGGAAGATTTAATCTTTCCTCTGTACACCAAGAAAAAAGGGTGTGCGATAAATCTAAGGGTATGGATTTACTTACATGAAACTATGCGTTTTTCTCTTTTTGATTTGTTGTATTTTATTTGTGTTTGTTTTCCTTTTTATTTCTTACTAAACACTCATTTCTAAAATCGAACTGGGTGTCGTGTGATTAGTGTTTTTTATAAACAATTCGTCGTATCCTTTATCGTGTTGTCACTGTTAGTCTCTATTAGAAGTGGCATTTGTGGGTATTTGTTGAACTGGGTAAAACGTTCCATAACACATGATGATGAAAGCCGAGCTTCTGCATCATGATCCCAGCATTCTTCCATTGTATCGCATATGACACTTAGTCCCTGAAAAAAATAAGTATAAGTTATAGTTATTATTATATAAGTTGCTTGCATGAAGAAATTGGCAGTACATTTGAAAGGATATTTATTTTTTGTTAAATGGTTTTATTTATATTTTTTTTAATACAAACTATTTCCATAACTCCCTTAAAACCTAAGAGACCCAAAATCTAAGGTTTTGATTGACGCGGTGAGTGATTTAGGAGACGAATTTTGAGACAGGTTGAATTCGAAACGACATTCGCATTCACACTCCTCAAAATATGCCTATATCCCAAATAGGTTAATTTGATATATAAGAGGTGCAGTTAAATAGAAACAACAAGGACTTCGTACACTGCAAGGGTTAGTTTTGAGAAAGATGGAGTTGTCTTCCCTTCCTCCAAAGAAACTTTGGAGCAACCTAAGGACGATCGGAATGTCTGCTGAAAAGAATAACTCCATGTGTGCTCTGGATCCAGATGACTTGAACAATTTTTTCTTGGGTGATGACCCTACTGCTGGCAGCTCAAACTCTAATCGAACAGTAGATTGTGTAGCCTCTGCACCAATATTCGAAAGCTTTGAAGTAGCCACGGAAGTCGAAATTGCTCAATGCGTTGCGGCCATAAGATCCGATTCGATAGGTGAGGATGGCTTTCCAATTCGATTTGTTAAGCTTATCTTACCTGAAATTGTCTCGCATCTCACTCATATAATTAACTGGTGCATAATTACGTCAACTTTTCCTCAGCACTGGAAATTTGCAAGAGTTTTGCCAATAGCAAAGAAAACAAATGCATCTGCACCTGCTGATTTCAGACCGGTGAACATTCTGCCATGTCTATCAAAGTTTTTTGAAAAGGTTATAGCGAAGCAGATAACGAAACACTTGTCCCTGAACAAATTGCTGTATGCTCAATATCTGGTTTAAGAGCTAACCACAGTTGCTCTACAGCTATGGTTAACCTCTTTGAAGAATTGAGACAAGATTATGACCGGGGTCATGTTTCGTTGCTGTGTTTGCTGGACTTTTATAAGGCTTTTGATAAAGTCAATCACAAAGTTCTCTGTTGGAAGCTGAAGAATGACTTTGGTTTCAGTGAGAGAACTCTGAAATTGATCAGTAGCTTCCTCTCTGGCAGATCGCAAAGGGTTAATTCTGGTGAACGTTTTTCACAGTTGAAAGAAATAAAGCAACTATTCTGCATGTTTATTAATGACCTCCCAACAGTGTGCAAATACACTTCAGTACATCTTTATGCAGACGATGTCCAACTACATCTAGCAAAAGCTTCAGGTAACCTCAATGAACTTGTTTTTCTCATGAATGAAGACTTAAAACATATTACAACCTGTCCTGAAGCTAATGGGCTTCTTCTCACTCCACCAAAATCTCAGATAATACCCATCTCAAAAAACAATTTTGACCTTTGTCTCCTTCCTGACTTCCTGACCTTAATAATAATAAAATTAAAGCAGTGGAATCAGTCACTAGTCAAGGTTATGTAATCAACCGTAATTTGTCTGGTTACAATCACACAAACGTTGTCGTGGGTCGTACTTACGGATGTCTTCGTAAACTGTGGGTTAGTGCTTATTTTACACCTCAAGAAAAAAGACGAAAGCTGGTACTGTCTCTAGACTATTTGTCCCAGCGAAAACTGCAAGTTGCGTTCAATGATGCTGTGCGTTATATTTATGGTATACGTAGATATGTCCATATTTCTGTGTTTGCTACGGGTTTGCTTGGATGTACTCTGGAACAATATATCAACGCTAGGAATTGTATGTTTTTGCACAAAATAATTATAACTCGAAACCCGCCTTACTAACAGACTTAATTTTACTCGCTTCTCAAGAACCATCAACCTCATTCCCTACCGTTACAATTACCTTAACTCATCACGCTTATTTTTTATCCATACTGTAAGACTTTGGAACACTTTGCCCTCTCAATTGAAGAATATTTCAAATCCCAACAATTTTAAAAGTGCAATTTTTCAACATTTCTCCTCCTTATCCATCTAAATTATCTCCCTCATTACCCACTACCTTTCTTTCCTCTATAGGATATCTCACTCCTTAGATTTAGATAAATATTGTTATTAGATTTAAGTATTTGAAATTATTATAACTGATATGTAAAACACCATGTACTATGAAAGATCATGTCTTAATGTACAAACCATCTGTTAAATAAATTGAAATTGAAATTGAAATTGAGGGTTGTGCAGTCAACAGTACCTAAAAAGATTCAAATAATGAAGACAACACCACGGGGTTGTGTATTTGAACAACCCCGTGGTGTTGTCATTTGATATTTGTTGTAAGATGTGGTATATCAGCAGACACAGTCTTTGAAATGTAATTTTAATCGTTTCGTTTATTCGTTATCGGTAATGAGTAGCGAAGATTACTCGAAAAGTCACCTCGAAGGGCAAATCAAACGAAAACGGCGTTGTATGCCCTTAATTCTGGCAATACGAACTTCTTGGTAGGCAGACCATACTTGCCAAGTTTATTCAAGGAGCGAAAGAACAAAGGTTTCAGAGCTCCTTGGAGCACACGCATAGAAAAATGGTCGAGATCCTGTAGGAAATGAGTGGAGTCATCAGTTGAAGAAATGATTTTGCAATAATTAGAATAAAAATAAAACACGTCACAAAGTGAGATACAGGAATGTTCAATGACCAACTGAATCAGCCTTGTTATGAGTTCAACGTGAACAGCATTCTCCTCGAAAAAGATTCCATTTCACTTTTCCCTTATTATGAGTTTGGGGGGAAAAATTTTCCATGTCCGAAAAACTTCGCTTACTATGAGCTATTTTTACCCGTGAAATGTGAAAATGTTGAGACCAATTTATTTCACTTATTTTACTTTTTTTTTATTTTTGTGAGGCGAACAAGTGCGGAAAAAATTTAAGTCTGGAATTTTTTTCAGGGGAAATTCATAATAGCTTTTAAAATTCCGGGCGAACAAAAATGTTCCTGTCGAAAAGCTGTTCACGTGAAACTCATAATAAGGTTGAATTTGAAAGAATGAAAAGGAAATGACCTAAGTGGTTGCCTTGGGGGCACCGGAAGCAGCTAAAAGACGGCTTGACTAAACAGATCGATCTGAATTGATTCAAAAGAGCTACTGCACAGGTTGCTGACCTGATAATGTCTCTTGAATAGGAATTTTATAGGGAGGTGGTGAAGGTTAACAAACAAACGCTAATAGCAAAAACAAGTGGTATAACAAAGGCAATTCATTTTGAAAACGCCAAACTGTCTGTACAACACCACGGTTCCGTAACTTTTTAGAGGATTATGTTCAGTCGTCTATCGTCGATTGTATCGCCAAAAAATTGTTTCATATAACTTCGCTTTCAGCGATTGAAGAATAGCTGTTTTACTATCGTCTTATAAATTTTGGTTACTTTTCAAGCTTTTTCATACCTAGAATTTAAAAGAAAATCGTGTTAAAGTACAAAAGTCAAACCATTGCAGGGGAAACTGGAAGATATTTCTTTTTAGAGTGCAAATCAAGATATTGTTCAACCCAATGACACAAACCATCAATTCGCATTACTATAGCCAAAAGGTGCACTAAGGACCGCAACACATTATTCCGATTACCATAACTATCGAAAATCTATAGCCGTGTCCATGTTCTGTAACTATTGTCTTAATAAAATCCGGCGATAAGCTATGAAAACTGAATCGAAATTCTACAAATTTAATAAGAATCCGTTCCGGTTTTTACCTTTTCTGGATCCTTGTTATCGATGCAATTAGTTACAGAACCAATACGTCAATAAATTTCTACCTTCTTTTTTTAAGCTGCTTTTAAGGTTAAGTTTAGATATGTGGTGTTATCAATCGAAATTTATTAACTGAATCTGCAAAGTCTTGCAACATTTAAGAAGAACGACAAAACCAACTTGAATTATGGGTTGCCCTTATTCCCCAAAATAGAAACTCAAACACGGAGATACTCAGGATATTCGTTCGCCGAAGTTTATTTACTATGCTCAAGGACAGGTTTTTGTAGATGACGACAGAATTCTGAATACGTGGCTACAGTAATGTAATGGTTTTTTGAACATACTTTTCCCTCGATGGCATTTTCCAAAAGGTGCACTTAACTTTGCGCAAGTAACCGACATCAAAGTCACTGCAAAAAGGCAAAGCAAATATACCAGATGAGATACCATATATGAGTTTTGAAAAAAAGATGGCAGACATCCGCTTTACATGGCTAACGAGTTACAACACTCATCTGTGGTCGAAAATCACGAGGTCTGATAAGGGTGGCCCTTAGACATCGAGAAGTTCCGGATGCCTATGTGCGGATGATCGAATATATTCAGCTAGATTCACACAGGCTTCTACGAACACCAACGAAGCGTCGAAAGTCATCTAATTTCTATTATCCTTGACTGCCTGCTCGAAATTGAAGTTTCGGACAGAAAGAGGCATTAGCTATTATTGACTGACAATGAAGCCATGCTACATCCTTACAGTGAGCATTTAACGTATGGATAGACGTTTAAATAAGTTTAAAAAGGAACAAATTCTTTAAACAGATAATTTAATTTAGTTGAAATAATCACATATATTTAAAAGGCTGCTTAATGTGGATGAAATGCAAATTGGAAGTGACCGTTTTCAGAACTTGGTGCTGAAAGTGCGTTCTAAACAAGTTTTTAATCTATTTATTTTTATACAGATAGATCAAAAACTATAAACTAAACATTTTATTTCGTTGACCAGAGTGTTGTAGTGTATTCTAACCAAAAAAGTTGTATGAGTAAGTATTCATTTATTGATTTGATGTTTTGATACATTTGTTAACAATTTGAATGAATTTTAAGCTATGGTCTTGCCTTCAGCTCGGGTAGCAATTTTGAATAAATGTATATAAAAGATTTTTTTCATTACAAAATAATAAAAAAGTATAACTATTCAAATTCTGATATTAGCAACATCCTATACTTGGATATTTCTTTCAAGAATGATGCGAGAGTTTCCAGTTCGTTTCGTTCAAAAGTTTTGTTGTTTCATGCATTGTTAGCGATCTTTTCCCATAATATGATAAACCTTGGGATGCAAAAACTGGACATATACTAATGAAATGAAAGCAGTCTTCTTTGGATTTGAGATTGCATAAAGAGCAGAATTGGTTAAAACTTCCATTGTAAGGTGTTCCGTTGAGTTCTAAGAGTTCACATCTTGCTTTAAATATTAGGGAGATCTCGTTGTAGCTCAATGAGTCATTAAAATAAATTGCTTGATTTAAGCTCAAATTGAGTTGGGAGTACAGGAATCTACTAAAGGACTGGCGAGCGTTAGCTTTAAGTCCATCACGCACAGAGTTTTCATATTTTCCAATAATGCGATAGAGCTGCTCTTTCAAAACAACCAAGTTTCTTCCATCCATCGATATATCTTCATCGAAATTGATTGCCATATCTTTCCATTTCTTCATCCACCAATCTTCATTTCTTATTTCGTATAGAAGCATTTTTTTGGACAGCCGTTCAGCCTGGTTGATTAAAAACTTTTACGGTATAATCCGCTTGGAACTTCAGTGTACTAATAAAAAGTTTAGGAAGTCCTGTTTCTATGTATAACGCATAGCTCGGCGTTTGAAGAGGCAGGTTAAAAAGCTTTTTTAAGAAGTTTCTGTGGAATTTTTCGATCGCTTCGTACTCATCCATATCCCACACTTGAGCAGTATAACAAAGTGTAGACTTCACAACAGCGTCGAATATTTTGTATTTTGCAGAGAGTTTGTTTGTGAAGACATTTCTCCACGAGAGATTCAACATACTTTGGCATGAATTGGTTTTCTCAATTAAATGTTCGTTAAAGTCCAGCTTCGTATTAAGTTTTACTCCTAAATACCTATATTCGCAAACTATTTCTAGAAGGTTACCATTGTAGTAACAATTATAACGGTTCTGGCTCCTAGAAGATCTTGAAAATACCATAATCTTAGACTTGCTAGTATTAATCACAAGATCCCATTTGCAGCAATACTCTGATAGACGCTTTATCATCAGCTGAAGTACATCGGCTGATTCTGACAATAAAACCAAATCATCAAAAGATGTATGACATCTAAGAAAAATATCACGGAAACATCTCTACACAACAATTTTCATTTTAGACATAGATTCCTTTCTAGGAATCGTAAAAATTACGCTGCATTTTTATGGATTAAACAAGTGTAAACAAAGAATACTTGTCTGAAATTGCACTATGGCACTATTCGAATGAATACTGAGCAGTCACAAAGTGCTAAAGAATCATTGATTTGTTTTCGCTTTTTCTTTTTTACAAAACTGATTGGTTTGGGGTTTGATGGTGGATTAGCATTTTTAAAATTTAAATTCAATTACTCACTGAGTGCAACCTCCAGGAATCCAATATGCGGGGACGAAGTTTCTTCCCAACAACTTTGTCTTGAACTTCCTCTAATGACGGCCGCTGGCCCAGCTTGAAATATAAAAAAGAGAGAAAAACGAACACATTAGTCCCAAATTTCCATCGAATCATATTCAATAATTTTCTAACCTCAGCTTCAAACGGTAGAGCATATTCGGCGACAGGTCCATTCACATCACACCGAGAAACCATTTCCCATAGGACCAAGCCACATGCATAAACATCGATACGCAAAAACGCGTCTCGATTGAAATTTATGGCACCTTCAAGAACTTCTGGTGCCATATAACGCCTGGTACCAACCTGGCCGTGTGTGTCTCCACAAGATTTTCCTTAAAATAGTTTATTTTAGTTAGAAAAAAAAATTTTTTAAACTAAAACGTTATCTCACCTGGTTGGAAAATCATTGCTAAACCAAAGTCTGCTACACAGGCAGTCAAATCACTCTTTAGCAATACATTCTTAGACTTGAAGTCTCGGTGGGCAATGGCTGGCTTCAAACCCTCCGTTTTTGTTGGCAGGATTTCTTCATGCAGGTGCATTAAGCCCCTTGCCATGGATTCGGCGATTTTGCACAGCTCTGGCCAGGTAAGCGTGTGAGCTTTCAGGTAATCACAAAGTGAACCATTTGTATGATAAACTGTTATAAGCCACAGTTCGGGCTTCATTTTGTCCAAGTGCTTTTCTCCACCCAAGAACTCCAAAACATTCGGATGTTTCATACGTGGAAGCTAAATTTAATAAATTCAATTCAATTTCTTTGTCTTAAAAACATTCGACAGTAACTCTTACTTTGTATATTTCGATTTCGGTATTCCAAGAGTCTTTCTCTTGCATTGAGAATATTTTCACAGCAACATCTTCGTTGCGAAGTTTTCCCTGCCAGACGTCACCAAAACGTCCTCTTGCTTTAAGCTCAAGCAATTCTATAGGCCGGAGTGCTAAACACGGCGACGAGCTTGTCACTTCAGCTTCAATCTAATATAAACAATTTAGTCGTTTTAGTTTAGTTTAGTTTAATTTCTACTTACACTTGGTATTTCATTGAACATTCCCTGTTTTCGTTTCTTATAGACAAACAGACCGGCAAGGAAGATTATAATAAGAACTGATAGAATCAACACCGCCAACGAAATGTATAACACATTTTCGTCAGATGTTTTCTCTTTTGGCACTAAAAACAAGCAGATGAGGTTAGTGAAAATGCAAAGTTTAATGACTTAATACCTTGAGTTGTAGCTTCTGTTGACGTAGGAATCCATTTGTGATCCCTGTTGCAGAGTGAACCTTTACAGCAGCAAAAGTTCATATTGTTTCGCGGTTCTGCTGTGGATATACATTCTGTTTGGTTGCACTCATGACTGTCTGTAAAACATCCCTTCATTGTGATTTTTACTTCAGCTGAAAAATAATTTCAAAAAATATTGTTAGAAGTAAGAATTTTGGCGTTTGAAGAAGAATTTTAAACTCGGTGTTTGTGCTGGGTCTATACCTCACCATACCAACTCTTTTAATCTGTGGAGTGGCACAAATGTTAAAATGAATTATAAAAACTTCAAATGCAATAAAATAAAAGACACAACAAAGTTAATCATACAACAAAGGCAGTTAAAACACTTGACAAAAAAAATTTGTTTTGACTAGTAGCGCCAAGTTGTCGCGAATCGGCCGTTTCATTACAGGCCGATTCTAAAAGAAATGATTTCTGTCAGAATGCTTATGCTTATATGGAAAGTCTTATGCAGACGCGTGGCTTCTTGTTTTGTTGGTATCTTAGGCATCGCTCTCTTCGAATTTGTTTTGACATCGAATTTAACGTTAGGTATTAAATTTGACGGGGATGCATTTGATTTTTTGTTTTTTGGTAAAAAGATGGATTAATTTTTACAGGGACAACACACGAAAACATCTGTTGTAGCCGCAGAAACAAAATTTCAAGACATAAAATTGTCTATAGGTTCGGAGTTGTGCGTGGGGTTAACAACCCAACCACGTTAAAAATGTCTGTTTCTAACGAACAAGAGCCTTGAATAACAAGAAAAAATAATGCTTTAACCGTTGACGACCACAGCAAACAAATAAAAGACAAATACCTTCCGATCTGCACGGGAAAAGCAAGATCTCTTAACGGATTACGTGCAGCTGGAGAATCAGCAGACGCCTTGGACTGCTGCAAAGAAGACATAACCGCCATTCAAGAAATGCGATGGAGTGGGCCGGGCAAAAAGAAGATGAAAAACTGTGGCATCTACTATACGACTGGAGGAGGAGACAATCCCACACCTCCTCTGCTCATGTCCTGCACTCTCTTTTAAAAGAAAGCGGCATCTGGGGAAATATTTTCTCGATGATCCAAGCGATCTGACGAACACAGATCCCCTGCATCTCCTTCGCTTTATTAAAAGCTCCAAATGGTTTTGTTAAGTGAGGTACTCCCTCGCATAATTTCTATGGTATCACAATGCACCTATTATTGGTCTAAGTGTGTCAGGTGTATTCCTGACAGCTATTGTAACCTAACCTAACCTAACTATACGACTGCCACAGACAACAGAAACAACGCGTTGTCGTTAGAGGAAGACTCAGCGATAAGGTTATTAGCCAAATACAGTTAATCAGCGTATAATGACCATCCCATCAGGTTACATTTGCCAACATTAGTCTAATATTCACCCATGCCCCGACAGAAGAGAAAGACGAAAACACCAAAGATTGTTTCTACGAGCCCCTTGAAAAAAACATATGGAGGAGCAATACCCTAGACATCACGTTGAAATCGTTCTTGGCGATTTTAACGCAAAACGAGGGAAGGAGGATATCTTTGGAAATGCAATCGGTAAGCAAAGCCTTCATGACAAAACATCCGAAAACGGACTAAGGCTAATCAATTTTGGGGCAGGGCTAAATCTTGTTGTATATGGCGATCCCCAGGTCAAACAACCGTCAACCAAATTGACCATTTTGCGATCGACGCAAGGCACTCTTCCAGTGTGATAGATGTCCGAACCTTCCGAGCGGCCAACTTTGACTCGGACCACTACCTTGTTGTAGCCAAGGTACGAATGAGGATATCTTGATCAAAACTCGCGCGAACTAACGCTGTAAAGCGATATGAAGTCGGAAAGCTACAATCGCAACAGATTGCCAATGCCTTTTCCAATCGAGTGTCCCTTCAATTATCGTTGAATCTTTATGCCGCCAGCATCAAGCATTAAAGGCCATTGGCAACAAGGCCAACAGGCCATCAGAACTGCAGCCTCCAAAGTTCTGGGTTCAACTCTGTCCCCAAATTGAAACCCATGGTTCAATGAAGAATTCAGGCAGGCAAATGCAGCCAGAAAAAATTACAGCAAACATTGATGAAGAGAAAGCTTTCAGTCTGAATAACGAAAATTATAATGAGAAAAAAGGGAAGAACACCGAATTCTCAAAAAGAAAAAGAAGCAGCATGAGAAACGCTCGTTTGAGGAAATTGAGAGATGCTATGATAGGATTGAGACAAAAAGGTAAAAATATCATGTCAGGGTGGCAAACCTCGAAGTCAACCATATAAAGACCAGCAGAGAAACATAGTAATAGAGTCAAAGTCGCTACGGAAGATCTGGAATTACCACTTCTGCAGGCCGCTTAGTAGCGATGAAGAAACAAATGCCGCTGTCAGGCAGAATGATTCAATTGAATTGGAATAAATAGAAGAAAGTAATCCTAAATCAAATAAAACTTTATGTGAAGATATTTTCAAATCAGCTGGATATCAATTGAAAAGGAGCATACACCAGCTGTCCTCTATGACATGAGCGGAAGAAAGTATGTCTGATGAATGGAATCTCAGTATCGTTTCGTAAGTCCAATCCTTAAAAGGAAAGGTCCTCAACTGCGCTAATTATAGACGAATAAGTCACATATAAAATTTTGTCTGCTGCAATATGTTAACCTCTGAATCCACATTTTGACATTTTGATAAATTCATATCAATGCGGTTTTAGACCAGAAAAGACCACTATTGTACAAACCTCAAACGTTAACACCAGAAGAACAATGTTTCAAAAGTCTGTACTCGCTTACCCTGACGATATTGACGTAATAGGAAGTAGGCGTGATGTCGTAGCCGCTTTTACAAGCATTGAAACAGAAGCGTTTTATGGGTTTAATGGTTAATGAGGCAAACTGGGCTTCACTAGAAATGATAATCTCTGTCTTGCACTAAGCAACGTCTCTGACAATTTTAATAATCAAAATGACTGTTTATATAATTTTGACTCTCGAAAATCGAATTTCGATTTGCTATCGAATGAATTAAGCAGGGCTGGCATTGAAAATATATCAAATCTTGCCAATATTGCCGAAGCAGACTCTAACTTTTAATCAACTTTGAAAAAACAACAATTCCCCAAAAGTTGCTTTGAAATGCTGGTTTCTATCAGACGTGGTATAACTAAAAACTCTAATCTAAATTACTCTTTCTCCAAATGATCATTTTTTGATAAAAATTCCTTTTTCCTTTGTGAAAAGAAAAACTTCTAGAAAATTTAAGTTGTTTATTGTTATAGTAACTGAACAGAAGTGAAGAAAAATTATTAATTTTTCTCTATACACAAATTCAAAGTCAACTATGTTTTTCTGACTTGAAACTAAACAAGTAGATAATAGTAGGAATAATATAAATTCAACACTCCCAATTTTAGATACAAGTCAAAAAAATTAGAATTTCATAATCGTAGAATTGAAAAATGTCATTTCTTCGAGATAACATTCATCAGGTTGCAAAAACGTTGATGTTTAATCTTGGGTAGAGCTTTTGTCATTATGTCTGCCAACTGGTCGTTTGATTGCACGTACCTTAGTTCAAAAGCACCATCTTCAAATTGTTCACGAATAAAGTGATATCTCACGTGGATATGTTTCGTTCTCTTATGAAACTCCGGGTTCTTGACAAGTCGTATCGCACTCTGGTTGTCCATGAAGAAAGCAGGCGTATCCACTTTTGATTGAAGTAACTGACTTATCAATCTCTTAAGCCAAACCAGTTCCTTCACAGCATGTGCCGCCGCAACATATTCGGATTCAGTTGTTGATAATGCAACTGATTTTTGGCGTTCCGAGCTCCAACTGATGACTCGACCTCCAAGCGTGAAAATATAACCGGACGTTGACCTTCTTGTTTCAATATCTCCAGCGTAGTCTGCGTCACTGAATCCACAGAAATTGAAATCATTTCCCCCGTTCAAGCGAATGCCTGTATCCATCGTACCTTTTATATATTTTATTATACGTTTTACCGCATTCACATGAGCTGCTGCTAGTTTATATAAATGTCGGCTCACATTTCCCACTGCAAAACTTATATCCGGCCTTGTTGCTACTGCCAGATACATTAGACTTCCTATTGCTTCCCGATAAGGAAATTTGACTTCTTCGTTGGCCGTAAAGTCCCCTAGGTTTTGAGCAGTATCCGATGGTGTTGTGACAGCATTTGAATTTGACATATTGAACCGATAAATGATGTTTCTGGCATAACCTTCTTGATGCACATGAATCGTTGAATCTGTTGATTGAATTATTTCGAGGCCCAAGAAACATTTCAACTCGAAAAATTTGATTTCGAACTCCCTTTGCAAGTGTCGAATCACTGGATCTATAGCTTCTTCTTTTTCTGCTGCTATTAAACCGTCGTCAACATAAATAGCCAGAATCAGCATGCTATCCTTTCCGTCAGAAACAAACACACATGGATCTGACTCACAAGCCTTCAAACCAAACTTGTTTACAAACATCGTGAACTGTTTGTTCCAACAGCGTGATGCCTGTTTTAAGCCATATAAACTCTTGGCTAACTTGCAAACTCGTTTAGTGCCATCTTCATATCCAATGGGTTGACGCATGTAAACATCTTCTTCCAAAATTCCGTTGAGAAAAGCCGTTTTAACATCAAATTGTTTCAGCTTCATCCGTTTTGATGCAGCCAACGCCAATATTGTTCGAATCGATGTAAACTTGACAACTGGACTGAAGGTTTCTTGGTAATCAATTCCATATTCTTGTGTAAACCCTCGTACTACTAACCGAGCTTTATAACGATCGATGCTCCCATCCGGGTTTCGTTTGATTTTGAAAATCCATCGATTTATCAATTACCTTTTTATCAGTTGATGGTTCTACTAAAGTCCATGTCTTGTTTCTTATGAGGGAATCGTTCTCTTCATCCATGGCTTGTATCCAGTGCTTGCAGTTATCTGATTCAATTGCTTCATCGTAAGTCCTTGGTTCGTCTTCATAAGCTAACATTGCCATATGGTCATCTGATGCGAGGTATGATATTCGCCTTGGAGCTGCAATTTCACTCCGATCTCGTAACCGTTGTCTGACAATATTCCTGTTATCAAGATCACAAATTGCTCCTTGCTGAACTTCTTGTCCTGGTACCATTACCTCTTCAGATGTGCTATCACCAACTGAGTTTATTTCCATTTCACTTTCTTCCAAATCGATTTTGTTTTTATCTTCGGATTTCCCTTTGGATTGGTTGTCATATCCGACGAAGACGCACTTCGCAGCCTTTGCATCAAGTTTTTGCCGTTTCTCCTTTGGAATATGAATGAATACTTCAGTGCCAAAAACTTGTAAATGGTTGATTTCTGCTTCTTTGCTGTACCAAAGTTCATAAGGTGTTTTATCTGTTACAGTACTTGTTCCAGTTCTATTTAGGACATGAACTGATGAGTTTACTGCTTCGGCCCAAAACTGTTTGTCCATTTGTTTGGAATGAAGCATGGTTCTCGCTGCTTCAACGATAGTCCTCATTTCCCTTTCAGCACACCCATTTTGCTCTGGCGTGTATGGAACTGTTCGCTGGTGTTGAATGCCCATTTCGTCGAAGAAATTTTTCAACTCCCCGTTGACAAATTCAGTACCGTTGTCTGATCAAAAATATCGAACGCTGTGTCCATTTTCCTTTTGTATTTTAAGTATACATTTTTTTACATTGCTTGCAACTTCCGACTTGTGCTTCAAGAAATATACAAAACGGAAATGTGAGTAGTCGTCCTTCAGTAACAAAAAATACTTAGCGCCCCCCATTGAGTTTTCTTGGAACGTTTCACATACATCAGAATGAAGTAATTCCCCACAATTGTTTGATTTCTTTTCGCAGCTCTTAAAACTACCCCGATGATGCTTTCCGTATATACAAGCCTCGCAAATGAAATCTTCATTGTCAAAACTGATACTTCGATCTTTTAGGAACTTCCTCACGTAAGCGATATTCTGGTGTCCCAACCGTTCGTGCCACGACCGAAGCGACAATCTTTTCACGGCTAAATTTGCCGAAGCAGTGCCGTCCTGGGATTGACTCACCGTAAACATCATCTGGTACAACTTTTCTCGACGAACTCCCACTGCAACAACATTTCCGTTATTCAGTAACTCGCATCTCTTGTTGTTTGACTTTAACTGATACCCTAGATCCATGGCCTTTCCTGAGGAAAACAAATTCAATTGAATGGCTGGCACATACAAAACATTCACCATAATTTTCTGGATCCAGTCATCGCCATTGAATGCAAGAATGTTGATGTCGCCTTTTCCTTGAGCTATTATTTTTTCACCATTTCCAATCGTAACATAGCTTGTTGTCTCTGTGAAATTTTCAAACCAATCACGTCGATGGCTCATGTGGTCACTCGCTCCGGAATCTAGAATCCAAGTATCTTTGTCACCGGTGGATGCAGGCCCGTGACAAACAAAAGCGTCAACCGAAGTGTCGTCCTGTTTCTTAGGTACATCTCTCATTTATGGACAGTCCCGCTTCCAATGACCGCCTTGGCCACACCTAAAACATTTACCTTTTGGTTTCCCGTTTTAATTTGAGCCCTTAAAGTTGCTGCTAGATGGTATGTTCTTCTTGGAATTGCTGACTTTCTTTGTAAAAATTCGCCTCGCCATAAGTGCCTCTACCTCTTCCACCTGACCCTGCGATTTCAAACGAAGTTCCTCAGTCATCAAACGTGTACGTAAATTTCCTATGGTTTGACTTTCAGAACCTGTAGACTCCCATGCGCTATGAAAATGGTTGTACTCGGCGGGCAAAGACATCAAAATCTTAGTCATAACCATAGACTCAGATATGTTTTCCTTTTGATCTCTCAGTTGCTGCACAATTTCCAACAGCTTTGACAAGAAAACTGAAATATCGTCTCCTAGCTCCTTCGACAAACTATAATACTTCTGTTGCAAAAATAAAATATTTGATTTCGATGACTGCTCATATGTGCTTTTAAGGGTTGCCCACATCTCGTGCGCTGTTTCGCAGTTCATGATCTGAAGAAGTGGCTGTTTCATGCATGCTGTTGAAATTGTCCTTCTTGCTTTTGCATCCAATTTCTTCCATGCCACAATCGCAGTTGAAAAATTTTCTTCAGTAATGTTTGGCTTCTGAGCGGTTTCGTCTACAACATCAAACAATTCGTTGGCTTCCAAAATTTGTCGAATTTGGAACTTCCACGTCAACCAATTGCTTCCACCCTCCAGTTTTTCGATATTTACCCTGTCGTTTTCCATGTTTGGATCCAAATGTACTATTTCGATTATGAAATGTCTCGTACAAAACCAGAATCCCCTTATGCAGTATTACCGTGGACTGGGCCTATAACCTTTTGATAAAAATTCCTTTTTCCTTTGTGAAAAGAAAAACTTCTAGAAAATTTAATAGTTGTTTATTGTTATAGTAACTGAACAGAAGTGAAGAAAAATAATTAATTTTTCTCTATACACAAATTCAAAGTCAACTATGTTTTTCTGACTTGAAACTAAACAAGTAGATAATAGTAGGAATAATATATGTAAATTCAACATCATTAAAGACTTCAAAATACTTTCTCATAAACTGTACTCTAGCTATGTCGAAATCGAGTGTTCTCTTAAAAATGACCTAAAAAGTTTTTGGTCCTTGTTTATAACAGCACTTTAAAAAAATACTAACGAGATTTGCAATGCCTTTGCTAAACTTGGCTCTTTTTGTAGTACAAATTACTTTGAGTATTTAACTCACTGATCGCAAGTTTTTTTTTAATTGTATCCCTATTCACAGAGACAAAATCTCTCACAACCTTTCTTTCTTTTTTTTATATAATTAGCGCACACATCAAAGGATTAAGAATAATCTTATAATGTTATAGAACACAGTGCGAGCATTTAGGAAAACAGAGGATTTAATAGGAGACACCGATGCATATTGCTTTTGAACCTTTGTGAATCGTAATGCAGAGGAAATACAGAGCCAGGTAAAGCATTTCACATACGGGTGGTGCGACTAAAATAACAATCGACCGAAGTTGGGCTCAAGGTAAAACTAATGGGCACTCCTAGCGAAGCGGGTGCTGCGTCTTAATTGTTTCAGGGAAGGAATGCAACTGACTATTTCACTGGAGCACTGTTTGTGAAAAAAGCGATAAAAGAGAGTAAGACAGGTAGTGTTTCGACAATGTTCAAGGGAATCAATCGATTCTACTATTGAACTATCACCTATCAATTTTAACGCTCTATTTTGTACCGTATCAAGTAGGCGGAAAGATGTTAGAGGAGCACCTGAACAGATATGGGAGTTATAATCCAGTTTTGGGCGGATGAATGCCTTATAAATTGTAGCCAGATCAGAAGGGGTGGAGAACTTTTTGCATCGTCTCAAGAAGCCTAAGCATTTAGCAGTGTTTTTGGCGACTTCAAATATGTGTTCATTCCTAACCAAGTACTGACAGCCTTTCGGTTTCTTGGATGCAGGTACCATTCATGGATAATGGCAACGTAGGAATGTTAAGTTTCAACGACAAGGGACAGCGTTGAGTTTTCGAAGCATTGAATTCTACTAGGTTCTTATGACCCCATGTAATAATATTGTCAAGGTCAGAATTCAGGGCCGTGAATTTGTAAACGAATATGAAAAGCTGAAGGTCGAGTCGTCGGCAAAACAGTTACTGCGTGAACACAATGAACTGCCGGAGCCGCAAGAGTTAAAATCAAGTTAACTTGTGCGGCTCCGTCTTGCGTTGTTGTTGTGTTCACTTATATTTAATGTTTTGACATTTCTTGCTGCTGCGGCTCTGCAGCCATTGTTTTCACGCAGCTAAGCGGACTAGAAATTTTAGATAAGAGATCATTTATGAAAATGAAGAAGAAAGTCGGAGACAAATATTTCCCACTCTTTGGAAAAAATCTTTTATCACACCTGTTTTCAAGAAAGGTGAATAAATCGATGTAGATTAACTCTTGCCAACCTTCTTGCTGCTTCTTTGTGTTAAAAAGGCAATTGAGAAACAAAACTTTAGAAAAACCAAGGTAACCCTTTAAAAGACCTTAATCATAAAAATCCTGCTTTGCGGCGCGGAAGCTTGAACCTTACCGAAAGCGATGAAGGAAACCCTTGGTCGTTTTGAAGAAAAATACTCCGAATGATCTTTAGTCCCGTATGCGAAAACAATATGTGGAGAAGAAAATACAACAACGAACTCTAAAAGCTGTACCGCGACGTAAGCATAGCTAGAAGAGTACGCATCGCGAAACTTCGATGGCTGGAACATGTAGAGCGGATGAATATCAACGCTCCGGCCTGGAAAGCACATTTCAGGGAAATCGTGAAATCACCACGTCTTAGGTGGGACAATCAAATAGAAGATGACCTCAAAATAAAAATGATAAATAAATAAATAAATAGGGTGGCGCACCAGAGCGAGGAGCCCCAGGCCCTAGTACATTTCTCACAATAGAATGTGAATGGAGGGGACCTACAATTTTCTGCCGATTCCGAACGGCTAATCGAGCTCTTTTCATGGCAATGAGTCTTACTATCGGAGGACTTGCCAATTCCTCGCGAAAGGCAATACCAGTGACGTTTTTGTTCCTGTTGGGATTCGAACCACGAACCTCCGGGTTAACAGGCAGCCAAGGTAACCATCACGCCACGCGACCTCAACCGAATTAGAGTGCAAAATTGGAGAGAGTTCGCCAAAATCGAAATTATTGGAGAAAGATGTTTGTTGAGGCATAGGTTCATCCGAACAGTAATGCCCAACTAAACAATTAAGTTTGTAAAGCAACTTGTAAAAATAATAATCAATCAACAACACATGAACACCTTCTCAACAAACAAAGCCCCCCAACATGCAACACCTGTAGTGCTACACTTAGTTTAGAACACTTTCTAAAAAATTGTAAAAATACCAAAAAACTTTTAACAGCAACAACCAACGAACAGTCCATATACGAACTCTTAAAAACTCCCGATAAAAAAAATATAGAACTAGTATATCATATTATAAGCCAATTGAATTTTAAAACTTAAAAAAAAAATTTCCACTCAGAGCCAATAGCCATCGCAGCTAGGCTCTATATTTTTTTAACATTGTCAATTTACTTTTAAGTACTTGTCAATAAAAATAATAATAATAATAATAATAATCAATCAAATGTACAGATTTCATATTTTGCTTCTTTTTCAAATACTAGTCCTTTAGCAACACAATATACCCCATTGTTTGGAAATTAGTCTTGGGGAGAGCTGTTCCAGCCCTTGTTATTTGCGCCAAATCTCAAGCGATTCTCAGTAAACATAAAACCACCCACTAATTGACTTAACTTGGAAACAAACCAGGATGGTTAACTGAAAGTGATGTACAGCACAAGTGGCAATTTCAAATATAGGTTTTCGTTTTCAGCACGCCAAGGAGCATTCTGAAGTAAACTAAGGCCTTCGACTAATTGTGTGGGTTCTTTGTTGTTAGTTTGCACCTTCCCCGGATTATATTCTCCCCATTTTGAACATACATTCGTGTAATACATGCAAGTGGGTCGATATTGCAATACAGATGCATGTTGAGTCTTAAGTAATTGTATACACGAGAACAATGTATAACCCATCAACGTTACAGTAACCTGGGGGTTTCTATATGTTTCTGCAGTTCTTAGGGGATGTAAGTACCTTGCCTCCCTACCACTCCAAGGCGAAACGAACGAACAACCACCTTCATGTGTAGGTATGGTTCACATGTAGGTATCTATGGCAAACATAAAAAAAAAAAAAAAAAAATGGAAAAGCAGTGATAGATACCTGTGGCAGGATCCGTCGACCAGAGGACATAGCAGCTTGGTGACTTATCCGAGTCTATTTTGCATGTTTCAACAACTGGTGTACACTGTGAAGATGATCTGGTGCAGTTCCGTTCATTGTACTGCTCGCATTCAACTTTGGGGCTGTTTATTATTGATCCACATACTGTTTGAGCTGCAATAGAGGAGAGAAGAACGCGCGTACACACAAATTACTCCCGTGCTTTAGCTGGTGCTACTGCTGCTCAGGCCCAATGGCGCAATTCTTGTAATACACTACTTACCCACAAACACCAACAGGATTACAACCAGGCAATCGATTTTTCCCATTTTTACGCTCCGTTACAGCTCGCGCAGTGCACAATTTTTGCAGATGCAAGACAAGAATTATGAATAAAAGGGGCAGCAGGTCAAAAACGGATACTGATTCAAAATCGAACTTCAATCACAAAATTCTTGCACTTCACTATCGAACCATGAGTAGAAATCTTAAAATTTTGATCTGTGCAGCATCAACCAGACCACCTTTTACTAACAGAAGGCGCAATAAATTTTGTAAAACGAAAATATAGAAGACAAAAAAAACTATAGATATGTATATCTATTTATAATTTATTGGAGCTGCATTCGTATGGAGCTGAGTTTGTGCTGGATATTGGGTTCTCAGTAACATGTTGATTTTGAGGGCGGATATTAGATTACGATTAAATGCAAATGCAACAAATCGACAGAAAAATGTTATTCGGAAATATGTTTCTGTGGGTTTTCTTTTGTTCTGGTCTTGCAACAATAAAAACAAAAACATTTCCACTTTGAGTAACACACAGCACATACACAAAAAGGAAATCTTTTTTTATAGTTTGCACTTGGATATTTTTGTTGGCGCACTCATATTTGACTTTGTAGAGTATTTGTATTTATCAAGTAAATATTTTTGTTTGTTTTTACTAATTTGTTCAGAGTTATTTACAAAAATTGTCCGCGATTGATGAGCACTTTCTTTGGATTCTAGGGGACATTTTGGATTTTTATTTTTACAAGCGTTGCAATGCGACAGATGTACCTGCTGAAAGGTTGGCAAAGGTTGAACAAGGTACATCGCATATCATGCAAGAGTTGAACGATTGCGATGCTGTTCTGCGATGGAATGCAGATTGACGTTTGAATATTAAGGGTGCGCTTGGACATTGTATATGAAACCTCTAGTATTATAGTGCCTGTCCAGACGGGTTATTTCAATAACGTTATGCTGTTAACGCTAGGTGTCTACACGTTGTTATAATTCCTCACACAAGTTCTCCATTTTGTGTTGGAAAGTGTATTAAAAAAAGCATAACGTTATGAGTATAACCCGTCTGGACACGCCAAGTGTACTGCTTAGGCAGATAAATCTGATTTCGTTTTGCGCATCCAACCTCTTTCTTCCTCACCCCTTTTGCCCAGAAACGACCGATATAACGTTATTGGAATAACACGTGTGGACAGGGACATAGAAAATGACAAATGACTAGCAGCGCAACATTTATCGGCCGGCGCCCTAACTCTTATACGGGGAGAAATTCAGTGGTGGTTGTCAAGACTAAAGCTAAGTCATTTGTATATGAAAACTATAGTAGAATAGAAAATGACAAATGACTAGCAGCGCCGCAGTCATCCGACGGTGCTCTAACTCTTATACGGGAAGAAAACTAGTGGTGGTTGTCAAAATCAAGATATGGTAAGCCATTCCTCGCATTCAACGCACCAGATCTTCGAAAACTACTGTCAGTTTTCGTCGCTCTGATTGGTCAAAAGTGTCAGAAGTTTCAGCTGACTTTAGCTGACAGTTATTGGAGTTGGACACTGTTCTAAGAGCTGTCCAAAGTTAGACATACTTTGGAATGGGACTCGTATAAATACGACTGAAAGGGTCTTCCCAAAAAACCTTCCTTTTGCGAAATACATTTTTATGCGAAAGACATAACTTTGAAGTCCACCTTCAAAGTTCTGAATAAGGAAGCACTGCCGATGTCTTCAACATCGATTTGCAGTTGCAGTGAAAGTGCTCGCGATGTATCTTGCAGTCACTTGATGCGTGTTTTTAAACCCAATGTGGTAACTACTTATCGTATCAGCTGACAACTCAAAAGTCAGCTTCAAAGTACCACAAGCTCCCATTGAACCTAAACAAACCTTCGCACCAGCTTTCAAATCACCTCATCCACTAAAAAAAAATTAGGTCTTCCGCCAATTCTTCCCCTGATTCAAACTGCAGCATTTCTCCCAATTTAAATTGGACCTCCGATTTTAGCTCAGCGCCTCCTCCTGTTGAAAACAATCTTTCATATTTCCCTCTTTCTCCGCTAAGCTCTCTTTCGAACTTGGCATCCGGTTCTGCTGTAACCTTTATTAAGGACTATTCCCTTGGGAATGTGGATATGTCCAATCCCATTTCTTCGTCCCAATTTCCTTCGCGAGGACATTCTTCTTATAAAATGAATTGAAGGCTCAAACCTGCTCGAGCGGTGCCTAGGTATATTTTCCGAACACCGAAAAAATTGAAAAATAGATCCGACTACTATTTAAGACAAAATGTCGAAAAACAGATGAAAGAAGCAAAGAAAGAGTTGCAAACTTTCATTATGGCACAATTGTTCCATAAAACCAATGCCACGTGGACATGGGATGAAAGAGACTTGTTTTTACAACTCTTTTACCATGCACCAGCAAGTTATGAATTTCTTGTAAAAAAAAAATTCGTCATGCCTGCGGTAAGCACAATTTACCGTTTGCATTGGGAAAACCGGCTACCTAGTGGATTCAGCGAAAAAATCAAGGACATGCTCACTTTCAGAGCAAAGAAAATGACAGAAATGTGTCCTATTCTTCGATGAAATGTCAATCAAAAGACAATTGGAGTACAATTCAAGAGATGACAAAATGTATGGAGTAACTGACTTTTGAGAGTTTGGAAAGAAGAACACGATTGCCTCCAAAATAATGGTTGGCAATCGAAATTTTTTTGAATCATAATTGGAAGCAAACCATCGCCTACTACGCAGGATCACCGAATGGCAAAGTTCTTTCCAATATGTTGAAAGAAATTATTAACAATGTCTTCAAATGTGGACTTAATGCTGTCGCCGTAAGATGTGATCAAGGAACAAACAACTTCTCCGCTTATAAGAAAGTAGCACAAAAACTGGAACTGAAAACCTATGTTGATATTGAGGAGAAAAGAGTGTTTTTGCTTTATGATTATCCGCACCTGTTCAAGAGTGTGCGAAATATCCTCTTCAAAAACAAGATCCGAATCGAGGATGACTTATGGTTGATTGGGATGTGATTAAAAAACTCTACGAAGAAGATCGCAAAGGGGTCTTTCAAGTTTGTTTTAAATTGACAAAAGCCCATATTGAGCCAGATAATTTCTCAGAACTTAATGTGAAGTTGGCAACACAGATTTTTAGCAACAACGTGTATACGGGCATTATGGCTGCCATGAGCTGCAATTAGTAGTTATATAGAGGAAAAAGACATTTCAACTGTCAAAGTGGAAGTGTAAAGTTTTTTGAAGCTCCTAATTTTTTTCCATTTTTTTACAAGTTAAAGTTATTAATAAAACCAAAATACCAGTCAACTGGACTCACTTCATATTGGTTTAAAGACTAACAAAACAAAAAACACGATTTAATTCCAAATTCTGCTAAAATCAGTGAATATTTAAGTGGTGTGCACTAGCGGAACATATTCTACTTTGATGTACCGCAAACGCTCTATAGCCGAAACTTCGCCAGAACCTAACACTATAAATAAAAAAACACCGGCTTACAAAAATCCCACAATGGAAGTAGGTAGCCTATCTGTGCAAGAATTAAAAGTTATTCTCAACGATACGCTCACGGAAAAATTGAAAGATCTGGCCACAAAAAGATAATTTACACAAGATAATTCTGAAAAAATTACTGCAAACCAATGCATCCCCTTTCAAGGAGTGGAATCAACTAGCCATTAATCATGACTCCTCTTTAAATTTGTCGGAATCTAACGTCGATAATTGGCAAGCTCAGTTTGCAGACGTTATCGCGAAAGTTGACCAAAAAATGTTTATAGAAAATCTTTCTAGAGCAAGTTCGTCCGCTTCTAGACTTATCTACAGGCAGTTAAATCACCAAATAAATTCAAATGTCAGTTACTTCCGAAAAGAATACTCAGCGTCCGAGATAAGCGTTATATTTAGAGCTAGGGTAGAAATTTTGAATCTAAATTTCATACCGCACCGAAATGATCGACCGCAGCTTTGTACTTTATGTAACAGAAGAGAAAATGAAGATATTTATCACTTCATAGCGATCTGTCCAATGTTACAGGAAATTCGACGTTTATATTTCCAAGAAAGTTTTTTGACATTGCCGAAACTTTATGATATTTTAAATGGATGCCGGGGTTGGCTTAATTTGTACAAGTTTTGCAAACATGCCATTACTTATCGGAACAGTTTCCCATAAGTTGCGAATTTTCCCAGTTAGTGCAGTTTCTCGAGTACACATTTAAAATTGTTTTTTGCTTTTCTTTTGTGTTTCAAATCACGTTAAAATTGAAAATTGTATAACAATTTATGTTACAAACCATTCAAAATGCTTTTTTTGTGTTTCCAATCACTTTAAAATGGATAATTTACTACGCTTTCTATTTTTTAACTCATGTAAAGTAGAACTCGTAAAATTTTAGAATCACTACTGTACTTTTATTCTTTTTCTCAATGTGTTTCTAATTTATAATATTTAACTTGTTTGAAATGATTATAAGACTTTATGTAAATATTACCTATAAAGCTTCACACTTTTATATTTTTCTTTATTTTTGAAATCAAATGAAATGTTATTTCAGGCAGACGGCAGTAAAGCCATGTCCTTATTCTTAAGAAAACTATTTGTTACGAATATTGATGTAATAAAGAATCTATCTATCTATCTATCTATCTAGAGGAAGTGGCCTACTTCGGAACCTCTTTAAAAAAGCGAATCTTTTATTCTACCTAAAGGGTGTTTTGGAAAAGAATACATTTTTAGGTTTATTTTCAGGATTTTTTAACTTTTCCTGGTACGTTTTCCATATAACTATGCAAGCAGCTGACTTACTTATTCAAATGTTCATAAGCAGGTAAACTCTTTCTTTCCCTCATTTTAGCTTAAAAACAATATGCATCTGCACGCTGCACCTTCTTTCTATTCTTTCCTAATCACTCGCACTGTGTCAATAACATTATAAGGGTAATTATATCCCCTTCACGTGCGCCACGTGCGCGCATAGGTATATATTACAAAGTTAAACTTTTAGATTGCGTTATTATTTCATTAAAACTTTATGTAAGTCTCTTTTCTAAATCTTCTATCTTTCGGGTTAAAATGTTATCCATTGTTTTTGAAACTTTGAATTCTTCTTTTAACACCTTGAGAAATACTACAATAAGTAGATACATATTTCATTTCATTTTTCGTTTATTGAAATATCTTTTGTATTTCATAATACAATATTTTTTTTTATATTACAGTTCTATTTTTCTATCTACAAGAAAATATCAATAATGAACCAAAAATAAAAATAGTTACACATTCAAAGTGAAACAATGCAACGTGGCAATCTGTTTCCTTACATACCCCACTAGAAACTTTAAATTAGAGCAAATACTGAAAAGACGTATGCTGTGTAATTGTATGCTAAAGCAACTCGTTCACCTTAGCAGCAATATTCAGGTTTCTCCAATACAATTGAATATGTACTCGCCCCTCACACGATATTTATTTCGATCTTTTCTCAAGAACCGTTAGCCTATATCGCTTGCTCACTTAAGGCCCCGACCCATAGAATCAGTTGCGTCCGTTCGCTGCCGGATTCACCTGACAGCTGTGAGTTTTGCCGGACACAATGGATTGGGGTGACCCATAGAATCCGTTGCGGTGTCTCAACTCAACAAGACCACTCATGTTAGCAGAAGAGAAAATTTCAAATTGGTTCTGTTGGAACACAGCATATCACTTGCTGAACACAGCTAAGCAACACAGCATCTCACACTTGCTGAACGCACCTATACATAATAGGGGTTTTTCTTTTTTAGTTCCGAACAGTGAACAGAACTGAGAACGAACAGCGTGAACGTGTTCTGAACTGAGCGTGTTCAGTGAGCTGCGCTCAGACTCTTGCTCTAAATGCCCCGTCATTTTATTTCGAGCACGTAGAGTGCGCTCGCGTAGTGTTCCGAAGAAAAAAGAAAAACATTTTGAGCGTTCAGATATTGCTGAACTAAAAAGGAATACTCTTACGTTTTTGACGTTTCACTTATCTGTTCGGAACTAAAAAAGAAAAACCCCTAATGTCAAACTTCTCTATCGCGCTTTCTCATTCATGTTGTATTCTTGGAAGTAGACAGACGTGGTTTCTTTGTGGCTGGATTTCTATGCTTATAATAAATATATTTTATAGTCTTTAAATACAAGAGTCTTTATTTACTTCATTCAACAGACAGAATCACAACAGTGGCGACGAGGATTTGTGAAAAAAAAAAAAAAAAAAAAAAAAAACCCACCAAGTGAAACAAAATGGCAAATACCAAAGCGGACGAAATCATCGCAAATATTGTGGCGCAGCAGCAAGAACAAATACTTGCGCAAACGAAATTGCTCGAAAAACTTTCGGAGATGGTTCAACAGAGTGTATCTCGTGGAGCATCTACTTCGGCAAACAATGTAGCAAAGATTGAGGTTAACATCGAAAGTCAACTCAAAAGCATTCAAGAGTTCAGGTACGATGCAGAATCTAACCTCACTTTTGAAGTGTGGTTTCGCCGATATGAGGATTTTTTTTTGGTTGAAGCAAGTGATTTGGACGACGCTGCACGTGTTAGACTGCTGCTTCGAAAACTATCAGCAGAAGCACACAACAAATACGTCGATTATATTCTTCCGAAACTACCAAAAGCTGTTAATTTTGATGAGACAGTGAAAACTCTCAGTAAAATTTTCGGTCGAATCGAATCCACATTTTATACGCGCTATAAATGTCTACAATTAGTGAAAGCAGAAACAGATGACATCGTTTCATATGCAGCGCTTGTAAATAGGCGTTGTGAGAATTTTTCATTGGAAAAATTCACAAAAGGCCATCTAAAATGTATAGTTTTTGTCATGGGGCTACAATCTTCAACTGATGCAGACATCCGTACTAGACTACTTGCAGTACTAGACAAAGAGACCGACCGAGGATGTGCCAACTTTGGATAAACTTGTCACAGAAGTTCATCGCCTACAAAGCCTCAAGCGCGATACATCCATAATTGAAGAAGGTAATTCCGCGAACGTCAATGTGATTGCTCGCAAAACAAATTATAAGCAATCACAATCACGTTCAACGACTGAACATCACCAAGCACAGCCTCAGGAACAACCATCCAAACCGCGAACACCATGTTGGCAATGTGGTGGAGTGCATTTTGTTCGAGATTGCACATTTACAAACCACAAATGCAAGGAATGCCATCGCGAAGGACATAAGGAAGGATATTGTTCCTGTAACACAAAACAAACAGCTGTGCCTGCTAAGAACTCACAACAACCGCATGTACAAAATAAAAATAAAAATTATGGATATAGGAAACCAGCAGCCAGAGTAAGAAACAGTCAAGTTCTTACAACCAGCAAAACCAAAGGGTTTGCAGCGAAGCGCAAGTTCATACAGCTTTGTATTAATAATTTCAAAGTCAAACTTCAAGTGGACACTGGATCAGACATAACTATAATATCAAAGAAATTATGGAATAGAATTGGATCGCCGACGCTGTCATCATCAGAGCATACAGCAAGGGATGCTTCATCAAATACGATCTCAATTTTGGGACAATTTGAAGCTGAAGTCACATATCAAGGTAACTCCTTTAAAATACCAATTTATGTGAGTCAGACTAACTTGGAGATTTTCGGACTTGATCTCATTCACAAATTCAATCTCTGGAGTGTTCCACTCAATGCATTCTGTCAAGCAGTTTCCGTACAGGAGGATACGAAAATGATGATTGCCAATCTCAAGACGCAATTTCCCACCGTTTTCACCAACACTCCAGGACATTGTACAAAGTTTCTAATACACTTGCCATTGAAACAAGACGCAAAGCCAGTTTTCATTCCTAAGCGACCAGTAGCGTATTCTGCTTTAACAGCAGTAGAAGGAGAGCTCAAGCGGTTACAAAACGCAGGAATAATCTCACCTGTCGATTTTTCAGAATGGGGAGCACCCATTGTAGTAGTAAGACGAGCTAATGGAACAATAAGGTTATGTGCAGATTATTCTACAGGGCTCAACAGTTGTGTAGAGCACACAATTACCCTCTGCGACAACCTAACGAAATTTTCGCAACGATGTCAGGACGTAAGCATTTCACCAGGATCGATATGTCAGATGCCTACATGCAATTTGAAGTGGACGAGCCGACGAAACGTATTGTAACGTGCGCTTAGTTCGCAAAAATAAAACTTCACTTTTCAATTTATTTCTACCACTTTTATTCAGTATCAATACTTTATTCGAACTCAACTCGACTTTTGGACTATCACTTGTTCACAACAATTCACTCTTAACTTTATCACTCTATAATCAGAACTGACTGCTCGTTGCGTCAGCGGCCTATTTATATAGAACAATACTTATCTAGAGCGTTCCAGTTTCTTCTCCATGGTTTCCACATTTGCTGTCAAGAATCTCTACACTCACACACACTGGCTTACAAACAATGCCTGTCATTTTATACCATTCCATTATAGTGTTGCCAGTTGTGTTTTCGGTTAAACGTTTTCGATTAGGAAATTGGTATAAATGTTGGGTGTTTATTACACTGCCCCCTCCTTAAGATTGTTCGTCCCGAATAATTCCATCTGCAGCCTCGCCACTATATCGATGCAGCCGGTCACAATGAACTACTTTTAACTTGCCTCTTAATCCTCTTTGGATGCGGTAAACCACGTCGTTAATCCTCGTGACAACAGTATAAGGACCTTCCCAGTTCTGCTGAAGTTTCGGTGACAATCCCTTTTGACGATGAGGATTATAAAGCCACACACGATCTCCTGCTTGGAATCCTGCCGTTGTCGCTTTTGTGTCATACCGTGTCTTCATCCGGTCGCTGTAGGTTTTCATCCGTTCCCTTGTTCTTTTATGGATGTCAGCGAGTCTCTCCTTGAGGTCATCCACATACTCGTTCGTGTCCTGTGGCTCCTCTGTGGGGCATCCAAATTTAAGTTCGCTGGGCAGCCGCATGGTTTTCCCGAACAGGATGTCAGATGGTGTTTGTCCTGTCGAGCTATGTACTGCACTTCTATAGGCCATCAGGAATAGCGGTACGTGCCTATCCCAGTCTCTTTGGTAGTCGCCTACGACCTTGGTGAGGTGTTCTTTCAAGGTCCGGTTGAATCTTTCAACCATCCCATCAGATTGTGGATGAAGCGGTGTGGTTCTGGTCTTCTTGATGCCAAGTAGTCCGCACACTCCTTGGAAGATGTTTGACTCGAAGTTCCTCCCTTGGTCGGAATGAAGTTCCATAGGCACGCCAAACCTACTTACCCAGTTAAACACAATCTGGTCGACCACCGTTTTGGCTTCTTGATTTGGGATGGCATACGCCTCAGGCCATTTGCTAAAATAGTCCATTACAACCAGAATGTACTTGTTTCCAGCATTGGTCTCTGGAAAAGGCCCAGCCACATCTACTGCAATCCTCTCAAAAGGCGATCCAACGTTGTACTGATGCATCTTACCTTGAATCTTCCTACCAGGTCCTTTGGTTGCAGCACACTTGTCACAAGTTCGGCACCACTTCTCCACGTCATCTCTAGCATGTAACCAGTAGAACCGATGTCGCACCTTCTCCAGTGTTTTGTTAACTCCCAGGTGACCTCCAGAAGGCCCGTCGTGCATCTCCCGAAGAACTTCACTGACTTTCGATTGCGGTACGATCAGCTGCATCACATATGATTTACCGTCAGCGGACTCCCATCTTCGCCTGAGGACACCTTCTTGCACATATAGTGAGTCCCACTGTGCCCAATAGGCTTTGAGAACTGGACTCCTGTCAGAAATGTCTCCCCATTCAGGTTTCTCTTCATTTTCTTTCCATGCGAGAATGGGTTCGATATCTGGATCCTCCTGTTGAGCGGTCCTCACTTCCTCATTGCTCCATCCGCATATGGGGTCAGCTCTTAGTCGCTGAGCGGTAATATTTTCTTTGTTTTCTTGTCGCCTACAATGCTTGCAATCCTCTTTGCAAGGTCTTCGGGACAATGCGTCGGCGTTTGAGTGCAGCTTTCCTCTGCGGTGTTGAATCTGGTAATCATAAGTCTGCAGTCTTTCTATCCACCTTGCGACTTGACCTTCTGGATTTTTGAAGTTCAACAGCCAGTTCAGAGCACCATGGTCTGTCCGCAGAAGGAATTTCTGTCCATAGATGTACTTATGGAAGTGCTTTGTTGCCAAGATAAGAGCTAGAAGTTACCATTCTGGTCACGCAGTAGTTTCTTTCGGGCTTCGAGAGGACCTTGCTGTAATATGCCACCACTTTCTCTTCGCCATCATGCACTTGGGATAGTACCGCCCCGATTCCAACGTTGCTTGCATCAGCATCGATGATGAATGTTCTCCCAGGTGTTGGATGTGCCAGCACTGGGGCGTTACAGAGGCGGTATTTGAGTTCCTGAAAAGATTTCTCACACTCACCTGACCATTTAAACTGCTTCCCTTTCTCGGTGAGCTGATGCAAACTCTTTGCAACTCCAGCAAAGTTCTTAACAAATCGTCGGTAATATGTGGCAAGACCAAGAAAGCTTCGGAGTTGATGTTTGTCCTGTGGTGTTGGCCAATTTTTGACGGAGTCAACTTTTTCAGGATCAGTCTTCACTCCTTGGGAAGAGATGATGTGTCCCAAATACTTAACTTCGGTTTTGAAAAGTGCACATTTTTCTGGATTCAGTTTAAGGTTAGCCTCTCGAAGTCTCTGAAACACGGCTTTTAGATTCTTGCAATGTTGGTCAAATGTTTTCCCGTAAACAATGACATCGTCCAAGTAGACAAGGCACGCTTTCCACGTCAGTCCTTGAAGAACGCACTCCATCAAACGCTCGAATGTCGCCGGAGCGTTGCATAGCCCAAACGGCATAACTTTAAACTGCCAGAGCCCATTACCTGTAGAAAACGCCGTCTTTTCCCGATCATCAGGGTGGATGTCAACTTGCCAATATCCACTCTTCAAGTCCAGCGTCGAAAACCACTGGGCTCCCTCCATAGCATCCAGGGTATCACTGATTCTCGGCAGGGGATAGCTGTCCTTCTTAGTCACATCATTCAGCCTTCGGTAGTCCACACAAAAACGAGTGCTTCCGTCTTTCTTTTTCACTAGCACCACTGGTGAAGCCCAAGGACTTTTGGAATTTTCAATAAGACCGTCCTTCTTCATTGCTGTTATCATTTCCTCAACCTCGCCTTGTTTGGCCAGTGGAAGGCGTCTTGCGGGTTGACGAATCGGTCTTGCATCTCCTGTGTTGATGCGATGCTGCACCAACTGTGTCCTACCATATTGTCCCTTTTGCGATACGAAGATGTCAGTGTACTCTTGTAGGAGATTTTCAGCCATCCTTGTTTGTTGGTGATCAAGGTTGGATGAATTCAGTATTTTAGCTCTGATGGTTTTGAGCTCCTCCGGAGTTATAGTTTTTCTCGGGGTTTCGTCTGTGATCTTCGTAATTGCTGCAACCGATTCGCAACGTCCAACGACTTCTCCTTTCTTCAACCTTACATCGTACGGTCTGGTGTTTAGTAATCGTACGGGGACCATTTTGTTTTTCGGTGCTACTAGTGTTTTCCCAATGATGACGCTTTGGGAGGAACACTCTGGGTCTGGTTCCACCATTAGGTATCGAAGGCTTCCAAACTCACCTTCCAGTTTTGTCCAAACGAACACTTCAGAAGAAGGAGGCAGAATCAGATCTTCCGTGATGACAGTCCTCAGTGTCGACGTACTTTCGTTCGAATAGGTCACTGGAAGTTCCTTATTTTGGTACTTCAAAACCTGGTTACCGATGTCCAAAATAACTCCGTGCTGTTTCATAAAGTCGATTCCAATGATGCACTCGTCACATATATCTGCCACCAGGAATTGATGAGTAAACATTAGATCGGCCAGTCGGATCTTAAGACACACTTCTCCATATACTCTTGCTGCTTCTCCCGTTGCGGTTCTTAGACGGTAGCTATTGGTGTTATGAAGCCACGTCGTCTTTACCAGGTCTCGACGTACTATGGAGGCTGTGGCACCGGTGTCGATGGTAGCCACATGTTTGTTCCCGTTAATAGTAGTTTCCACAGTCAGACTTTTGTTGTCTCGTTTGGTCTGAGAGACCTGGATGGTGGTTCTGGGGCCATCGATACAAGAAACCAGCCTCTGCCTCGGCTGATACGTAACGCTGGTGTTGTTGTTACCTTGTTCTGGGTTGGATCTCTTGCTTCCACAATGTTGACAACCGGCTTTATTTGGTGGTAGTCGGCATTGACGCTGTAAGTGCCCGGTCTTGTTGCAGTTCCAACATCTTGCTAGTCCGCTCCGCTGGTTCTTTTGTATTTCAGCTCTATGGCACGAGCACTCTTCGACTATGGCTTCTCTAAGTCGATGTACTCCCTGAGAAGCCTGTTCTGCTGCTTCAATTGTCAATGCGAATGCTAAAGTTTCGGAAAGAGTACGTGTTCTAGCAGTTCGCACAGACCTCTGAAGATGTATATCGGAAATGGCACGAACGAAGGACTCAACAGCAAGCTGGTTGATGATTTCTTCTCCAGCATCCGGGTATGCCAGGTGAACCAGTCTTTCGACGTCTGCTTGGAGCTGCTGTAGACTTTCACCCCTTTTCTGGACTCTGTTATTGAGTTGGACTCGGAAGACTTCTTTCAAGTGGCTATCTCCAAAGCGTTTATCTATAGCTGCCACGAGAGAACTGAAATCGCCGCTCTTACCAGCTGGAATTGTTTGAAGTAATTCAGCTGCTGGTCCTCTAAGAGCAAGAGTCAGTGCAATGTACTTGTCTTCGTCATCCCAGCCATTTGTTGTCGCGGCTGCCTCAAATTGTCTCTTGTAGACTGGCCAAGAAGACTGTCCATCAAATGTTGGGGGTTTCATCTCCTTTTTCTTTGTAAACTCCCCAGCAGACTCTCGAATTTTTATTTTTCGAATCTGGTCCAATTCCTTGGTCAGAACAGAGAACTGTTTATCGCATCGGCTTTCCAAACGATTCTCTACAACAGAAAGCTGTTTTTCCACACCTTCAACGCGTTCGTCTAGGGCACATACATTTTTCTCAATGTTACCCAATTTGCCTTCTAGAATGTTTTTCTGACCTTCCAAAACATTCTGTTGCGCCTCAAGTCTTTCGAGAATATTCTGTGGTTCCACCTTTTGCTCGTTTCGTTGTTCTTCAATCAGCTTCTTTTGTTCGTTTCTTTGTGTTTCAAGTTGTTCGAGAACATTCTGCTGTTCCTTCTTTTGCTCGTTTCGTTGTGCTTCCAGTTGTTCGAGAACATTCTGCTGTTCCTTCTTTTGATCGTTTCTCTGCTCTTCCAGACGTCCGAGAATATTCTGCTGTTGCTCTTCAATCAGCTTCTTTTGTTGTACTTCGAGTCGTTCGAGAACATTCTGCTGTTCCTTCTTTTGCTCGTTTCGCTGTTCTAACAAAAGTTTCATCATACTAGAAAAATCTACACTTTCACTTACTTCCTCTTCTTCCACTTCTATTTCAAAAACAAAAGTGTTTACGTCTTCCCCTTGCTGTTCCAAATAGTTACGCAAACGCAGGACGAGCTCATTTTTCGATCCCGCTCTAGAAAGATTTCGCTTACCTAACTCACTTTTAAGCTCAATGCAGTTGAGCTCTTCTAACAACTTACCCATTTTCACTGTATATAATTATTATTTTTCTTTTTACTTTTACTTTTTTTTTTTTTTTTTACACTTTATTAGTCAAATAAGTTTTATTTACACTTCTGACACCAATGTAACGTGCGCTTAGTTCGCAAAAATAAAACTTCACTTTTCAATTTATTTCTACCACTTTTATTCAGTATCAATACTTTATTCGAACTCAACTCGACTTTTGGACTATCACTTGTTCACAACAATTCACTCTTAACTTTATCACTCTATAATCAGAACTGACTGCTCGTTGCGTCAGCGGCCTATTTATATAGAACAATACTTATCTAGAGCGTTCCAGTTTCTTCTCCATGGTTTCCACATTTGCTGTCAAGAATCTCTACACTCACACACACTGGCTTACAAACAATGCCTGTCATTTTATACCATTCCATTATAGTGTTGCCAGTTGTGTTTTCGGTTAAACGTTTTCGATTAGGAAATTGGTATAAATGTTGGGTGTTCATTACAGTATGCTTACCATCAACACACATCGGGGGTTATTCATGTTCAATCGTTTGGTGCCTGGAGTCAAATCAGCTCCCGGGGCTTTCCAAAAGAGTATAGACCAAATTATTGCTGGAATAGAAGACGTTTCTGCATACCTTGATGACGTTCTCATTGCTACCAAAACACTGGAAGAAAATGTACGAGGCGTGACAGAAGTCCTTAAGAGATTCGCATCATATGGCTTGACTGTCAATTTTGACAAGTGCGAATTTTTCACCAAAATATGCAAATATCTGGGACACATTGTGAGTGAAGAAGGTTTGCGGCCAGATCCAGCGAAGACTCAGGCAATAGTCAAAATGCCTGCCCCTACGAATGTCAAAGAACTAAGATCTTTTTTGGGAGCAGTCAATTATTACGCAAAGTTCATACCACAAATGCGTGACCTTCGAGCGCCCTTGGACGAGCTACTCAAGACAACAACAAAATGGAACTGGTCAACTGATTGCAACAAATCTTTCCAAAAGTTTAAACGGATTTTATCGTCAGACATGGTCATCACGCACTATGATCCAGCATTACCCATCGTTGTAGCAGCTGATGCATCTATCGTTGGATTAGGAGCAAGGATATCACACGCACTACCAGATGGTTCTGAAAAAGTAATTTTCCACGCATCCAGAGCTCTTACGTCATCAGAGAAAAACTATAGCCAAGTAGAAAAGGAAGCACTTGCCATAATATTTGCAGTCACAAAATTCCACAAGATGATTTATGGCAGAAAATTTATGCTTCTCACAGACCACAAACCATTGCTTACAATTTTTGGTTCCAAGCGTGGTATACCAGTTCACACGGCTAATCGACTTCAGAGATGGGCTTTGATCTTAATGTCGTACAATTTTCAAATCAAATATATTCCAACCGAACAATTTGGATTTGTGGATGTCTTATCACGCCTTATAGACAAACAAATGAAGCCAGACGAAGACTTTGTGGTGGCCTGTACACACATCGAGGCAGATGTCAAAACGCTGCTCTATGACACCATAAAAGTTTTACCAGTGACGTTCAACATGGTAAAAGAAGCTTCGCGAAAAGATAAGGTTATTCAACAAACTATTCAGTACCTAAACACGGGTTGGCCAACAAAATCCAAGCAGCTGCCGCATCCAGACCTAGCACAGTACTTCAACCGTCGTGAATCACTCTCTACAATTGAAAACTGTTTGTTTTATGGAGAAAGACTAGTGATTCCAAAAATCTACATCAGACGCATCATGGCAGAACTTCACAGAGCTCATCAAGGGATATCGCGGATGAAATCTATAGCAAGAGAACACGTATATTGGCCAAACATTGACGCTGACATCGCAAACTGGGTCCAAAAATGTGAAAAGTGTGCTCTGGAAGCTAAATCACCAAGAAAAACAACTCTTTCATCATGGCCGCAGACACATCATCCAATGGAACGTATCCACATAGACATCGCTGGACCAGTCAATGGAAAATACTATCTGGTCATTGTAGATGCTTATTCTAAGTATCCAGAGATTTTTCAATCTGAAACAATCACTTCACCTGTCATAACGAGTAAGTTATCTCAATTTTTTTCTCACTTTGGGCAGGCGAAATCTATCGTTTCAGATAATGGTACTCAATTCGTGAGTTCATACTTTAAGCAGTATTGTCAAGAAAAAGGTATTCAGCACATCACGACGGCACCATATCATCCGCAGTCAAACGGTCAGGCCGAACGTTTTGTCGACACGTTCAAGAGGGCACTATCTAAAATGAAAGGGGAACAATCCGATATTGGAAACCTTCAGGAATTTTTGCTTGCTTATAGAGCAACTCCCAATCCAAACTCTCCGGAAGCAAAATCTCCTGCGGAAAACTTCATTGGAAGAAAGATATTAACAAACATCAACCTGCTCCGAAAACCCGTACCAACATCTACTGAGCGAAACAGTGCAATGGAAGCCTCATTCAACAGACAGAGAGGCGCTAAACATCGACAGTTTGCCAAGGAGGATAAGGTCTACGCGAGGTTATATCAACGAAATAAAGAATTCTGGGTTCCAGGATCTATAATAGAACGGATAGGCAGTGTCAACTACAATGTCTTGGTCGACATCGGAACAAGGCGTAAGCTGATCCGATCACACGCAAATCAACTGCGCATTCGCCATACAAATCATCAAAACTACAATAATGTGTTGTGCGACGTTTTCGATTTGGGCATTGAGGAAACATCAACAACAGAGAGCAGCAATAACTTCATCGCATCACCAGAAAATGATCGATTTTCGACACACCACCAGGAAATAGTATCGAAACAATCATCAAGACACCGGAAGCGACACCAGAAGCTGAAAATATAACAGCAGTTGATCCGTTGGCAGTAAGAAGGTCGGCACGTAGCAGAAAGGAACCAGCCTACCTAGTAGACTACCAAAAGTAAAAAGGGGAGATGTTGGAACACAGCATATCACTTGTTGAACACAGCTAAGCAACACAGCATCTCACACTTGCTGAACGCACCTATACATAATGTCAAACTTCTCTATCGCGCTTTCTCATTCATGTTGTATTCTTGGAAGTAGACAGACGTGGTTTCTTTGTGGCTGGATTTCTATGCTTATAATAAATATATTTTATAGTCTTTAAATACAAGAGTCTTTATTTACTTCATTCAACAGACAGAATCACAACAGGTTCTTACTGCGCATGTCATCAGAGAGAAATTTTCAAATTGGTTCTTACTGCGCATGTCTCTCTTCTGCCGGACGCAAAAAGTTAAAAGTTGGGCTACTTTTTGCGTTGCGTCCGTTGCATCCGATGCTTATGGGTCACCTCTCATAAGATCGTGTGTATTTAATCGAGCTGTCAGGTGAATCCGAGAGCGAACGGACGCAACGGATTCTATGGGTTGAGGCCTTTACCCACATTATTGTTTTCACAAATGTTTCGTGCCCTCCACATTACGTCATATTCTCTTAAAACCATTCTCTCTACTCCCATTAGCCTCTCAATCAGCTGTTTTCCAGGTTTTTGTCATGAATTTTCATTTCTTGCTACCGACAGCAGTGCCTCTACAGACCCGCCGGTGCGTAACTTTTAACTGTCTTTTTATAGTACTGTAGTTTATATCTTAGACCTTAGAGGAATAAAGAAGAAGAAGGAAAACAATTACCTCTCTTGCCCCGCAACTTCCATTTGTTTACATTGTTGTTTTTGTAACACAAGATTCATCTGTGATACACGTATTAAGTGAATTCACTAACACCACTTTATTTTGGGATCTCGAAACTAACATCACTTTATTTTGGGATCCCGAAAACAGTTTCGGAATCCGAAAATAAAGTGGGGTTTGTGAAGTCAGTTCGAGGGCAGATGCCGTGGTGTGTGTGTGGTTTTCCCTCTTCTTCTTTATTCCTCTAAGGCTGTCAGCTGGCGTGTACACGATTGCCAGATATCTGAAAATTAATTGGCAGATATTTGTCTATAAATTAGCAGCCAAAGTCGAAGTTCACATTGGTCGATTTGTTGAAGCTTCGTGCGAAGAAATGCGATTGTTTTCTTGTTCTCCTTCTCTGTTTCACCAATTTGTCGGTATTGATTTGCGGTCGATTAGTTGAACAATGTGAACACTTTGGTCGATTTGTTGCTTCAACAAATCGACCAGTATGAACATCGCCAAATAGTTTTTCTGCAAATTAATTTGATGTGTACACGATTGTCAGCCAATCGAGACAAATTTTTCACTGACAGATCTGGCAATATTTGCAGATCAGGCAATCGTGTACACTTGGCATAAGGAAGAAAGAGACCTCGAAATTTGACTAAAATAGTACAAAACTCACAGATTTCATGAACTGTTTTGGTATTCAAATTCAATCAAACTTTTTTGAAACTAAAAAATCTAGTTTTGTAATTTGGAAAAGTATAGAAAAATTTTTTTTACCATTTTAGTTGTAAAAATTCAATTTTTCATAAAAAAAAAACGAATTCAAAAATATTTTCGACGAAAATAGTACCAAAATCACAGATTTCATGAATTGTTTTGGTTTTCCCAATTCAATAAAACGTTTTTAAAACTAAAAAACTAGTTTTGTAATTTGCAAAAATATTGTAACGTGCGCTTAGTTCGCAAAATAAAACTTCACCTTTCAAATTATTTCTATCCTTTTATTCAGTATCTATACTTTATTCGAACTCAACTCGACTATTGGACTATCACTGGTTAACAACATTTCACTCTTAACTTTATCACTCTATAATCAAAACTGACTGCTCGTTGCGTCAGCGGCCTATTTATATAGAACAATACTTATCTAGAGCGTTCCAGTTTCTTCTCCATGGTTTCCACATTTGCTGTCAAGCATCTCTACACTCACACACACTGGCTTACAAACAATGCCTGTCATTTTATACCATTCCATTATAGTGTTGCCAGTTGTGTTTTCGGTTAAACGTTTTCGATTAGGAAATTGGTATAAATGTTGGGTGTTCATTACAATATAGAAAAAAAGTTATTAGCGTTTTAATTGTAAAAATTCAACTTTGCATTTATAAGTAGGTACAGCTGCTCACCAGTTTATGTTTATGTTTTTGGCATTTTTTAGCAAAACCATAGTTTTTCAAATTCGGAAAATGTTTTCCAAATTTTTCCAAATTGTCCCCAAACTATTGACACCAAAATTTCTCAATTTCATTGCTAGCGCTGCAAAGTCTACGCCAAATTTAAATTGTTAATCCCATTTTTTGAGACCTTTCCAAATTGCGAAAACTGTTTTCCAAATTTTTCCAAATGTTTTCCAAATATTTGCACAAAAAAATCAAATTTCGTGTTACAGCGCTGCCAAGATGACGGAGATTGGTTTCCCTCTTGTTCTTTACTCCTCTATGTCCTCTGTGTAGTGTTTTACCCGTGAAAGCAAGGCCATTTACACTTTCATATTTATTCTATTGTCCGCCAATAAACACGGTGGCACTGACCATCATTTTTCAATTTTTCCACCTTCCATTCCAATTTCCAATACTCCCTCAACAAAATGCGTCGCCATTTTCTGAAAACATTTCAGACGACAAGTCGAAGTCAGGTGCGGAAATAAATTCTTGCGAAATTGGCCGAACATAATTGTAATTCTTTTTGTTCTTTTTTACTAAATAGCTTCTATCGTATATTCCAATTTGAAAGAAACTTAATTATCAACAATGACTGGACGTGGAAAAGGTGGTAAAGGATTAGGAAAAGGAGGTGCTAAGCGTCATAGGAAAGTATTGCGTGATAACATCCAGGGTATCACAAAGCCTGCTATCCGTCGTCTGGCCCGTAGAGGTGGCGTGAAACGTATCTCTGGTCTCATTTATGAGGAAACTCGTGGTGTGCTTAAGGTAACAAACAATCTGAAGCAGTAAAAGTCTGATATTTGAACTTGTACGAAATACATACCTAGGTGTTCCTTGAGAACGTAATCCGCGATGCCGTTACCTACACTGAGCATGCTAAACGCAAGACCGTGACCGCTATGGACGTAGTCTACGCCTTGAAGCGCCAGGGACGTACTTTGTACGGTTTTGGTGGCTAAACATTTAAAATTTTACTACAGACGCATGCCCAGCTCTTTTGGTATTGTCTTCTATCTTGAAGTCGGCAGCTGGATGCGAAAGCTTATTCCATTTATAATTTTTAAACGATTGCATTCATGCAAGAACTTTATATTTCGTCTCTGTTCAATAAAAAAAGTACTTCTCTGTGTAAGTGGATCGTATTTATTGCACAAAATTTTAATTCTTCTGATTAGTGTTAATCAGAAATAGCTTAGCTTAAGCCGAGAAACAGTGACCTGGGTGAAGGACATTTCTCCTGTGCTGGCTGCCTTTTGCGTATGAAGACCTTGAATTGATCTGAGGCGTCCATGATCTCTTCATTGCTAGTGGAGGTGGACGTTGTTTCGTTGTCTGGATCTTCAGTTTTCGAGTTGATTCTGGCGGTCAATTGGTTGTTGACCAAGAAGTTGTCACCAATGTTCTTCTCGAATATGATGTCATTTTGGCAACCCTATAAGAAAGAAAAGGTTTTTTTTTTGTGAAGACATTCCATTGCCAGTCAAACTTACGGTGTTGAATTTGTAGTCAGACTTGGATGTCTTATGAGAAGCTATTTCTTGTTTGTACTTCACTTCGCTTTTAACTTGCCTTATTTTGTTGATTTTCTTCATAAAGGTTTTAGGTTTGGAATATTTTGCAAGCGATGCTGCTTCGTTGTGAAGATCGTTTCTCCTACGGAATAATAATAAAAATAACTTGTTAAGTTTCTATAAAAGCTCTAAATTCCGACATATGTAGTTGGTTTATAGATAATAGGTCTTTGACGGTCTTTCAATACTAGGACAGGGTATTGAACTAGAGATAATGGAGGATGAGATAATGCGAGCCAGCGCCAGCGGCAGCTTTCACACCCCTGCAGCAGGGCACTGACACCAGACTTCGGCCTTTTATGTCAAAAAGATCACTATAAGAAAGAAGGACCTGGCCCTCTAGGTTGGGCATTGTACGTGGGGTTATCTACCCAACCACGTAAAAACTATATTATGGTTCCAACACAACCAACAGGCTCGGATAACAATAATAATTTCAAAGTTGATGAGCCAAGCAAACAACTTTAGACATTAAAGTTCCGACTCAACCGGTTTTCGAAAGCACAATGCAGGAAAATCTCGTCTTCGGTTGCGCAGAAGAACCGACCTCAACCGACTAAGAGAGCAAAACTGGAGAGAGTTCGCACGAAACCGAATTGGCGCCTAGTTTCACTCCGAATTGTAATGTCCACCTAAGTAAGTAAGTTTCTACAAAGACAATTCGTTACATCCGACGGAAGTGAAACAGTTTTTGTTTATGGAATGAATTCGACGATAGCTTCTTCAACTTGGTGGTAAACACGTAGACTGTATGGACTTTTCAAAATTAACCCTTTTGGGACGTAGTTCTGGAGGCATAATGGAATAAATCATGGGATGGGATAGTTCAAATAAAAAAAGGTTGAAATTATTGATAGGCGTGTCAGGGGGGTGTTGGTGTAGATAGGTACCATTTCTGACGTTTTATGGTACAGGCGTCTCATTCGTCTTGTAAAAGACAAAACCCTACAACACCACCCACAGATAGACTGGTACAAACTATAGGCGTGTTTAATGAAAAAAGAGCAGAGCAGCGTAGCTCAGAGCAGAGCAAGAAATGAGATAAATGTCAGGCAATTTAGAGCAGAACAGCTGGTGTCAAAAGTCAGCTGATAAGAAAGCAACAAACATTTTGTGACCTAAGCTAGTTTGCAAAATTATGTTTGGTATCCTATTATAATAAAAATCTATATTCGGAAACATTGGAATCAAAACTTAACTAACATGCGATGTTAATTCAATTGATTTTAAGTTAAATTCGATTTCAAATAGATTGCAAAACGCAAAATATAAACAAAAATATTTGAATCAAATGTCAACAGCTGATTTTGACACTTTTGCTCCACTCTACTCTTACTCAAAAGCAAGTGCAGAAAATGCTGCTCTAAAAGCTCTAGAGCAGGGTCATTAAACACAAAAAGTTCTTGCTCGGAGTAGAAAAATTGTCATTAAACACCAAAAAGCTGCTTTTTTCTGCTCTAGATCGATCTAGAGCAGGTCATTAAACACACTTTATGACAAATGTTAGAATGTTTGAACTTTTGCTGGTACACAAACGTACCATGCGTTCCGAAATAGTTAAGATGTAAGGAAGGAGACTCGTTAATCTTACATCGGGTTTCTGAGATCAGTAGGTGATTAACTTGCTGATCTCTGTGGTATCACAATGGGCCCTTGCGGCCTAAGTGTGTCAGGCAATGTACTCATTGGCTGACAGCCACTTCCACCTAACCTAACCTAACCTAAGGAAGGAGAGGTGACAGAACTCTTTCACGAAATCTAAAGAAATGTTCAAAGCCGGCAAGATAGTAGGTGGGTCATTCCATCGCTTCGGGTGTTACATGTGTTCACATAAAGTCAAAATTTTAATGTATTTTGAAATGATATTTTAGCGATTAAAATAGGTCTGTTCGTTGAACTTTCCCCAGGGTTGACCCAGGTTTTTTTGACAACCTCATGAGTTGTCAAAAAAACCTGGGTTTTCCAGTCCTCAAAAAACGCTAAACCACAAATCGCCACACATCCCTGCCATTGAAATAAAAACACATGCCATTTGACAGCCCTCAAATCACCACAGCAAAAAGCTAGGGCGAGTTGGGGGAAAACCTATGGCAAACCTATGGCTCAAAAAACACTCAATTTGACATTCAGGGCGAATTTAGGTTTCTCAAAAAACGCTTTGTGGCGACCCTAGGGCAACCCCAGGGCTTCAACGAACAAACCTAATGTCTTATTCTCTACCAGCCGTATCTATAAAGAACTTTTAATCATTGATTAGATTTAATTGGCCTTTAAGTTACACTTAAGTAACGAATCCGTATCGATAATCAAATTTCACATTTAAGTAACCTTGCTAAGAGCCCTCTTAACTTAAATGCCAATAATGACGTTTAAAGGTCTCTTAAACCCAAATTAAAAATTCATTCTGACGTTTCGGGAAATTCGGTGCCAATTTTGATCTGTTGTTTTGGTAATATAATTTCTAAAAAGAAACTTTTTAAAAATATGGAAGATTTTCTTCGCGATTTAAATGTTTTCGATGTGCTAAGTTTTTTTTCAGATGTCATGAATAATAAATAGAAACCTAAAATGCTGGCACAAAAGCTCCACAGTGCTACAAGGCCAAACGCGTTGTTCTCGCAACAACCATTCTCAGTGCGGTTCTGAAAGGTTAAATTCGAACAGCATTTTTCAAGGCATACTTTCCTGCTGTTGAGGTGATGCCAGAAAAAATCATTTTTGATGTTTATGGTGGTCGAACGCCCACGCAATAGTTACGCTTTATCCGTTTCGCCATGGATGTCGTGTGCCTACAACCTGAGTTAAGAAATTGTTAGGGAACTGCAGTTTCGCTTGGCAAAGAATGATTGCTCCATGGTCGCACGGTCGATTTGCTACTCATAATAAGATATACATATTTTAAATGAAAACTCGAGAGAAATTCTCATCACATTTTTGGTTGGTGATACTCTTTTTTTTCTGATAAGCAAAAAGGCACCACATTTGTTTACAAACGAATGGTTGTCAAAACGCTGTTTAAATTGGACTAGATTTCTGTTTTTACTACTTTATTTTGACACAACTATCAATTAGTTTAGCATCAGCGCAGAATCGATTATCGATAAGAATTTAATCAACCTCTCTTAAGTTCCAATTAAATTTTAATTGAAACTTAAGTAATCAACGTCTAAGAGGCGTCTTAAGAAAATCTAATAAATACGGCTGTACGTTTTTAGTTGTTTTATCTTAACTGTAAGATTTGTAGATTTAAGCATAAGGATTAACAATTTTATGAATCAAAAAGTGTGCGTTTCGGGTGTTACACCATGGAATGACCCAAGTATACATATCTTCTCAACCATTCAGCTATTGAATTAGATACTAGGTTTGTTCGTTGAAGCCCTAGGGTCGACCTGGGGTCGCCATAAAGCGTTTTTTGAGAAACCTAAGATCGCCCTGAATGTCAATGTTGCGCATGCAGAACTTCACTTAATCAACGAATAAATTAAGAAACGTCAACTAAACGCCATTTTATCAAATAAATTGAAAGGACTGAACGAAATTTAATCAACCACGCGGGAGAAAAACTTTCTTTTTAATTCTGGAACCCGAATCGTCAACATCGTCAAGCAGCAGCAGCATTAGAAGCAGCATAAGGTAAAGGAAGAACTAATTTTGTAACCTGCTAATGAATAAAGAGATTATTTAGTTTAAAAACTTGAACAGTCGATTTATTTGCGAGGGTTGACAAAAGTCTTCAGACAACATTACAAAATTAGTTGAAGCTTTATGAAAAGCAAGAAGCCTGGTCCAGTGACATCGATGGAATCGCCACATCCTACGAGGGAATTTAATTGTCAGCTATGCAGTTGTGCCGACGCAGAAGACAACATGGTAGCGTGCGATGTGTGTGAAAACTGGTTCCACTACAGATGCGTTGGCGTCGACAGCTTTATAGCTGACCAGGAATTTACTTGCGAGGTCTGCGCTAACGCTGCACAGTTACCAAAGGGGCACTCTACGCCGACTTCATTGCACATCGCTACGACTATGTCGATGGAAACTATAGGCATTGGAAGTGATCCTTCAACATCGTCACGCGCGGTTTCTACAAAAACAGGGCCGATTGTTAAACAAGTAGCACAGCTACCCCCAGTTATGAGAACTGCACAATCGTCGAGAGAGCCAGTGATAGACACTTGCTTAGCGGATGGTGATCCACTTACTGTAGTGCACCAGAGCATAACTCAACCGTTAACGTCGTGTCTATCTGGTAGAACTACAGAATCGTCTAAGCGCACGTCAGTTTTTATCGATGTTTCTTCTTCTAAAAGCCAAATTTACAATACTCGCGAACCAAATTTAACGACTGTGGCAACGCGAACATTTCTTTCGTCCCAAACGCATGAGGACACAGTACGCAACATAGCGGAGGGTAAGGTTCAGGTTGTGAAATCGAAGCAGTCTGGTGAAGCACGTGCCGTATCCCTAACCTCAAAGAAAGGGAGTTCGAAATCTTCCAAGAGCTCAGCGTCTGCAAGGCGTGTTAAATTTGAGTTGCGTAAGCTGGAAGAAGAAAAGGCGTTAGAAAAGGAATTTCTCAACCGTAAGTATCAAATATTGTCTGAAATCGCAGAGGATACTTCTGGTAGCGAAGATGACAACGATAATATTTCCACAGATACTAACAGCAAAGTGCAAGACTGGTTGAAGGACACTCGAACATCTGAGATACCCAATCAAGGAGAATGCAAAGCGGTTGCCGCATCGTTGGACCCTAAAGGTCATGGCTTAAACTTAAGCTACACGTGGCCGGGAGCAAACGTGGGTTCACAACTGCCAAAACAACCTCGACCGTTGCAGTTGTCCTCTAACCCTTGGTACCAACCAATAACCATGTCTACACAAGCTCAGGCTCATGCGCCTGTTTTAACTGCATGCTCATCTCTTCCAACTAACGGTCTCGACCAACAAAGAGCAGAAACAGCCAACATCCATCGGAAGTCGTCATTGTGTGATTATCAACGTCACAAAAGCTCAGCCACACCCATTGAACACCAGTCGTCTACGAAGAAGGTTACCAGCAAACAAATCGCAGCGCGTCACTCCATTTTAAAGGATTTGCAAACCTTTAGTGGAAATCCAGAGGAGTGGCCATTATTCATATGTAACTTCAATAGGACAACGGAGCTATGTGGTTTCTCTGACGAGGAAAATTTGTTGCGGCTGCAGAAGGTCCTGAAAGACAAAGCCAAAGAAGCAGTGCAGAGTATGATGTATAACCCAAGCTGTGTTCCTCGCATACTTGCAGTTCTGGAAATGCTGTTTGGAAAACCAGACAAAATCTTAAACGCCCTAACGATAAAAATTCAAACGACGCCATCGCCTAAAGCGGATAAGCTGGATACTCTCATAGAGTTTGCTGTTGCAGTGCAAAACCATTGTGCCGCCTTGGAAGCCTCTGGTCTTTCCGCTCACCTCAACAATTCAACACTGCTACAAGAGTTAATTGCCAAGCTGCCAGTTTCCATCCAGCTCAATTGGGCGATTTACTCACAAACACTTCCTGTTTGCACGCTGTCAGAATTCAGCGTTTGGATGTACCGGATTGCAGAGGCAGCCAATCGCATCACACCGATGACATCGAAGGTTTCAACATCAGCTACTGGGACTAAAGCTGGACTGCAAGGGAAAAAAGAAAGAGTTTTCCTGCACACGCACCTGGAGACTAAAGAGTCAACAACTAGTTCGGGCCCGCATTCAGCACATCGCATCAAGGAGCGTAGGTGTTTAGTATGCAGCAAAAACTGTCCGTCCTTGGACAGCTGTTTACAGTTCAGAGGTCTCAGCTTTTCATCGAAATGGGAAACCGTGCGGAACTTAAAATTATGCCGATGTTGCCTGAAGAGACACAGTGGTTTCCGTTGCCGGTTAGCTACACAGTGTGGCATTGATAGCTGCACCTTTAAGCATCACCAACTCCTGCACAATGCTCAATCTAATCCGGACAAACAAAAGCAAGTAAGTAACCCTGTTTCACCCATCATAGCCCAGCCTAGCAATGCGCACATGCAAAATTCGACAGCAATAATGTATCGCATAGTTCCTGTGATCCTACATGGCAACAAAGTCCAAATTCAAACGTATGCTTTCTTGGATGACGGGTCGTCTTTGACGCTGATGGACGAAGATATTGCCACGCAGCTGAACATCACCGGGACTCCTGATCCTCTTTGCATCAGATGGACCGCAAACACGCACAGATATGAGGGCGACTCGAGAATGATGAGCTTCAGCATTTCAGGCGCAGGAAAGAAGGGTAAGATTTTCCCAATTAATAATGTACATACTGTTAAGAGTCTCCAGTTGCCGCTGCAATCGTTAGACGCGGTTAAGTTGCAAGAGCAGTATAGTCATCTTAGGGACTTACCCATCGAGTCCTATTCCAATGCAGCTCCTCGTATTCTCATTGGGCTTAACAATTGGAGGTTAGGGCTTACTCAGAAGTGCAAAGAGGGAAACATTGAAGAACCTGTGGCTGCAAAGACTCGCTTGGGCTGGACAGTGTACGGCTGCTGCCCCCGCCAAGAATCTGAGGCTAGTTTAGAGAACTCTGATGCTCATGTCAACTTCCACGAATGTGAATGTTGCGGTGAAAGTGAATCTAAGTTGGAACAACTGGTGCACGATTATCTGTGCAATGAAAACTTCGGGTCTTCGGATTCTAAGACCTTGCAGTCCATCGATGATCAGCGTGCACTCGAGCAACTCGAAAAATACACCAGGCGCAAGGGCAACCGTTTCGAGACGGGCCTTCTTTGGAAGAATGAGCAAGTTCAACTTCCAAGCAGTTACTCAATGGCGAAGAGACGTTTGTTATGCTTACAACAAAAAATGAGTCGTGATCTACATCTAGCGGAAGAGCTTCACAATAAAATCGAGAGTTACGTTGAGAAAGGGTACGCCAGGAAACTTTCGCCTAAAGAAGTGACTGAGAACCGCCGAAACTCGTGGTACTTACCCGTATTTCCTGTTCGCAATATAAACAAGCCAGGTAAAATTAGATTGGTATGGGATGCGGCAGCAAAAGTTAATGGAGTTTCGCTCAACTCGGTACTTCTCAAAGGACCTGATTTATTGACATCCTTAGTTTCAGTCCTCCTCCAATTTCGAGAAAGGAGTTTCGCGATATGTGCAGACATACAAGAAATGTTCCACAGAATCTTGATAAGGAAGGAAGACCAGAATTATCAACGGTTTTTGTGGTTCAATCGTGACAGTAAAGAAGTGGAGGAATATATCATGTTGGTCATGACATTTGGCGCTACGTGCTCTCCCTGTTCGGCACAGTTCATAAAGAACAAAAACGCAGAAGAATTCGAAAACATCTATCCTCGAGCTGTAAAGTCCATTCGCAAAAACCACTACGTGGATGATCTCATGGACAGTGTGGACACCGAAGAAGAAGCTGTTAAGCTAGCTAGAGAAGTAACATTTATTCATCAGCAAGGTGGGTTCCACATTCGCAATTGGATTTCCAATTCCAAGGCGATTAGCGAATCATTTCAATGCAACTCCCCAGCAGAAGTCAGCCTGAACTCAAAAACGGAACTCTCACCGGAGAAAGTTCTCGGGATGTGGTGGTGTACAACCGAAGATTGCTTAACTTTCAAGATATCAGCCAACTTGTTAAATGCAGATGTACTTCGAGGCAGTAAAGCTCCAACCAAACGTGAAGTATTACGCACACTAATGAAGGTCTTTGATCCGCTGGGACTGTTGGCGCATTTCCTTATGTATGGGAAAATACTTCTGCAAGAAATCTGGCGCAGTGGTATTGGCTGGGATGTGCCAATCCAAGAAGCTGAGTATAAGAAGTGGCTTCACTGGATCAGCTTTCTACCTAAGCTTGAAGAGGTACGTATCCCTAGATGCTATATTTCAAAAAGATTTGCTTTCTATCCAGATTTTGAACTCCACGTCTTTGTGGATGCCAGCGAGAATGGCTTCGCCGCAGCAGCCTATGCCAGGATGACTGCATCAGGTTTAGTTGAGTGCACCTTGATTGGAGCTAAAACCAAAGTAGCCCCGCTGAAGAGTCTCTCAATTCCGAGACTCGAACTACAAGCCGCCGTACTAGGAGCTCGTCTTGCCAAGATGATGTCAACTTATCACTCAATCTCCTTCAAAAAGCAGTTCTTTTGGTCCGATTCTAGGACAGTCTTGAGTTGGTTGAGGTCGGATCATCGCCGATACCGGCAATTTGTTGCATGTCGGGTGAGTGAAATACTCGAGACCACAGATGTCAATGAATGGCGATGGGTTCCCACCAAAACGAACGTCGCGGATGAGGCCACCAAGTGGCATAAGGGTCCAAACCTAGAGAGTTCGAGCGCTTGGTTTAGAGGTCCTGCATTTTTGACGTCACCTTCCGAATGCTGGCCGAAGGAGGAACGCTTGGACACAAACACAAATGAAGAGTTGAAGGCGCAGTTCGTGGGCTTACACAGTATTATAAGCCAACACTTATTTCAACCAGAGCTATTCTCACATTGGTTTCGATTACTTCGATTCGCCAGTCGGGTAATTCGTAACGCTGTCAACTGGAAATTAATTCACCGACGCCAGCCAAGAAGAGTCGGAGTCCTGACAAGTGAAGAACTGCAGCAGGCTGAAAGAGTTCTTTTAAAACAGGCTCAATACGACGCGTTTGCTGAAGAGATTGCTACCATATCTTCAGAAGGTAAAATTAATAAAACAAGCTCAATAATCTCTCTCTGTCCATATCTAGATGACTTTGGAGTTCTTCGCGCAAATAACAGGATTAAGACTCATATGGAGCTATTGGCGGAATTTAGTCGTCCAATTATTCTCCCTACTCAGCATCGCATAACGACTCTTCTGGTAGAGCACTATCATTTGCTCTACCATCATCAAAACCATGAGACGGTCGTGAACGAGATCAGGCAGAAATTCGTGATAGCCAGACTACGAGCAGTACTTTCATCGGTGCGCAGAAACTGTCAGGCTTGCAAAAACGCTGCGGCACAACCACAACCGCCAATGATGTCTCAACTCCCGGCTGCAAGAACATCAGCATTTTCCCGTCCATTTTCGTTCACTGGCGTGGATTACTTTGGGCCTATTCTCATCGTCAACTTAAGAAGAACCGAGAAGAGATACGGGGTGCTACTAACATGCCTTACAACACGCGCTATACACATCGAAATCGCACATTCCCTGACCACGGATTCGTGCATACTTGCGATTCGCAATTTCATTGCACGACGAGGGACGCCCATTGAGCTGTTCAGTGACAATGGCACGAACTTTAGAGGAGCTGCCACCGAATTAAAGCAAGCATACCAAAGAATCGACAGAGACAAACTCATGCAAACATTTACTTCAGTCAACACCAAGTGGACCTTTATCACGCCTGGGTCTCCTCACATGGGCGGAAGCTGGGAGCGCCTTGTGCGTTCCGTGAAGACCGTGCTGAATCAAATTTCTCCAAGTCGAACGCCTTCAGATGAGTTGCTGCGAAGTATGCTACTTGAGGTTGAAAATATCGTCAACTCTCGCCCTCTTACATACATCCCTATCGCGAATGAGAACGAAGAAGCACTTACTCCGAACCACTTTCTTTTGGGTTCCTCTAATGGCTCCAAGCCTTGGGCTGTATTCAACAACGAAAAGGAAGTCCTTAGGAAAAATTGGTTAGTTTCCCAGCATTACGCCCAACATTTCTGACAACGCTGGGTTAAGGAGTACCTGCCAACAATAACTCGACGCACGAAGTGGTTCCATCCCGTTAAACCCATTGAAAAAGATGACATCGTTTTGATCGTGGATCCCGCGAGCCCTCGCAACTGCTGGCCAAAAGGACGCGTCGTAGATACGAAAGTTTCCGCCGACGGACAAGTGAGAAGCGCAACCATTTTAACCAAGACAGGTACCTATGAAAGACCCGCTGTTAAGCTAGCCGTTTTGGAAGTTCGAAAGGACAACAAGGTAGGCCCACCAGTGGACATACCAGGAGGGGGTGTTGCGCATGCAGAACTTCACTTAATCAACGAATAAATTAAGAAACGTCAACTAAACGCCATTTTATCAAATAAATTGAAAGGACTGAACGAAATTTAATCAACCACGCGGGAGAAAAACTTTCTTTTTAATTCTGGAACCCGAATCGTCAACATCGTCAAGCAGCAGCAGCATTAGAAGCAGCATAAGGTAAAGGAAGAACTAATTTTGTAACCTACTAATGAATAAAGAGATTATTTAGTTTAAAAACTTGAACAGTCGATTTATTTGCGAGGGTTGACAAAAGTCTTCAGACAACAGTCAAATTGAGTGTTTTTTGAGCTCTCGAGCTGACCTAGGTTTTCCACAAACTCGCCCTAGCTTTTTGCTGTGGCGAGTTGAGGGCTGTCAAATGGCATGTATTTTTTTTAATGACGGATGTGTGGTGATTTGTGGTTTAGCGTTTTTTGAGGACTGGAAAACCTAGGTTTTTTGACATCTCATAGGGTTGTCAAGAAAACCTGGCTCAACCCTGGGGAAAGTTCAACGAACAGACCTACTTTAAAATAGAGACCCTACGGTTTTCGGAGCTATTTGAACTAAGGACATGATTTACTTAATGAATTGTATGAGCTGTACCACGGTCTTCAACGAAAAAACCTTTTGTGAATTAGCACTTTTTTAGGACTGGAAAACCTAGGTTTTTTTGACAACTCATAGGGTTGTCAAGAAAACCTGGGCCAACCCTGGGTAAAGCTCAACGAACGAACCTATAAACATTTAAAATTAAAATTCAACTTACTCATTGATAATAGACTCCAAGGACTCATTCTTTACCAAGACATATCCCTCTGGCAGCTCTGCACTTCGATCTTCAGCAAGCTGGTTTTCGTATGCAACAATTTGGTTATGTAATTTTTCATTCAAAAGTTCAACTTGCTTCCTTAAAACTTTTTCCGATGCTAGCTGTTCCTCCAAAAACTTCAGTCGTTCCTTTAGTTGGGACATCGATATTTTCGACGAAGTTTTTTCATTGACCTCATCAACGTTTTCTTCGTCCTTTCCAAGTTGCTGTCGAATATTTCTATGTATGAATTTACTTACCTCAACATTATTACGTATGTTGAAATCAATTATCGAAGTGTTTATTGCCAGGCAATCCGAAATTAAATTTGCCCCGATATCAGTCATGCCGCAGTCCTCCATATCGATAACTGAATAAAATTATAGAATTTTTATATAACTGGTCATTTTATAAACAAGTGCACCAACTTTTTATCCAAGCGTCTTCTTTGAGTACATCTGCAATCAATTGTACCCCTTCGTCAGAAATATTTGGATTACGAGCGATTAAAATAACTCTCAGTCCTGACATGGTATTTGGATCAACTTCGCGATATCGCAAAGAATTCTGCCAACCCTCAGAGTATCTGCATATTTTCTGGAACTAAAACAAACTTTTAGGAATATCAAAACGACATCTGAGTGTAAAATGAGCTAACCTTGATCATATCACTAATATGACCAGCTGCTTGCACTGTCAAATTGCACTCTGACAAGTTAAGCGTTTCAATGCTGGGCAGGCATTTAATGGAAGAGCAGATAGCTTCACATCCCTTGTCGCCAACTGGTGAGCGTTGAAAACTTACATGTGTGAGTTTGGTGTTACTTGAGAGAGCCTAGGAAAAAATAAGTATTTAGTACCTAATGAGATCATGCATACATAGGGTTGCGCAACAGAACGGGGAACAACGGGGCCTAGCGCATTTCTCACAACCATGCCTTGTGAGGGAATGGAGGGGACCTATAATTTTCTGCCGATTCCAAACGGGTAATAGAGAAAGCGCTTTTCATGACAATGAATTTACTATGGAAGGACTCACGATCTCTATTTCTTTATTCTATGTTAATCATACCTTAGCAATTGACACGGCATATTTTTCATTGAGTGGTAGTGCCTCTAGATGAAGAACGGTCAGATTCTTATTAAACTGAATACAATAAGTTACTGCATCCACGATTCCACCAAAAACATATTTCGTATAAACTGCTGGCTTTTGTTTAAAAACTTTGGCTTTCTTCTCACTATCAATATGTTCGAAAACTGCAAATAGACTTGTATACAATTTTGACCATGAAACGATTTTATTGAAATGTGTTTTACCATTGCTAATGCTTTTGCGCAACCGAATCGCTAAATGTTGTAGAAATTTGTCATAGCGTAGTGACTCAATAACGAAAAGCCAGTCGTCTACCTTTAGCTTGTCCCCAAAGAAATCTAGAACCGATGTTGCATTGTTTTTAGATTTTATGTCAGTGTTGGGAGGATAGTTTTTCGCACGACACAGTTCCAAATAGCGAATGTGAAAGCTTCCACAACGGTTTATTTTCTTTTCCCTCATTTTTGTTTTTGTAGTTTAGTCCTCCCTAAAAAAAATAACAAATAAAAGTCGGGGCTTGGGAACTAAATATTTTTTCTATTTTTTTTTAACAACGAATTAAGAGTATTAATCAAAAGACAACATAATTTGTGAAACTATTCGGTATTTTTTAAAGTAGATTTTTTTATTTCGCTCATTAAAATCCTTTCCTTCACCCACGGCTCCGATAGTTTTGATAGCTGCACCACATTGGGCTGTGGGCTCGTACCAGAACCTATCGGATACGCTATCTAGGATATCTGTATTTGGAAAGCCCTTTTGAAGGAGACATGTAGATTCCTGAATACTACAATTCATATAGCTACCGCTTCGAATAAGTTCGACCAGAGGAACACTGGGCGGATCAGATAGTTAAGATATAAATTTTAGGTTTCAGTGGGTGAGTACAGATACAAACCTACAAATTAATCTTTTGAATACACAAAATAAATTGAAAAACGTTTGAAATTTGTTTTTTAAATTTTTCTTTCCAACTCAAATGACTGAAATTGAAATAAATGCACCCCAAAATAAAAAGAATTACTTTAATAAATTTTTTTTAGATCCATAAAAATTCTCGGATGTCTTCGGATATGTTGCTTGTTTTTTTTTTTTGTAAAAAATGGGGTCGTCTTTGCTAAAAGTTTAAAAAGTAAGCAACAGCCATTTTGATTTCAATACATTTATTGAACGCCCCATTTAGTCCAGGTGTGGTACCCTTTGGCTCCCTGTTAACCCAGAGGTTCGTAGTTCGAATCCCAACAGATTTAAAAATGTTTTACACGGGTATCGCCTTTCGCGAGGAATTGGAAAATCCTCCGATAGTAAATTCATTGCCATGAAAAGCGCTTTCTCGATTTGCCGTTCGGAACCGGCAGAAAATTGTAGGTCCCCTTCATTCCCTCACAAGGCATAGTTGTGAGAAATGCGCTATGCCCTGGAGTCCCTCGCTCTATTGCACCCACCCAATTTTTTTTTTTTTTTTTTATTCAATCCAACAGCTTGGACCGCGTTATTATCCCGGTAGCCATTTACAACTCTGATTTTTACTTCGCATTAAGTTATTAGGTTCGTTCGTTGAACTGGCGAGTTGAGGGAAAACCTAGGTCAACCCTAGGGCTAAAAAAACACTAAGTTTGACTTTCAGGGCGACCTTAGGTTTCTCAAAAAACGCTTTGTGGTGACCCCAGGGCGACCCTAGGGGCTTCAACGAACAAACCTATTAATAAATTTTCTACTGACCATACTGTGACAGATGTACCACTAATGTCCTTTTTCTAAAACTAAATCCGAAGTGAGTTTTATGTCAATTTCCATTACACGAAAAGAAACGTCCACGAGCGTTCAGAAGCATTCTCAAACCGTTCCATTGGTGCAAAAATATCGCTTCTCATGTTTCTGAGGAGTGACAGCCGCTTCTCGATTTGAAGTGAGAATCTACTCAAGAAGCACTAACACATGTTACTCAAATGTCAAAAAGAAAATTTTCTTCCAGGAATATTTTTTAAGAGCCATAGATGTTTCACTCACACAAAGGAAATTACGTTAAACTGAACAGAAATTATTTTGGGTGTTCCATTGGTTTTTAAAATGAGTGCTTCCCCGAGTGAAACCAATGGAAAGCGACATTAGAGTTATGGCACTTTTCATTGGACGAAAAGAACCGCCCAGGAGCGTCCAGAAGCATTCTCAAACCGTTCCATTGGTGCAAAAAGATCGCTTCTCATTATTCTGAAGAGTGACAGCCGCTTCTCGATTTGAAATGAGAATCGACTCAAGAAGCACTAACACATGTTACTCAAATGTCAAAAAAAAAATTTTCTTCAACGAATATTTTTTAAGAGCCATAGGTGTTTCACTCACACAAAGGCAATTACGTTAAACTGAACAGAAATTATTTTGGGTGTTCCATTGGTTTTTAAAATGAGTGCTTCCCCGAGTGAAACCAATGGAAAGTGCCATTAGTGTGACGGATCTGACAGATAATCTCAAAAACTCACTCCAAAACGTTTTTCAAATCGATTTGCAGTCAGTCGTTTTTCATCTGACTGCTTGTCAAATGTCGCTTTCCATTGGACGAAAAGAACCGTCCAAGGGCGTCCAGGAGCATTCTCAAACCGTTCCATTGGTGCATAAAGATTGCTTCTCATGATTCTGAGAAGTGACAGCCATTTTCGATTTGAAGTGAGAATCCACTAAAGAAGCACTAATACATGTTACCCAAATGTCAAAGAGAAAAGATCCCTCAAAGAATATATTTAATGTGTTATAGGTGTTTTACTCACACAAAAACAACACGTTACATTGAGCAGAAACAATAATTTTAGGTGCTTCCAAGAGTGAAATCTATGGAGAGCGACAAAAGTAAACTGCAGTTTTTATTTAATTTTTTCAGTTCCAAATCTACGTTAATAGCTAAAAAAAAAAAATTTAGCGGACCCCAAAGTAAAGGATGGATTTCTAGTCTTGTTTTGATTGTTTAAATAAAAGAAGAAATCTAGCAATTTTACCACTACAAACGCAATAGGTGTGTTTAATGACCTGCTCTAGATCGATCTAGAGCAGAAAAAAGCAGCTTTTTGGTGTTTAATGACAATTTTTCTACTCCGAGCAAGAACTTTTTGTGTTTAATGACCTGCTCTAGAGCTTTTAGAGCAGCATTTTCTGCACTTACTTTTGAGTAATGGCACTTTCCATTGGTTTCACTCGGGGAAGCACTCATTTGAAAACCAATGGAACACCCAAAATAATTTCTGTTCAGTTTAACGTAATTTCCTTTGTGTGAGTGAAACACATATCGCTCTTAAAAAATATTCCTTGAAGAAACTATTCTTTTTGACATTTGAGTAACATTGTGTTAAGTGTTAGTGCTTCTTGAGTCGATTCTCATTTCAAATCGAGAAACGGCTGTCACTCCTCAGAATCATGAGAAGCGATCTTTTTGCACCAATGGAACGGTTTGAGAATGCTTCTGGACGCTCCTGGACGGTTCTTTTCGTCCAATGGAAAGTGCCATAAGAGTAGAGTGGAGCAAAGTGTCAAAATCAGCTGTTGACATTTGATTCAAATATTTTTGTGCTGGCGATTAAAGGCTATGGCCCAATGACTCCGTCAGACTTCAACTTCAACTTTAAAATATGTGAAAATTTTGGATGGCCCAATGAATCCGTCGCGTTAATGCACTTTTGTTACACAGAGCACCATGTGTGTGAGCATGTGTGTCTACCAACCAATAAAAAATACCAATAGCAAATGTCAAAGTCGTTAAGTGCGTTGATATTAAAAATGTTTTAATCTCAACGCCGACACGGACGCCACGTACGTTGCTTATGGGCCATTCCCCATAAGAGTACATGTGTTTTAATCGAGTTGTCAGTTGTGGCCGCTGAAGTCGAAGGCGTGACGGAGTGATTGGGCCATAGCCGCTTAATTGGAAAGAAAGTTTTTTGTGAATGTTTTTATTTGTAAGTAGCTGGAATTTAGTTGGAGATGGAGTCAATTGAAATTTGCTCTGATGCGGGTCAAACCGTAGTGATTCGGTGCTCACCAAACACAAAATTCAACATAGAAAACAGTAAGTACGAACCTCAACATTCAATGGTTTTAAACAGCTGTTCTGCTCTAAATTGCCTGACATTTATCTCATTTCTTGCTCTGCTCTGAGCTACGCTGCTCTGCTCTTTTTTTCATTAAACACACCTAATCACTTCAAATCTGTCAATTTTGCTCAAAACGAATTTTATAAAACGATTTAAAAAAACAAAATGCTTCCGCATTCTCTTGCGATATTTTTGAATTTTTAAAACAATCTCACTCATCACCAAAAATAAAAGCAACAGGCTCATGTGCTGCATTTGAAAATGCTTACCACAAAAGTATATATCACAAAGAATTGGGGGTATTCAAGATCCGGTGTAACTAGTCTTCTATCGTTGATTCGTTGTAAAAGTGTATACATTTTTTACACCCCAACAACAAATATTAGTGTAGTACTATTTTTCTTACCCCTGGTCTCCACATGCTTTAAATCTATAGCAGCTATTAAAGCAGCCTTTGAATATCGCAAGTGGAGACAATTATAGCGGCTTTATTTTCATAGCCTGCGATAGATAGCATACTTTTATCGCAGGGTATCTATCGCAGCTATTAAAGCAGAGGGAACTGTCATCTGCATAGGTTTTTCCACCATTTTGTTACTTCGTTGTTATGTTTGGTATGAAAGTCCCTGTCCATACGTGTTATGTCCATAACGTTATATCGGTCGTTTCTGGGCAAAAGGGGTGAGGAAGAAAGGGACTCGATGCGCAAAATGAAATTTGATTTATCTGCCTAAGCAGTACACTTGGCGTGTCCAGACGGGTTATGCTCATAACGTTATGCTTTTTTTAATACAATTTCCAACACAAAATGGAGAATTTGTGTGAGGAATTATAACAACGTCTGGACACTAGGTGTTAGCAGCATAACGTTAACAGCATAACCCGTCTGGACAGGCACAAAAGTATGCTATAGTCCCTGTCCATACGTGTTATGTCCATAACGTTATATCGGTCGTTTCTGGGCAAAAGGGGTGAGGAAGAAAGGGACTCGATGCGCAAAATGAAATTTGATTTATCTGCCTAAGCAGTACACTTGGCGTGTCCAGACGGGTTATGCTCATAACGTTATGCTTTTTTTAATACAATTTCCAACACAAAATGGAGAATTTGTGTGAGGAATTATAACAACGTCTGGCCACTAGGTGTTAACAGCATAACGTTAACAGCATAACCCGTCTGGACAGGCACATACAAAATGCCCACAGCACAAAATTTGTCAGTTGCTCTGCTTTCTTGCGTCTATCATGTGTCATATCCCTGCTTTCTGCTATGAATTTAAAGCAAGTGGAGACACAGAGTTACCTGGTATACTTCTATTTTAATGTCACCCTACTTAAGAAATTTAAACTGTGGATCACAGACGTTCCTCTGCCAAATCATTTGTCCTAATTTATTTTTTGTGATTCAGTATGATCTTAAATGAATCTATTAAGGCTTTTAAATATTGCGATTCTTAAAAGAATTGGCTAGTTGCATGCGACAAAGTAACAACGAACAGGGACCAAGTAAAGAAGCTTTTGTTTTGTTTTTTAAAAATAAAGAGACGGCCATGTACTTTTTTAATGCTAAAGTAAACATCCCTGTAAGAACCGCACGAAGTTAGATGCGAATTCCCGGCTCTCATGCATTTTTCGAATTTCGAAATGCAAGAGTGAAGCAGAATAAATAAAAATAGAGAAATTCAACTCCCTGTTTGTGTGTGAAGGCCCACCGCTACACCAAGTGCAAGCGAGAAAAAGTAACTTTTTCGAGAAACCGATCATTTTATCCCTTTTTTTTCTTTTTTGTTCATTGAATTTCCAACCAAAAAAGTCTGCACGCGATTTTTTCGTTCAAAAAATTTACCGATTTTTGCATTAATTCAATTTACACTAAACCAGTCAATAAATCAACAAAATTTTCACCAAATACTCAACATCACCAATTGAAGAAGCAATTATTTCGCAGACTAATATTACATCCCACAGTTGTCATAAATTTGTAACAGCGAAAGACCCGCAAAAGCAACAAAAACCGAAAAAGAAAAAAAGAATACTAAGAAAAAAGGCAGAATCGGCCGACCTCAACTGGGGCTGAAAATAAAAAAAAGCAAAAAGAACTGCGAATTCCACACCTTCGCGTGGAAAATATTTATTTGCAAAAATTTTAATTTGATTCTTACGTCGGTATTTCAGAATAATAATAATAAAAAAAAACATTTGCAAAAAGGTCCGTAGGAATAGGAATACAAGGGATTTTCTAATTCAACAAAATGGACGACGATTTGACGGTGGAGGTCTGCGTTGAGAACGATGCCTACTACAAGGTTTGTATATGTCCTCATATTTATTATTGTAGTTTTTTCCTTTCCATAGAGTTAATAAATTTTGATATAAGTTCTCAAATGAGAATCATCCTTGCTAACTCTTTGGTAAGAATGTACATCTTAGGGCTTCAAATTTTTTTGTTCTCCCAATGGCGTCTGGCTCGAATCGAGAAACCGGAAAATTTATACAACAATGTGCCAGAGCGGACGGAGAACAAAAAAAAAAAAGAAGGAAAAAATCAAATTGAATAGAAAAGAAGTGAGCCATGCTAGAGGAATCACTTCTAGATTCTAAAATGATTCGTGCGACTTTCTGGCGTTCGACGACCTTTTGAGTCGTTTGGTGGTTATTCGAATTGCTCTGCGGTTGAGGTTGATTCTCATAAATATCGCGGGGGCCAACCATCAACCAATGCAGCATGAATAAGAAGTGCCTCAAGGTATTCGTGACAGCGCCGATGACATCTTCAGACAGATGTCTCAAATCTAAGTCCGCCTGGCCACACCTGAAAAAAGATACGAGGAAAACGAAAGCAAAAATGATTTGATTTCTTTGTGCCGCTTAGAGAATGACGAAGATGATGTTATTGCATTAGATTATTTATTTATTACTAACTAATTGGATGCACTGAGTGCCCTTTGTCTAAATGATTTTCTTCTTCAATTTCAGGGAATCGTAACAGATGTTTTTGAGGATGGAGTGATGGTCAGTTTAGATGAGTAAGTACCTACTGTGGTGTGCATAGTTTATACAAATCATTTTACTGCTGATAAGACAGCAAATGGTTAATTGAGAGTTGTCTAGCAGCAGAGCATACTCAACAACCATCAAACGACAAGCGACAGCGACAACGCATCTATTTTTGGCATCTATTTATATCCATTAACAAATTGACACTCGTGTCGTTTGAGGAGATGCGAAGAACTTCTCCATGCTGACATAAAAAATGTATCCAATCTTTAGCTTTCCAATCGTCTTTTTTTTCTTCTTATTTTTTTTTTTGCTTTACCCTCTCGTGTAAGTTGGTATTTCTTTGCGTGGATGTTTATGATGTGTGATCACAGATGCATTTTAGTTTTTATATGTTGAAGCACCTATATTTAGTTCATTATGTTTATCTATAAACCTTTACTCTGCACCCGAGTGGTACATACGAACCACGTCACGCATTTCAACACAGAGATACGAAACTTAATAGGTCTACTGATTGTTTTGTTTATTTTATTTTCTATTTATTGACACTTGCAACAGACTTGCCACAACAATAAGCATCAATCCCAAAAAAAAGTAAATCGTTGATGCCGGATAAGATGTCTTCAAGTCAAGAAATAGAATATTGGAGTTTTAAGTGAACGTCAGTTAGCTACATCTGATTTGTTGACACTAAATTGGTATATACGGCCCTATCCGGAGCGGAGTTTTCTCCGCAACGCATCTTTCTTCGGAGATTCAATTTTGCTTCGAAGTAGTACACATTTTTCACAAATGCGGCAATGCATTGCATTCCCAAAACTAAAATCTCCGCAACAAAAACTTATCGGAGAACGTCGGATCGTCCGATCGGAGAACTACCAAGAAGCAAAATGTCTCCGATCGGAGAGAATTCCGCTCCGACGGTTACCACGATAGGGCCGATAGAGTTTTGTAAGCACTAACGTTTAAATATTTATTTTCTAGAAGAAATTTTAAAATGATATTTTTCTTCTGCATCAATCGCCACTTAAGAGTTAAACATAAAACATTTAAGATTTGCTACAGCAAAAGGCCGTTTACGGCTGAAATTGAAAATAAAGGTCTATTTTTGTTTTTTTTTTTTTGCGGTCGAATGTTCTTTACGGTCAAATTTTATTGAAGCCCCTTTCTTTTTCAGATGCAGTCAGTTTTTAATCTTCAAACTTGCATCGACAGGCCTCCACCCACTTTCATCGGGTGTTAATTGAATTTTTTCATTCATTGTAAATGTTGGCATCTTTCAACAGGAATGGATGTCCAAGTACTATCACGAACCGTTGTTCAAAGCTCCGAATTGCTTGTGGATCTAAACTGATCAACTACATTTTTAGCTTCATAACACAAGTCCTCAATTGGATTGAAATCGTGCGATTGTGAGGCCATTCTGAAACACTTATAGCCTAATTTTGTACCCAACAAAACGGATATGGCCAAGACTAGATCCAAAACGCACAAGACATTTGTTATTAATTACCAGATTGCAAGTTAGCTCCGTAATCAATGTCATCACCGGACATTGTCTGATAGGAAGACACGCCATAAGACTTGGCGTTCCCTCTAATGACTTCTGCAGAAGTTGCTTAGATGAGGAGGAGGAGGAGACAATCCCACACCTCCTCTGCTCATGTCCTGCACTCTCTTTTAAAAGAAAACAGCATCTAGGAAAATATTTTTTTGATGATCCAAGCGATCTGGCGAACACAGATCCCCTGCATCTCCTTCGCTTTATTAAAAGCTCCAAATGGTTTTGTTTAGTGAGGTACTTCCTCGCATAATTTCTATGGTATCACAATGGACCTCATATTGGTCTAAGTATGTCAGTTTGTTTTCCTGACAGCCATTTAAACCTAACCTAACCTAACCTCACATACCTATGTGGATGCATAGTTTCCATAATCCAGTGTTTTCTTTTTGATTTCGCGACCCCTTTGCAGGTTAAAATATTCTGGCGACCCCCTCTCGTCATAGAAAGCCAAAGAATAATTTAACGAAAAGACTACATACGCTAGGTAATGATTTTTTGCTACTTAGGTACATTTTATTTATCACGCGGGTTTAACTGCATCGGCGACGGCGACATTGCCACACCGCATTGTCGTTGCGGCGGCAAAAAGCGCCAAGCGCGTGCTACCCGCTTACTTGAACATGTTCAAATGTTCATGAACTTGCAATGTGTTTACGCAGAACAAGCAGTCGAAAAATTAAAGAACAGCCAACATTTTACTTTGCAGTTTGACGAATCTACAGATGTTTCTGACTGTGCACAGTTTTTGGTATTTGTGCGCTTTGGAGCAGATGACAGTAAGAATTCTTATTTTGCAAAGCACTTTCTGCACAGTACTGGTCAGTGATTGTACGATATATTTTTGGAAAGCACTTGCAACTACGATATTGATTGGAAAAAATGTATCGCAATTTATAGCGATGGCGCTAAAGCTATGACTGGAAAAAGTAGCGGACTCATTGCAAAATTAAAAGCGATAATGCCAAACATATCCTGGGCACACTGTTTTCTCCATCGACAGGCTCTAGCTGCTAAGGTAGTAGGTACCTTCTGATTTAAATGACGTGCTCATGGAGGTAATAAAAATTTTGAATTCTATCAAAGACAAAGCTTTGCAAACCCGGATATTCAGAATCGTTTGTGAAGATATGGTCTCGCTTTATCAAATTCTCCTTTATCACACGGAGGTCAGGTGGCTATCCAAAGAAAAGGTTTTAACAAGAGTTCTGGAACTGAGAGCCGAGTTGTTAATGTTCTTAAAAGATGCAAAATCTGAATATGCGTATCGTTTTTTGGCTCTTGAAGTTAGCATTTTTGGCAGATCTTTTAAGCCACCTTAACAACTTAAACACTTCATACCTGTGTGAACTGGCATTTTCTTCAATGGTAGACATTAAAACTAAGAAGAGGAATAGGCTGCAACTAGCAAATGATTTAATTATTAACTTTCCAAAATAAGCACCACAATTTGATAAACTTTGAAAAAAAAAAAAAAAAATACAAACGCATCATTCTCACAAAAATTGTGTTTTTATTGTGAAGGAACCTCTACTTTTTCTTTTAGCCGGCGACCCCCCGAGTAAGGTTTTGCGACCCCCTAAGGGTTGCGACCCACAGATTGAAAAACACTGCCATAATCTAATATATCCGCCCTACTCCGTTGAATGAAAAACAAACCCATATCATCATATTAGATAATCGCGTTTGACGGTTTTTGAGGTTAATTGTGGCTTGTTGTATGCGGTGTTTGGTGGACGTCAGACATATTCACGGGGAACCTTTTTCATTTTATATTTAGCACAATTTTCAGATCAACCACAATATATTGTTTCATTTTTCGATATGCAATTTAAGATTTTCTCCTACGAATTCAATCTTTAAATAAATAAATAAATAGGGTGGCGCAATAGTCTTTGTGCATTTCTCACAACCATTGCCTTTATAAGGGATTGGGGGGAACCTATGATTTTCTGCCGATTTCGAACGGCTAATCAAGAAAGCGTTTTTCATGGCAATGAATTTACTTTCGGAGGACTTGCCAATTCCTCGCGAAAGGCGATACTCGTGAAAAACATTTTTGCTTCTGTTGGGATTCAAACCACGAACCTCCCGGATATCAGGGTACCACATTTAATCTTTTTACTTGCGATTATAGGTACTATAAGCAAGTTTTGCAATCGCGCAGAAAAATTTTTTTGAAATGACAACTTAACATGACTTTGCGATGATAGAGAACACGATAACACTAGGTCTGTTCGTTGAACTTTCCCCAGGGTTGACCCAGGTTTTCTTGACAACCCTATGAGTTGTCAAAAAAAACTGGGTTTTCCAGTCCTCAAAAAACACTACACCACAAATCACCACACATCCCTGTCATTAAAAAAAAAATAGATGCCATTTGACAGCCCTCAAATCGCCACAGCAAAAAGCTAGGGCGAGTTTGGGGAAAACCTATGGCAAACCTATGGCTCAAAAAACACTCAATTTGACATTCAGGGTGAATTTAGGTTTCTCAAAAAACGCTTTGTGGCGACCCTATGGCGACCCTAGGGCTTCAACGAACAAACCTACTGTCTGTTTGTCTGTCTGTAGATAGATAGATAGATACAAATTTTATTAAATTAACAATTAGATTCTTTTTTACAATAAGTGTTTTTACAAATTCATTATGACATGGCATTTTTTGCCGTCTGCCAGATTGACATAAAGGTTTAATCTTGGAATATTAAGCTAGGTTATCACAATTTGATTTGATTAAAAAGAAAAATATGCATGTATACAAATAAAAATTAAAGAAAAAAAATTAGTTTTCAGAATTCTTCATTAATTATTCTTTCTCTGTACCTTAATCCGATTTTGCAATCGGCCCTAGCGAGGTATCCGTTCGGAGCGGAAAATTGTCCGCAACGTCGGACGAAATCGGAAAAACTACTGCAATAAGCTGTCAGAAATCTCACAAATAAAGCAGTTGATCGCACTTCAATCTTCAATGCAGTTCGCCTTGTGTGTTGAAATAATATTGGAGAAAAATTTCAAAAAGCTGTTCGGAAGAATACTTAAAAGCAAAAACCTCCGAATCGTACAAATCGGAGAATTTTCCTCTCCGAACGGATACCTCGCTAGGGCAGAATATTTATACAATTTGACTACATTCATCTCATTTAGTTCTGTAAGAACTTCTTCTTCAGACAAAAAGTCACTTCCAAGGATGCTTCTTCTGGATTCTCTTAGAGTTGGACACTTCCCTACGAAATGAAAAATGTCTTCTCTTTCCCTTAAGTTACAGATGCTGCACTCCAATGGTAAATCTGGCATGTGTGGTATGAAGTTAAGGTTGAGTAATTCACTGCGAAGTCTGGTCATTGTCGAGATTGCGCTCTCTCTATTCTCGTCACGGAAATAGTTTCTGTCTTTCATATTATGGCTAAGCCTGCTGTATATTCGTGTATAATATATGGAATTTGAAGCTTCTTGCACATAATCGGCTCTAAACTTCTCGTCCATCTTCGATATTACTTCGTACAGGATATGTTTTCAATGTTTAAAGTAAAATTGAGATTACAACTTTCCGCTAGTATTGACCACTCTCTGCAAAAACTTTTGTTCTCCTGAATAGCTTTAACAACCACCTTCCTAACCAAACGGGACTCAGGCATCTTGATGACATTCAGAAGATAGTCAGCTTGCAGTTTCAATGTTTTGATGAAGAGAGGAGATAGTCCTGGGGCCCTACTATGTAACTCGATTCTACTTTCGAATCATTCGAAAGTTATTATTAGTGTCCGAACGAAGGTCGATTTGCAGCCGAAGCCGAAGCCGAAGCCGAAGCCGAAGCCGAAGCCGATTATTCGGCTTGACATTAACCTTCGGCCGAAGCCGAAGCTTCAATAACTTGAAGAATTTTCGTTCCAGATTGACTAAAAATGAAAAAATTATGATTTTTTTCTAGAATAGGTTCGTTAGTTGAAGCCCTGAGGTCACTCTGTGGTCGCCACAAAGCGTTTTTTGAAAAACCTAAGTTTTCCCTGAATGTCAAACTGAGTGTTTTTTGAGCCTTGGGGTTGACCTGGGTTTGGTACAAAAAGATTCGCCCTTGGTTTCTTCTAGGGCGAATTGAGGGCTGTTAAATGGCATGTATTTTTATTCAAATGACAGGGATTTGTGGTTTAGTGTTTTTTGAGGACTCATAGAGTTCTCAAGGAAACCTGGATCAACTCTGGGTAAAGCTCAAAACGAATCTAATGTGTGCATGCAGTAACCAAATTAACGGGATAAATTAAATTAACGTTTCAAAAATAATAACAATTTGAACTAGTATTAATATTTTATTGAAATTAAGGAAAAGAACAACAAATAACTCAACACTGTTCCACGTTCTACGAAAAACTGAAACTTTCAGCCCCTACCACAACGCACAACAACCAAAAACTAAACCTTCGGCTTCGGCCAAAACTTCGGCATATTTTGGCCGAAGCCGAAGGTTTAGCCGATTGTAGATTTTTTAGCCGAATGTGGCAGAAGCCGAAGCCGAAGCCGAAGCTTCGGTCGGACACTAGTTATTATATTATAAAGGGCGTTCAAACGTTTTTATTGTAGAATCGAGTTACATGGTAGGCCCCCTGTTTCTATCATGAGAACGTAGTTCGGCGTATTCGAAGGTATTTTCTTAACATAGTGTGTTAAGGGTTTTTCTACAGTGTTATACTTTTTGGAACCCCACACTTGACAACCATACAAGTATACTTTCAGCTACCGCTTCAAATACTTTGAAAATAAATACTGCTATGCGCAATGTTACCGTTCATAAAACATCTTTTCCACGATATATTGATGGCAGTTTTTGCTTTTTGCAGTTTATCTGTCAATTGTTTTTCCATGCTCAAATTTCTTGAAAAGATTACGCCAAGATATTTGTATTCGCTGACGCATTCAATAGTCTCGCCGTTATACGTTCATTTTTCATTCGAGGCATATCGACCTCCCCCTTTTTTGAAAACCATTACTTTTGACTTTTGTGTGTTCACAATTAAGTTCCATAAACTGCAATAGTGGTATAATTTGTTTATCATGAGTTGCAGAGTTTCTGGGGAATAAGCAAACATAACTATATCGTCCGCAAATAATAATGCTTTGATACATACTCCTGCGAAATCAACGCCACCAGGAAGGTGGTCAACGAGGTCATTGATGAAAAGAGCAAACAAGGTCGGGCTTAATGTACATCCTTGCCTCACTCCTGTTGATGTTTCAAACCATTCAGAAAGTTGCGCACCATCCCACACTGCTGACTGAGTTCCTTTGTACAACTGTTTGAGCACACGACCGAATTTGAGTGATACTCCTAAGCCATACAACTTATAAAATAAGGCTCCACGATTAATTGTGTCGAAAGCAGCTTTGAGGTCGACGAAAAAAACAAACAGTTTTCTATTTTGCGTGCTAAAGCTCTCCGCGAAACTTCTTAGAATGAAAATATTTTCAATAGTGGAATAGCCTGATCTAAATCCAGCTTGGAATTCTTTTAAAACTTTCCCAGCTTCTATCCAGGTTAAGAGCCGCTTATGTAACATCGTTGTAAAAATCTTATACGTTGCGTTAAGAAAAGAAATTCCACGGTAGTTCGAAGCTCCCATCACTGATCCTTTTTTGTGGATTGGGAATATAATTGCATCCTGAAATTCCTTAACTACTATATCTCCTTCCATAACTTTAATGAAAAGTGTAACCAGGCGATCTTTAAGTGCTACAGTTCCGTATTTATATAGCTCAACTGAAAACCGTTCGTACCTGCAGCTTTTCCATCCTTTAGACATCCCAACGTTTGTTCTAATTCACTTAGAGTGAATGTAGAGTCTAAGACTTCACTGGTAAATCGAGGTGACGCATAATGCCAAATCTTTGGTGGGTGCGTAGCACAGTTGCATTTAGATTTTTGGGGACAGCAAATCTTTTGCCATTTAATTCCCAAACCAGTTTCCAAAATTCACTTGAATTTTTGCTGTTTGCTAGTTTAAGGCTTGACGTTTCTCATATTTTCTTTTTTTTGTTTTACATAGTTCTTTAAACATTTTGTTAGCTTCAATGTAGTTATTTTTAAAAAACCCATGAGAAGATCTTCGGAAGTTCCTCAACCATGCAAACGAGATTTTCCGAAGCTTTTGACATTCATCGTCAAACCAAGGTTCGTTACCTGGTCTATTACTTTTTTCACTCCTCTTTTGGTGAGGATAAGATACTTTCACAATATTTTCCAAAGAGATAAAGTCTGTATTTTGGTGTTCTTGAAGATTGATGTCTAGTTGCTGCTTATAAGTCAATGCTTTTGAGGGATTCCAATAGAGTCTTGGCAATAATGACAAATTGTTAAAGTTCTCATCAATTGTCTGTACAGTCCGTTGGAAAGTTACAACTAGTGGAAGGTGATCTGAGTACAGAGATTCTTTTACTTCGAAATCTGTTACAAACGGCTCCCAGTCTTCACCTATGATAGAATAGTCAATCACAGACGACCCTTGTCCAGCAACAAAAGTAAGATTTCCCGAAGCATCGCTTAAACTCGTTCCATTAAGAATTCGAAGTTTTTGAGAATCACATAATTCCATCAGTTTATCCCCTCTTGCATTACTAATTTTCATTACATCATTGTCTGTCTGTATGTCCGTATATGAATCTACAGCCAGAACCGCTTGACCGATTTTCTTCAAAATTTGCAGTTATGGTCTCTGGGGTAGCCTACAGAGGGGTTTTTGGAATTGGGTCTCTAGGTCTTGAAATAACGGTACCTGCCACACAACCTATACAATAATACGTATTTTTCTCGAAAACGGCTCATACGATTTTGATAAAATTTTACGTGAGTTATTATTTCTGAATTGTTATTCTTATGATGTAAAAAATTGAATAATGTCAAAAATGGATAATGTCAAAGGTGGAATGTTAGGCTTTAACGACAAAAGAATTGAATTTTTGAAGCATTGAATTCTACTCGTTTTTTATCACCCCATGTAACAATGATGTCAAGGTCTGAATTCATAGAACTTATCATAGGCAACCGTCCCAGTTCCGCATCCGAAGAGCAGGGACGTGAATTTGGAAACGAACATGAAAAGCTGAGGGTTGAGTCGTCAGCAAAACAGTTAAAAGAATTAAAAGCTTCAAACAAGTAATCGTTTATGAAAACCAGGGAGAGAGTTGGAAACAAAATGAAGCCTTGGGGCACACCACCATTTATAAAATGGGTATCACACTTGAAGCCCTCCAATACAACTTGTATGCGCCACCGGAAAAGTAGTTTCTAATCCAATGATGAAGAGACATAGATACCAGAAGCACGGATTTTCGATAAAAGAACTTGATACCAAACTCTTCCAAATGCCTTAGAAAATAACAGGCGCAATAATCTTACTTTGTAAAAAACAATGTGAAAATTGGTTCCGCTTTTCGGTGATATATCTCAACCAATGACTAGTGGATCTTTTGCTGCGATAGCTGAACTGTCGGTCATTGAGAAGCTTTTGTTCTTCAAGATATTTCATGAGTTGACGGCTTATCAACGTTTCCAAGGCCTTGGAAAGAAGGGACGTCACAATAGATAGCCATAACTTCGAGGTGGTACCCGTGGCGTGATAACTAGCATGTCTATTAACACAGAGGTTCGTGGTTCGAATCCCAGCAGAGGCAAAAATGTTTTTCCACGGGTATCGCCTTTCGCGGTGAATTGGCAAGTCCTCCAATAGTAAATTCATTGCCATAAAAAGAGCTTTCTCGATTAGCCGTTCGGAATCAACAGAAAATTGTATGTCCCCTCCATTCCCTCACAAGGCACAGTTGTGAGAATTGCGCTAGGCTTCGGAGCTCCTCGCTCTGTTGGGCCACCCTATTTATTTATATAACTTCGAGGTAGTGTAGTAGCAGATTAATGGAAAACTGCATAGCGGTTTGTTCTTCAATGAGCGAAAAAGATTGGTGTCTGGTTTTACTTTGCTAGCATGAGCTTAATATAACCGAATGAGCAAGCCATCGACCGATTTTTGTTCCCATAATTGAGAATGGTAGATAGAGGCGAAGACTAAACGAAGAAGTATATGATAAGCCGTCGCGTTAGCTTCTTCTTTTCTTCTTTTTATTCATTGACAGCGTTGGGAGTTGTGTGATATCAAAGGGATCACAACTTCACATTAGTATTGGAGTACATGTTTAGAGCGGATCGGAACCAACGCAACGTTTCGGATAGACGAGTTTTCGATCTGACAGAAAGGAGAGATGGCATATTTGAGTAGAAGGGAAGCAGTGCCAAACTGGAGCAAACTCATGAGGTTCATCCAAACTCTGGTGCTTAAGTAAATGACTAAGCAAACGTTTAAAACGTCACACAAATATATGTAAATATGTCTGATCTTATCCACAACACAAGAAACAAAGTTTATAAAGGCCGCGTTTCGTCATGACAGTTCTATTATAATAATAAGCTGAATGGTTATACAAATTAAATACAGTAGAATTCCGATTATCCATTGTATATCTAAACTATAGTAATTTTACTGGACACCTTTTTTCATCTCCTGTATTGATCGTTAGGTGGCGCAACATCGCAACAAAGCGCAAATCAGCTGATGTGGAATGTTTATTTTTAGCGTGCGTAAGAAAGAAAAAAATATATATTTGTATATATTTGTTTCCTGCTCTTACGCATATAATTCTCCTCCTCTTCAAATACAGTCTTGTGGAATACATTCCAACTTTTGTGGCGTAAGTTCAATTCCCACTTTGTCACCGGAACGGGTCAAAGTAATAGTACTATAGAATTTATATACAATGGATTATCCGAACATCGATTATCTGAATATCCGATTATCCGGACTCAATTTAAAGATGACAGCGCAACGAGACATTTTACGACAAGTGTATGCCATCGTCCGACCATGTACTCCGGTTCTCATTTATTTGCTTAATAAATTGAGTTATACAGCCCTATTCTGCTATTCATCGGGGGGAATTTTTCTTGAATTTTCACTAATCATATTGTGTACACAGATTCACTTCGAATGAATAGCAGAATAGTGATTAGTGAAAATTCAAGAAAAATTCCCCTGATGAATAGCAGAATAGGGCTGATTGTTTCATTTAACTACCATAACATACCATTCAACTGTTTACGTTTTGTGTTGGAATTTTACAATGTCCATGATTTGAACAGTTACGAAGAGAAGATGAATAAGAGACTGAAACTGGGGATGTATGTCAAGTACAATCTCACAGAGAAAGACAGGATGTATCGGATCTCATACAGTAGTTAAAAATGAAGCGTTTCAGTGACTTGACCACAGTAAAAATATGTGATTCATTATCATTATTTTTCTCATTTCTTAATTTTATGTCGGCATTTTTTATGGAATTAAAGAAAATTTTAGCTTTGGATAGTTTGAAGTTTCTTCAAGTGTTGTCAAAAATCTTAAGAAGCGAAAAGAAGAGACGATAACGTTGAATAATAAGCTTGTTAGAGCTTCTTAATATTTAAACTTGATGCCGTCTCTCACCGTCTAGTTTTTTGTCATTGGTGCGGTGATTTCACGTTGTATGAATTAATGAGTTTTTTAGTTGAGATATTCCACGTGTTTTTTAATCTAATAAATGAAAAGATTAGTAAAGTTTTTAACAGTTAAAACACTTATTTTATTTCCTCAGATGTACATTTCAGAAGCAATGCTTCCATCGTCAGTGAGATTTATAAAATTAAATTAAATTAAATTATTTGTCAAAAAACTAATAATAAACAAAAATGTTTCTAAACAAAATTACAGTTGAGTTGAGTTGAATCTATTATTGAGTTGTATGAATTACATCCCCTAGCCTTATTACATTTTACTCTTGTAAACGTCAATACAAATTTTTTAACATTTTTTTTCCTTGTTCATTATTTAACTTTCAGATGTCAGGAGGAACAGAGATTCCCCTTCTCGCAAGTTCGCTTCCCGCCAGAAGATTCAGATCTTCCTCCAGTGTATGAGGAGGGAATGGAAGTTGAAGTATTCACACGATCGCTAGAGCGTCAAACCTGCGGTTGGTGGACAGCTGTTATTAAACTTTTGAAGGCTGAATTTTGTGCCGTTTGTTATCTCGGCTTTGAAAATCAATATACAGAAATTGTTGAATTAAAACGTCTTAGAGTAAAAAATCCCAATCCTCCAATTACTCCTAAGACTTTCAATAAGTTTGAAATCAGCGTGCCTGCAGAACTGCAAGAAGAGTAAGTTTATTTTTATTGTGATATTATTATTTGTTTTTTATTGAGCAAAAACTTGATTATGTAAACTTGTATGAATTTAAATTTGATTAGTAACTTTAGTCTTATAATAGCTTCACGAAGCTTGAAAATAACAATGGCCACGTTCAAGAACCCCTTGGATATGCTATCGCGGATACCTGTATCTTAATACCTTTAGATATCTTTTTTAGATAGCTGCCGGCAGCAGCTGTAAATATAAACATAACTCTTGAAAAAAGAAAACCATTCAAGATATCGTTGCTACATGGTATGTTTTTCGAATTCTCATGCAACTTAAGTGTCTTTATTTCTGAAATAAACGCACACCAAAATAAAAAAAACCTAAATGAAAAGAAACAAAAATGAATTTTCTATCAGCTGATCACTTGAATAGATAGGTATACCGAAAATTCTCGGATACTTTTAAATAGCTTTTTGGTGTGTGCCTCTGCTAAATGTTTAACACGCAAACAACAACAAAAAACTATCCGGATACGATTATTGAACGCCCCCAATGTTTACTACCATTGGCAATCCAAAAGAACTCGCCGATCTGAAATCAACTTTTGAAAATGTTCTTAAGAGCTTTTTTTCTATTAAAAGTAATTAACAGATAGTCAAACTATAATTTACAAAAAAATTCTCCATTCCATTTTTGAAATCAGACATTACATAAAGTTCGATATACGATATTTAAGACTTTTGTTTAAAAAAACCCTTTTTTTGAACCATTTTGATGTAATAGAAAGCTTGAAAAAGTATATATTATCAATTCAATTAAATTCAATTAAATAGCTCGATATGGTTATGTGTAGGATGTGCCATCTTGCCATCACTGAAAGTTGTTTCCTTCACGAAATCTTAATAGAAAGTCTATATCATACCTCCTCGGAACGAAATAATCCGTTAAACGTTTAAATAACGTTGAGGAAAATTGAAAGCTTACTTCCAAAGTGAGTGCTGTGGGTTTTTTGAGTACAAGTTTTAACCGAAATGATTCATCCAATGCGACTGTTGTATGTTAGTTTGTGCAAAAAGTTTTAATAATTGGCATGCTGGTGAACAACGCACATGGTCATCGCCTACGTAGGGTGCGCGCTGATGAGATAGTACTATCACTTCACTCTATCATAACTGCCTTTGAGGACAACTGCCCTCTGAAAACAAGATCAACTAAAAGGCAAACCCCTTGGTGGAACAACAACCTTAAGAAATTAAGATCGAGATTAAGGAAACTTTTCTCAACAAAGCAAAACGCAATCATGACTGGCAAACTTACTCTGCTGCTCTCACCAAATACAATAACGAAATTAAAAAAGCCAAAAAGGCCTCTTTTAAACAATTTGTAGAAAGTATCTCTGATGTCCCCTCTAGTTCCAGACTCTACAAAGTTCTCGCGTCCGACAAGCCGGCAAACCTAGGTACCCTTACCAAAGAAAACGGCTCTCAGACTAAGAACAAAAAAGAAACTCTTCAACTCCTAATAGACACCCATTTTCCACAATCTATCATTATAGACCAAGCAATAAACCTATCATCCCAAAGGGAACAGCATATGATTCCATCTAGGGAAGACTGGAAAACGGCCAGACAAATCTGCAACACCAATGTCATCAAATGGGCAATCTCCTCACTGAAACCATTCAAGGCCCCTGGGGAAGACGGCATCTTCCCTGCCCTACTGCAGAACGCGGCTGCCATAATTGCTCCCATTCTGTCAAAACTGTTCACTTGAAGCCCAGCTTTTGGTCACATACCAGAAAGCTGGAGAAGAGTAACAGTTATCTACTTGCCAAAAGTGGAAAGGAATCTGGATCCAAGCACTAAATCCTTTCGGCCAATCAGTCTAATGTCATTCATCCTCAAATATATGGAGAAGGTCATTGATAGACACATCCGGCATAAGCAATTAGCTACCCATCCCATCCATTCCAGCAGGGCAACCAAGTACCTATGGACATGTCGAAGCATATGCGGGAAAAACTGGGCTCTAAAAGCTAAAACGATGTACCACCTATATACGCTGGCAGTCAGACCAACAATAAGGTACACAGCCGTTGTATGGTGGACAAAAACAAAAGAAATAACGGCAATCCAAAAACTATAGAAAAGATTCAAAGTTTGGCAACAACATGCATTATTGGATGCATGCGTGCAACACCAACTTGGTTGGATGCTATTATTCCCATGTACAACTTAAAACTCAACTTCTCCATTGTCATTCCCACTAGGGAAGACTAAGAGAACACAAAGCCTCATCCTTCAAGGCAAGATATTGTCAGGTATACGGACGGCTCAAAAATTTAAACTAACTAATTTCTCAGTAAGTCTGGGTAGTCACTCGTCCATTTTCCAAGCTGCAGTCTTTGCCATTAACGAATGTCCGAGAAAAATATGTTCATCGAACACGAAAAACAAAACAATATTCATTTTTTCAGACAGTCAAGCTGCACTAAAGGCGTTAAGCTCACCTGTCATAAGATCCAAACTAGTCCAAAAGACAGTCATGTCATTCTCTGAACTAGCAAGGAAAAACGCTATAATCCTTCACAGGATCCCAGCACACAAAGGCTATGATGGTAACGACGAAAGACTTCGCATCTAAACCATTCGTCGGACCTAAACCCTTCTGCGGTGTAAATGAAAGCACCTTCAAAAACACTGCCAAGAACATCTTCCTGGAAGAATCAAATAAAGCTTGGCGTAACTCATCTGGAGAAACCTGTTCAAAACTCTTTTTGCCAGAATTTACTGAAAAAACATCAAAATTCCTACTGAACCTCAATAGGAAAACCCTAAAAATTTGCGCAGGACTACTAACCGGTCACTGTTCTTTAAAGAAACATCTTCACCAAATGAGGCTGGTTAGGTTAGGTAGAATGGGCTGACGGTTGATCTTATTTCCGTCACACTTAGATCAATGTAGATACATTGTGATACCCTGACGTATTGTAACGTCCTTGAAACCTATGAATTTATGTCTGGTCGGTATTGAGCCATTTTGTGGCCTTAGTGAAGTTTAACAGGCTGCTTTTTGAAGCGTCTGATAATTCTTCTAGTTCATTGAAAAAATAATTGCCTAGAAATTCTTTCCTAATATGGCAGAGTGCTGGGCATTGACAAAGGAAGTGAATTGTATCCTCGTGTTCATCTTCGTCATTGCATCCTCTGAATAGGTCATCGGTGCAAAGACCCATTTTCTTTTTGTGATAACATAGTTGGTTATGTCCAGTTGTGATACTGATAAGCATTCGCAATGAAGGTCTATTCAATGATAGAAGCTTTTCAGATTCTTTCTTATTATATTTCGGCCATATTTTCCTGGAAGTAACACAGGAATCTAGGCATACCCATCTTTCATTGGATTTTCGCATTATTTTGTTACCAATGATCTTGTGTATGTCTAGGCGCAATATCTTTTAATCACTTTAAAATGAAAAATGATATGATATAATTTACTCAAGTCCACTTTATTAAAAACTAATTATAATTTATTACAAATGATGTTCTTTAAAATGACGTGTGTTCAACACGAGGTAAGCGAAGAGAAGAATAGGTATTTATTAAAATGTCTGTCTGCTTTCCGGCATTTACTCATCTCTTCTGCTTAATAGATTAAGAACTACATTACTTTTAGTTACATGATTGAAAGCTAGGGTTCACCACAATCTGTTTAATTTCACAGGGTGGAATCCTGATTGATTGATCAATGAGAGAAGGGTCAAGTGCTGATCCCTTCCTCGCTAGTTCGTCCGCTTTTTCGTTTCCCGGTATACCACTATGACCAGGAACCCAGCAGAGTCTAACGTTGTGCTGCGTGCCAAGAACCCTTAGCTCTTCGCGACAGCAAGAAACAAGCTTTGATTTGATAAGAGTGGCAGAAATCGCTTATATTGCTGCTTGGCTATCAAAGAAAAAAGTGATATCAGCATGTGATAGCGCCATCATGGACACCTGTTTTGCAGCGTGTGAAACTGCCAAGATCTCAGCTTGGAAGACGCTGCTGTGATTTGGAAGTCAGGCTGGTAACGGACCCAATCTGTAGACTATGCTTCGAAGATGAAGAAACATCTCTGCACATTATTACGGAATGTCCAGCACTTCTCCGCCTTAGAAAGCAAATACTTGACTATGAGATCATCCCCCTGGATAAACTCAAACTCATTCACCCACAGAAGATTGATAACTTCTGGTTCAACTCAGGAGCAGGAGAACTGCCCTGAAACCTCACATGGGCTGGCACAATAGGTTTCATACGTTTTTTTTAAATGAATGCCTAATATTTTAAGAACATTGTGTCAAAAATTCAAGTGGACTGGAGTAAAATTGACAAAGCTACGAATATTTTCATACCTGTCGGTATAGTGTTTTCCTTTTGTTTTTTTAGTGTTCAAAACTTTAAAGCATTTTCCCCACAACTCACTTTTTAAAAGTCGGTGCCCCTCATAACTTCAAAACTACTGCACCGATCCTATTGAAATTTTGAAACTTAAACTATATATGTACTACTAACTGTACTGTATATAATTTACAATTTAGTGACGAAGAGCTTTTTTAAATTTGTTGATAATTGTTATTTACAATAACAAATTAGTCGATTTTTTTTACGAAAATCGCGTTTTTCCCTTCAAAGTGTTCCAAAAAAGTGAAAAATTTAAATTTCAAAAAACCCTCTCGACATTACCTGGTGAACTTAGATTTTTTGATTTCCGATGATCCAGCCCCAAGTTATGAGGGGCACCGCAACTCGCCTTTTTTTCGAGGCACGTCCGAATAATTGCTGCCATTGCCGTATTTTTAAATATTTCTTTGTGAAAATTTTACACAATATTCGTGAAATGTGTAATTGGTTTTACTAAATAAATTTTAACTGGTTTCTCACAAAAAATTCGCAAAAACATGCTTTTTTTTAAAGAATTAACGTTCCTTTTATGAAAGTGTGAATGATATGCAATCCGTATTGACATTAGTAGAGTAAGTAGATCTTTTTTCCTTTGGATAATCAGTGTGCTTTCCTTAAGGTGAGAAAAAAATCAGGTGCAGTCGGTGAGTTTTCGGTAGTGCCCAGAAGAATAGAATAGATAGAAAAGCTTACGTGGTAGATTTGCTGTTCAGAATATCTGCCAGGATGCCACCTGGGCCAGCGGATTTTGTATAGAGATCTTTGAGGATGCTCGCTCCGAGCTAGTAAAAAAATCAGTTTCATTCCAAAATTAACAGAGTCAAGCTTGATCGATAATGTAATACGGAGAGTAGGCTGTCCCATATTTTTGAGGTTTTTTTTTGAACTGCTTTGAAAATAGTAGTTACATTTTACTAAAAAACCGAGTTTGAGGTTATTTAAAGAAAACCTTAACCTGACAGAAACCGCGCTGATTTTCGTTCGTGCTAAGTTGCCATCTGCAAAATAGTAAATAAGTATTATTCGAGAAAAAATAACTTTTTAAAAGTGCTTTGGTGTACCAATGGTAATCGACCTAAACTACTCCAAAACTTTCATAATCCTTAAGTGGAGTGGTATTATCAACAAAGGAATGAATTGATTGCATTTTCGGTTTCTGTTTAAATAAATTGAAATAATCCACAATGCGTCAAGTACGTCTAAGGAAGTTATTTGATAAGACCTTTTAATCATTTAATTGTATGATATTTTACTCATAAAAAAAAAACTAATTGAATTGAATTTCAGGGCTAAAGAAGAAGGCATTCATAGGGAATTCCAACGATCAATAGAAGCTGGAATTTGCCGTTACAATCCCGAACGTGGTATATTAACAGTTGTATCAAGAAATGATCATTCACAGAAACGGGCGACTATGCTGCAGGACATGCATTTTCGAAATTTATCGCAAAAGGTATAACTAAACAAGAATTATATGAACTTGAATAAAATGCGTTCAATTGTTCTGTTAAAGGTTATCCTTTTGAAACGAACGGAAGAAGCTGTTCGCCAGCTAGAATCAACGAAACTTAATAGTCGTGGGTAAGTTCATGAAAATTATCTAAATTATGTTTTTTTCTGCTCTTAACTTTATGTTGCTTTAATTTTTTTTACACTTTTATCAATATCAAATAACTTTTCACATTAATAAAATTGTTTTGTTTAACATTGGTGACTCAATTCAACAAAATTTAATTTTAAAACGTTTTCCTTGTTGGTTGACATTATGTTCACAAAGCTTTTTCTTTTCTATTGATGAACTTTTAATCTGTAGAGGATAAATGCAAAGGAATAAACATAATTAAAATTAATCTGTTCAAAACTACAATGCAAACAGAATCACAGCTCCCAACAAACAATCATTTGTGGGCATATGGCTTTAGCTTTTAATTTATGAATCTCTTGTAACGCCTATTCTTTTAAATATATGCAAGCACATGCAGTGCATAGTTTTAAGTTCTTTTATAACCGCAAGGCAATAAAATTTAATTTCATTTCTACTTTTTTGTGAAAATGTATCAATTTTCAAGTTTGTACGCTACTAACGTAGCCTTAAGTCAATAAATTAGCTAAAATATAAACAAAATTAAAGGAAACCATTTATTGACCAGCGATTAATTGTTTAAAACTAAAAGGGCCACGCCGCTCTTATCTAATTCTAGATTCACAGATGAGTTTCACGTTCGTGATGATCTAATGGGTTTAGCTATTGGTTCGCATGGTAGTAACATTCAAGCGGCACGTCTTCTTGATGGTGTTACTAATATCGAACTAGAAGAAAAAAGCTGCACATTTAAAATCACCGGCGAAACAGAAGATTCTGTGCGTCGTGCCAGATCGATGTTGGAATATGCAGAGGAATTCTTTCAAGTACCGCGCGAACTGGTTGGCAAAGTGATTGGTAAAAATGGGCGTATTATTCAAGAAATTGTCGATAAAAGTGGCGTGTTTCGAATCAAGGTACAATCTTTTGTTAGTTTTCTCAATTGAGTCAATGGGTTCGTAAGATTTACAGTCGGTTACATTTGGTTTGCAGATCGCTGGCGATAACGAACAAGATCAAAACATACCACGCGAACATGGACATGTACCATTTGTATTTATTGGAACCGTTGAAAGTATTTCAAATGCAAAAGTACTCCTTGAATACCATTTGGCTCATTTAAAAGTAAGATTCGCTTCTTTTTTTCTTCAAATTTAATTGGCTCCTGTTAAAAAACATATTTTTGTGTAGGAAGTGGAACAGTTACGACAGGAAAAATTAGAAATCGATCAACAACTGCGGGCCATACAGGAAACGAGCATGGGTTCAATGCAAAACTTCCCAGTGAATCGGCGTTCAGAACGAGGTTATAGCAGTGATATTGAATCGGTGCGATCGGGGAGGGGAGGTACAAGAGGTCGTGGCCGTGGCAGAGGTAGAGGTGGAGGCGGTGGTATTGGCGGTGGCCAACGTTATCATCAAGGTAACTATTGAAAAAAATAAATTTCTTCTCATTAAGATGAAATGACATGAGAAAAAAAAACATGAAAATTAGCATAACTTTAAGTCAAATTTTATATCAAATAAAAGGTAAAACTAAATTGAACTCTACAGGTCGACGAGACGACGACGATTATGTTCGGAATGACCATCCAAGAGAAAGGTACTCCGATCGAAGTGGTGGGGGTTATCGAGGTAATGATAGACGTGGAAATCGTCGACCTAATCGTAATGAACCCAATGGCAGGGAACCGTACAATAACCACGAGGACATTCGAGAAAATCGCGAAGTTAGCAGTGTCGAACGAGGTAAGCTAGTTTGTATTATAATTTTATGTATTTTTGCGGCAGTTTGTGCAGAGCTTGTATTCTGTTCTTATAGAGAACGACAAACGAACTACGAATAAACACTGTTGTTTCATTACCATGAGCTTTGTGAGTCGCAAATCGAAATTACTTTGCGGTTCGTCACCCAAACTTTCTTAAAATTCGAGTATTGAAGCTGTCTGTTCAAGTGCATTAGATAAATGTTTTTTATACGTCTATTTGCATGTAAAATACATCATCAAAAACAAACTGATAGCGAGAATTAATACTCCTGCCTGTTTCGTTGGCGGAAATGAAAAAATTCGTTTAAGTTATTGGTTATGAATTCATTTGAAGTTCATTCGTTTGGCAACAGGGGCAGCCAAGCATTGGTTCGTGCTTTTGATTATTGTCTCTTCCAGTTACGTAACCTGTCTTACTCTTTTTTTTATCGCTTTTGCAACAAACAGTGCTCTAGCATTCATTCTTCAATGTTCATGGATGTTCATCGATGACTCCTTCTTTTCTGTGTTTTATAAGGGTAGTCATAGCCCCATGAAGAAGTTTCATGCCATGATAAGAGCTTTCTCGATTAGCCATTCGGAGTCGATAAAAAATTGTACGTCCCATCTATTCCCCACATGATAGGGTTCTGAGAAATGCGTTAAACCCTTTGGTTCTCCATTCTGGTGCGCCACCCTATTATTAGGTTTGTTCGTTGAAGCCCTAGGGTCGTAGGTTTTTGCTGTGGCGAGTTGAGGGCTGTCAAATGGCATGTATTTTTTTTTTCAAATGACGGATGTGTGGTGATTTGTCAACCTGGGGAAAGTTCAACGAACGAACCTATTTTTTGTTTTGTAAGAGTACTGTTACACGGTGATATTTGTTGCATGATACTGTTCGATAAGTGCAAAAGAGAAGGAAAGTTCGAAAAACAGAGTTGAACAATGTGCTACCGTGTGTCGCATGGGTTATGGTTTTGGTGAAACAGCCTTGACGTTTCTCTTTGTCCTTGTCCGTGTTTTTGTTTATTCTGTTTCATTTGGTTAAATAATAAGTAATAATACTAATAATAATGACTTTTTTGTTTTTCAATTTCAATAAAAGAGGTTTTAAAGCAACCAGACACTAGTAGATAGCTATTTTTCCCCGAAAACAAAAACACCAAATGAAAGATAAAGAGAAATGTGAAACTAGTTTCATGAAACTGGATTTCATTGTGTAATAGTACTTGCGACACGGGATGGCAGAACAAAGAAGAATTCGAAGAAATTGCATACAACAAATTTCACCGTGTAATAGTACTCTAAGCAATTGGATTTTAATATTGTCTTATCTTTATTGGTGCCCGTAGCGCAATGGTTAGTATGCGTGCCTGTTACGCAGGAGCTTCTTGGTTCGAATCCCAACAGAAAACAAAAATATTTTCCGACTTGTATCTCCTTTTACGAGGAATTTTCAAGTCCTCCGAGAGTAAATTCCTGTTCACGAAAGGACTTCCTCGTTCTGAATCGGCAGAGAACTTTTCATTCCCTCACAAGGCTCGGTTGTTAAAATTGCGCTAGGCCTAGAGGCTCCCTGCTCTGTTGTGCCACTCTATTTTTTATTTATATTTATTATATTAAATTTATAAACATTTCATTAACTAGTGGAAACTTTCAAATGAATTTGTTTAAAATAAATATGGACAGTACCCAAATTCTGACAGTTCAGGCAAAAGAAGTGAAGTAACAGACCTAAAAAGCAAAAAAAATAAACTCAGGCGATACTTAGCATAAAATTTGATTGAAAACGAAATAGTACTTCTGTCTAGAAATACTTGATTTTGAATAAATTTAAATTCGGAAATAAATCACACAACCGTCGGAGCGCAGTTTTCTCCGCACCGCATCCTTTTTCCGAGATTCAATTTTGCTTCGAAGTAGTTGTCATCGTAAGAAATTTTGCACAATTGCGACAACGCATTGTCATTGAATAATTATATATAGAAGTGACACCGGAATAAATCGCGACCAGGGGGTCAATTCCCGATCTGTGAAGCTGTGAAGTGAAAAAAAAAATATCATTTCAGTTTTCATACAGTTTTTTCATTTTATCACTTCACGAACCCACTCTAAGCGATTCCGGATCTAAAAAGTACTAAAACGTTCTAAATGATAAATTCTGACAGTTTTCTCTCATTTTCTCTCTCATTTCAATTGGATTCCAATTGGATTTTTCATCGTTTGAGTTTTGCGGCCATTTTTCATAATTGAATTTTTCACCGACTCATACGGCAATGAAAAGAAATTTATCATATGAAAAAAAATTTACATTTGAGGTTGGATTTTCACTAATCGAGAATCGAATTTTCGGTGAAGCTGTGATAAATGTTTTCACTTCACAGCTTCACAGATCGGGAATTGACCCCCAGGAGTTCTTATGCCGCTAGTATCGATATTGGAGCTAATTAGTTCACCAACCTTTTTGCAAATTTAGTTCCAAAAGATATTTTTTATTATTGTTTCGCTGGTTACCGAAGAGGTTGTTAAGATTAAAAATGTGTTTGAAATGATTATTGGGGTTAAGTATTAAGGTGCGTCCACACTATGCCGACCGGCATACGGATCCATCTTATTCGGTTCGAATTCGGTTCGGCTTTCGGTAAGGAGGATGGCCGATAAGTCGGTATTGCCGATCAGCATGTGCCGATTGATGCCGCTCGGCATAGTGTGGACGCACCTTTATGTATTTGATTATAATCAATCATAACAAATCCCTCAGGGTTCCTTAGGGAACATATTTTAAAGTCTAAACTGCCAAGTTTCCTTCATTTGAAAACGGTTTGTGTATAAAAATAGCAAAGCAGAGACAAAAACATAAATGATAATAAATAGGGTGACTGTTGCTAGGTTACAAGCTTCTTATGCCGTGTTTGAGAAAGTCGTATAGGTCGGGTGTCAGCTTCTATATATAATTATTCAATGGCATTGTATTCCCAAAACTAAACACCGATTGTCAAGCAAATGAGAAACGTCAGATGAGTTAGAAGCAAGGTTTTAAGTATTTAAAATGGAGGTTACCTGATTTTTAATTAAGAGTGACTTTTAAAAAGTTTGAAAAAAAAAATGAATTTTAATTGATTCAAGTTTCATTTTAGCTAGTGTGGCACTAACCCTGTGGCTACACGATCAAGATATGGTAGGCCATCAGCCTTCACATAGAATCTGTCAAATTCATTTGCTAACTTACAAACCACAGCCAATGACTATGATAGTCGTTACTTGTTAGCAAGGCTACGCGACAATAAGCTTTATAAGAACGTTCGTCTTTACCTTGCTTTCTTACATAATAAACCTGATTCCGTATGTTGTATGTATAAATGGCAAATCCAAAACCAATGTAATTATGTCCATATTAAAAGAGGGTCTTCCCACCGATCCGCTCTATCTTATGAAAATCTACATCCGGTTTCACGAAGATTTCAATCTATCTCCCTCTACTGTTTTAAAGGATCTCGCTACATCTGCATCTCATGTTGGCTCAAAGTGCTCCTTAAACTCTAATCTCTCTCAAAAACCTCGTCTTTAACACAAGTTCTTTCTCGCATCTTGTCTCCAACGTGGTATCCTTGAACACCCTGTCCCTATATTATCAGAACGTTAGAGGGCTTCGCACGAAGACATCGTCAATATTTCTCAATTCTCAAAAGCTCCCATATGATATATACACCCTTAAAGAAACAAACCTTGATTCTAGTTTTCTTAATAATGAATTATTTACTTCCGATTTTGTAGTGTTTCGTGCAGATGGCCAAATTAATGAAAATTGTCCCAATGGCCGTGGTGTTCCTCTTGCTGTTCACAACCAATGCTACTCTAGTAGATATCCCTAAATCCCCACTCATCGAATTTGAATGTGTAAAACTATTATCTCTCAAAAGTATCAATCTTGGTATGTGTCAATTTCTTAGCTAACCGCAAATTCGTTGTTTATGAACAATTTTACGGTTTATTTTGTTTGAAATATGCCAACATTACAAACTATTCATTATTTTATGGTGTGATGATTATTTTTTTGAGTCTGCTACCAAAAATGCAATTAAATTGAATTTTGCATTTAAATGTGTTTTAGTTTAATTAGCTCAAGAAATTCAAAGTGGCGTATTGTACCTAACCTATCAGCGCAAGTGCGGGCACATTGTCCACATTAAATGTAAAGGGCTTTCCAATAGGTAATTGACAACTTCGAACTTAATTTGTGAACGCACCCTTTCACCACTAATCATCAAACGTCATTGTCAATTTAATCAGTAGACTCAACATTTTGATCATCGTAAAGTACACTAACGAGCAACGTCTGCAAATTACCTAGTAGACAGGCAATAACAGTTTCAGTGAAAAATTTGAATCTACACAATCGATGTGTGTTGTTGCCGTGTCAGTGAGATAACGGGTTGATCGAAGTGTTGAAAATATCCCTGCCGTTCAGGCATCTGTAGCAAACGATCCAAATCACTCAAATCAATGGCCGTCGCGCATCCAATTGGGTCCAACGAAGCGACCGCTGCAAACGTTCTCGCTGTGGCCATAAGAACGAAATTGAGTTCCATTCATAAATGTTTTTACGATTAACTAATTTGATCATGTGTCAATAAATTGATATTCGACAAGCGTAACGCTTTTAAGTCCTTGCTGCTCTGAAATTTGGGCAGTCTGTAGCTTAGACTAATATCTTTCCACACCTATATTGCCAATGTGTAATGTTTGTTCTATTTTACTTTTATAGCGGAAAGCCATTCATCGAATGAAGGCAGCACGCGAAGGCGAAGAAGGCAAAGGAGCACAGCTCCGAGCACTAATAGTGAGTATGATTAAATTTTTTTTCATCATGCCATATGGATTGAATAACCGACCTAATAATATATTCAATTTGAAAAACTTATAGCCAATGGTGGCGTAGCAAATAACAAACCGCAGAAAAATCAAAACCTAGAAAAAGCTGCTACTTCGCTCGAAAGATCGAAGCAGCAACAAGTACCACCACAGCAACAACAACATCAACATCAACAGCAGCAGCAGCAGATAAACGCCCCCAACAAAGATGTCATTGTGGTTAACAGTGTTCCGAATAAAAACGATAAGGCACCCCTACAACACCAGCCGCCCCAACTACAGCATCAACAACCGCAACCTAACCAACAACCGCCACTACCGCAGCAACCACATCAACATCAACATCAACAAGCGCCAAAAGGTCGTCGCAATAAAAACAACCGAAATAATCCCGATAATATTGAATTAAAGAAGGAAGCATTAGTGAATGGAACATCCTAATTTATTTTCAAAAATAAACTATTCAGAGAACAATTGATATACTGAGTCCATTAATTCATATAAAGAAAAACATACACACACTAGCTATTATTTTAAATAGAAAAAAAGGAAACACTGTTTAAACACTAACATAGTTCCATAATGAAAACAACAAAATCAAAATAATAACTTGATTGACTTGATGATTTGGTGTTCTAAATAAAAACATAGCCCTTCTAAATACACCACCTCTTTCATATACACACACACACACATTTGAATATTATTAGGAGCGTATCTCAAAACTATGCATGTTCGTATGCAAAGCCATTCACTGTTTGTGGTCGTCGTCATCATCGTCGTCGTCTTCTTCGTTAACATCGTCATCGCCTTCGGTCTACATTGCCACCATTAAAATAAAATATTCATCTCCATCATTTATCACAAAAAAAATAAAAAAATTCACCCCCATGTCAATGAGCCAATCGAACGACATTAATAATTATATAAATAGTAATTAAATAATAAATAACTTAAAAAAAGATAAAAAAAAAAACAAAAAAAATACTACTACATACAATCAATTCAGCAGCAAACGATTTTTTTTTAAATAAAAACAAAACGTTTGCGTAAACGATTTTCATTTTTTATATAAATATATATATTTAATTGTATATGATGTTAGTACAGAAAAAAAGTATTTAAAAAATGAGAATATAATAAAAGGAAAAAAAAATAAATTAAAGAAAAAATTCACATACATCAATAAAAAAAAGGTGGCATTTTGCCACCCAAAAAAGCTTAGCTGTTCAACGAAAACGTTTTGTGTTAGCCATCTTCGGAAATCGTTACTTTATCGATATAAAATCTACTTAACTTTAAAAATGCCCTCGTTAAGCTCTCACTTTTTACTTTTTCTCTTTATTTTCATTATCTAAATCAGCTTTAAATTTCTACGCGCTGTCATCGGAACGAATGAGGGTAGTGTTTTTTTTGTGTGGATCGTTCTTATTTGATATTTTCGGTTTCGCCTTCGTTTCACTTTCCTATATCATCTTACATTGGTTGAAACACATACTCTACTTTTTTCTTCTATTCAGTTAAAGAAAAAACAAAATCACTAAATATATACAAGTTTATTAAATAAATACATATATATATATATCTTTAATTTATCAATTACTAAATAAACACCTGCGAATTTTTATTTTTCAATTTATTGAACATTTTGAAAAGCAAGATTATCAAAAAGAAGCAATGATTGAAAACAATAATCTTCTTTGATTTATATTATATACATATACAAAAACACACATTATTCTTACAACAGACAAGAAACTATATAAAAAGAAGTAAAAAAAAATATAATTATTTTCTTTTGAGTTAGACTTTAAAATATGATTTTATAATTATTTTAATGATTATTATTATATTATTATTATTATTTTTTTTGTTAATTTTATGTAATTTATTGATTAATTTTAGTTTTCAATTAATGCGCTTTTTCTCATTATTTCTATTATTATTTTGTATTGATTATGAAATAGAAAAAAAAATTAAAAACAAGAGAACTAATAAAAAACTTTATGATGTATGTAAAACTATAAAACAAAAACAAAACAAAAAAACATAAAAAAAAACGAGAAAAACAATAAAAACTATGATAATATTGAATTAATTGAGAATTAATTTTAAAATAATCAACTTCTTTTATTTTTGTACCTACACATAAATCCCAGAACGCTTTGAATCTTTTTGTAGCTGCTTTTATTGTTGATATGTTTGGACCTATATTTCGTATCATTTTCTCTACGATGACTACTTCTTTTCGATATGGTTGGTTACTTTTTTATATTCACCCCTATTATGAAAGGCGTTACACTTGAGTGACAATAGTCACTTTATTTGTCGAGTCACTTTTTAGGCGTTTAAGTATCGGTATTACGTACCTTGAACGCCACTTACTTACAATCCAAACGCTTTCCACATGATCAGCTGATCATGACAGATTGGGATTTGAATAGAAATTCTCGTTTTGTCTTGAAATTTAAATTGTTTTTGAATAACAAATGAAAATGAATAGTTTTCCTATGTTAATTGCAGTGAGAAATAGTGGTGTAGCGAGGACAACGAAGGGCAGAGGATATTAGAAACAAAAAAAATAATCTGATAAGAGAAAGAAGAATCCTTTACAACTACAACTACAGTGACTTCCATTTGCTTTTTATTGAACAGAATTTCACAATTATTTTAACTTTTGCCATTCTTTTTCAGTTCTAACCGCTAAACTGCTATCCATTCTTTTTTTTGTCCTCCGTTTGGGAGACACCCCGTTGAAAATTTGTTGCAAGTTGAGGATTTTGCTCCATCAGATAGATTAATGTTTTGATATGCTCCTGATTTGTTTTTTTCACCCTAAATTCAGTCAAAATAAAAGTTATTTAAGAAAAAAGAAGAAACCAACTACAACTTACATTTTTATTCAAATAAAACAATCTTGGCGTTTGCAAATTTAAAGTCGCCAAAAAATAGCGTTTTACTAGTCGTTTAACTGAAATAAAACGACAGCTGCAATACCGAAGAATGATAGGGTGTCGTTCAAAAAAATTACATTCCACTGAACGCTAAATGTCAAATGGCGTAACGCTAGGTTAAACGACTACATAGTCGGCCCTATCGTGGTAACCGTCGGAGCGGAATTCTCTCCGATCGGAGACATTTTGCTGCGTGGTATTTCTCCGATCGGACGATCCGACGTTCTCCGATAAGTTTTTGTTGCGGAGATTTTAGTTTTGGGAATGCAATGCATTGCCGCATTTGTGAAAAATTTCTTACGACGACAACTACTTCGAAGCAAAATTGAATCTCCGAAAAAAGATGCGTTGCGGAGAAAACTCCGCTCCGACGGTTACCACGATAGGGCCGAGTGACTTTCATAATACCGATTTCCCTAAATGAAAGTTGTCGTTCAAGCAAAACGCCTACCATAATAAGGGTGAATGATTAGACACTTTCTTATTAATAAATTTACTTTGACTGGGATAAAGTAACCTGCCTTGGTAATAAATACAAAAAAAACGTTCACGAAGTTTCTTATATTTTCATTTCAAGAATAATTCGTGAGCACTTCATGCGTCACATGAAAGTCCGTTCGATGAGACAATGGCCCTTATTGCGAGTGTCGTTTGGCCGTCGATACACGACGGTTGTCGATAGTCGAACATCGAAAATGAAATTTGGTAATGCGTATTCTTATTGTTTCGATACTTTCAATTTTGAATTCGGTCGTTATCGTCTGTATTTTTGCGTTCGACTATCACTGAAATTAACTCAAATGTCAAATTATAGAATTTATTCATTACTTCCATTATTCACAGTAACAGAAGTCCTTGTCGATAGAGATACGATAAGGAAAATTTATCGAAGCTTTCGACTCTTGTCGCATCGAATGTAAGGCGACACTCGAAATAATAAGCCAATTTCAAATTGTGGTACTAGATTACTCGATAACGCGAGCGGTATTTCCAAATTAACGTGATTCCGTCACGAGTAATTCGATAACTTAGGGTGGCGCAACAGAGCGAGGAGCCCCAGGGCCTAGCGCATTTCTCACAACCATGCCTTGTGAAAGAATGGAGGGGACCTACAATTTTCTGCCGGTTGCGAACGACTAATCGAGAAAGCACTTTTATCATGGCATTGAATTTACTAACGGATGACCTGCCAATTCCTCGCGAAATCCGATACCCGTGGAAAAACATTTTTGCCTCTGCTGGGATTCGAACCACGAACCTCTAAGTTAATAAGCAGACGTAAGTAATTCGATAACGTGTGCCTTAATTCAGTCAACAGACATTTGACATCAGCTGGATCTGCGGTCCGATCATGGAATTCGAGGCGGTTCGTTATGAATTCGATATGATATATTTCTCAGAACCACAGCCTTGTCGTTTCAGACAAGCACCCACAAACCCTAACTGAGCTGCTACAAACATACAGATTGTGGACTGAATATTAATCCCCAAACAAAAACTAGTAAAGAGATTACGAGGAAATACAAAATTCCGGACTTAAGACCCTCAAATATTAAGATGGTAACTCTCACACTGTCAAATTAAGCCAAATATCTAGGTCTCATTTTTGACAAAAAACTGACCTGGACACCAATATTGAGGAAAGAGTAAATAAAGCCAACGTGGCACTCTTCTCTTGTAAAAAAGCCATTGGTGGGAAATGGGGTTTTTCTCCCCAAATCACTTATTGGCTGTTTACCTCGGTAATTAGACCGATACTCACATACGGGGTGATTGTCTGGTGGATCGCACTAGACAAGATGATCAACTACAGCAAGCTGGCCAAAGTTCAAAGAACGGCTAGTCTGGGGTGCCAGCACGTAACTTGTTACAATCGAGGATTGTTGCTCGTCGGCCAACTCGAAACAAATTATTTTTGAAAGCACGTATTTTGTAACGAGTTTCATTTTGATATCAACTTATAAACACCATTGTGAACTACGAAGTGAAATGTCAAATTGGTTTTCTTTAAAATAAAGTTCGATCGAAATAAGTTGAATTCCATTTAAAAATGATATTTTTTCATTCAGAGAGTGACGATGAGGAAGTATTTAACGCAAAAATCAAAAGAAGATGCCTCAGCGATAAAAGTAAAACATTAGAATTGCGTGAGAATGAGTTAAGTGTTCATATAGGTATTGGTACAAAAAAAAAAAAATTAGACTCGAAACCAAACCATTTGTTCATTTATTCAGATTGATTAAAGAATGTTTCCTGATGGTACTAGGCTGCTTAAATTTCCCAAACAGCGTTAGAAGCATATCGGTTCCACCAGTTCTCCAGCTTTGCGCCACTTTTAATCGCCTAGCCAGTGGAAGTTACCAAGTGAATATCGGAGCAAATGTGTTACTAGGGAGGGCAAAAACAACAGAGTCAAAGTTCTTACGAAATACGTTGCTTGTTCTGGAAAACAAATTTTGTTCTCAACTGATAAAATTTTATAGTTCAAAATTTCAAGAAAGCAAGGAGTATTATTATGTATAGTAAATTCTAGTTTCCGGGAATAGTAGGTTTTGTTGATGGCACTCACATTCCTATTTTGAGACCTTTATTTGAGGATTCCCTTTGCTAAATATGGTTAATATTTCAATTTGTTTTTTTTTTTGTTGACATATTGTTAGTTTTTTTTTCCATTTCTAATAAAAAAAAACACTGCCTAGGTCGACGGACGACAACTATTTTCTGTCGAGAGAAAACTTTTGTTTCAAGCGTTGTTTCGAAGTTTGTGTCCTGCCAAAAAAGACGATACAATCGAGAAAGCTAGATTTATTCAAAATAGGTGCTGTCGACATTCGATTGCATCGACAATCCTCGATTGCAACAAGTTACGTGCTGGCACCCCTGTGTATTAGTGGCGCACTGAGAACAACCCCATCGGACGCCCTCAATGTACTACTAGATCTCACACCTCTAGATATCTTCAGCAAACAAGTCGCAGGTAGCTCAGCTACTTGACTCAGAGCTACATCACATTGTGGACCAACAATAAAGTCGGCCACACTACCATTCTAGATAACTTTAGATTCCTACCGAATCGATCCGACTACACCACCCCCCAGTTGGTGTTTGATTATAATTTCCAAGTAACCATACCTTCAAGAGAAGCTTGGGAAAATGGCACTATGCTGGAAAATGAAGCAATACATTTTTACACCGATGGTTCAAAAACCAGCGAAGGTGTCGGAAGTGGAATCTACTCCGAAAAACTGAATCTCAGTCTTTTCTTCCGCCTACGGTTAAGGAGGTGCTGTCTTGGCTCAAAGAAAACGTCATATCCTCCACGGATATTCGAATCTTCTCGGACAGCCAAGCTGCCCTTAAATCTCTTGCCTCTGTCTACAAAATCTATCATTATGGTCCAAAATTGTAAAATGTCTCTGAGGGAGATGTCAAATTAGTTCAACATTCACCTTTCATGGGTGCCGGGACATAGGGACATACCAGGCAACTGTATGGCGGACGAACTAACCAAAAAAGGGCACGACCACTTCCCTACGCTCAGAATGGAACAATATACGACAAGACGCTTCAAGGATAACAAAAACTAGATGGACTGAGAGTAAAAACTGCCTTGCAACAAAAAAAGGGTTGGCCGTGTGTAGACTCAAAATGCTCGAAGAGTTTATTAGGCTTTGTACCTTTATGTGAGGTGTGTCAACGCTAAGTACGAGGAAACTGTTCACAATGGAAGAAAATTTATCAACTGACTTGCATAATACCGATTTATCAATTTATTGATAGAACTTGTCTTGTATCAACTGATTGATAGTTGACAACCATAATAGGGCTGTAAGTGTGTCAGGCAATGTATGTAGGTATTCGGCCCTATCATCGTAACAGATCGGAGAAACATGCGATCGTAGAGAAGTTCCGATCGTAACATTTGTTTTGTTTATGGTATCCATTCGTAAAGGAAACACTGACGCGTAACGACGTTTGTCTCCTCAGGCGGCCGGTTTGTGAAATTTCTCGCAATATCGGTTTTGGTTTGCATTAACTCGACCAACCTTTGATATTGCACTAAGTTTGTTTTTGTTTTTTTTTTTCTGAAGAAAAATAATAACAGAAAAAAATTAATGAAAATGTTTACATTGTTCTGTCCCCTCCTCAGAATTCATGTTTTTTTTTTTTGTTTACGTAGGTACAACCCTTGCGCGACTACTTTGCTGTCGGAGACATCGGATAGAATAGAAAACCGAGAAATCGCCATGCATCGCATGAATTCTAAACGCGTTGCTGTAAGTTTGACATTTTCATCGCATTGTTTCGTTCTTTTTGGATGTATGTCCGATTGAGCAATCTGAAACGTTACCATAATACAAATATCTTACGTTTCGTACAAATCGGAAATAATTTCGTTCCAATCTGTTACCATAATAGGGCAGATTATTCATTGGCTGACAGCCACTTCCACCTAACCTAACCTCATTATAGATTTGTTCGTTGAAGCCCTAGGGTCGCCATTTGGTCGGCACAAAGCGTTTTTTGAGAAACCTAAAGTCGCTCTGAATGTCAAATTGAGTGTTTTTTGAGCCCTAGGGTTGACCTAGGTTTTCCATCAACTCGTCCTAGCTTTTTGCTGTGGCGAGTTGAGGGCTGTCAAATGGCATGTATTTTTTTTTAATGACAGGGATGTGTGGTGATTTGTGGTTTAGCGTTTTTTGAGGATTGGAAAACCCAGGTTTTTTGACAACTCATAGAGTTGACAAGAAAACCTGGGTAAACTCTAGGGATAGTTCATCGAACGAACCTTATGAATCATAAAATTAGAGGCGAGTTGAAAAGTCACATTTGACATCTTAGAGCTAATTTCCAGGAACGCATAATCAAACCTCTGTTGTCAGTTATCTGACATTTTTCACATCTTGGCGAAATTAAGGTTTGATTTTATTGAATTCAAAACGAATTGAAATTAAACTCTCCATACTTACAGCACTATTACGGTTGTCAACTATCAATCAATTGATACACGATAAGTTCTATCAGTAAATTGATAAATCGTTATTATGCAAGTCAATTGATAAATTTTCTACCATTGTGAACAGTGTGCTCGTACTAAGCTTTGACACACCCCACATATAGGTACAAAACTACAAAGCGACCAATTTTAATTTCCTATATTCAATGAACACTAAACACATTTAACTTCAAAATTCAATTTGGAATGAATTTTTGCTATACGCCACAGAAAAAACACTTCACGATATAGCCCTTATACTAGTCAACCACGTGTTTTGGCTACAAATTTCCAGTAAAATAAACCAAAAAAATGTTCATCAACGGCGAATTTGCGATTGACTGAAAAATTAAAAATTTTGATAACCATAATACCGAACAAGCAACCAGAGACGTTCACAATAGATCGAAAAAACATTTCATTCACAACTGATCAAAAGTACCGATATGGTTGTTATCCGTAATTAAAGTTAAGTGGTAACCAATTTTATTGATAGACGAGCAAATTTATCAAGTATCGTATTGATATTTGACATCAATAATAGGGCTGTTAGATTTCCGAATTGCATTCAAACTAAAAAAACCAGGTTCAATAATAACATAAAAAAGTCTTTGTCAGCTGGGAAAAATAAGAATGAAAGCTAAGCAAAAAATTATAGAAATTAAGCCTCAAACAAAAAAATTTTTTTTTTTCTTTCGTTTTACGTTTCTACTAAAAGATCTATTCCGTATGACCAATTGTCAAAATCAAGTTACACGTCGACAGTAAAAATGATGACCACAGCGTTTCTGCCACAACTGCAAAAACGCTTTGGGTTGTGAGAACCTTAAAAGATGTCTAAAAAGAAAAGAACTTCATTTTTAAAAAGACATCGAGAAATGAAACAAGGGGATGGATATTTTAAAACAAAATTTGAAGTTATTGGCATCAATTAGCCCGTAGGGTATTGGTTACATGTTTGCCTGAAGCAGGACGTTCGTGGTTTGAATCCCAACAGAAAATTAAAATGTTAGAGTAAGACTTTGATTTATGTCTCTTCAAGGTAAGTACCCAAAATAAATTTTTTTATTAGTTTTCTATAATCTGCGTAATTAACAGAAGAAACATTATAACGGGTGTTTTTTTTTAGATGTATGGTTCTTAATCTAACATTACGTTTTTCGGAGTTGGTGTCATTGAGGAAAAACGGAACAAGAGGGAAAGCCTTTACTTTCTCTCACCCCTTGAATGTAAAGATGTGTTAGTGAATTTACTAAACGCTGAAACTACTAATCTCTGTTAGCTTACGAATCGATCGAGTCTCAAAATGCAACTCTTTCGAATTCGACTAACTTGCTATCGAAATAGAATGCCAAAATGAGCATGAATGGCAAACCCTAAACTTTATACATAAAATGAAAATAAATTCTTGGCCATTACATTAAGTATGCTCACATAGGTCGATTTCAGAGCAGGATAATATTTTGCGTGTCTGCCTGTTATCCCTTGAATCAAATAAAACTGCAGGTGCAGATGGCCTTGATGCAGAACTTCTCAAGGCAGCTGTAGATCAGCTGGAAAGAAGCACCAGCTGATCTGCATAATATGGTCGGAAGAAAGCATGACCGATTAAAGGAACCTCAATATCGTATGCACGATCCTGAAGAAGGGAGACCCTCACAATTGCGCCAATTATAGAGGGATAAGCCTCCTTAACGTCACTTATAAGATCTTGTCAGCTGTAATATATATGATAGTTCCTTATCAATGTGGTTTTAGACCAGAAAAGTCCGCAGTAGACCAAATTTTCACACTACGGCAGATCTTGGAAAAAACCCGAGAACATAATATCGATATTCACCATCTCTTTATCGATTTCAAGGTCGCGTATGACAGTATTTACAGAGACGAGCTGTACAGAGCCATGTCTAGTTTCGGCATCCCTGCAAAACTCGTACGACTATGCAGGATGACTTTGGAAAATTCACGCTGCTCCGTCAAGGTCGGTAAAGAACTCACCGAGACCTTTGATGTCGAAAAAGGTTTTAGGCAAGGCGACAAACTGTCATGCGATTTCTTCAACATCATACTTGAAAAGATTGTAAGAAACTCAAACGTTAACACCAGAGGAACAATCTTTAAAAAGTCTGTACAATTACTCGCCTACGCAGACGATATTGACGTAATGGGGAGAAAAAAGCGTGATGTCATAGATGCTTTTGCGAGTATTGAAACAGAAGCGGCAAAAATGGGTTTAATGGTTAATGAGGGCAAAACGAAGTATATGTTGTCATCAAACAAGGACACAGAACATCGACGAATTAGACAAAACGTCACAATAGACAGACATAACTTCGAGGTAGTACAGGACTTCGTCTACCTAGGATCCGCCGTAGACACGGACAACAACATCAGTGCGGAGATCAAACGGAGAATAACTCTTGCCAACCGTTGCTTCGCGAGAGCTCGCCCGAAGTCGAATCGAAGTCGTTACTAATAGATTCACCCGAACTGTAATGCCCACCTAAGTTAGTAAGTACTGTACATATGTACATATGTATGTATATGTATCTCTCTAATTTCGTTACTACTAAAAACATTTTAGTGCTTGTGTTGGAAAATGGCCATTGTGATAGTTGCACAACCGAGGGGTTTCTCCTTTCATGTTGAGTATTCTTTTTCATTTAGATAGCTTGACTGTTGACCATAGGTCTGCCCCTTTTCTTTCTCGGTAAGATTTGGGGAAAAGTCTAGCAAATAATTTTGGGATATTTTTGCCCATGTAATATTTCTAATGTACTCAGTAGTAGAATTTTGCTTAAATAACGTTTTAATTTGATCTCTTAGCAATTTTACATTACATACTTATCCTTTTTCCTAAACAAATCAGCAGGGAGAGGTTATACTTTCCATTTTTCGTTTTATTTAAAACTAGCTAACCCGCCCGATAGCGTTGTTCACACAAAGTTGCCAAAATCCTAAAAATTTTCAGAAACACCCGCTAGGGAAAGTTGAAGGTTTCATGAAAGTCTTTCAACCTTATTATGAGTTTCACGTGAAATAATTCCCCCCGAAAAAGATCCCATTTCACTTTTTCCTTATTACCTATATGAGTTGAAAAATTTTCCATATTCGCAAAAATTCTCTTATTATGAGCTATTTTTCCCGTGAAATGTGAAAACTTTGAGAGTAATGACGGGATATTGGATGCACATGAACGTGGTCTTTTTTTCGAAGTGAACTTTCAGATTCCAAGTAGAATTTTGTTCAGGGGAAACTCATAACAGCTTTTAAAATTCCGGGCGAACAAAAATGTTCCGGGCGAAAAGCTGTTCATGTGAAACTCATAATAAGGGTATTTAGCTTCCCGATCATGTTTCCGTGGCAATATGAAATTAAATATTCCGGATTCCATTCCATTGATACAAGATAAGTGCTGATAAATTGGCATTAAGGTAGTCCTTATTTCTAAAAATAATCCTAAGAAATCCTTAATTTCGCCGGACACCACGTAATTTGAGTGTATTCCGTAGGGTGATCCGTAATTCGTTTTTTATAAAAAAAAAGAGGAGGCTTATATGCCAATCTGGAGAACTCAGACCTAATATCCAGTCCATTGTACTACCAGAGTAGCAGCCTTCCCTTTTTTTTGTGTTGCAGTAGTTGGAAATAAGTTGTTATTAATTTCACATATATAACCTCAAGGGCGGCGTCCATATGAAACTGGGAGGCTGAAAGAAAAGTAGATGCCCAGAGCGGGATGCGAACCCACGCATCCGGCCTCTCTACCAAACACTCTACCACTGCACCACGGCCGCCCTAATTCGTTTTAGATACATACATACTTTGGGATGTGATTCTTGGTCGTATTGTAAGAAAAAAATTGTTCTACAGTAAAGTTCGTTTCTCAACTTTGACAATTTAAAAAAAAGCTTACTTTGGTGTACCCTGCCTGACCTGTGTTAAACTCGATTTCTCTGTCAAAACTGATGGTAGACTTAATTTTTTTGTAGAAATAATGATCTTTCAAACTGTATTTAAATTGGGCTCTTATAGTCTTAGAGTTGCCAGATTTTCAATTTTAAATGGTGTTCAAATTTTCTTTCTCTGGCAAAGTTTTGACTTTGAGGTCATTTTTTTCTTCAGGAAATGCCTGTTAAACATAGAGTTTCTTTATTATTTACAGATGAACAAAACAATAGTAAAAAAAACTCATAAATAAGTGCACTCAAAAACCCATACATTTTATGACAATTGGAAAAAACAAAAACAGGTAAAAATTCAAATTTTGGGGTTTTACGGACTTTTATTGCAACAGCTTGCAATGAGAGTAGTTTTCCAAGAATTGATTGTTTTAAGACAATTTTTTGACTGTGCACTGATGAAAAGGGTTAAAAAGTGTGTTTGACCTGATACCAAAATCTTAATTGACTTACCTCTTTTCAGGGAGATTTAAGTTTGGGGTATGAATGTTCAATAGGTAAATAAGTCGTATAAAAGAATAAGAAAACAAATTTGTTCATCAGTTTATCAAAATTAGTCACGATTGCAGTTTGATCAGAGAGCTTTTTGAAATGCCTTCATTTATGAAAGAAGAGTACGCAGATATTTTATTCGTATATGGGTTTTGCAATGGAAATTCAAGAGGAGCACAACGAAGATACCAGGAACTTTATCCTAACAGACGACTTCCTTCTCAAAATGTTTCATTCGAAGGCCTCGAGAAACTGCAAGACCTAATGCAGGAGCTGCAACCATAAGAAGAGTAAGACAAGGAGCTATCTAGAGCAAACATGCACAATGAAATCCAAAAACGGGAGCATGCATTCAAAACGAAAGAGTGCACTTTGAGCACTTGTTATAATTGTATTTGTATAGAACACATAAAAAACTACTAAAAGTACCCATATTATTGTTTTATTCAAACAAACCTCAATGCTAGAAATGTTTCTTTTTTTTAATTTGTATTTTTTTAAGTATCATAAAATGTATGGATTTTTGAGTGCACTTATTCATAAGTTTTTTTTTTTATTATTGTTTTGTTCATCTGTAAAAAATAAAGAAACTCTCTGTTTAACAGGCATTTTCTGAAAAATCTGGCAACCCTAAGCCTATACGAGCCCAACTTAGTATACAGTTTTAAAGATTATTATTTTTACAAAAAAATTAAATCCTAAAATTAGGTGTCTACCGTCAGTATTGACAGAGAAATCGAGTTTAACACAGCTCAGACAGGGTACACCTAAGATTTTTAAATTGTCAAAAAGTGATGTCAAAGTTGAGAAACGGACTTTACTGTTTTTTTTCTTACAATATGACCAAGAATCACATCCCAAAGTATGTAACACGATTTACGGAACATCCTGTCGCTCCCAAGGTTTGAATAAAAATAAAAATCAAAATCATTAGATTTTTTTTTTATAGCCAAGACCTAAGAAATATTAAAAAATTGTTGATTTTGTGGTTATATGTATATTAAGATATTATGCAGAGTAGATACTTGAATCACTTACCTCTAAGATATAAGGGTTGACTTATTAGTATTAGGGGTCTTTTCCCAAAACTCTTTTACCAGCAAAAGCAAATATTTATTATATTCTTCAATTAAAGCAGCACCGCCCTCAGCTATGTCGTTCACTACTCGCAAAGAATGAACGATATTTTTGCAGCTAAATAAATCATTGTCTTTGTTCCAAGTTTCCACATCTTTTTTCAAAAAAATTGACGAGATACTTAGGATTTGAAAAAACCTTAAGGAATTAATACTCACGCAGCTTTATGTATTTTTTTTTCGTGGATATGTTTAATATCAAGGTTTATTTTATTCAAGCAATCTTCTGTGCCTCAAATTTTCAGTGATTCTATCATTTTTTTCTCTCGAACAAAAAGTTCGTCACCGAAAAAGGTAAGCGAAACTGGGTCTTGCGACAAATACCACAAATGATTTAGAATATTTTTCAGACCAACAGTTGCTATATTTTTGTTAAAGCTTTCAAAGGCTTTGAAGTCTTTCAAAAATTGTAAGTCGTTTCTTGGTGCTGACCATCCGGTAGAGTCTTGAAACCAAAACGATTTTTTTAAGGAACACCTCATAAGAAAATGATAGTAACTCAGCAGTGATGTTTTCTGACAAAAAAAAATTCTGTCTTCGGCCACTTCTTCAAGAATATTTGGCTCAGCGCCATCAGATGTTGTTTAAAACTCACATTGGTTAATAGCGTTCCAGTTGTTGTCAAATCTTTAGAATAATTGTACGACCCTGTCGCTAGGTGGGTCAAGCGATTGATCAACTACAGTTGACAACATAATTTGGATTATGTGTGGTGACGACAAGCCTATGTTCTTAATAGTTAGGGTAACGTGGTCATAGATGCACCACCCTCTTTTCAAATGATCATAACTTTTTTAAAATTGGTCGTTTCTGGTTGGTTTTTTGATATTCTTTTGATAGATTAGTTGTGAAAATATTTACAAAATTCAACTGTCGATATTATCTGAAAATTTTAAGTAAATATAAATTGTTCGAAAAATGTCAAATGGTTGGTACTAAATGAACCAGTCATATGTCCACAATGAACCAGTAGGGGTGCTTAATGCACCACAAATTGATTTAAAGAATTCAAAAAAATATTTCAATACACATAGGCATTAATATTTTTTATTTAAACAAAAGTAAATAGAAAAAAAATGAATAAAAATACATAAATAGAAAGACTTCATATCACACAAAAAATTAACAAAAATAAATTATTCTCAAAAAAAAAAAAAAAAACAAAACTAAATAACTAATAATAATTCTTTTCAACGAATATTTAGTAAACCCAGGGATTCGGAAAATTTATATAAGGAGTGCTGCCGTTTAGTAGGTCCCGATACAGTAGGATCATTTAATATGTATTCTTCTTCTTTGACTAAAGCGAAATCTGCGACTAGTGGCGTATAAAAAATCTCGTTTGCTTTTGATTTTAGTCTCAAAAATGAAACGAACCACTCGTTCCTGCTGTTCTTGGGTTCCAAAATTTTTCCAAGATAGAAAACATCAAATTTTTTTGTTTTAAATGTTACTGAAACAAAATTGTTCACCGATGGAGATTTATTTGTAGGACTACCTAGAATTTTAGAAGTTAAAATAACCGATGAACTTGTTGGATTATCTTCTAGATCTGAGAAGTTAAAGGTACTGTCGTCTGAGTCCTCGAGCTGCAGTGAAGCATCACTGTCACTTTCACTGTCTTGCAGAACTTGACGTTTGACAACATTTGGCATTTTTACACTAACTCTATTGATTTTATTTTTTTTAGCAGCTAATTCGTTTTTTTCGGGAGTGTCGGTGGCAATTAAGCTGCGACCTGCGGGACGCCTCCTGGTGTTCTTATAGACTACTGGCCCATGCTGTAAAAATTATGGGTCATTTGAACCACCAGGTGACCTATCTAGAACGATATAAGAGCATAAAATAATAAGATTCAGCACTATGCCGTCACTTGTAAGCTGTTCAACTGAGTGCAGGTGAGAATTCGAAAGTACAGGTAGAGTGAGTACATTTTGGTCACATATTTTTGTACGGCATTCTTACCACCGATAGATCCATGAAAAATAATAAGAAAACGCACAGTGCCGTAAAAAAATGGTGAGCCACAAAGTCGGATTTTTTTTTTATTTTCCGACAATCACCAGGGTAAATTTGGTCATTTGATTTTATACGGCATCTATGTCATACTATTTCAATACTGCTTCTAATCCATTATTCCGCAACGCCGTACAAAAATCATGCGACAAGGGTAACAAATCGAGGGTTGCCACCCCCTCTCTTTCCGTGGTCCAGGGGGTGATTTGAAAAAGTACGTCTTAGGTTCCAAAACATTATCTAGCACTCAAAAGTCCTATTAAAAATAATGCCGTCAAAAAATGATTGTTCATTTGAATGTATATCAATAACTATCTTCATTTCATCGTATCCTTGATTTTTATAGCTGTAAAATCATTTGATCGTGTACGGAAACTTTTTTTTTAACATGATATTGTAAAATACAATTGTTACATAGTATTGCCGTTTAAAAGAAACCGTTCTAAAAAGAATTATAGAGAAATACGAAGACTGCAATTTTGCAAATTATTGTAAAAGTTTAAATATCATAGATTAATGAAATATAGCAGTTTTTTACGTTTTATCCCTTGTTTTAAATAGTATTAACATAGATAAATTAGGAAAAAATGATGCCGTACATTTTTATGCAGACCATATCTTTTAGGCTGATGAAAGTGACGCTACAATTTTAAGGGTACTTTATGGCCATCTGATACAGTACGGCATTAACATATTTTTGAAGAAAATAATTGATAATATGATAAAATCACTATGACGTCTAACTGAACTGGAACGGTGTGTATATTATGTCCAAGAATTGAAACTGTCAATCCCAGTATCAACAGTTTTATATACTTTTTGGTTTAATATATACTTCAAACATTATTGATACATACATATAATTGATTTGTTTCATGGTAATGATGTGAGTAAATAAAACAATCATTTTTTAGAAAAATTCTATATATTTAATGATAATAATAAAAAAAAATTCATTTTTTAGAAAAATTCGATAAATTTATTCAGTATCGGAATCAGTTGCTGAGTTGTCATCGGAATCAACGTCTTCATCGACGTCCGAATTATCTTCTCTATTATTTTCTGAAACATAAATATGTATTTGTCAAAATCAAAGTCTTACGTACAAATTAATGATGTAAAGATTTATTTACCTATGACGTCATCATCTTCTTCGCCTGATTCCTCATCCGGTTCCGTTATGTCACAGACTTTTTTGGGGCATTCCTCGCCGTGAAACCAATCGAAATCGTACCGACCATCATTAACAACCCAACTATAGTTTATTGGAAACAAGATCGACGGTACTTGTTTGTAGGCATTACACCAAATCTGTGCTATGTAGGTACTTCTCTTCAGATGTTGCTCCAACTCCCGGAAACAAGGGGGAAACGATGTTGCTTCCAATCTCATAGCTGTCTTTTTGAAAGCTTCATTACTACTTTTCGGCGTATAGATCCTTTCAAATATGATACACCTTGCTTCGTTTACAGTTTTTCTTGCTTTTACGTTGTATAAAACGCATACATATTCTTGCAGAACATTAAAAGTTTGTTCCATGAGTAGTGGATCTGCAACAAACGTATTATGCCCCACCACGGTTTATTGTAATCAAGTAAATGAAAAGGTAGATTTCAAACACACATCTACATAATTCAAAAAACTGTAAGCACAAATTCTTAAAATATTTTTTTTTCCACTTATTCATTTCTGAAATAAAAGCTCAAATTTTACAGGTGTCTGCTAACTTCAGTGTCATGAGTACTTCTCAAAAATATGTTGTATTTTGGAATTATCAGTGACAACATAACTATATTTTGGTATAAATCGATAGTATACAAACCCATATTTAACATAGTTTGTAACTAGGAACCTAGAATCACGAAAAGACTATGAAAATTAGTACAAATAACTATTTAAATGCCGTATAAGAAAAATTTCACCTTACATTTCGTTATATGAATTTTTTTTTTTTTGATTTTTTCTTTTTCAGTTTTTTTTCCCCTTTGGACCAACGAAAATGTACGGCATATAAAAAAATATTATCTACGCATAAAATACTTTCAAAATAAATTTATTTCATGTTGTGTCAAATCACCCCCTGGACCACGGAAAGAGAGGGGGTGGCAACCCTCGATTTGTTACCCTTGTCGCATGATTTTTGTACGGCGTTGCGGAATAATGGATTAGAAGCAGTATTGAAATAGTATGACATAGATGCCGTATAAAATCAAATGACCAAATTTACCCTGGTGATTGTCGGAAAATAAAAAAAAAATCCGACTTTGTGGCTCACCATTTTTTTACGGCACTGTGCGTTTTCTTATTATTTTTCATGGATCTATCGGTGGTAAGAATGCCGTACAAAAATATGTGACCAAAATGTACTCACTCTACCTGTACTTTCGAATTCTCACCTGCACTCAGTTGAACAGCTTACAAGTGACGGCATAGTGCTGAATCTTATTATTTTATGCTCTTATATCGTTCTAGATAGGTCACCTGGTGGTTCAAATGACCCATAATTTTTACAGCATGGGCCAGTAGTCTATTACGGGGGCCCGCTTTTACTGGTTGTCTGAAGTCAAAGGGACTGAAGAAAGGTTTAGTTTTGCTGCTGTGGGCTTGAAGACCCTCTTCTGGTTCGAAAAGATGAGGAAGTCTTTTGCTGCAATGTGGATGTTGTTCAGTTGAGTGAACAGCTGCAATCGTATGATCAGTTGTTTCCGGCTGAACAGCTTGTGCCATGCTCTGGTGAGGAAACGAAGTTATTAGACATTGCTCTGTTGAATTTTCAGTGGAAATTGTAGTTCCGTTGTTTGTCCCGTCAGTGTTTGTGTCTACAGATTGTGCAAAAGCCTGCTGATCCAAAAGCTCTGTTCGAATATTGGTCAAGGCTGAAGGTTCTGGCCGGTCGGTTACAGAACTTGGCAGAAAATCTTCGTCTGTGAAAACATTCCTATCGAAAGGAAAAATTCCTGTTTTCTTGAGCGCGTTGATAATGTTTACTGGTGTCATAGCTCTGTAAAAAGATTTTCCTATTATTTCTGCTAAATGGTAGATAGTGACTGGCTGGCCAGGCATTCTTAATATAAAAGAGTCCATTTCGCTATTGTAATATTTTTTAAATGGACCAAACACACCCACATCCAGTGGCTGCATTTTCGAAGTTGTATGTAGATGAACAGTCAGAATTGTAACACCTGAGCTTTTAGCCAAGTTAAGAGCTTCTATAGCTAGGTGCGATTCGTGGTTGTCCATGATAAGTAAACTCGGGTGCGTTAAGCTGCTATTTGTGTTTTTTATGAAATGCTTAATAACCTCTAAAAATAGTTCCGAATTCATCCAGCCGGAAGATGTTGCTAATCCCAAGGTTCCTGGCGGCGCTCCAATAAGCATATGGCTTTTAAAGTTCTTCCGTGGGAACACAATACTGGAGGTAAAGCGTTGCCACTAGCACTTATAATGCAGCATGTTGTTACCAACACACCCCTCTCTCCACTAGTCACTTTGAATAAATTTTTTGTGTTTTTTGGGGCAAGTATCTTTTGATGTTTCCTCACAGTTGTAGTTGCAGTTTCATCTAAATTAAAAATTCTTGTTCCATCGGAAAATTCAGGGTGCCTCTGAAGAACATTGAATAAATTATCAAAAAATTATTGAATGGAATTTTTATTGAAAGATGTGGCTCGCGCTAGGCTGCATGCTTCAGGTTTTTTTAAGGACAGCTCAGGATGCCTTCCCCGGAAGCCCCGAAGCCAATCCAAGCCAGCAATTGAATTGGTTTTCCAACTGGCTGGTATATTTTCCATCTGATTTATTGATGCCAGTTGAAAAGCCAATTTGCGGCATTCGGTGGCCGTTATTCCGTAAAATAGATTAGCACAGTATGATATATACGATTTCAGTGATTCTTCTTGCTGGTCTGTAAAGAATTGTCTGTGGGTATAAACCGATGTAAGACTCGAAGCTTGACAACCCTTAAACTTCATATAGTATCGCCGAACTGTATGATAAGAAAGACCAAATTCTTTGGCAGCTCCTCGAATTGACATCAATGCTTGAGAGAGCTGCTCTCATTTGGTCTTTTGTATGCAATTCCTTTTTTCGCTTTAATACTGGCTTCCGCGGCATCTTTAACAAAAATAGGAAAGCTTTAGTTACTAGGAAACGTTCAGGTGCACAATGCACCACGGTGCATTGAGCACTATGCTTGTGTGGTGCATTTTGCACCACCATGGAATTTTTGATACAAATTATAACTGTTTAAAAAAAAACGTAACGAAACTACGCACTCTTCATATAAAAATAAGAACAAAAGTCCAGAAATGAGCTAACACTAGAATTTCATGGAAATATTACAAAAATTAACTCACCCTCTTTTTTTTGTTTTTCGCTATGAAAATAAAAAAATCTCCGCACACGTGCGACAGCTAAGAGAAACACTACCAGACTGAACTCTACCGTAGTTACTGGAAGTAACGGATACATTTGAGTGAGCCATACACCAATACAGTGGCGTATTTGGCAAATATAGCTATGGTGCATTTTGCACCACTGGTGCATTTATGACACATCACCCTACTCTGCTATTTGAAATGGAGACAAGTACAGCAAATCAAAAACCATGAAAATCGGCCCGTGCGTTCTCTAGTTTCAATTGTTTAGGTAGCATGCTTCTATTCACACGAAACGTATGTTGCTTAGCTTTAATAAGCTTTAATTTTTTTGACACTGGAGGAGCAAGCGACTGTTCTACATTTTCTAATTTTTTTTTTCACTTAAAGCAGACATGATGAGAGCTGGAAAATTATGCTCCAGTGCGGCGTTTTCTGGATAACATACGAAGATTTGGAAAGCTATAAGAAAAGAAGGTTTGCTACCCGGCAGTAAAATGGTCCGGTATCTATGTAAGTCTGACTAAAATACATCTAACAAAAAAAGAATCTATTGAAGAGCAATGACAAAACAAATTAAAGAACGGGGCAGCTATATTCGAAATAGCCTCTCAAAGGAGGATAGAAGTGTAACATGAAGTTCATTTGCGAATGGTCGTAACCAATACTCCAGAAGCCAGGACATAGCTTCCTGTCGATGGAGATAAAGTTCTGAACAGGAAGATCAAATTAGCCTCTGCCCTAGCTTAAAGTGTGTTAGTGAAACACGTTTGGCTGATAAAAAATATTCCTTGAGGAAAACTTTTAATTGTGAGGTCTGGGCAACATTTGTAAATGTGTCCATTTGAGAGTTCTTCCACTAGCACACTCTTCATATGTATACTCGGGTGTCTGTCCATTTCAGAGTTAGATTTTTGAGACTTTATACTATAGCGAGTTATTTTGTTGATGAATTCCTGAGAGCACTTTCATAAGCTTGTCCACTTGATATGGTTTTTCTGAACGTTGAAATGGTGATAGCAACATGTATTCTTGGAAGTGAAGTGTTGTAGCTTTAGAAAAAAAGTGTTGGGTCTGTTAAATTAAATTTTTTTTATTTGATTTCATTTTCTTCTTGAGTGGATTTTTACTTTAAACCGAGAAGTGGCTGTCACTCCTGGTTCATTCCACGCTCCACGGTAACACCCGAAACGAACACTTTTCGACTCATAAAATTGTTAATCCTTGTGCTGATATTTTTGCGTTTCAATTTCTTTTTTATTTTCTACGTATGTATTTAGTTGCTTTATCTCAATTGTAAGATTTGAAAATTTTAGCAAAAGGGTAAACAATTTTATGATAAACAATTTTATTAGTCGAAAAGTGTTCGTTTCGGGTGTTACCTTGGAATGACCCTCCTCAGAATAACGATGAGCGATCTATTTGCACCAATGGAACGGTTTCAGAATGCCTCTGAACGCTTCTGCCTACTCCACTCTTTTAATTTATTCTATCTAAATTTTGCTATGATATCTCCAATAACTTACCTGTGTTGGAACCTTCAGCTAAAGATTAAACACGAGAATAATAGTATGTAATGCATCACAAGGATTGTAACTTTGCTTTGTAGTGTTGTCAAAGCTTATCGCCGCGGCAGGGTAGATAGTGGCTGTGAATTTCTATCCACACAACCAGCTAACCACACTGCCAAAGCGCTTAGCCAATTTTGAAAGAAAACAAATTTGTGCGAATTCTGATGCAGCTTATTTCCATGGTTGGATAATCAATGTTTAAAGTTCGAAATCGATCTTACAACTTACCTCCAATTTTTCACCATAAAGATGAATACATTTTGAAACACGTTCATTATTCATAGTTTTTTATCTTCACTTGTTGCTTTTGTTTATTTGACTTCTGTTTCCTAATCCTTTTTGGCGTTACAGGGCTCGCGAAGGGATGATAACTCTCCCACTTATCTGCTTAGCACTAGTGGTCGGCCAATGGGGTACCGCGGAAAATTTGTTAGTTTGGTTAAGTGGAACTTGTTAAATATTTTCTATGATTTTGAAATGGCAATAAAATAACAAAGAACTGAAACGATACATGCGGTGTTCGGCTACTTTTTCTTCTATTTCGAAGCTGAAAATATAAAATTGTGAGTTTTTCGGTAGTTAACTTCAACAAAACCTAGAAAACGCATGGGTCCCGTTACAAATTTGTTGACAGTTAAATTTTGCACCAAGTTCGAATTTGGATGCGCTTTAGAGTAGGCAGTACCAAATTATTTCTCACAAATAAACTAACATTTACTTACCATCGTATGTTTAGTGAGGTGAATAAGGTTTGCAAAGTCTTAAAATGATATTAAACAAACCAAGATGAAATTAAATACATCACTGGGGTAGAATCGACTCACGATGTCTTCGAACATTATTTATAATAAACTACAACCATGGCAAAAGCAGTGTTGTTAATAATCCTCATTTCGAATTTGAAAATAAATTAAAAATTACTTGAAATTAATGTTATTGAACGTTTTGAAAGCATAAGGAATCTCTCAAGCCATCGAGACAGCTGCAAATGTATGAAAACGCGGTGTCGTTCTTGTTGCGTCAGTGTTGGTACTAAAAAACAGATGTCTTGTCGCTGGCGCAAATAAAAATCGCTTTGGTTTGGGAGAGCTCTAAACAAAGCGTGTTCTTTAGCAACCAACACGTCTGGAGAGTGAGGCTAGGGCTAGCTTATCAATAAGGCAGGAGTACCAATATACCTGTTTAAAAATTGTAACTAGCGGTTTAGAACGTTGCGTTGTGCAACGTTGGCGAAACTTTTAGGTGAAAACAGTTATAAGAAAAAAGTAGTAGCAGTAGTACACATTACGTCAAACAGACAGCCACATCCAATCTAGTACATCTCGAGTAGCTGACAATAGTTTTCTCAAGTAAAAAGCTTACATTTAAGTTGGAGAAAAGTGAAATCACTGTAAGTTGCTCCCAGGGGCCTATTTCACAGATCATACATCACATACAATGTATGATTTTAAAATTTATTCTACAAAATACTGTTTCACAGAAATGTTGTATGACTGCTGTCATTGATTGATTAATTAGACTGGAATATTTCCAGTATAAATTCTGTTTCACAGAATTTTGTCATACATTATGTGTATACAATGTATGATAAATTTTCTTACATTTGATACAGCAAAAAATATTGATGTATCAATCGCTTTTTTCTTAAAGGCATCCAAACTATTGGTCTTTGGAATTGAAAGGCGAGATTTTATGAGTCTAGAATAGTATGAGAAGACGATTGAAAGACCAAGAGTGAAAGAAAATTGATAATTCTACTTCCATTTAGTTATGTATGTAAGTATACGGTATAATAGCATTTATAAGTCGGAGAGTGTCCTTGTCGGTCCATTGTCTTAGGTATTTTTTTTTTATTTTTTTAATCACTGACAAAGTATCTTTTGCTAGATATGTATAAAAAGCACACGCATGGATATATTCAAATAAATTTCTTTTCTTAGATTAATTTTATAAATTTTGACTTTTTGCTAAATTGAATTTGGTTTTTTTTCAATAATTTTTGCTGTCAAATCATACAACAAATTTGAATATCATACAATCCTTCCAATGAAATCTGTGAAACAGAAAATTGTAAGTGATGTATGATTTTGAAATTGTTGTATGTTGTATGAAATGTAGTGTTGTATGATCTGTGAAACAGGCCCCTGACGTTCTATGAAGTTAAATAAACTCACATGAGACATGAAGTGTACACTTTGTTAATTTGGAAAGCAATGCGGTGTAAAACTGGATGCGCATTTTTCTAATCTGAGGTCTAAGGTTCACATGCTCAACGAGATATGCTCGTTGCTTAGCTCCATCCACTCGCAACTAAGCAAAAAGTCCAAAAAACATATTATATTGAGAAGAAGAAGATGGCTGGGAAAGGCTAGTGAAAAAGATCAACTTTCGTGCTGCCCGTGTTTACCTACACGGGAAAGCATAAAGATCTGACTGAGTGTGCCTGCGAGATCAGTGAGAGCTTGCTGCCTCTAATGGTCTCTGCAAGACTCAATAATTCGAACAAGCTCATGATGGGGTATTATCAAGAGCCGGTGAGACTATTATCGTACTCGGGTACGACTTGAAAAAGAAGGGAATATTGATTACATATCCTAGCAAGTGACGTTAACAAGGAAGGACGGATAAAGTTTTCTCTTAAGCTGTGCAAAGGAACAGGGGCATCCAAAGTTAATCTAGTGCCCTGAGCAAGATTTACAAGAAGCACAATTTTTCTAGTTTAGTCCTTCATTTTTCTTAATTTGAGCTAGATTCTATTTGAGATTGCAACATTGTCAGTAGTATGAGTTAATGTGGAAATCATATTTCAACACAAGTGTGACCAATGCTTGTTATTTTGGAATTTCTTTAAAACATTGTTTGTTTAAAATGCAAATTTTTTTTAAATGCTGATGACTTTATTGTTAATTCTAGTTTTTCTTACTCTTTCGATTTTTAAGCTCTGTGCATTTGCTCATCTTCGCATATGGTTCGTCATGCCCTGCCCATGAAAGAACGCTAGACTTAACTGTATGCTAAAAGAGTCTACCAAAGATGTACAGGTTAGCATGACGCAAAAGCGTTGACATCAGAAAGAAAAAGATATCACCGAGAAAGTTCATGACAAGCCAACGGTTGTCGCAACGTATTTTACAAACCCACCAACTAACAAAAAAAAAAGTTAAAAGAGGGGAGCTCGTACGCATTTATCCAAGTTTGTGACGAGTCACTTACTGTCAAAATTCATTCATTCATTTGGAAGCCTGGTGAAAAAAGGGTACTAAATGGAACTTAATTTTAAAGCGACTTTAGACAAACAAAAAGCTTTGTACGTTTCAAAATTGAAAGAAAAAAAAAAAAACTAAGTCGTCGTGCTTTTTATGGCGCTAGATAAAAATAAGGTGGTTGTAATTTCCCTTTAACCCCGTACTGGTGTCCACATAAAATTGGGAGGCTCAAAGAAAAGAAAACATCCTGAAGCGAACTAGAACTGGTAGTGAAAAAATAATCTACCACCGAACCACTGCCGTCTTAGTTGTGGCGTTGCAAATTCAAAGTCAACTCCACCTTCTATCTATGTTATATCATATACACCCACCCGAACTAAAACATTATTTGACAGTTCACAATGTATACAGGCCTCCTTTTCACGCTGCATTCTGAATCTAGCCACTTTGTCATTGATTTCAGGAATTTTATTGAAAATTTGAAAACCCGAGCAAAGATCTTATTGGATTGAAGGAGTCATGGAAAAACGAACTCAGCTTTCAAAGTTTTCTTACATTCAATTATGTAAAACGACAAAGTTCAGTTAAATCCAACACACCGTGTGTTGTGGTAAGAACTAGGTCTCATACTCTTTGTTTACGTATTATGTCTAGTTGGCACCAGGGATCGAACCTCAAGATAAAAAAAATTGGAAATTGAAAATCGAGTCAAGGGAGTTATTGAAAATTGAGACTGATTGAAGTTTGAAAGGGTAATTTTTTCGGCGCAGGGACATAAGTCCCCGGGACATAAGTCCCAACTTTTATTTTTGGGACTTATGTCCCATCTAAGTGAGACATAAGTCCCAACTTCGATTTGGGAGTTATGTCCCACGCCATCGGGACATAAGTGCCAACTTTTTTCCGTTGAAGATGGGACATAAGTCCCAACTTTTCAGGAATAGAGCTTAGTAAATCGTTGTACATTTCGACTAGGCAACCAAACAATTTTTGCTTGCCATAAAGTTGTTGGTCCTTGACACCTTTCTCTCAAGTGGTTTTAGGTAATGGAACCAATGACCTCTAGATTTTTTCAGAATCGTTATATACTCTTTGAATACCGATTCGAAGGCTCTGTTCGAAATATTATATTCCATCCAGCGGGCGATGGAAAATGTTTACTTTAATTATAGCTGAGGTATTTGCACATATAGTTCCTCCGACTTTCTATTCATTAGAAAGTAGAGATATGGTTTTCCGGAATTAGGAGATAATATTTTACTTGTAGAAGTTAGTAAAAATTTTTTAATTTAAAAAAGAAACTTAAAAAATTAGAATTTTTGAGTATTTGAGAAAATAAAATTAAAAAATCGCGCGATTTTTTAATTTTATTTTCTCAAATACTCAAAAATTCTAATTTTTTAAGTTTCTTTTTTAAATTAAAAAATTTTTACTAACTTCTACAAGTAAAATATTATCTCCTAATTCCGGAAAACCATATCTCTACTTTCTAATGAATAGAAAGTCGGAGGAACTATATGTGCAAATACCTCAGCTATAATTAAAGTAAACATTTTCCATCGCCCGCTGCCCTTACAACATATTTCAAACAGAGCCTTCGAAACGGAAATCAAAATTTTTTAAGTTTCTTTTTTAAACTAAAATTTTTTTACTAAATTCTAAAAGTAAAATAACATCTCCTAATTCCGGAAAACCATATCTCTACTTTCTAATGAGTAGTAAGTTTGCATTTTGAAAAAAGAAGCTTCAATAATTTGAGAAAAACACAGACAATTTTTCAGAAGGGCTTCTGAAAAAAATGTCTTAGCTTGTAAAAAGTATATTCGGAGGGACAAAAGTCCCAACTTTTATTTTTGGCACTTATGTCCCGATGGCGTGGGACATAACTCCCAAATCGAAGTTGGGACTTATGTCTCACTTAGATGGGACATAAGTCCCAAAAATATAATTTGGGACTTATGTCCCGGGGACTTATGTCCCTGCGCCAATTTTTTCAGTGTGAAAAAAGTGAAGTAGATCTCAACTCAAGCGAAGTAGCGAAGTAGATTTTGGATTTTTCTTAAAAGCGAAGTAAATTTGCTTCGATTGAAGTAAAGGTTTCAACCCTGGTTGGCACTTGTAATGAAATGGTCAGAGAATATGTGACGGTTACGTAGGTGGACGTGGTTCGATTTCTAATAAGATCCAAAAATGGTTTTCCGCGGCATTGCCTCTATCGAATAACTTGCAACTCTTAAAACCAAAAAGAGCTTTCTAACCTTAAGTAAAGCTGATCGGAACCGACTGTAACTTTCAATGTTTGAGGGAAAAGCCTTTCATCCTGGCGAAGGCCTCATCCTGAGCTTGTTGATTATTTTTTTAATAGTTGGTTATTTTTTATTAAAATAAAATATAAGTTTCGAGAAACCTCACAAGAGCTTATCAAAATTTTCTGTGGTATCCAAGGGGCAATACCATGCAGTCGGGAATTGTATTCTATCAATTTGGCCGTATAAGTACATTGTGCACACTCACTTGCAATTTTAGAACAAGGGGGGAATACAGAGCTCAAAATTCGTCTTAATGAAATACTTTAAATTGTTGTACATTTACTTTGTGCTTTTGGATCGTGCAGATTTTGGTTTTATTTTAAGTTCAAAGCTGCGCAAACTTGCGAAGCAGGGGTGTCAAAAAAGGTGATTTCGTTATGTTGGACTTCGAGTTTTAAATCTAAGACAGAAAGATCTAATAGTTTTTCATTGGGTACAATTTTGGCTATAGGAATTTGCAGGTCTTTTGAGAGTAATAACAGTTTTATGAAAAGGTTTTCTCTCTCATCGCTCTTTCGTTTTCTAACTAAGCAGTTTGGAATCCGAAAAAACTCCCTGAAACGCGATAGGCCCAGAGCTTTGTTGTGCCATTATTTTCGATCTTAATTTTGTTGGCAAGCTTATGTATCGAGCCAATATTTTTCTTTTCATACTTCTTCGCTGCGCGAAATAAACTATTTGCCAGCGATCCTATTGGATATGCGCATTCGGTTCACTCTTTTCAAATGGCTTGCCTACGCTTTTTAAAGCGTATGACTAGTATAAAGGGGATAAATAGCAGACCCGTGATCCATTCCACATCACGATGCTTGTAAAACCGAAAATGAAACAAAAAAAAAGAAGACGATTTATTATTTTCATGAACGCATTTTGCGGAAGTAATCAATAAAATTAATGAATAGACATTTTTGCGCAACAGCCGTAAAATTATTTCTGCTATCACGTTACTAAGTGGTGCCCGTGATGTAATGGTTAGCATTACATCATACATATTGCGTGTAACACGGGAGGTTCGCGGTTGCGAGGAATTGGCAAGTCTTCTGTTAATAAATTCATTGCCATGAAAAGCGCTTTCTCGATTAGCCGTTCGGAACAAAGAGAAAATTACAGGTGTCCTCCATTTCATCACAAGGCATGGTTGTGAGAAATGTGCTAGGTCCGAGGGCTCACCGCTCTGTTGCGCCATCCTATGCGTGTATTCATTGTCATGAAAAGCGCTTTCTCGATTAGCCGTTCGGAACAAAGAGAAAATTACAGGTGTCCTCCATTTCATCACAATTCACAAGGCATGGTTGTGAGAAATGTGCTAGGTCCGAGGGCTCACCGCTATGTTGCGCCATCCTATGCGTGTATGCATGTCCCGCCTTTGAAGCTATTTCTTAGTTTATTATAGTTTCTTTAATATAATCTACAAACCGCAGGAGTCCGAGTCGAGTATTGCTCAAAGAGCTTACTAAACTTTCGCTTTAAAATATGTGCGCTATCATGTTTTTATGTTTAGAGTTTGTTACTCTCCAGTGTTTTATGGACTAGATGTTCAAATAATGGCATCCCATAGTTCGACAAACTATTATTATTTCAGCAGAAATGTAAGAAAAAAAGCTTCTTTCTCAGTCTGGGAGAAGCGTTCATCACTTGCGTTTTTGAAAGTATTTGGTAAAAAACATGAATAAATCATTAGCAAAAAACAAGGATATTATTTATTGACAAACCAAAAGCTCAAAATTTTTGAGTCAGACAAAACATCTGTGAATGGTTTTGACATATTTCTTTCGAATCTCTAGCTTCTGAAATTCTAAAAAACATGTTAATATATATAAATTTTTTTTCTCTAATCAGCATCTGGTACCCGTGGCGGGATGGTTAGCATGTTCACGTGCTAACCCAGAGGTTCGGAAGGTTTTATAGATTTAACTTCACGACAGACAGTGGTCTTATTTTTCAAAAATGTAAAGCTAATCTACTGAAATTCCAATAAGGAGACTCGACCGTTATCAATAATTTATAAGAAATTATAAGATAAATGCTTCCAATCAGTTCAATCAAAATTTATACTTTCTCCAATGCTTTCACCGATCTGTGCCAATACTTCATTGACTTAGATTCGCGTTCTGAGGGAAAAGAAAGTTGCAAAGTTTGCGAAGCATGCTTTTTCTAAGAACAATGCTGTTGCGAAAAGCGAAGCAATAGAACAGTTATAAGTAAGGTTAAAGTGACTGATAGAAAAACAACAGACTCACTTTGACCAATACAAGGTCGGTTGTGAAGTTGTGATACAACAACAGTTTTTAGTAAACCATTTAGAGCTTTCAATAAATTAATAAATAAATTGCCTGGATCGTCAAGAAGAAATCTTCTAGATGCATTCCGCGCTTTTGGGAAAGAGGAAAATTGCTGTTCGTCTTTATCCACGCAGCTTCTGAAAAAGTTTTGAAAACACGCCAGATATTGTGACGTGTATACATATGTGGCAGTGTTCGGTTCTGACACTGATTATGGAGCTAAGATGAAATCGGCATAGAGACTGCAAGCACTTTGAGCGATATTGATTCGGCTTTAGCCAGATCTGATAGGTCGCTAGACAGAGTTTGCACGTAGCGATTGGTATGCCAATGATTATGTTGCTGGGTGAAATTGGAGTGGTAGTTCCATTTCTGGTGAGCCCTTCGGCTTTGCAGTTCCCCAAGACGTCTATGCGCCCGGTACCCTGAAAAGGTGAGTGTTAAGCTGTTATGACATACCTCTGAGATATGTGATAGCTGTGAGCGGTTATCTAGTTCTTCGTTAACGGATGTAAATGGAACTGGTGGTGCCAGAGACTTAATGGCTGGTATGTTTACCTGATACGTGAGAGTATCGAGGTTCGAATCTACACGGATTCACGTTTTGTTTCACCTATGATAGCGCACCCCTTTGATAACCGCAAAATTTAAGCGTCGAGCACACTACCGTGTTGTTGAAGATTGAATGAGAGTCCGAGTACATGCCTCTTTTTAACCTTTACCCTTACTTAAGTTTTTGAGTCATTTGTGTAGAAATGAAGTGAATCATTCTTCAAGAATTCCTTTGCGTAGGGATATAGCATAACGACTCGGAAGCTGTTTTCAAAAAGCAATTCGCAACCATTTGTTAATGCGAAGCGGTTTGCACTGCAAAGACACTTCTCGTTTTCGCAAATAGTTTGCCAGAAAAACGAAAGATTTTGTTCGAAAGTGGGAAAGGACATATTCACAGATTTATTCAAATTATTCATTCAAGAATGAATGCAAAAGAGCAGTTCGATGGCGAACCAGCCTATATAAAAATTAATTCCTGAGCAACTAAAATCTATTTTGAACTAAATTAAATCAGTTAAATATCAACCAAAATTCATTAATTATTAAATTTAACCATTTTCAATTAAACTAAATTTGAAAAATAGTTTTGCTGCTATGTGAATAACATTAAATTTAATAAATAACTGTTTGAATGGGACAAAAGTATTGCTGTTAATTTTTTCGTAGATCAGCTTCCAAATCCAACTTCAATTTTAGAAGTGTTCTGCTATTTTGATAAGAAAATAAATTTAAAATAACTTGGTGTTTTTATTGCAACTCAAGATACCAACGGAAGCTATGAATGATTTATTTTATTTAAGCTTCTTTGTGTATTTGTAGTCGAAAAATATAATATTTCTCAAGTGATTATGGCAGTCGAAATACATGTCATTCACTTATGACCACTTTGGTAAAGATATTAAACAATGGATGAAACTGACTTCAAAAAATGGCTGCAAATTACTCTTGTTTAACAACTTAATTATGCATTTGAATATGAGTGACTGCCATCTGCTCTTTGACAATCCACTCACTTGCAATCACTCACTGTATTTTGTAAATAAGAAAATAAAAAATAAGAAAAAAACACTCTTTTCCGTTTTATTTCATTAAAATTAAAATTTGCTTTATTTAAACATTTTATATTTATATTTGCTTTTTTACATAAAACTTAAAACTAAAATATTTACACAAAAATTATTCTGCGATTAAAATGAATATTTTTCACTGCGAAATAAATAAAATTATTTTCATTTTATTTGCTGTTGTTGTTGTTATTATTTATTTTTATAGGAGTCAGAAGATTGTGTGTCATGGAATGTCGTACCAGATAGTGCATTTACAACCTATAAAAATTCAACAATGTAAATGCACACCTGACACGCACTCCAAAACTTCAAAGTATTTGTAAACTGAATTTGCATAAGATTTTTCGAAAGTATTTTTCTCACAACGTTTTCCTTATTTTTTTTCGTTTTGTTTATTGAAGAAGAAGAAAATTTGATTTTAACTTTTTTTGATTTACTAACCTTGGAAACAACAGCTCTTGAGATGGTTTTTTGCGAAGACTGACTTTTATTATTTTTGTGTGTAGTTATCGCAGGCTAAACAGTGAAGCACTTGTTTTTTTAAAAAAAAGGAAAAATCAAACTAAAATCCGCGAAAAAAGTAGAAAAGGTGCAAATAAATGACAAGGAAAACCTGCATGGTGATTTAACAGCCAGCCTATTTTTTTTAATAATATTGAAATGAGTATGATGTTTTCTATGCCCGATTTTATGACTGAGGAGAAGCATCATGAAGTCAATGACAAAATAATTTATTTTTAAATAGCATTTGAATTTGGAATAAATTAAAGAAAAAATGATCGACGAAAATATTGGGGGTGAAGATTGCTTAAGACCTTTTCAAATAAAACGACGCACCTTGTCTCGTCGGAGTGATAAGAATTTTTTTGTCTTTAACTTTACGAGTAGTATCAGTCAACATGGACATCGAACTATTCGTAAATATTTATTTACATTTTTTTTATTTTCTATTTGATTTAAGTTTGTTTTTTGTGTGCCTCTTATTCAAAAAAGTAGAGCAACTTCAAAAGTAATGCCGGTCAAACTGACATATGTCAATTTTTCTTTTTCAATTAAATGTTCCGGGCGCGTAAACATGTTGTCTGTGTTATCTGAGTGAGACACCTGGCTGTCAACTAAGCGTTAAACGTTTTAAAATTTAATTTACAAATTTGTGTTGCCTCATACATATGAATGAGTGGAGTGTGTGGCTGTTCGTGTTAGGCCATGAATAATGTTGGTTCAGTATTTCCAGTTGTAGAAAACAACATTTTTGATTGTGATTTGATTTACTAAAATCACGAATTTTTATCAAGCAGCTTGTTTTATTGTGGCACCCAATGATAAAGATTATCGATCGATGAGTAATAATTGACTGACTATAAAAGCGATTATACGCAGCTACTAAAATAAAAAGGATGACTTATCTATCAATTTTCAAAACTTGTATGAGGTGTCTATAGACTTAATAAAAAAAAATGTTTTTTGGAATACTATTTGTGATATCTTATCTCGATTTGGTTTGGAATTTTTAATCACATTCCTCTGTGACTTACTATTCGGTGATTTCTCAACTCTCGGAGGGTTTAGTGTGTGCTCTGGGAGGGCCTTGGAAGGAAAGAAAAGGTTGAATTATTTGAGTAAGCAATATAGAGACAGAGTCGATTTGTTATTACTCATATTCAGTCGATTTGCCCATGGGCAATAGCTTCGATTTCGGCTCTCGTATGAATCTCTTATGAATGAACATTAGAAATCAATACAATACAATCTTTGCATTACGTTTATAACGGAACGTTACTCAAACTTAAAGCCAAAAGTAAGGTTTGTACGTGTTCAATAAACGTATACGGACCTGTCAACTCTTTTAGCAGAGACATAAACCCATTCACATCAAACACTACAACGAAATACCAAAATGGTCGAAAAACTTTATGCAGATAATGGTTTTCTCTGTTTTCAGAGCTTCTATAGGCCTTCTACAATAAAAGTGTATATGTTAAGAGTATCTGCCACAGACTATGAAATTGAAAATGTCAGTTTTGGTTATATTCAGTTTGTTTTAAAGCCTACTATAGACTTGAGGCATAACTAGCCCGAAACCAAAGAATTCCTTATTAGTTCTTAAGTTTGTCTGGTTTTGTGCTCTGAGTTTTGACAGATGGCAGATGATTGGAATGTACCGTAAAAGATCAAGTTGACTTGTCTTAAGGCTGGTTCGTGTGCCCATTGAAGGTGTTGTGCCCTATAGCAAATTGAATACGATTTGTTAAAGTAAAGGGCTTGAACCATAGAATACCTTGTATGCGTTATGTTGACGTATTTTACGCGCAGTAATAGGAATCAAGAAGGTCGCGGGCTTTAGCAAAGTAAAACTGCACTAGAAAAGTGATCATAGTACGTAAAATCCAAATATAATAAGCTCAGCAATCCTATAATCAACTCAGCAGTGCACTTTACCATTCAACACAATAAAAACATCACTATTGAGCATTTTTAAGTTAGAAATTGATCATAGTAAGCTGCTGAGATAAAAATTAAAGGATTAAAAAAGGCGCACTCAGCAGCATTATAGGAAAATATTGTTTGAGAATTTATTTCCCAAATATTCCTGCTCGAAAATTAAAAAGTATAACTTCATTTGCATGCAAATTGTCGTTGCATAGAAGACATTTCTCATTTCCTTTTGCCTAATGGGTAAAAAGATCGAATATGAATTGGCAAAGATGTAATATTCGTATGTACATATAATTCCAATAACAGGAAATTTGTGCCACAGCAAAACAAATTAAAATAAAAAAAATTATTTAAAGTGCCTTATCCGAACAGAAGCTTCTGTCCACACGTTTTCTTCTAGTTCGTGGAAAATGGCTTGTAAATTTCATTTGTGTATTTTACCGATTGTTATGAAGCCCTGGGCAGTTTAGAAATGCCGGAAAAGAAATATTTAAGACAGAGCCTGAGAAAATAATGCAAAATGTATCAACTGGATATAATTTCATAGAGCAATCAGATATGGAACACCAGGACAAGGTAAGAAAACTAAACCTGTTCTTATGCAAGTGCCACAAATTAGACGATGAATTGAAGGAGAACAGCATTCAAAGACATAAAGACAAAACAAACAAGTCCTCTTTTTTAACGCCTTATTAAAGGCATTGGAATAAAAACAATTTGATTAGAAGGGTAAGGTTACCTATACCTAAGGTGAAGAATATGTATTGTAGTTACTTTCTGGGCGTCATAATAAACACAACCTATTTCATAATCAATGAGATTGCTATCGAAAACAAAGCATAGAATTAATTTGGGTATTATGGTGCACCCTGTAAATACCAGACTATTTTCTAAAACAAATAACGTAAAACTACTGTGTGCCGGTCATTAAATATAAAGCTTAGTTGTGCACACAAAAGCGAAGAAAATCATTTAAGATTCATTTAATGATATAAAACAATAACATATGACGAAAAGCGTACAGTTTTTACAATTTTTTATTGGCATATACTTATACTTTGTGGACAGGACACGCTTGTTTTAGAAAGCAGAAAATCAGGCATGCCATTTAAAATGCATGCTTTGCAAGGATATTGTGGCGAATTTAAACCGTGATGTCTTTATAGAGTGTCATTTAAACGGACAAATTTCAAGAGTACATTAAGGTGGTCCTAAGAAACTAAGGAACGCTATGCTTCTGTATTTGGAAGAAAACACAAAAGCTATCCATAAATCAGGCTATAAAAATACATTTTAATAACACAATGCAGAAAATTCCAAGGTTACAACGATAAGAATCATGTCCACAAGGCTTAGTAACTTTAACAATATAAAATAATAAACATAAGTTTAAAAATGAGGCTAATGTTTGATGCGAACCTGTGTAAGTCTTACCAACTGCAGAAATTAGTGAAAATTGAAACTTCATTCAATCGATATTAGTTGTAAAGTCGTATATTTATTCGTAGAGCGCTTTTCCTTCGTACAAATATAAGCAATTTGTACCAAAACATTGCTACTAATACTTGCTATTTGCAACGTGCTGGCCTTACTGGGTGTGCAGAATGAATCACAGCCTTAGCATATATTTTTTTAAACGATGATCTTCTTAATTAATTTATTGCTGCTTTGAATGATAGCTCACAACATATTTAATGGTTTATTAAAAATTCAGCGTCCATAGGATCTTGCCTAACACGAAACCATTAAAGTGGTAAAGTTCATTGGGTTAAACTCTATTCTCACAGCAAATTTATTGAAAAATAAATTTAATTGGTATGAAAAAACTCTTGATATCATAGCTGCGGTTTTTGACAAAGTGAGCTAAATGTAGTCAATTCAGCGTTACATATTTTCAAAAACATGTCAGCTTAAACGATAGATAAATTAAGCTAGATGCGCATTAAAAACTGGGCAATCGTCCAACTGGACTGGGAATTGGTTGATTCCCCAAATTTCGATAACGAGTTATGAACATAAACGGATGATTGTACCATTCATTATTCACGCTCATCGTGGCTTATCGTTTAGACTCACCAAGGTGCTGAGAATTGAATGTGGTAATGTTTTAATCTCAATCGCATCGTAGAAAAATATTTGTTGAGAAAACAACAAACATTTATTTGTGTTTGTTGTTGAAGTATCTGATTCCTCTTCGGCTACTGCGTTTAACGTTTATCGGTCAAGCACTCTAACTAAAAAAAACTAAGAGGTTATACCTCATTTTGAATAAAATAACTTCTTACAGCAGTAAAAGAATTTCCAACACCCTTTTGACTGATCGAAATCGAATATCACTTAGCTGATACAAGAACCAGCAAGGGCGGATCACTATTGTGAATCAGATAAGTGGGAGCGATGTGTTCCCTTCCAAAACCACGATGCTAGTAACGACCAAAAGTAAGAAGAAGAACACATAAGGAACAAGAAATAAGAGAATTGTGTTTCACTCAATTGACATTAGCAGTAAAGTCAATTTGACGACTTTGAGGGTTTGAGAGCTTGCACTAAGTAGACAAATCAGTACTGCAATTCATTCGGTATTGCGTTGCCAGTGCTTTCGATAAACGTGACTTAAACTTGTTACCTGCAAGGTGTTTGGGGTACCAATAATAATATAATATGTATGCCCAACTCATGTGATTTGCCTTCCCTCAGAGCTTGCAAATTAAAAAAAAAAAGCTAACACACTGTTTAAACTCTCGCAAATGAAACAAATAGGTATACCCTCGTTCAGAAACAGAATTCAGGTCTCTTCACATCCCAAGTGCTGTAAAAAGGGCACAGAGCCAATCAGTTAAGAGCGTTAAAACACAAAAGTCAACGAAAATTTCCAGAAATTGTCTTTGGAGAGCATTATAAGCCAATATTAGAGAATTTCCAAGGCAATGCACTTTGTTATCGTTTGTTCTTAGTTATTTATGTACCATGATCAAAAAATTGATCCAACATCTTTTACAAGAATCTCTTATCTTCAGTTGTATATTTAGCTCAAAGAAATAGGCTGGTAACCCAATTGTTAATCCATTTCTTGGTACGACTTCTTAAAAAAAAACAACAACAAAAGTCTTCGCAGTAACAATTATGTGAATCAACCCAAGCACTGGTATTTACATTTAAAAAACTAATTCATCGAACGTTAAATTCTACAAAAGCAAACATTTAACTCGACACATATGTTCACTCAATTACAGCGCTCAAAGATGCAGCTTAAACAATTAAAATCTAAAAACATGACTTGAATATGAAAAAGTGTGCTACACGAAGGCATTCAAGTGGTTTGCCATGAACTGATAGTTCACTTCAGGGAAAAGTACAGCTTCACTTCAATGAATCAATAAAAAAAAAGCCACACGCACTACCTATGTTCTTTGCAGGTTAATGAAAACATAGGTATAAATAAATACACACGCGAGCCATTCACAAAAGCTAATGTAAAAATCAGCTTGTTTTCATTATTCCATCGAAATTAATATAAAATACCTCAACACTAACTTGAAAGAGTTGACATAGCAAGAAGTAGAAGAGCATCACCGGATGATTGCGACATTAAAACATTAAAGCACGTGCTAAAGTAGTGTCAACGCGCTTTTTTATTTCAATATATTTATAAAAAAAAAAAAATAATTCCAAGATCATCTGCTCCAACAACAACAAAGACGAACACGACGAAAATATGTTCAGCAGTCCATTGACCGAATTCGTACTAACTGTGTATTGTTGTTAACTTATGTATACGAAATACGCGTATCTATGTTATACGGCGGATTACGGACATACACACATATTTTTCTTTTCATTGCCTTTATCTTTATGGTGTGTCATATCGTGGCTCTAAATTAAGAAACTGGGTTACTGTACTACTGTACGACGACCAATAATAAAGTGCTGCATGAGTAATTCGGTCAGTAATTTTGTGTAGTACCTATTATCACTTCATATATTTTTTTGGATGGTTCTCAAACACAAGTACAAATATAGGATACAAGATGTAAATGGCGTAGTGTGTGTGGAATTTTAAGATTTTGAAAAATATATACTATATCCAATACACATTTAAGCACTGTGGAAACTTTGAATGCAGACTGTCTAATGGTCAGTCTGACTATCTAAGTTGGGACAACACAATGTAGGACTTCACTTCTGGTCGTTTATTAATATGACACTCTCAGTAAGACACAAACTTTACGATACGTACTCACTCAAATTGTTCTAGTTTATTATTCATAGAATGAGAGCAAAGTTTTAGTGAAGCCATTTGTTAAAAGCTTTGGCATCGACTAGACACTTGTGTCAAGAATTTTGCACAATCATGCAAGGCATTCCCAAGAGAAAATATGATATGACAACACGACATTCTATTTTATGAATGTTCAAAAATTTGTTGGAATGAAAATTGTTTGCTTCTTAGCAAAAAAAAAAAAAAAAGTAAAATAACCACAACAACGTGGTGTGTTGCTAACATAATGATCAAATCTGGTAGAGTAAGTCATTCACTTGACAAACGCCAGTAGTTTTCCCTCTGAACAGCCCAGGTAACTTCATTGACATTTGAAACCTGTTAAGTTTCATAAAAACAGTTCAGTTCCACCTACAGAGAGCTTTAGGCTTTAGGCGCCTGCGAGTCTTAGTTATACTTGGGGTAGACACATCATGTACACAGTCCCAACAAGTTAATAGCTTGGCAAATCTTAGGCTAGGCGCGCACTGGGAGCTTGGCTGCTGAAGCCAAAATGAAGGTGTCAGACAAGGTTACCGTAGGCTTATATCTTAACAACTCTCAGAGACTAAAAAATTAGTCCCAGTAAAATATTCTTTTATGCAAAAAAAGTAATTTTATCTTTGCATTTCAAATGCAAAACAAATAAGTGCTTAGAATTTATGATAACTTCAAACTATTACTGGTTTTGTGATTGAAATGCAAAGTTATGAAAACTTTATTCTTCAATCACTCAACTTTTTTTTTTTTTTTATATAATTAATGCGCACATCGCTTAAGGGGTTAGGTTAAGGGGTTATGACTACCCTTATAATGTTGTAGAACACAGTGCGAGTATTTAGGAAAACAGGAGAGGATTTGAAAGGAGACATCGATGCACGTTGCTTTTGAACTATTGTGAATCGCAATGAAGGGGAAAAACAGGGCCAGGTAGAGCATTTCACATTCATCAAACCTAAGCATTTAGCAGCGTTTTTGGCGACTTCAAATATGTGGTCATTCCAACGAAGATCATCGTTTACACACATACCAAGTACTGACAGCTTTTCGGTTTCTTGGATGCTGGTACCATTCATGGATATTGGCAATGGGGGAATGTTAAGCTTCAACGACAAGAGACAGCATTGAGTTTTCGAAGCATTGAATTCTACTCGGTTTTTTTTACCCCATGTAACAATGCTGTCAAGGTCAGAATTCAATGAGCTTATCATACGCAACCGTTCCAGTTCCACATCCGAAGAACAGGGACGTGAATTTGGAAACGAATATGAAAAGCTGAGGGTCGAGTCGTCAGCAAAACAGTTGAGTGGATTAGAAGTTCCAGACAAGAAGTCATTTATGCAGATGAGGAAGAGAGTCGGAGACAAAACGGAGCCCTGGGGCACACCAGCATTTAAGAAGTGGGTATCAGACTTGAAGCCATCCAATAAAACTTGTATTGAACGATCGGAAAGGAACTTCTAATCCAACAAAGAAGAGACTCATCGATACCAAAAGCACGCATTTTCGATAAAAGAGCCTGATGCCAAACTCTATCAAATGCTTTAGAAATATCAAGCGCAATAATCTTACTTTCTCCAAAACAATGCAAAGATTGGTTCCACTTTTCGGTGAGATAAGATAACCTGCAGTGAGAAAAACGATTTCTTCAAGCGCGTTCGAAATGAAAGAGTAGCGTAAGGTACGTTTATGTAGCAACTTAGCAGCAATACTTTCATCAGCTCATGGGTTTTGCAACTAAACACAAAAACAAATCAATATTGAGCACTTTTAGCTCCACAAAATGAAATAAAGGTACTTATGAACTAATACGATAATTGAACAGTGCTTTACCAACCATTTATTTGTATTCTTAAAAAAAAACAAGTCAAGTCTAAAAAAGATGACTCTTTTTTCAGCCTGACTCAGGGCAAGCTGAAAAAAGAGTTTGACTCAATTGAGTCCCAGTAGTAATAATATGATGTCAAGGGATGGAAGATTCAGCAGTGCGTCTGAGTGCTGGGGAACGCCCCAGTGTAGCCAAGGCAGATTGTTTTCTTGAAATTCGGGGAAAGAGGCAATAACGTATTTGTGTCAGAGCTTGCTCCACAACATAAAAGGCGATTAGTCATATCAAAGTCACAAACAACCCTTCCCGTGAAAGATTTCTTGTCTTGCCAAAGGCTCCCTGCCATTGCAAAACAAACTGCTAGTGTCTTAGCATGTATGGCCTAAAGAAGTTCGTTATTTTGGATTACTCCAAGATGTTTGACTTCGTAAACGCCCTTAAGCGTTAGTTTGGTCAGTAAATTTTTAAGTCTCATGAAGAGAATCGCAAAACCTAGGTTTTAAGGGAATTGGCGAAGATTGAACAAACCATGTGTCAAACAAGTTTAGCGTAGCCAGTCCTCTATTACAACTTGGAAGAAGTTAGCAATAGCACGCGACTTCTTCGGCAAATGATTGAGTAGCATGTTAGATCCATTGAGCATTTCAAGTAGAGAGGATGCAAAACAAAAGAGGAGATAGAAAGCCACCCTGAGGACAGGCCCTATTCACTCTTGTTGTAACACTCCGCTACAAAAATCAAATCGCTGTACTATTCGTTAGCATTGCTTTTATCCACAGACTATCGATTCGTCCACACCATGTTTCCTGGCAGCGTTGCATTTCAGTACCTACATTTTGGCGATACTTGTCTTAAAAGTTATAAAAATTGTTGGAATAAAAAAAGCTCTCAACTACATGTGTACAGGGTTTTTAAGTTTTTTTTCACAAGCTGAAACCAGATTTACAATTTTTCGTTTATTGTCTTAAGGTAAAATCTAACGGGAACCATTAACGTTGCAAATCTGCCACAAAATAAGTTGTATAAGACCATTTAAAGATAAAACCTTTTACAAGTTCAAAAATAGTCCTTATTCAACTCGAAAGCAAACTAAATTGAAAGTTGGAAATTGACTTTATTTAGTTCAAAAACTTTTTGAAGTGGCTTCATTGCTAATACGATAATGGATTTTTCGCGGTACCCAGAGTACCCAGACTGCTCATATTAAGAGCAGGAGGATATCAACAAAAGTTGTGTTGACATTCTTGGAAGTCTCCAAAAACTTTTCCAAACATTACAATTTTTCTACAAATACATTTACTTGGTTGGACTTATGCTCGTTTAGACACAAGATGTCACCAAGATTAGTTACTTTTGCTAATGCAACATGTTCAAAAACTGTATATCTATGACAAAATGATGAAGCCCATAGTTCATCAATAATTTTGTAACCGTCAATAGATGGCTCTGTTCATTATTAACAACTTCCAATATTATTTGCGAACATCGAATTAAGTTTCACAACAGTCAAAACAAAAAGAAATACAAAACACAGACTTGTGATTGTAAAATCAAACTTAATTTATGTTCTAAAACCTTCGCACTTCGTATATAATTAATTCTGATTTGAGAAAAAAAAAAACAAAATTGTTATTGTTAAACTCACTGTAAAACTCCTGGGCACACTGTTTAAGGACTTCAATCAAAATCTTTCCAATCACTTATGAAACTAATTTGTGAACTGCTATAAAAACTGCTGCTGTCGATGCCTTCTCAAAAAATCACTATTGACTGTATGAACCGAAAAGATTCAACTCAATATCCACTTCTGAAAACAAAATGCTTAAATTTAGTTATTTAAACATATTTGCAAATTTTGCCACGTGTCAGAAGGATGTTCATATAAAAATAATAAAAGAAAAATCAAAACAAAATAGAATTCCACGTAACACACACACACACATCCAAAGATACAAAAGTAGAATAAAATTCTATTGTTTGGTTGTTGGATTTTGTCTTTATGTTACATGGTTTTGTCTTTTTTTTTGTTTGTTTTTGGCAAATTATCCTATGCCTTTCTTGGCAAATATATCTGCATTGCACACTGACAAATATCGAATATAACGTCAATATGGTTGGTCATGACCAAATTTAGAACAAATGCATTTTATGAGTTCCTCACTTCAACTTAAAACAGCGACGAGTGTCCTTTTCTGTTTCTGTTCTTATTATTTTGGCATTTAGCCAGGTTGAAAATATTCCACAGCACAATAAGAGACATTATTACAAAGTACAACGGAAGGGTAAGAATTACTCGAAGATTATTACTAATCGATTGAGAAAGAGACGACAGTTTCACGATATAAATATACGGAGGAGAAAGAAAAAAGAATAGGGGTTAGTTATATCTATGGGTGTAAAAAATATATTACGTGGGAAAAGACTCGTTACAATTATATACTTCGAAAATGGAACCAGTGTAGGTTTTTCTAGATTAGTGTGTCACGTGGAGAACTTAGAATTTGCCTCATATTGAAATGTTGTGCTGTAATATGATTATTCAACTGATATATCATATCATACAGTTGCAATGTGTAGGGTTGAATTTTTAGTTTTTGGATAAACTAGGTGTTGAGACTGTTGGTTGAATAGTAGAATTAAAATGATAATTTATGAAATTATTTGTTGAGGCTGAAGTTTATCCAAAACTGTAAAGGACTCTCATGTACATACCAAAATAAGTAAGAAGAATAAAAGTGTCAAGATTTTCAAGTAGAATAGAACCTTTTGCGAATTGAGAGTGGATATTTGATTACGATAATGAAAAAATTGACTGCTAATGAGGCAATTTGATCAAATTATCTCAAATGACCATAGACCAACTCTTCAAGCGATACTTTTAACTTGAAAAGCTTGGCTTTAAGACAACCAATGCAATTTTGGTTAATTTATTTGGCTACGATATGGGGAGTTTAAGGGGTGGCTATGATCTATTTTGTGAATAGCTTCATATTTTAAAATCATTAATATGAATTATTTATTTATGTATACAATTTTACTACGCCTAATACTAGGTGTGTTAGATGACATGGAACTAAGCACAAAGCGAGTTGTTGTCTCGATCAGATGAAAAGAGATCCGTGATGAAAAATTGGAAACGGACTTCTTTGAATGGAGCTCAATGCTGGAGAATGTCACGTTCTGTATATTCAATTGGTAAAAGAAGAGCACAAGTTATAAAATCGATTGCGCAACAGAAAAAATAAAGATAATTAGAAGCACGTGTATAACAGATAAATAAAATCCTGCTTAAAAGACACGCATACATAAATGTTAAATTTCATCACACTTCTTTACGCCATCTTGGAAGGAAAAGGAGAAGGGAAGAAAACAAAATTAACACAATATGTCTGGAAAACTGGTGGGTTTTAATAGGCGAGTAGGTTTTGTTATCATCGAATTTCTGAGAATATATGAATCTATTTTAATTGTGTAAGACTCAATTCTGAATAAGCTCTATGGAAGCCAGATTGTTCATTTGAAAACGTACTTTGAGAAACAAAAAAACTCAAAATCGAACAATTTCAATCATTAGAATTTTTATACATTCTCAGGAGAAAAACAAAGTCTAACATGCATTTTTTGAGAACTTTTGAGAAAATGGTTTCGCTTTCAAAAGACTTTGGGAAATGTTTACAGTTAAGGTAGCACCCTCCGCCAGCATTGTTTTGCAATACCGAGCTAAAGTTGTGTTCAGACTAATGGCTCCTTATTTGCAAAATGAAAGTTATATTTTTCTTCTTCTACAGTACGGCGGGCGTTACAAGCATCGTAATTTCGAATAGAATTCTGTGGGATACGACGATTTGACAGATGAAAGTATCAGCTGTATTTCACAATAGTGGAATAAATTCATGTGTTAAATTGCGCGTACAAGAATCTATCGGTTACGAGATCTGGGATACTTGGTCGGAAATTGACTCCCGACCGTCTTGCAGCAGTGCGACATTCAAATGAAAATTTACTCAGGGGTCGGATTCTGTAACGTTTTAGATGACTATCGACTTAATTTTAGGCAGTAAAAAACGTGTTTTACCCTGAAAAAGTTGCCAAAATTTGTAAGACGATAGTCAAATAGCTTTCCGCCAACCACTGAAAGCAAGAATATATAAACAATCTTTTGACGACGCTATCTATCTATATATTGAACGACAATCGTCTGAAAAGTTACGGAATCAGGGCCGAGGCTTTACTTGAAACAAGAAAATCGAAAAACCTGCATATTGATCTGATGTATCAGTCGAAGTAATTAGCAAGAAAAATCAAACATTTCTTACAAATCGGAGAAACAATCAATTAAGGTGATTCTATCCCCTGAATGAAGATACACACTAATTGGACGACATGAATGTGATAGATCATTGAAATACTCTAATGGTCAGTTCTCAAAAGAGCAAAACTGGAATGCGCAATTGTTGGCGATAGATATTGTTAAGATTTACAGGTTCACAGCGAGCTGTGCACAAACCCACCTAAGTAAGTAAGATTGTCCTCGAGATACAGAACTTCTATAGAATTTTTCAATGGCTCCTACAAACATTTGTCTGTACTGCTTTGTTGAATAGAACAAATTCTAAAGAAGTTGATGAAAATATGTATCGACTGACATAAACCCATCATAACAGAAAATATCAAGCTATTATTCGTTAAGAATTATGAAACTACCACCTTTTTGAGCTTAATCAGCAAAACAATAGTGTAGTGTTTTTGAAATTTTCGAATGAATTAAACAGGAATGTGGTGGTGCCGGAGACGCAATGGGTAGCATATCTATCTATTACGTGGAAGTTCGGGGTCTTAGCCCCAAAAACATTTTAAACATAAAAAGTGCTTTCTTACATAATCTGTTCGGAATCGGAAAAAACTTTAGGTGAAATCCATTTTACACAGGTTATGCCCAAGAGAAAAAAGCCCATCTCTGTCTTTCCTAAGCTTGTTGCATCCGCTTAGTTATTTATAGGTAAACAGAAATTGTAGGAAATCATTACGAATTTTTTTGATTTGTTTTTCTTGTCTTTAAAGGATAAGAATCAATTGAAGAACTGCGTGGAGGCTTATCTGCTTATCGATTATCCCAAAGGAGCTAATAAATGCATAGCTTTCAACAAAAATGAAGTTCCGATCTGAGGATCTTAAGTCCAACCACAAAATCTTCATTGCAGTACGACAATTGTAACACTGCTGCTTCTTTGCAGTTTGCAAAATATGTACTATTTTTGGTTATATATTGCTACTAAGAAATAAACGACGAAACGTATTACGAATAAGCATTTATGTAAAAAAAATATTGTAACACTTCATTCGTTCACTTTAACACTCCACAGAGTAAAAATATAGTTGAAGAAAATTAATCGCATTTTTCAATGAAAATTGAAGTTATGATAAAACTTTTTGACTTACAAGATTCGTCACAAAACTCAACTTAAAAAAAAACTTAAATTTGTAGAATCTCAGCTAAGTTTCGAATCACTCTTGACATCAAGACATCGGGAACCAAGAAGCTTTGAACCTCTGTCAAGGTACCATTGATACTCTCAATTGTGCCTGCCCAGCAGAAAAGATTAATCATAAATTTTATTGTACACTCTCTTGTAGTTACAAAAAAAAAAAAAAATGTTATGAAGTTGGTAGTACAAGTTAAAAGCCCACAAAATCCACATTATGTGATAACTGAATAAATAATGGCGGTGCTACTTAACCGATTAAATTCAAATTTGTATCAAACTTAAATATTGACAAGTTCTCCTGAATGTCGTACACTCCAAATCCCTTACTGTACTTTAAAAACATTAAGCGACAATATGTTGATATTGAAGGTCTTCGAAACGAAATCAAGTCTTGATAGACTCTTGAAAATGCTGAAAGTCCGATCTCGCGATTAATCTTTTCTAAAGCTGTCGTACGACAAAAGTTTCTCTGCCCACAGAGACAGACACAGAATTGAAAGCTGATGAGAATTGAACCAGAAACCAGAAACTTCCAGAGGGAAGTTAAAAAAAAAGAAACCAATCGGAAGAAGACTGATTTCTTCAAGGTTTTGACTGGGTTACTGGTTGGTCAGCCTGTTCTTAAATTTGTAACTCATGAAGAAATATTTCTGGATTTGAATACTCAACTCAATGAATTTTCATGTCAAAGAACCAAACTCAGTAGATTTCAAACTAAAACTTTTATCTTAAGCCACTAGACTTGCTGTAAATAATGTTTAAAATTCGAAAACTGAATTTTCGTACACAAATTGGTACAAATTTTGTTCAAGTTGAACTAAACTTATTTTTTTTTTAGAAATAATCAACTCCAAAAACGACCTGCACTCCTATTCAATTCACAAGCCATTCAAACAAAACCAAACAGTCCCAAAGGATCCCAAACAAACATTTCGTTCGTTCAAATCGGACGAAAATAGTGTTGCCAATTCGCTTCACCACTTAAATCAAATTCCGAAAACTCATCTTTCATATCACTTCTTTTCATGAATCACTTTGTATGTTATGCAATAATGCACACCGATGCACACACACCCTTTCTTATAACTGCATTTAACAACTACTGCATACAATAACAAATTACATTTGCACGTGTATTTCAAATTTCCGCAAAATGCCAAGTAAAGTTGATTTTCTATTTCACCAAGGTCACTCGAAGGCCTTCAAATGGAATTTATTACACCAGTATAATGCATAAAAAGGAGGGCGGCACAGCAGCATTGCTGCAATCACCTCAAAGAGGAACGAAACAATGAGAAATAGATAATGGCAGAGAGAAGAATAATAATGAAAAAAAAAAAAAAAAAAAAACACCAAACCACACTCCAGTATGTTGTCACTCAGAAATTACCCACTTCTCAAAAGCCATTTAACTTCCGTCCGACTGTAGGAGTGGGTTAGATTGTGTGTGTGTTTGTGTGTTAAAATACCCCAACGCACACTTTTCACAACACAAATAGTTGACATTATTAAAAATTTAAAATTACACTTCCTCCTAAACTGTCGTCTCTAGTGTGGTTTAGTTTGAGTTATTCCAATGTCGTCCTCCTCAAACATACCACATACATAAGTGCAACAGAAAATAATAGTTGTTGGTTATGGCTTGTGCTGACTGTCGACACACACCACCCAACTGTCTCTCTATATTATTAGTCACCATCATATAGTTTTTGAAGTGGTTACTAAAGGCTTTTTTCATTTTTAGTTTTAAAGCTCCTGTCATGTGCATGTGTTTTATCCAATATGCCCTCCTTATGCCACACTCTATTATTGGATGAATATTTTTTTTCAGTCTTGTCATGTATATTTACACTTGCAATTTGCGAATAGATGCACCCACCCCGTGTAGCCCCGAGAGAAAATAAAACTACGCGAACAATAAGATACACGGCAAGAGATTTTTTTTTGTTTCAAATTGAATTTTTTTCCACCAATTTTGCAATGCTCTTGTACCTAAGTATATGTGTGTTTATAATTTGAATGGATTCGTTACATTTCGTTCGTATATCGTTCTATGCGTGTGCATAGCACAAAAATATCACACTGCAATTGAAAATTTCTCAAGAGTTGCATAATTGCATCGACCAAAGACGAAAGACTTGCTTTGAGAATCACACTATTTCTTCAAAAATGATGTAATGTTCTTAATAAGATGAAATTACGATTGACTAGCTTCACTGTTTTAGCCTGGTTTTTAAAATCGAAAACAAGAACAAGAACAAAAGAAAGAAAAACCAAAACCGTTACCATATGAATTTGAATTAATTTGATAGTTTGAAAAATCCACTTATATCACTCGTAAGTAGTAATAGGAATATAGGACGTATTTATGTAGGTAAAGTAATCCAAAAGAAATTATTTGATATTTGATGGGTTATCCTGTCTTCGTCGCAAAGGTATCTCAAGAGCTGTTGTTGATCCAATGAATAAATTAACACTGATGGCCCTAACGATGGCTATGTTGTACGTTCGTTTGTTCGTGCGAAATCTAAGAGAGCGAACAAAATCTAACGAACAAAATAGAATTCAAAACTACACTCGTCTTCTTTGCTTTCGAAACTATTTACAAGTTATTTCTTCTTTTCTTCCTCTTGTATGTTTCTTTTTTATTTAGCTTTTTCCGCAAAATAAAAATTATATAAAAAAAAGGAACCAACATTCCTGTCGAAGTTGTCGCGTACAGGAAGGTGAAAATCAAAACACGAATCCGAAACCAATGTTAATTTTTTCGTCGAATTACACCGCGTTACACTCGTCGAACAAAACGAATGACTAGGTATGGTTTAGTAAAGTAATATGAAACACTACACAACATCTGGACACTAGGCCAGTAGTGACTAAGAAACAACACTCATTTTGGACTAGAGTGGTGTGCGTTGTAATTACACTCTTCCCAAGCTATCTCACTCTATTTAGCTTGGCAATTGGTTGTGAATTTTTCACTCGTTGCGTCACTCCATTTCGATTCCGATTTTTTCTTCTATTTTTTTTTTGTATTGGTTGGTATGGTGTAAGCTTTATTCTACCCACCTTGCGATATGTGCTAAAGCTTTGGAAACACATACATACATCTACATAGACTCATTGTAGGCAGAAGAAAAAAATAATGCTCAAAATGTTTTAAGAGAAACGATGGTTTGTGAAGCTTTTCTGTGGTGGTCTGATGACATTAAGTTTTTTTTTTTTGTGGAGCTGGAAAACTTCACAAAAATAATGACAGACTGTCGAAAGCTTATGGCTTAACAGTGGATAGTTGTGAAATAGCTAATGTTTTGAATGTAAACAATGGAAGATGCGAAGGTGGTGTATGCTGTGTGTTTAGTGTTCTTTGGAAGTAAGAATTCAGTTTAAAGAAGAATTCGAAGTAAATAAAAATTGTTGACAATTATTACGAATTAAAAATAATTTACCGAAAAAGAGTTGGTGGAACTCCTACAACCGAACAACAAATTGACAACGGGACAATCGTGCGTATGTAGAATCATTTTATTCTTATTTTCAGCATGAGTTTCTCTGGAATTGATTCTTTATCATACTCATCATATGTTCATTCGGCATTGGGCAGCTTTAAATAACAAAAGGTTTTTTTCAGTCTAGGGCAAAGGGATATCATAAGCAAAAGGACGCGCCCTTCATTGCAATTCGTCTCATGGGATGAATTAGAGAAAATCTAGTGAAAAACGAGTTTTGATAGAAAAGAAAGAATCATTCGAAACTGGGAGAAACTTATAGCTTAAATATAAGCGCGAAAGTTATGATGATCAATTGAAGTTGTTCTCGAGGTGAAGGCTCACTGCGTAGTCGAATATGATGTTCAACATCTCACATCTCACGTTTTTGATAATCAACATAAGCTTGTTTTTCTGAAAAGTCACTGGAATTACTTCTTAAGTTCTTTTAAATTTCCTACGAAGCCCTACGGCTCTTTTTTCCTGTCTAACATTTTTTGCTATCTAACATTTCTGTTCAGTAAGGTTTGGGAATGCATCACAAATCGCCAACGCCAGAACAACGCTCCTAATTTGTTGAAATTTACTTAAAAAAAATTACGCAAAGTTCACAGAGCACTTCGTACATTTAACGGTCAACCAGAAATGACGACGATTATGGCCTTATTTCTAGTTAAACGACTCCGTTTGTGAGCGAAATTGCCATACATGGTATATGGAGCGAAGACAAAACTCAAGTCATCAACTAATCACCATAACATCCGTTAAAATTGAATGCTCGGTGCTATTTACACGCTCGTGGCATCATCGGTCTTTAATATTTTGAAATGAGAAAAAGAACTATCGATACGGTGAATGACGAGCGCCTTCGAGCCATGCTGGCTGATTTTTTATTTCCAAAAATCACTTTTAATTTAATTGAAAAAAAAAAAAAAAAAAATTATTTGTTGACAACTTTACTTCTAGAAATAGTCCTGTTAACTGGTCCAAGCCAATTATTCAAACCACCACTGACGCTTAACAGCGTCAAATGAATAAATTGTGAAAAATTGGACTCGTTGCCAAATTATATGCTGTGCTTAAGGCCCTTCTCAACCCTCTAACCACTTCGAAAGTGCCCAAGAATTCAAGAGCTCTCTGAATGCGATGGGAAAGTTAAATTCCGGGCCATCACGGCATAACTGGAAATGACATCGCCGATGAACTTGTTAGGCAAGGATCTCAGACAGCTTTCTCAGGACCTGGACCGTCGCTAGGTCTGCCAGCGTCCTCAGTGAGAGCTTCAATCAACGATCGGATCTGTGAAGAGCACAGCCGTAGATGGCATGCCTCCATTAGATGCAGACAGACCAAACGTATGCTCCCCAACGTTAGGAAGAAGACTGCAACTTTTTTGCTATCTCGTAGCAGAAAAGACTGTAGAAAGCTTATTGACGTTGCCAGCGGGCACTTCTCTTTAGCCAAACATTTAAACGTGTAAGGCTTAAGTGATACCAAACTCTGTGAATCTTTAGGAGAAGATGAGGACACCGCAGAGCACTTCCTCTGCGAATGTCTCGCATGAGGCTACAGATACTCGGCGCAGACATTGTGAAAGCTGGTAACTTAGGCTCCTTATCATGGCAGCGTCTTTTGGCTTTTCTCCGAACATCTGGAAAGCTATAACAAATAGAAGGCAGTACAATGGACCGGTATTTAGGTCTGAGTGCTCCAGTTGGTATTTTAAAAACCTTCAACAGAAAAAAAGTAAATATACCCTAATTATAGCAGTAATTGAAAGACTTGCTAGGACCGATATTATGGCAAAAATGGATGTAACTTCCATTTAACTTATCGAAGAAGGTCACCAATATATTCCCAACTTAGTACATTACTTAAATTCCGAATGGGAAGTATTTTCGCAGCACCGGAAATTATGTGATTTTTTGGGTTTTGACAAACCACCTGAATCAGTCTATAAATACAACGATTTGTTGAAAAAGACTCCCTCAAAGTTGCACTTTCGGAATGAGATAAAATCTACAATGGTTTACTTGATGTTAACGATGTCAGACGGAAACAATTTATAGGAAAAATGCAATTGGACTTTGTAGATAGCACTAGAAAAAAAAAACGTCCACTTCTTCGAATTGATTTTGAATCAACTGTAGAATGGCTTTTTAGCTTCATGTTACACAAAACACAACCCTCTGGTAATTTTTCACCAAATCACTCCTTCAGATTGCAGGAAAGGAAGTGGAAAGATGTTACACATTAAAAACATTAAAAACAAAAACTGAGTATATATGTAAAAGAATATTCGACATGTTATTGCTGACATACTACATGCTGCAGAAAGTGGTCGAAAATTGGTCCTCTCGGCTGAAAGTAATTCGAGCCAGCCACGGCGGCCATTTGCCCAAAATCATTTTTAAAACATATTGACAAACCTTTATATATGTATCTTATAATAAAGATAAATTCTAGGTTTCAACATTAAATTATATACGTTTTATTTCTTCTTGAAAACCATAACCTTAAAAAACAACCATTACAAGACCTTGCAACAGCGCGGTAATTAACAAATAAAAACCTCACTTAAAAGTAAAGTCTTATTTTGTTGGGACATAAAATGCAATTGAGAGCATAAAAAATTCCTAAGTTTGATTTGAAAATACTCTCGCGTAATGATTCAGAAGGACATGTTCATAAGTCGATGTGCTGAAGAAAGAATTTCTATATTGCAATAATTTTTTAGTTTTATGAGTCGCAGTTGTGGATGACTGCGCTACACAGGGGTTCGCGATTCACATGCTGTGTAGTTACTTTCCTTTTCAAACCCCCATTTTGTTTTGAAAATTAACTCACTCTCCACCTACTGCTTCACAAAAATGTTCATTCCATACTTTCTACACATTTTCGCCGTCTAGTCCAAGTTTCTAAGATGCAAAAAATATAATACGGCGCAACTGAGCAAGAAAGCCCCGGGACTATCGCATTTTTGACAACCAGCCTTGCGAGCGAATGGAGAGGACCTGCAATTTTCTGCCGATTCCGAACGGCATATCGTGAAAGCTCTTTTCATGACAATGGATTTACTATCGGAGGACTTGCCAATTCCTCGCCAAGGGCTATACCCGTAGGATAACATGTTTCTTTGTTATTCTGTTGGGGTTGGAACCACGAATCTTCCACGTAGGAGTTAGACACGCTAACCATTACGCCACGGGCAGCACTGGGGTATGAGTATTGAGAAGGGTACTTAACAGATATCGAATGTAAAATATACATCGATGCTTTAGTTACTGTAGGTCCTGTGAAGTGTCTTCCGTTTAAGTTTTCTGTGAAGATTTAGATATCAACTGAATTGAGTACGAAAAACCGAACAATTGCGCCATTTAATATCTCAAACAATGTTTTAGGTGTCAGAGAAGAACAACGTGAAGGCAACACAAAAAATATTGATTCTTATCACGAATCCATATTTTTTGTGTTGCCTAATATGTACATATGTAAGCAAGTAAACTTCTTTTGATTGCATTTTCGCAACAAATTAATCAAACAATTAAAAAAAAAAAAAAAGTACGCATACGCCCCAGTGACTGATGATTTGATGGCATACGTATAGTTGCTCCTGTAAGTTGTATTTGTAAGAAATTAAACACCTTTCGAAGAAACAATCATGCAGTCTAACAATAACAATGTTTTCTTATCAAAAATTGTAGGGCTTATAGAACAAAGCTTTCTGATAGAACAAAGTTTTAACAAAATGCCAACTTCTTTAAAAGTGTTTTAAATGTATAAAGTAAAGTAGCATTATATGCTCTTTTCTGGTAATTTTATTGAAGCACGTGATTCATCATTCATGAGGTCGAAGTCTGCAATGGATGCCTAGACCTTTGAAGAATATATCTTTTTTTCGGCATCTTTGGCTTTGTTTTGCTTGTAATCTTTGTTTTAATTTAATTTTGGTGGGGCAAAACCCCCATTTATTCGGCTTAATACAAGCTAATTCTTAATCTAAACTTAAAAACTAATAGCTTAGCTAAGGGTGATTTAGAAGATGGAGTTTTAGGCAAGGGGTGCTGGGGTTGAAGTCAAAACTGTTAAAACTCGAATTAACATTACTCAGCATTCAGGAGATAGGTTCATTTGAGCCATATGGCGTTCGATGAGGGGGTAGGTAAAAGAGGCGAAAATTCCGTATGTTGCGAGGATTAGTGTTAAGGAAGATAGAGTGGTAAAGGCTTGTGCAGTCAACGGTTCCAGAAAAGTCACGGTGAATGAAGAGTATATCGAATATTTCTCTTCGGTCTTTCAACGTGTTCATGCCGAGAACCTTGATACGATCTTAGTAAGGAGGGAGAATCAAGGGATTATTCCAAGGAAGACCTCTAAGAGCAAATCGAAGAAAACGGCGCTGAATACTTTCAATTCTGAAAATGTGAACTTGTTGGAAAGGGGACCAGACTTGACAGGCGTATTTAAGGAGTGGGCGAACAAAAGTAATGTACAGAGATCGGGTTACGTAAGGATCGGAGAATTCCTTTGCCCAACGCTTAATGAAACCAAGTGCTGAATTGGCTTTTGGTATAATATCATCACTATGTGAGATGAAATTAAGTCCCTGGTCGCAAATGATCCGGAGATCACGAATCTAATCAACTGGTGAAATGGTTTGGATGTGAAGGAGACAGCAACGGAGAGGAGATTTGATGCGCTTACGAGTGAAGGTAATAGATTGACATTTGGAAATGTTCAATTCCAAACAGTTTTTAGAACACCAGATGGAAAAGTTGTCGAGGTCTTGTTGAAAATGAATAGAATCAATAGGTGAAGAAATGATCTTGAAAAAGTTCGTATCATCAGATAAGGGAATGGTGAATAATCAATTCGAGATCATTAATAGTAAGAATGAAAAGAAGAGCACCTAAATGACTGCCTTGGGGGACGCCAGAGGTAGCTAAGAAAGGGCTTTACAGGGAAAATCTAAAACGAACACTATAGTAACGGTTTTCCAAATAAGAAGAAATTCATCTCAATAAAATGGGTTCGAAGCCGAAGGTGGATAGTTTAAAAAGAATTAGTCTAAGGGAAATTTTATCAAAGGCTTTACTAAAATCTGTTGGAATAACATCGACTTCTTTTCCATTTTCCAAGGCAGAAAGGGTGAAAGAGACAAAGTCAACGAGGTATGTTGTTGTTGATCTGCCTTTGAAAAAAATATGTTGTCGAGAGGAAATAAGAGTTTTGCAGTGAAAATTCAGAATTTCACACAAAATGCTTTTGAAGATTTTGGGTATATGTATACGAAAGTTTTGCCATTGGATGGTAATTTTCAACATCGCACTTTTAACCTTTTTTGTGGATAGGGGTTATAAAAGAGGTTTTCCATATTTGAGGATATACTCCTTGGCAAAGGGATAGGGTGAAGATTTTGTAAAGGGGTAGAGAAAGCGAAGACGAACATTTCTTTAAGCAGGGATATGATCAGGACCAGGTATGAAATCATCATTGAGTTCATTTAGCTTTTTCTCAATAAAAGACGGTTCGATAGAGCGGGGAACAAATGGACTAAGCGAGAATTTTGGCAAATACTCGAAATAAGTATCGTCATTGAAAAAAACATTCTATGGCAAAGGATTGGTTGAAAAAGGAAGCGAAAAAGTTGACAACAGAGAGTGGATCAGATAATGTTTCATTATTGAAAGATAAGGAGGATGGGTACCCATCAGATTTTCTTTTGAAGTTGAAAAATTAATAAAAGGACTTAGGGTCGTTTTTAAGGTTGAATTGCATTTCGATTAGATAGCGTACGTAAAGGGTGTTGTAAAGTTCACAAAACTTTAGGGAGGTACCAAGGTAATTCGAAAAATCTGTTGGAGAGCGAGCTTGCATCATATTAAAAGCAGTAAACCATTTACCATACCAACTACAGTATGAGTTCGAAATTCGATTAACAAATCAAGCAATTAAATGATTTGTTGAAAGTAGCACAGTCTTGAATAGCAAAGGATGTTTTTTTTTAGCTGCATGAGAAGTTTGGATGGTTGTTCTTTATAATTTAACAGTTGATAATTTCAAACTATGTTGACATTCCTGTACAAAAAGGTTTGGATACTCATCATGAATCGTTTAGTCCCAGAACAACGCTTATAAATTATAGAAGTGTCATTCAGAAAAAAATAAATCTGTCTGCGAAGTTCATAGAGCACTTCGTCCATTTTACGGTCAACAGCAAGCGGTTCGTGCACATTAATTTTAGTCTTCTTTATTCAAAACCATCAGCAAGGCCAAAAATGACTTTTGGGTGCGGTTTACGGCGTCATCATCGACCCCTACTGCTTTTGAAATGAGGAAGGATCTGCCGTAATGGTAAAAGACGAGCGTTGCTGACTGATTTTTTATTTCCGAGGATTAATTAGCAAAGCATCGAAGACATTTGGTTGCAACCAGACCCCGCATTCCGGCATACAGCGCACTGAACATTCAATTTATTGCAAAATCAATTTGTTGACAACTTCGTTAATCCGAATTAACGCCTCTCGATTACTTCTCATTTGGCTACTTTAAGAATTTGGTTTATGTCGGCAAATCAGCAACTCTTAAAAATTGAAAGCCAATGTCAAATCAAAATTTACTAGAAAAAGTTGTGCAAATTTAAACTGATCGAATAGACATCGTAGCTCGGAACCACAGCCTACATAATGCCGAAAATCATAGTTAAAAAATGAATTCTATCAAATTATTTACCAGATTATTATGAAAATATATTCATTGACAATATTTCTGTCTTGTATTGTTAATTAAAGTTTCTAGCTCTTAAAAAACACCCCGTCAGAATATTGTTAATTACCCAATGAAACGTTGTCGAGCTATCAACTTAGAATTATTCGTTCGCGTGCAATTTAATATCGAAAGTATTTCTGTCAATGTCATTCCGTACTTTCGTTTCAATTTTGGAGAAACTTACACGTTTTTCATACCAATTCTCAAAATTGTTTTAAAAAGCCTATCGATTTTAGCAGGAAGCTTCTTGTACATTGCACAACCAAAAAACCAAATTTGATTTAAAAAGCCTATCGATTTTAGCAGGAAGCTTCTTGTACATTGCACAACCAGTTGATCAAGTCCGGAATGACTTATGAACGTTCCATTTGGCTTTCTATAGGAGGAACAAGAAGGTTTTTGAGAGAAAATAACCTTGAAATTTGGCAAAAGCGACATTATATCGAGCAAGAAATGAAGTCTGAATAAATAATTTTGGTTTTATGTCTGCTTATAAGGTGTTACCCGTGGGGTTATGGTTAGCGTGTCTATGTAGTCTGCCTGTTATTTGGGAGTTCGAAATTCGAATACCAGAAAGTCCAATTGTTTTTTTTTCATTATGAGTATCGCACTTCGTGCGTGATTTGTAAGTTCTCCGATGTTAAATACACTGCCACGAAAACAGCTTTCTCAGTAATCCATTCGGAATTGGCCAAAATTGTAGGCACCCTCTTTTTCTCACATGTTGTGGTTGGGAGGAATGCGTTAAACTCTGTATGTTGTGTCTTTTTAGTCATATATTTTATTTACCTACTTGTAATGTCTTTAAAGCAATAATATCGATGTTTTGAAAAGGTGGACTTGAATCACTGGTTGACTCAAATGCTTACACTATTTTCGGCCATCTAAAAGGTCACCGAAGTCCTGAAGTTTATCTAACACAGGCAAAAATACGGCCGTTCACAAAAATATGGTTACATATCCGCAAATATCTCTGCATTATTTTGAAAACTTAAAAACCAGAAGAAATTAAGGTCAAACCAACATAGTCTCGAGAGAGAATAAAGAAGAAAGAATAGAAGAAATCCATCCTGTACTGTATACATGTATATAAGAATATTGCTTTTAAAAATGCTTCGAACTTCGTTAAACCAATCCAACGTTGCATGGCTACTAATAATTACTTATTAAATGAACCTTGAAATATACAGTATCACCTCCCTTTCATCAGCATTGACGTACGTTAAAATGTTCACCCACATTTTATTGGATTATTTTGCTATACACCTTTCAAAGCAAAGGCAAAGGTTAAAGTTGCATGTATATTTTTATACAATTTAAATGAAGAACAAACAAGAGAAATAAAAGATAAGAAACTAAAACAAAGCAAATTATGTTTGTATAATTATATCGATACACAAACCCAATTTTCTTTGGCAACGTAACATGTCAACTTGTTCGCTTAAACTGCACCGACCTACATACATACGAAATAAGTTGTATTTTATTTTTTTTCTCTTGTTCCTTGTGTTCAGCATTTGAAGCACACATATGCATTATGTACATGGTTTTTGTGTTGGAATGGAAAATTCGCGTTCATTATATGTTTCCGAGAACTTGTGCATAAGTTATTTGTTTTTTCCTCTTTTTTTTACAAGAAGATTAATGGATTTTATAATGACTTTTATTGATTTTAAGGCAGCGGTAAATGATTTTTCGCTTAAAACACCAATTATCGTACCACCTGTAGAAAACTTATTGTTCTAAGTAACGATTTGAGTTTTTTATGATTAAATGTGTTCTCAGAAGTATGTGAAAGGAGAACTAGGAAAAATATATTCTATAAGTTCTATCAGCATTTATATTATGTTTTAAAAATTTGATCTTGGTCAATATACTAGGATGGAGCATTCAGATCAATTACCAGTCCATTGTATAACCGCATCGTAGCCACCTTCCATTTTTTGTGGCGCAGATGAAAATAAGGTAGTTGTAATTTCACTTCTACTCCGAAAATCTTATAACTTCATTCCTTCTTAAACTGATGTTTATAATCGACCTCGTTATGAGAACAACTCCTTCAAAGGGACTTTCTCTTCCAAAGACATATAAACAATGACTTTATGTTTCTTCACCAACTAATTTCAGAATTGCTTCATGGTTTCTGACGTACCTCTTAACATATTTAGGCTTCAACTATGAAGCTTACTTACTTACTTACTTAGGTGGGCATTACAGTTCGGGGTGAACCTGAGCCTCAACCAACATCCTCCTATAACGATTTCGATCTCGGGCGAGCTCTCTCCAGTTTCGCACTCCAAGTCGGTTGAGGTCTTCATCCACTTGATTGCGCCACGGTTTTCCCCTTTCGCGATTTCCCTGCAATGTGCTTTCGAACACCCGACGAGCCGGAGCGTTTGGGTCCATCCGCTCTACATGGCCCAACCATCGTAGCCTCGCGATGCGTACTCTTCTGGCTATGCCCATGTCGCGGTACAGCTCATACAGCTCGTTGTTGTATCTTCTTCTCCACACATTGTCTTCGCATACGGGACCAAAGATCATTCGGAGAATTTTTCTTTCGAAACGACCAAGAGTTTCCTCATCCGCTTTCGATAAAGTCCATGCTTCCGCGCCGTAAAGCAGGACTGGGATGATCAAGGTCTTATACAAGGTCACCTTGGTTTTTCTAGAGAGGGTTTTGTTTCTCAATTGCCTTCTTAACCCAAAGAAGCAACGGTTGGCAAGAGTTATTCTCCGTTTGATCTCCGCACTGATGTTGTTGTCCGTGTCTACAGCGGATCCTAGGTAGACGAAGTCCTGTACTACCTCGAAGTTATGTCTGTCTATTGTGACGTTTTGTCCAATTCGTCGATGTTCTGTGTCCTTGTTTGATGACAGCATATACTTCGTTTTGCCCTCATTAACCATCAAACCCATTTTTGCCGCTTCTGTTTCAATACTCGCAAAAGCACCTATGACATCACGCTTTTTTCTTCCCATTACGTCAATATCGTCTGCATAGGCGAGTAATTGTACAGACTTTTGAAAGATTGTTCCTCTGGTGTTGACGTTTGAGTTTCTTACAATCTGTTCAAGTATGATGTTGAAGAAATCGCATGACAGTTTGTCGCCTTGCCTAAAGCCTTTTTCGACATCAAAGGTCTCGGTGAGTTCTTTTCCGACCTTGACGGAGCAGCGTGATTTCTCCAAAGTCATCCTGCATAGTCGTACGAGCTTTGCAGGGATGCCGAAACTAGACATGGCTCTGTACAGCTCGTCTCTGTAAATACTGTCATACGCGGCCTTGAAATCGATAAAGAGGTGGTGAATATCGATATTATGTTCTCGGGTTTTTTCCAAGATCTGCCGTAATGTGAAAATTTGGTCTATTGTGGACTTCTCTGGTCTAAAACCACATTGATAAGGACCTATCAAGTTGTTGACGTGGGGTTTCAGACGTTCACATATTACAGCAGACAAGATCTTATAAGCGACGTTAAGGAGGCTTATCCCTCTGTAATTGGCGCAATTGTGAGGGTCTCCCTTCTTTAGGATCGGGCATACGATACTGAGGTTCCATTCATCGGGCATGCTTTCTACCGACCATATCATGCAGATCAGCTGGTGCATGCTCCTTTCCAACTGATCTCCAGCTGCTTTGAAAAGTTCGGCATCAACTATGAAGCTACTCAGGGAAAATTAGCTTGATTGTAATCAAATAAAAAATTAAACCAGGGATCCCGGACTATAATTAAGGCATTGACTTAAGAAAAAGAGTTGAAATTAAAAAGCTCAAACTCTAAAAAGTTTCAATTCTTCTGTGCAATAGCAAGGACTTGGAATCTTTGTTTATGAAAACGGATAAGAATGTTTCGACTTAAATATAATAATCTATTCGAGATATGAGGTCGGGCAAATAACACTTGGAAAATAGGTTTTCCAAAGGCCTCCGCTGAAATCAATCGAAGAATAACTCTTGCCAATCGCTGTGGCAAGAGTGAGTAGTAAAGTCCTCTCTCGAGCAACTAAAGTGTCCCTGTATAAGACACTTATCATCCCGTTTCTTATATATGGCGCAGAAGCATGGACCTTGTCAAAGGCAGACGAGAACGCTTTAGGATGCTTCCAGAGAAAAATTCTTCGGGTGATTTTTGGTCCCGTCTGGATAGATGGAGAGGACCTCAACCAACTTGGCGTGCAAAACCGGAGGCAGCTAGCTAGGGACCGAGCTGGCTGCAGAAGAATGTTGGTTGAGGCCCTGGTCCGACCCGGACTGTAGCGCCACCTTAAGTAAGTAAGTAAGTAAAGGCCTCCACAGTTACATAGCCATGGATCTCAAGAAAAAATCAGAAATCGAAAAGGATTCCTCCAAGCTGGTAGAATAGACCAGTCTTCTTTTACATATTGTTTTCTAATAATAAATCAACAAGTTTTGTTTTTTGAGAATCCATATATTAAATCAATCGAAGAAGAAGCGTCCCAAGAGTCTACGATAGGACCATTACCTTTTAGTGAAGAGTAATTAAAGTAAAAGACTCGGTTATCGGCAGAGTTAACGCAACATTTATTCATACTTATGCGAATTTTGCAGCTCTGAATATTGCAACATTAGGAAACCATTTTAGACAAAATGCTGTTGCCAGAATTATAAAAATTATCTGTTTCAGAGATTCACAAGATTAAGAAGGAGAACAACAGAAATATGTCTAAGGTAAAAAATGAAGCTTTCCTCGAATATGTGCCGTCATTGAGAAAGAACACTCAACACCAACATCTTGGGCAGAACTTCACCATATTTCCAAATAATAAAACCACCTCTGAAATCGGACAAGGAATCACTTTTGCTAACCACTGCTTAAGTGAACTATTGAATAGTGTGGCAAAACAAAGCACGGAGATCCCTGACCACCGAGGCCTATTATGTTTTGAGATTTAAGTGCATCTTCATTTATCATTTTGCGCACTGCAAATATTGCAATGGAAAAGGCAAAAGTGACTTTGACAAAGTCTACTGTTTGAGGTATATTGCCAGTAAGAGCAACAAAACTGAACCTGGAACACACCCTTGTGGTACCCCAGCCATGATTTGGTGTAGGCACCTTCTTATAATAGATTACTGGCGAAGTTTGGTGTTTATTCGATCTTAGTGAGCTCCTAGTGGTAGCAGTTGATGAAGATCTCGTATCCGTTTGTTCCCACAAAAATATAAATAAGTAAAAAGCAAAAATGAACGAACAGACTGAAGCACTCCTGACAGAGACAAATGCAACTACATCTGCATTTGGTTGGACTCAAAGTTGGAACAATTCAAAACCGGGAGGTTTGCCGAAGCATCCTGAGGTCAACGCGGCGTACCCCACGAGCTTCACTAAGTGAGAAAGCTGTGGCTCTAAGTCGGTATAAGAAAGAAGATGGCAAAATTATAGAAAGTAGGATTCTTTTTCAATGACAGAAAAAGGAAGCTCCTTTCCATTGGATCAAAGTGCGGAAGTGTCACATAAAAAATCTTTGCTGGGGACTTAGGATTGGCATTTGAAGACGGCGTAAGTCTTTAGATGACCAAAAAGACTTCTCTCATTATTATTTAGTTAAAGGCAAAAAACTAACTTAAGCCTACTTGAAAGTTAGGATCTGTGAAAAGCTGTTCGAATATTGCAGATTGAACTTCACTTACCACTTTTGGTTCGGTATGTAGACCTATTTGGGTATTTCATAACTTTAAAGGCTCTCCCGCGAGAGAGAGATTTCCTAAGCTAAAGTGGCAAGAACGATTTCGCGAGTTGTGACCACCACAGAAATCCTACCAACGCTTTGGTTAAGAAGAACCTTAATACATTCAAACATTAGCTCAATTGGAGTTCTAATTATCTGTCAGAATTTCAGTAGACATGAGCGATTATTTATGCGTTAAGTTGAATTAAGAATTTATTAGCTGAAACTAATGGCAGAGCCCTAGCATCAAGGATTTGAGATTCTTCACTAAAATTGAGAGCATTTTAAGAGATTCAAGTTGAAATCAGTAAACAGACCCTTTAGAATCTTTGAACTATGTGCATCACGAACATTTCCGCAAGCTGACTACGTAGATAAAACAATACTAGCCGTGTTAAATCATTTTTGAATTGGTATCCGAAGCACAAAATAGATACAGGCCAATATGGACAGGAACTGGCTATGCCTGATTAAAATAATTCTTAGTTCAAGGTTACCTAACATGTCCTCACATATACCTGTGTGTGTGTATACCTGTGTTTGAATTTCAATTAAAAACAATTTTTCTTTGTTTCCGTTGCAATTTAAGGTAGATAGAGACATAAAGACAGTTTCTCACTAAAATCTAGGTGCAAATGCACAGTGTACAATGTACAAGTGTACACACCTTAAGTTTCATTATGCAAGTCGAATTAGTTCGTTGCCAAAATTGAATTATAGAAATAGAAAGCAAATAAAGAACACACACGTGTGCAACCTACAACAGCACACATAAATAGAAGCTGCATTTTTGAAATTTCACATTTGTCACTGTTCGCCGATGTGAGTTAGAGGAGATCGTTAATCTTATTGCAATTGATATAATATCATTAAATTTAAATTAAATTTAAAAATAAAAAAACAGAAGCGAAATGAACAGCGAGAACAAAGAGACTAATAAAAGCCAAATGATAATTGGCGGTCATTTGGGGACTAGTTGGTGTACGTGCAATTCAAATAAATTGCATCTGAGCAGTGAAGAACTTAGAGAAGAAAGCTCACAAAAAGGTGACAAAACTCAAGAGGCAAAAACAAAGAAGAATCTTTCTTCCGAAAATAAACACTGCAAGCCTCAGGTCGAATTAATGCCAAAAGTACGACGCCAATTTGATTGCTAGCCAATTTATATCATGACAGTATTTATAGACCGCGTCACTAAGGTACAAATAGAAACTTTTATCTTCTTTTTGCAACAAGAGAACGAGAGAAGATCATTCGATCAAACAATCTTGCACCATTTTACTGCACTAAACTCTAGCATGGCAACGATTTATCTGTTTTCGGAAATCAAACCCTCAGATTCACATAAGCGATTGGGGTTTTTTTTATGTGTGTTCGGATGGGTAATTAACTGCAGCTCTAATTACTGATGCCGCTAAAGCATTAGAAAAAAGCACACAACACACATCCAACACCAATGCGCCTCTCATGATCGACCAATTAATTAAGACTCTGCTATGTGTATAGATTCTTGTGATCAATGCCTAAGAGTCTGACGGCATTCGCATTGCATCGGTTTGACCGAGTTTTCATTTTTATTTTTGTTGGTTCCTTTCTTTTCATTGCATGTTCTTACTTTCAAACGGCAAAACATTTTCAATCAGGAAACTTAAGATGGCCCGATAAACATTAGTGTTGATCGTTAATCGCTCACTAATTTGGAGTACTTTGCTATGTGTGAGCATTTGGGTTGATATGCCATCGAGTTTTATGAAAGTTTTTTTTTTTTTTTTTGAAAGTAATATAGGTGCAGCAAAATTGTGTGTTGACTAGGAATTTCAAAAGCCAGGCATATCCAGACAAAAGCCAGCGTTTTCAGAAAGCCCTACAAGACATAGACTGGCCACATAAACTTTTTCTCCATGACTTTGGGGGCCAAAAAAACGTTTTGCCCTTAGGCGAGAAGGCGCTTTCCCTCAAGAAGTCTATCACTTGCCAGGAATAGTCGGAAATTTTTTTTGCAAAAGCAGAGCGGCATTCTTCACTGCTTGCCGGAAAAGGACGGGTAATCTTAGAAGATCATGCTGCCTTATTTATTTTATAAGGATAGCATTAACTGTCGAACGCTGAAAAAGCGGCAAGTATTTGAATCTGATAATCTGCAGGATCGATTGATTGTCTTGAACATGATATACCACATGTCTCACTTTGTCTCACCTTTAATCGAATTTTGGATGCTCTTTGGAAGTCTATTCAACGACTTCGAGCGTCTTAGCTAATTTACAGTTAGTTCTAAATTTTCTCATTGATTCTTCATCACGTTTTACTATCTAATATGAATTATGAAAATTGATTGTAGCTGTTTGTAGTATCTGTAAGCTGTGGTGCTCTTGGCGTAGTAACTAGCATGTCTGTTTGTTCGATGGTAGACTTGAGGTTCGAAACCCAAGCATCAAAGAGAAAAATGTTTTTCCACGCCTAGAATTGGCATTTTCTCCGATAGTAATTTGATACCATGAAAAGCACTTTCCAGATTGCCCGCTCGAAATTGGTCAAAAATTGAAGAACCCTTTCATTTCCTCACAAGGTTGAGAGAAATGCGCTAGGCCCCCGGTTTCCCCGGTCTGTTACGCCCACCATATTTATTATTTTAGAAGGAAGTTGGCTTGTAAGGAGTAAGAGAAATCTAAAAATACGAATTTGAATTCAAAAACATATTGCCTGGAGTAGCTCCCCTCTTCCAACCCAAAAACACAATCATGCTCAGCATTGACGACTTGTGTTGAAGTTGCGGTGATGAAAAGTGCATGGAGACACATAATCAGTCTTCTGTCACTGCCCAGAGTCCAAAGAAACAGAATTAAAAAATGTATTTCTTTGTGGATCTTGTGGAACTTTGACATATCCGGAAACATATTGCTGACAAAACAGGCGAATTTACGTTCGTTTGCACGAGGGGATCATCGGTTATTGACTACTGCTGTCTTTCATACGCTGCGTCACAAATGGTAGACGATTTTTTTTTTGGTTGCGAAACCTTCTCTGACCACATGCCCATGATCTGCTCTATAAAATCTCCTAATTCGAAAATGCCTAAAAATGATATGCGTGCACTACCGCGAATAAAATGGTCAGATAATAGATGTATTTCCTACAAGACACGTCTTGAGTATTGAGTTACTATACCTTCAAATATAGTTCATACTAATAGTAATGAAGAAGAACGCTGTATTGGCATCAGAAACTACATTTACGACGCAAACGGCGTACCTGCTACACAAAAAATCAGGTTCGAGTCCAAGAAACCTTGGTTCGATCCAGCTTGTTATTTGGCCAGGAAAACTGTGATTAAACACCTCAAAGCTTTTAGAAAACTCAACCATGATACTTGTAGAGATAATTACAACGCTGCTAATAAGAAATTCCGGAATTTATGTAAAATGAAAAAGGAATCATATTTTCAAAATCTGGCAAACAGTTTAAAAAATGTAAACACAGCCAGAGATTGGTGGAAGGTTGACCGAGAAACACGCGGAGTCACTTTCAATATGCCAGCTCAATTGACTTATCAGCTGCTGAATTCAAAATTTATTTCCAAAATCTGCTCTCCTCATCGCCAAACTATAGTTCCATCAGTTCCTGTTCACCTCTAATCCTTACGCCTCAGTTAGACCGCATCATTGAGTTTAGTGAAGTTTATTCTTCAATATCGTCTTCGAAGGATCATAAGGCCCCGGGTATGGATGGAATACCATTTGAATTCTATAAGAATGCAAGCCCGTCTCTTGTCATAGCAATTCATTGAAATTTTTGAAACTGCAATTGTTCCAAACTCGTTTAAAAAATCGATTATATATCCACTGTTTAAGAGCGGAGATACAAATGTGGTGTCTAATTATAGAGGACTGTCTTTCCTCGACATGCTCTATAAACTATTTACCACTGTTCTTCTTAGTAGACTAATAAACTATTTACCACTGTTCTTCTTAGTAGACTAATAAACTATTTACCACTGTTCTTCTTAGTAGACTAACGACATGGTTAGAAGAAAATAACATTTAACGATTTTCCAGCTGCATATAGATCCAACTACTCTACCGTCGATTAAGTTTATAATCTATCATGTCTAATACAACTTCAACTCAGCCAAAAGAAGAAACTCTATGCGTTTTTTATCGATATCAAAGCTGCCTTTGATAATATCAGCAGAGAAGCGTTATTTTACAAGCTTTCTGCACTAGGAAACTCTACAAAAATGGTATCTATTATTATCAAAGCACTTTACATGGATACTTCGGCGGCTGTCTGGAATGGGAAAGTTATGTCCGATTTCTTTGCTTCTAAAAAAGGAGTCAAACAAGGATGCGTCCTGAGTGCTCTACTCTTTGTTCTTTATTTGAATGACCTGCATGATAATCTACCACTGGGTTTATCTATAGATAATACTGGTATCAACGAACTCCTATATGCTGACGACATTGTACTCCTATCAGGCAGGTCTTCGAAGTTACAAGAGTTCATTGACAGATTTTCAGTATATTGTAACAAATGGAAGCTTTCAGTCAATCATGGCAAGTCCGAAATAGTTTTTTTTTCGAAACGGAGGGCGCAGAGTTGCTTGCGAGAAATGGTTTTACAATGACACAGAAGTAACGGTATCGAACCAATATAAATATCTTGGTATTGTGTTCAACTACAACATGTCTTGAAACGAACATTTAAATAACAGGCTCCCATCATCCAAAAACTCCATAAACGCTACTTGAAATAAATCAGTTCAACACTCAGCAAAATTTAAAATTACCGATGCTGCTACGCGATCAATTATGTTGTACTGCGCTCAAGTGTGTGGATATAGAGAACATATACAAGTAGAAAATTTACAACGATTTTTTATCAAAAGATGTTTTCTCCTACCAGATACAACGCCCAACTATGCCTTACATATCGAGACTGGACTTCCTAAAGCGTAACATTTTTCTTATATACGGACAACACTGCATGATTCCAACGCTAGGCTTTCCAGAATACTGTCGGAAGCAATTATTAGAAAGCAAATCTTCTGGGCTAAGGAATGGTTAGATCTTTTCCACGAAACGTCAATTGACTTTGCGTTCACCATAAATGTAAATGAGTGGAAAGGATTGCATAACATACTTTTGTCAAAGCTCAAGGAAAAACATTGGAATGGATTTGTCAGCAATGCGAAGCAATCCCAATTTCACGATGACTACTGCAATGTGCTCTACATCGAAGTTCCAAACTACTTTAATGACGCCAACCCACCTGATATGATCTGCCTTATATTAAAAACTCGCTGTGGACTCCTCAATCTGAATGGAAGAGCTTTCCAAAGAAACACCAATGGTTTACGCACACTTTGCAACTTGGATGCCTCTGAAAGTACTTATCACTTCGTTGGAGTATGCCCGATCTTTAGAACCAGAGGTTCGTAGTTCGAATTCCAACAGGGCAAAATGTTTTTCCTCGGGAATCGCCTTTCGCGAAGAATTGGAATTCATTGCCATGAAAATCGTTTTCTCGATTAGCCGTTCGGAACCGGCAGAAAATTGTAGGTCCCCTCCATTCCCGTATGGTTGTGAGATATGCGCTAGGCCCTGGAGCTCCTCGTTTTGTTGCACCACCCTATTCATTTTTATTTTATTTTTATTCAGGCCACTTTCCCAAGGCACCAGGAACTGATCAGACGTGAAATGATTCAACAGAATCTAAATTAAGTGGCATAGTAAGGAATAACAAATCTTTGTTTTTACATTATGTTAAACCATTTTATTGCTAAAAAATCTACTACAACATTTTGGTGACCATTGACAAAATCAACTACGAGATCTATTCACTTTTGAGTCTCCTCCAAAATATTATTTAAAAATAAAGAGCAGAGTGTTTAGTGCCATGCAAATGAATATAAATTTTCTTAAAAAAGCGTCTGCCATTCAAGAAAACTGCGCATGGTACAGTCAACTCTGCTTGATGGTATTCTTTGAACTTGTTAGCATTTCTAGACTATTTGAGTATTCTTGAACAGTAAGCAATCAATCCCAGTCTTAGCTTTGCGTATGAGCATATGCAACTCCTTTTCTCATTCGTTTAAAAAATTTTAAAAATCAAACAGTTAAAAATACACTTTTCCCGGAAAACAAAATAATACTCAATTGAGTTCAGATAAGTCGATTGTAGTTACATATCCCAGGCTAACACACATATGCGAAAAAGCTATTCAATCAATCGCAAATCGTAATGCGCATACGACTTCCAAGTAATTCTGAGAAAAATGACACAATGACTGACTTTACCTAGTCCAAGGGTTCATTACGAAATACACGACTGAAGCTGATGTCAATTTGTAAAAAAAAAATCTAATGTGTCGTATATGTATGTACCTACGTCTGTGCCCGTAGTTATCTTCTTACCTGAACAAAATTTGCATGCATCTTAAAGCTAAATTCTAAATTAATAGTGATTCAATTTGATGTAACTATGAGATAAATGTTAGAATTTCAGTGAACTTTCCTTAATCGTTTAGACTTTCATATCAACTCGCTTAAAAATTAACAACAACAAAACAAATAAATTAAAATTTTTCATACATACTTTGTTTTTTTTTTTTTAATCGCAGAATAGATAAAATTGTGTAAAACTAATTAAGTTGAAATTTGATTTCCTTTTCCAATAGCCAATAGTTTAAGAACAGGTAAAATTATTTTTCCTTTGCAGCTGAAGCTAAAAACAGACCAAAGCAATTTAAAACAGAAAAAAGAAAATATATGTATAATCAAAGTACACATCTAGATGATGATTGATTTTTTTTTCTTTGCATAATTCTTCTCTTTTCGTTGCTGCAAATTGTTTTATAGCTAAAGCAATAATAAATTCAAAAAAATGAAAAATATAGTAGATGTATAAATATATAAATGTGTAAAGAAAAAATATAAGTATGTGTATAAAGAAAGCAACTTACCCGTACACAAAAAAGCTCTTCGCTGTTCACCTTTTCCAAAATAGCTTTGAATCGAAAACGGCCTTGAAGATTTGTGTGCAACTGCAACTGAGATACCACCAGCTGTGTTCACTAGAAAATGGCAAAGTGACCACAGGGTGTATCCCGGTAATAGATGCACAAACTTTCCGTTGATTTATTTATTTTTGTACTCATTCGTTTGAAGCAAAATGGTTGTGTTCTTTGAATGAAGCTTCGAATAGGTGAGCTTTTTGTTTTTCGGTTAGCTTTAGCGTAGAATTTTACCCACAAGTAGGTATACACTGGTACAGTGTTGTTTAAAAGTTCTGTTCAGTGTATTTTTTTTTTTAATTCATTTTTGGTTCCAATGACAAGCAATTCTTTTAAAACATTCAACAAACTTAGGGGTGTGAATATTTTATTTCATAAATTGTTTGACTTTCGTAAGTGAGGTCAGATAAGACAGTTTTTTTTTTTTCTAAATGTGCATATTTCAAACAAATTTGAAATCTATTTATACATAATCAATATATGTAGTGCGGCTATCAAGTGAAACGATTTGATTAAAAATGTGAATGTGGTTTTGGTTGCGCTTGAATGCACTGCTCTTTTGAGGTTTGACGTTTGTCACAAAAGTGACTGAAAATCACAACAGTATTAAAATTGTGAAAATTTACAATTCCTTTTCTGACTACACACATCAATGTAAAAAATAGTCAATTAAGAAAGGGGAACTGCGTGAAATGAAAAATGTGTCAATATATTGCATTTTAAAAAGGATATTTTGTGTTTTGCAAAATCAAATTTGCAACTTCTTAAAAAAATATTCGATTGGGTAGAATGTCATTAAACTTCTTTTGTAGAAAAAAATGCTGTGAATTTTGATCACTCACTTCTATGAGCGATGACTTTTGCAAATCCGTAAGGGTTGAAGTCAACTAAAAGACACCAAAATCAGACTTTCGTTTCTTTGGACCCAAAGAAAAAGAACAATGTTTCCGTTTCGTTTTCGCGTTATAAGTAAATCATATGCCTTATAAAAAAGACTAGGGCGAGGATAATGTTTTTCAAGTATCTAGTCAAGTCATACCCGTGGCTAACCTTCACTTAGCATGTTTGCCTGTAATGCTGGAAGTTCACGGTTCGAGTCCCAGCAGAAGCCAAAAAGTTTTTCCATGGGTATTGCATTTCAATGAGGAATTAACAAGTCCTCCGATGGTAAATTCATTGCCATGAAAAGCGTTTCCTCGATTAGCCTTTCAGATTTGGCAGAAAATCGTTGATCCCCTCTGTTACCTCACAAGGCATGGTTGTGAGAAATGCGATAGGCTCCGGGGCACCCCACTCTCTTGCGCCATCATATTTATTTTTTATTTATTTAATCAAGCCATACAATTGGTGATCATTTCGATTCATTGCCATTGATCTCGTGAGCCTAATGCAGTAAGATGTTATGATTACTGGCTCTATTAAGAAGTATGTATGGATTCTAACCTTCATGGCCGGCACTTTTGCATCTCTTTATGTAAGAAATAAGAATTATGCATGAGTTATGTTCAACAAAAATTGTAGGTTTGTATTTTTCGTGACGAAATATTTAGCTTTGATTGTTCAATTTAATAAGTGGGCTTCAACAATAAGCTTGGGATGGCCTTTCGCAATCTTCTTGTTTGCCGATTCCGAAAGGCTAAGTAAGAAAGTTCATTTCATGGTAGTGTAGAATTTCTATCGGCCAACTCCTCGCGGAAGACGAACCCGTGGAAAAACAATTTGATATTTCTGTGACTTCAACCTCGGGCTTCTGCATAACAGACACACATTTTAAGTACTACCCCACGAGCACCACTTCTGAAACCTTACAAATGTTGTTTCATTTCTTCGTTTTTACCAGGTCATAATGTTGACTGTTGAAAATTTAAACACTTGTTTCATTCTAGTACATTCAATATGTACATAATTTATTCTCAACAATGATTGGAAAGTGGTACCCGTGGTGTGATGGATAGCATGTCCGCCTGTTAATCAAGAGGTTCGAGTTCGAATCCCAACAGGGGCAAAAATGTTTTTACCACGGGTATCGTCTTTCGCGATGAATTGGCAAGTCCTCCGTTAGTATTCATTGCCATGAAAAGCGCTTTCTCGATTAGCCGTTCGGAACCGGCAGAAAATTGTAGGTCCCCTCCATTTCCTAACAAGGCATGGTTGTGAGAAATGCGCTAGGCCCAAGGGCTCCTCGCTCTGTTGCCCCACCCTATTTATTTATTTTTTTAATGATTGGAAATCATTTCATAGCTCCAGGTATGTTTTTTATTCTATCTTTGGTTCTAGTTTAGCTAGAAAATTGTAATTTTATATGATTACTTCTCTAGGGTAACTGCTATTCTGACGACCACCCAAATATCACATCTGGCATTTTTTTTCCTTGGTCCTAATTGCATCAGTCTTGAAATTTTGTGCTTTAACACTTTTAGGGTAAGCTGCGGTAGCTGATATCGTACTGTACAAAAAACTCGTGTCATACAAAACGCAAATGAGTACATAGCTTACTAAAAGGGTTTTTACTTTAAATATGATCAAAAGAGAGCTAGAAACACAAAACCTCGTTTGTGCTTTTTTCTAGTGTGATATTCTTCTGATCGGAACTTTGTTCTTACGGCGAAACCTTGTCAATCAGTATATTGCTTGCTTTACAAACAAGAATAAAAACCATATCATGTGCTTCCACTTCCCAATCCAAGGATAGCCCATTCATAAAAGTACATTACTTTGAAGTAAAAGACCTCATGTTTTTGATGATTTTGAAAATTATAATAGCTTTTTGATACGTGGCAGGTTAATTTGGCTGTCAGTTTTGTCAGTTTTGCTGGTTTATTTGTCTACTAATGGGACTATTTAGAACATCCACACGAGCTGGAGAGACAAGAGGTTTCATACGCTTTCTGTACTAAAACATGACAAGACCAGAGGAGATGCTGAATCGTTCCTCCTGTTCCTAATCTAAACAGCTTCTGGGTTAAGTCAATTCCTAGAATTCCAGCATGTCTACTTATAAAGTAGCCTACCGTAATGAACATTTTCGCCGTACTGATGTTTGTTTTCTACTGAGAGAGAAAACCCCTTTTCGATCGTTTGAAAGTTGAGATCCAGCTCGAGTCGGATTTTGTCTTCACGTTACACGTTAAACCACTTAACCACTACGTATTGCGACAAGCGTCTTGTTTTAGCAAGAGTTTGTAAGCAGCGATTGCTATGCTGATACTCATTAATTTAGGTGAGATGGGTATTTAGGGAGTTTTCTAGAACGCGTCCGAGGCGCCGGCACTCAGAAAAAGTGAAATTTTAACTGTTCTGACGTCCTCCTAACATATGTTTGGCAGTTAAGGTCTAAAAAAGATTTTAAGAATTTAAGCCAACCGTTTTACGAGAGAATATAATACACATACAGAGCGGGCCATCTTCTGATTTATTTTTAGATCATAGGTTATTATGACAGTTAGCCAGGAATTACACGATGTCTAGTGAGGCCAGTCTCACATAAGTTCGAAAAAGAAAGAAGATTTTCATAAATGTGATGCGAAAAAAATTTCCGGTGAGTAGCAGGCTGATTTTTAGTAGTCTCATTTTGACGTTTCTCTTTTCTCTTGTTTGCTTTTGAGTTGTGTTTGTTTAGTAAAATTTTTTACAAAAACAAACAACAAAAAGTTGAACTGTCGAATTTGAAATGCAGACTTAAGCGCCCTACAGACGATCAATGTTACTTGACAATATTACTTGAAGGAGCTTCTGTTCAAGTAAAATTGATCGTTTGTAGGCTCTTCAATGTTACAGTCACGTAAAATTGAAGCATTGACGAAAATCAAATCTGATTTGGTTTTCATCAACTTTCACTGTCACTCGTGTCGTTGTGTAGTGCGATTAGGAAACTACAGAAGGAAAAAACTGTAAATTTTCATTGAACGTGTGGTGGCGATTGTTCATCAATTTTACTTGACAAGAGAAAACATCAATAATACTTGTCAAGTAACATTGATCGTCTGTAGGGAGCTTTAAGTCCACGTGTAATTGCTTTTACCTCACGGGATAAAAGTTCAAAAGAAAAATTGAAAAAGAGACTTGTCTCACTAGACTTCGTGTAATTCCTGACTAACAGCTGTTTCCCGCTCAACACTTTTGACAGAAGAAAGCAGCATCATACCCAGAGAGAAGAAATCAACTAGAAATTGTTGTTTTTGTAATCACATCATCAGACAGATACGTGCGAGCTGAAACAAAATGGGGTGAAAAATTTATGAAAGTATGTATGAGTTGAGTTTATTTTCATTTGACGTTTTAGTATTTTTTTTACTAGGGCACTGTACAACTAGATGGACAAACTTGGCTGGATGCGAAACAAAATCAGTCGTTTTACCCATGAACAACGTTAGAAAATATTGAAAATTTGTTTCCAAAGTGAGTGCTGTGCAGCCAAAACAGTAAGTTTTTCTATCAAAATGAATCACCCACCGCAAATAGTAGCCTCCGAGCTGCGATTTAACCACTTCGCAAATTTTTTTTAGGGGAACTGTGAAGGACCGATCATATGCCAACAATGTGAAAACGATTGAAACACTCCTAATTCTAATCAGAATGCGCTTTTATTGCATTTTCAAAAACAAACTTGTATTTGGTCTACTACTCGCGCCCCTTTCAGACATCACTTTTTCTCTCAGCCAAGACAAATCTTCGCTTAACGCCATCATCTCAACTTCAAACACACTACAGTGATCGAAAAGACGAAGTGAAATGCTGTAACTAAGATGTATTCCGTTCCAACAATCCTTAAGGGGCTCGACTAGTTCGTCTTTTTCAAGAAATAGATTAGGTAAACATTTCAAAAATGATGTCCTAAAATATTGGAATGATATCTTGGAAATTTTTGAAATGGCAGAGTATAGAAGAGAAGCATCTCGGGCGCTCGAACTCCACCCATCCCAAAGCGGCCGGCGGGCGGGGCGCTCGACAGCTGCCTTGTCCTTAATGTCCTACAATTCCGTGTATTACCCCTGCCGCTTAAAATTTTGAATGCTCAAGGACGTCTAGATCCTTTGTACTCCCTTCCTGTTAGTTGAATCGAAAACTGCTATGAAAAGTTAAAACGCGTTTTTCTCAAAACTGCACTTTTCAAATTTGACGCATCTGTAACTCAGGCAAATATTAACGAATCGTCTTGAAATCTTAACTGCATACATATACAACTACAACTTTTACGATAGGATGAAAATTGTAAATTTGGCAGTCGAAAGACGATTTTTTTGACGAAGTTTGGATTTATAAATTGCGGCCATTTTGTCAATTTCCAATTTTTCACTCTAATTGCTGTATGGGAAAAGGGTCTACTTTAACTCCATTTTTTAATTTTCTTGTTAGAGGTACCAGAAAAATTCAAAAAATGCGGCAAATTGACGTCTTCTAATTTTAAGGAGTTCAAGACATGGTCCATATCTCTCTTGGATTTCAATATTTTAAAATTTCCTGACAATTTACATGAATCTTTATATGTATATATAATTCTGCTGTACGTGTGTATGTCATTGAACTCCTCCTAAACGGCTTGACCGATTTAAATTAATTTTCTGTATGCGTTTGAGTGGCGCCCAGGATGGTTTAGATTCACAAATCAGCCCGGCAGATGGCGCTGCAGTTGCAGTTGCTGCTCGTTAGTCTGGCTAAAACTCGAGAACGGCTGAACGGATTTATCTAATCTTGATCTTGAAATGTTCGTGTAGGTCTAGGGAAGGTTTGAAAGCTTTTATTATATCCCTAAAATCCCACGGGAGCAGAAACAGGAACGAGAACGGAAGCCTTAAAACTACAGACCCGAGTAACGCCGGGCGGCTCAGCTAATAACAAATAGTAAGATTATTGGATTGTTTGTTTTTAAGAACTCTTTTGAATTTCGACTGGCAAGAATAGAGATTTAAATTTTTTTAGTTTAAAGTGTTACTTTTACAATAATCCAAGCTATTTTTTCATATGAAATGACCGCACATTGAACTTGATCTACATATGTATATTCGCAAAACAAAAGGAATTGATTTCAATGCTTTCAAAGTCAAATGTCTTGAGAATGTCAAATGTTAAGTCATTTTGAAATCGAATTTGAATTCAGCGCTGTCAAACTTTAAAAAGGTTGTAAGACTTTGATGGATAAAGTAAGCTAAACTAAACTATGTACATACATATATTGATTAGGCGTTGTTATAATAGAGCACCTGTTGTAAGAGTAGGCCATTTTTATGTTTTTAGTTTTCAATAATCTGAAGGTTTGATGGTTTTTTTTTTCAAAGCGAAACTAAATATAAAAACAAATTAAATAAATAGGCTGGCACAAAAGAGCGGGTAGCCCCGGGGCCTGGCGCATTTGTCTCTTCCTCTTGTGAGGGAACGGAGTAAAATATACTGAACGCTAGTATTCTTCATTTTAAATTTACATCTCTGTTAACAAACTTCGTCAACATAACGACGAAACATTAAAGCTTCAAACTCACTTATTGTATGAAGTACCAAAGTGAGGTACACCATTTCATGAGAATCAACAAGAACAAATATTATTCTGAAGATTATTCTGAATCTGGTTTAAAAGTTTATGTTTGCTTGTTCATGTGCCTGGTTTTGGTTGAGTTAAATTGTGACCTTTTTGGTTTGAAAGTGATATGGAATCGACAATCTTATACTCCTACATCTGTAACACTTTGTTACACTTTGACTCTCTGTTCAGATGCATTGATTAAATTTATCAGTGGAAACAAAGCTTCCATTTTTTATCAGAAGTACACCCAAAAAAAAAGTTGTAGAAATGTTGGAAACCGATATCAATTTGATTGCATTCGTTGTCATAATCGACCCGACATCCAGTCTTGTCAATTTGACAAAGACATGGTAGTGCATTTTAAAATAAATAGTTTAATTTACAATATTCGCCTATAGGTAGACATAATTGCTTTTCATCTTCACTTCAAGTATACCTACCTACCAAATTATGGTTGCTTGTTCAGAAGTAGGTAGATACTGTACCTACACATACGTCAACAGATGATTATAGCAACCTGTAAACTGTGCACTGAAAACCATTGCATCAATAATTTTTGGGCATTGTGCAAGGTATACATTTTAAAACCTGTTAGTTTTATGAATTTCTTACTCTTTTCAAAGTCAACAAAGAACAAGAATAACTCTATCAATGGAACCAAAAAACAACAATAATTATTCATTCACCTTAGATAACGCGACGAGTTAAAATTGATGACAGTCCTCTTCCGAGTCAACCACATGTTTCTTCATTACCAAATCTTGTGTATCACTTTTATTCAAATATTCACAGATGAAAAAACATAAATATGACAACGAAATGAAAGTAAAATTAAAAATAAAAAACACACAGAAACTTTTCGTCTTCTTTTAAAGACTTTCGGAGCACTTTTTGCAAGACTAACGTTCTTCAGACACTTTCATCCGGAAGTAAAAATAGACACTTGTGCAAACATAAAAGTGCAATTCAAACTTGCGACAATGATAGAGACAGAGAGAACTGAAAACGCAACGAAGCAGCTTTATAATAAATCAACTTTGCCTGGTTATTTCCTTCCTGTGTGGGACTGTGGGTATCCATAAGGAAGGACACTACCGACGCACGACGCAAGCCAACGAACGTGTGCCTGCATGATTTTGTGTACATTTTTTTTCGTTCTCACTCTGTATTCTGATTTCAATTTAGAAGTCTTATTTTCGTGCAATTGATTTGAATAGTGGAGACTGGAGAATACAGGTTGGTTCTTCTCTCTGGAAAGGCAGGACGGCAGAGCGACAACGATGTGAAGCACAATTCGGCCAATCAAGCCAGCAAGTGAGCCATAAATAGAGAACTTTAAAGAGAACCAAACCACCTACGCAATAAAGTTTCGGTTGGAATTGGAAGATAATAAGAAAAGCAACTTTTGCTTTGTTTTGGCTTTTGTGGATAAAAAAAACGACAACAGTCTAGGTACAAGTTGTTTCTAAAACGAATGTGATGAAAGCTTTTTCTTTGTCAAGTTCTAGATATGATGACACACATTTTTTTGACCGACGCAAAGCTGAGAGCTTCGAGCTTTCGGACATCAAGAGTGTGGGTGTTCTTCACTCTCTCACAAAACACCCATCAATGTATATTTTCTGTGTTAGTAGATTTTACTCTCACTTTGCATGGAGTGTGATGTGTGAGATGTTTAAGACTTTTGCTTTTCAAAAGCTCAGTAATACATGCTCGCACACACTCAAATACACACAGATACTAAGCTTTCTCCTTCATGCAACCACATTCGGCACGTAACGATGGCTTGTGTGTTTGTATTGCGATCCACCATCGCATCTACCAAGCAAACACATGTACACAAAAACTCGCAGATACACACATCATACAGGGAAATAAAATTATTATACCTATCTGAAAGTGAAGCGTTTTATTGATTTTACTTTTGTAGCCTCACTTACCTACCACCATACATCAAGAATGGAATTTTCAAGTTCAAGTTGAACGTTGGTGCGCATGAGTTTCGCTGATGAAGCACATTTTTCATTTTTCAACTATTTCGTGTTGAAGCAACTGCGCCTTTGTTGTGTTCGTGTCACATCTTGTTTTTTTGTTGTTGTTTTTATTCAGGCAAACGAAAATCGCAAATGAATTTCATTGAGCAGGCAGGAATGTGTTGAGATATCCTCTGAATTGCCACTGCCACCCAGCATCCACCCACCAACCTACTTCCGTTTGTGTGCAGCGCTTGAGACACGCGTCATCTTCGGTGTGCAGCACCAGCACCAGCACTAGCATCACGGTGCATGTATCCTTTGACGTGCAAAGCAGCCTTGAATTATTGTGTATTGTTGGAATTTTTGCTTTTATATTTTTAGGTATCTGAAATGAAATAAAATAGCACAGAGCGAATATAAATAATCAGTTGCTTACATTGTTGCAATAAAAGATCGATACATTGAGATAAAAAAAGAAGAAGAAAATACCTAACAAATTCCGGTTCCTAAGATTGTAAAAAATGAATATGAGGAAGGGGTGCACAAAAGGAAGGAGGAAATGCTGCTTCTGCAACATTGTTGCATTCAAAGAGTAAATCGGTAGTTGGCGATCTAGTCGAAGATTGAGAAATGAAGATGTACACAGGTACCTACATCAAAGTATGCAGGTCATAATTTACTACATATCCGTTTCTTTTGCGGAACGAAGTTGTTCTCGATTTGTTTTTACTTCGCACCTATGTTAACAATTACGTCAGTGTTTGGCTTTATATCAGTGGAAAGGCTTCGAACAGCAGCATTTGAATGTCAGGGCCATTGTACTGGTAGCAAAGTAAAATGCCCCGGGACAGAACTTTTAAGAAGTCAAATTACTGGAGTATATAGGTTACAGTTCGGGGTGAACCTGGGGCTCAACCAACATCCTTCAGTAACGACTTCGATTTCGGGCGAGCTCTCTCCAGTTTTGCACTCTAAGTCGGTTGAGGTCTTCATCCACTTGATTGCGCCACCTAAGACGAGGCCTTCCCATTCCGCGATTTCCCAGCAATGTGCTTTCACTTTCGCTCTACATGGCCCAACCATCGTAGCCTCGCGATGCGTACTCTTCTGGCTATGTCCATGTCGCGGTACAGCTCATACAGCTCGTTGTTGTATCTTCTTCTCCACACATTGTCTTCGCATACGGGACAAAAGATCATTAGGAGAATTTTTCTTTCGAAACGACCAAGGGTTTCCTCATCCGCTTTCGATATAAGGTCTATGCTTCCGCGCCGTAAAGCAGGACTGGGATGATTAAGGTCTTATAAAGGTTAACTTGGTTTTTCTAGAGAGGGTTTTGTTTCTCAATTGCTTTCTTAACCCAAAGAAGCAACGGTTGGCAAGATTTATTCTCCGTTTGATCTCCGCACTGATGTTGTTTTCCGTGTCTATAGCGGATCCTAGGTAGACGAAGTCCTGTACTACATCGAAGTTATGTCTGTCTATTGTGACGTTTTGTCCAATTCGTCAATGTTCTGTGTGCTTGTTTGATGACAACATATACTTCGTTTTGCCCTCATTAACCATCAAACCCATTTGCCGCTTCTGTTTCAATACTCGCAAAAGCACCTATGACATCACGCTTATTTCTTCCCATTACGTTAATATTGTCTGCATAGGCGAATAATTGTATACTTTTGAAAGATTGTTCCTCTTGATCTGACGTTTGAGCTTCTGACGATCTTTTCAAGTACGATGTTGAAGAAATCACATGACAGTTTTTCGCCTTGCTTAAAGCCTTTTTCGACATCAAAGGTTTCGGTGAGTTCTTTACCGACCTTGACGGAGCAGCGTGAATTCTCCAAAGTCATCCTGCATAGTCGTACGAGTTTTGCAGGGATGCCGAAACTAGACATGGCTCTGTACAGCTCGTCTCTGTAAATACTGTCATACGTGGCCTTGAAATCGATAAAGAGATGGTGAATATCGATATTATGTTCTCGGGTTTTTTCCAAGCTCTGCCGTAAACTGTCTAAAACCACATTGATAAGGACCTATCAAGTTGTTGACGTGGGGTTTCAGACGTTCACATATTACAGCAGACAAGATCTTATAAGCGATGCGACGTTAAGGACGTTAATCCCTCTAATTGGCGCAATTGTGAGGGTCTCCCTTCTTTAGGATTGGGCATACGATACTGAGGTTCCATTCATCGGACATGTTTTCTTCCAACTATATCATGCAGATCAGCTGATGCATTCTCCTCTCCAACTGGTCTCCAGCTGCCTTGAAAAGTTCGGCATCAAGGCCATCTGCCTGTCTCTCTCTCTTTTATCGCTTTTTCCACAAACAGTGCTCTAGTGAAATAGCCAGCTGCATTCCGCCCTTGAAACAATTTAGCCGCAACACCCGCCTCGCTAGGAATGCTCATCAGTTCTGCCTTGAGCCCAACTTCGGGCGTACAGTCAAGTATAGAGATTCTTATTTTAGTCGCACCACCCGAATGTGGAATGCTTTACCTGGCTCTGTGTTTCCCCTGCATTACGATTTACAAAGATTCAAAAGCAACGTGCATCGGTGTCTCCTTTCAAATCCTCTCCTATTTTCCTAAATGCTCGCACTGTGTTTAATAACATTATAAGGGTAGTCATAACCCATGTGCGCGTTAATTATAAAAAAAAAAAAAATCTGCACCTGCAGTTTTATTTGATTTAAGTTTGCATATGGCAAGCTTAACTTCTTCTAGGTCGGGAGGACGGCATTCTTGATCATCGTCCAAGCTGAATGGGGCAATCTGCCTGACAGCGGAATTTGTGTCCTCATCGCCGTTAAGCAGTCTGCAGAAATTATCTTTCCAGATCCTCAGTAGCGACTGTGACTCTACAACTATGTTTCCCTGCTGGTCTTTACAGGCTTGAGTTCGGGGCTTGCCACCCTGGCAGGATCTTTATACCTTTTGGTAAAACTCTGTAATGGCACCTCTCAATTTCCTCAAACAACGGTTCTCATGCTGCTTCTTTTTCTTTTTGAGAAGTCGGTGTTCTTCCCTTCTTTTCTCCTTGTAGACTGATCGTAAGCAGCCCTTGTGCGTTGTTGCATCAGCATTATTGTCGTGCTTTTTGTTTGGCTGCATTTGCCTGCCTGCATTCTTCTTCGAACCATGGGTTTCGTTTTGGTGGCCGAGTGAAACCCAGAATCTCAGAGGTAGCGGCTCTGATGGCTTCTTGTCATTGCTGCCACTGGTCTTCAATGCTTAATGCTGGCGGCATGGGATTCAAGGATAATTCAAGGGACACTCGATTGGAAAAGGCATTGGCAATCTCTTGCGATTGTAGCTTTCCGACGTCATATCTCTTCACAGCGTTAGTTCGTGCTGGTCGTGAACAAGATATCCTCATTCGTACCTTGGCTACAACAAGGTAGTGGGCCGAGTCAAAGTTAACCCCTCGGAAAGTTCGGACATCTAACACACTGGAAGAGTGCCTTGCGTCGATCGCAACATGGTCAATTTGGTTGACGGTTAATTGATCTGGAGATCGCCATGTACCTTTATGAATTTTGAGATGCGGGAAGCCTGTACTACTTACAACAAGATTCAGCCCCGCAGCAAAATCGACTAGCCTCAGTCCGTTATCGGAGGTTTTGTCATGGAGGCTATACTTACCGATTGTATTTCCAAAGATGTCCTCCTTCCCTAATTTTAAGTTAAAATCGCCAAGAACGATTTTCACGTCGTGTCTAGGGCACTGCTCATATGTATCTTCGAGGAGCTCGTAGAAACAGTCTTTGGAATTGTCGTCTTTCTCTTCTGTGGGGGCGTGGGCGCATATAAGGCTTATGTTGGCAAATTTAGCCCTGATGCGGATGGTCATTATACGCTCATTGACTGGATTTTGGCTAATCACCTTATCCCTTAGTTTTCCTCTAACGACAAATCCGCACCCAAATAAGCGCTGTTTGTGTTGCCTGTAGCAGTCGCCATAGTAGATGTCACAGTTTTTCATCTTCTTTATGCCCGGTCCACTCCATCGCACTTCTTGGATGGCGGTTATGTCTGCTTTGCAGCAGTCCAGGGCGTCCGCTAATTCTCCAGCTGCACGTAATCCGATAAAAGATCTTACGTTCTACGTGCAGATCCGGAGGTCATTATCCTTCTTTCGTTTGCTTTGGTCGTAAACTTTGGAATCATTATCGCTATCCGAGGCTTTTGGTTGTTTCGGAACCAGATGTTTTTCACGTGGTTGGTTAGTTAACCCCACGCACAACCCCCAACCTGGAGGGCCAGGTCCTTTTGGATCAAAGAAAGGGCTGGAATATCCAGTGTCAGTACCCTGCTGCAGGGGTGTGAGTGCTGCCGTTATCTCACCAGGAGCTCATCCGCCACCATCTCTACTTCAATACCCTGTCCTAGTAATGAAAGAACCTGAAAGACCTTTAAGCCAAATATGTTGGAGTAACTCCTTCAGGGGTTTCTGCTTATTTTGACTGCTGAAGTCCACCGTTGATTCTCTCATTCGAATTCATCCGCTGGGACACTTACGCAAAAGCTCTCGTAGACCACTGAGATTCGTGCAGTCAGTCATTGTTAGCAGAGCATTATAGTGTTGATTACAATTATTTTGTTCCGCAATCCTTTGTCAACACTCGCACTTACTAGTTTAGCAGGTCAGCTCCGGACGAAGCATCCCAGGGCCCAGTGGATACCGCGTACTATACTATAAGTTGCAACATCTGGGCGCCGCGCCGCCGCCAAGTTAACACCAGTCAGAGCCTCCCCGAATAGTACAACGCCCATCCAATCCACCCGGTAAAATAACTGCCGAGACAAAAAGTCAAACAAAAGATTAAAACATACTCAGCCAAGAACCTGAGCAAATAAAGATATGCATATAAAAACAAAAGTTGCCATTATCGGGTCAAAATTATTTGAAGAGTCAACAATGATGTAAATTCAGCTGTTGCGTAAATCGAGGAGTTTCGCAAAACGAGAGTTGCGTTAGTCGAGAACGCACTGCCTTTGTTTTCCACTTTGCGTCCTTCAACAGTCGTCTTAACAGACCGCAATTTTTTATCCTTTTTAGAAAGACCTATTCCATCTAACGTCTTGGGATACGTCTGCTTTACAGAAATCTACAGCCTCCGCTAATTCTTCGGCTGCAAACCTTTTTTCAATGTTTTAACTTCTTTTGCGAATAGTGATAAGTATTTATTAAAACGCAGTGAAATAATTGGTGAATTAAGTTTTCTGTATAAATTCCATTCAGTTAATGTCATCTATGGAACAGCAACTTTGTTTAGAGAAGCATCTGTATAGGTTAGATACGTATGAAAAAATAAGACAAACAAAACTCATTCCTGTTTACATTTAAGATTATAGAGTATAACTGGAATTTCGGAAAAAAGAAATAAGAAACCATTGTCGAATCAGATATAAACAATAACTATTGTTGATCAACCCAGTTCCTGTCATACCTGCAGAACAATAAGTATGTATCTACAAATATTCAAAACTTAACAATGAGTTCCAAAACTGATCATCACGATTCCATTACATAACGCACATAGCTAAATTAACCTGTTTTAAGAAATAAGTTTCATCGTGTGCGTTTAAACTTCTCTCATATCGACATGTGGTGTAGGGTGTACCTGCCTCAAGAATTGAATCCTTCTTCGCGAATTAATGTGATATCGCGTTTCCCCTACATAATGCTAAGCCTCATTCGATTATGAAATAGCGTCACAAACACCAACACAAACGCACACAAAAAAGAACATGAGAGTTCAGTAATATGCGTGCCATGAACATGCAAAAAACCGGCTTATGAATTATGCTATAAAAAGAGGACTGCAAAATTCTCCAAATTGCGAAATGTACATATAAAATAAGAAAAAAAAAATCGCAAAGCCCATTCGTTGCTGAAATTACATTGCCCATGTTTGTTGGTATAAAAGCCAAGCCACAACAGAACCAGCTGGACATACCAATACCATAGAAAAAAGAGCAAAAAACAAGCAAAATCATAAAGTGTAATAAATAAAAGAGAATCAAAGAAATAATAATGCAAAAAAGAAAAAACAGCAAAATTATAACTCAAAAAAGAAGAGGCACTGAAAACTCGTTTTTGTTTGATTAGGCTAGGTGACGGCTCACAGCACGGCTCACGGGAGCTGTTTCGGTCAGGCGAGCGAAATAAAAAATGCTTCTTTACCTTGAACTTGAACCAACTTACCTACCTAGGCTGTGGTTGTTTTTTCTTTATATTTGTTCACCTCTATCGTTTTCACTTTTTTTTTTCTTTATCTGGTTTGTTCGTTGGATTTTGCTTTTGGTATGGCATTTGCCTGCTGCCTGGTTGGTGCTGGTTTGAGTGTAGCAAGCAGTTTTCATGCCTTTGGACTGCTGTCGTCGAGAAAGAAAAACGCAGCTTGGTTGTTAGTTGAAGTACTTAAAGTAGATACGGACATAATTTCTACATATAGCAATGCATAATTTTAGTTGCATAAGAATAAGTCATTTTTTAATCGGACGTTCATTTATCGGTGACTTGAACAGAATGTCCCAATGGACTCGTAGGTATAAGGACTTGAATTTCATTTCTACCTCGCAAAACTGCTTGCGATTGTGAGTGCCGACTCGACAAGGATCAATCGAGGATTTACTTTTTGAAAACAGCTTCTAATTAAAAAGAAATATTCTTACGAGAAATAATAGAAGCCGCGTTTTACTGCGAATTTTATGGTCATCTTCACTAACGAGTCTCAATAAAACGCGGTACTTACTAATGCAACTTTATTCCATGAACTCCATTTACCAGCCATCCCTGATGTTCACTTCTGAATACTGAGCACTGACTTATTTTTGTTCACCAATCGTTGTTCACTAATCGTTGTTCATAAATCGTTGTTGTTTTCCCATGTGTGATGTTTCGCGATGTTTTGCAAACGTGAGTATAGATTCCCAATAAAACACGGCTATAGTTATCGAAAATGATTTTATCTACATTGCCATCTCTTGCTGTTTGAATCAGAAGCTTTCCTTTCGTTTGCTTTCTTAGATGTTTTCATAGGACAGGCAGTTGCTGGCAAATATCGATTCATCACTCGAATCTCTCTATTTGAGGGAAATGCGATATATACTCCGAAGCTTCCCAAGCTCTGTTGTGCCACCCTTCTTATGCGGAGAAACCAATAGCAAGCTATGGATGACCCTTCTCATCTCAATTCGATTACCTGGGGCTGGATTCCTTAACGTTTAAATTCTAGGTCCTAAAAAAATGTGTTTAAAAACTTGGAAAAGCTACCAAAATTAATAATTCCACGGTAAGAAAGCAATGCTTCAATAGCGAAGTTCGGGAGACTTCTTTTTTCACAATCAAACAAAGGACATCCCAAAAAAAGAGTTTCTGGCTGTAAGAGGAGACTTCATCCAACACGAAGACAAGGAAGCAAAGAAGACTGACTTGGAGTTATGAGACACGGTATCAGGAAACCTCTTGGTGAAGATATCCTAAGTAAGTACAAGACACACAATCTTATCCTGGAAAATCCCATGATCATTCAAAAAGATCGACGTTCTTACAGCAGTGGTGGAGATGAAACCCAAATTTTAACTAAGTTTTCATCATAGCAATTGCATGTAATTTTATTAAATTTTCATAGAAAAACAGAAGCCTTGAATTCAGTCTTCCCACTTTATTTTTTTAAATATCGATTCGCAGTGAAGTTTGGGAGTGATTTCCACACTCCCGTTTCTATTTCGGGGCAAAGGAGTGAACACCAATACACAAACAAACTTTCATCTGTTTAATAAATTTTCTTTAGCAGACCACAAAATAATTTTCAAAACTGAAGTGAACGATTTTCAGTCTTGTTTTCATAGTTTGAATAAATGAAGAAATCTAGCAATTTTACCACAAGAAAAACAATCACTCCAAATCTGTCTATCTGTCAATTTTAAACGAATCCCAAAAGTCGACGAAAAAGGAGAATGAAAATAATTTTGGAAAACTACATAAGGTTCACTGATGTGTTTTCGAACAATAGGTAGCCGACTGCAAAAAAAAGTTAGGCTGCCTCAATACACGGGTAAGTTCCAACAGATGAAACCCAAAGTAAAAAAATCCGTATTGAAATGTATCGTGACTCCTTCGAAGTTTTGCAAGTTAAGATTTCCAAAAGAATTCGATCGACAACCAATTGATCTAATATGACTGGTAACAGTAGTCACCAAAGAATTCAAAGTTGCAGTGTGTGTGCACATTTAAGCAGCTTCAGTTCTCTGCTTTGAACACAGTCCTTGATTATCTGCTCGAAGGTAGTATACCGAACTCCAAAACGCATTGTGCATCAACTGTTCTTTGTTGACGATGGAACCGTCATACCTAAGTGAGAGTCCTAAATCCCTATAACAAGCACTTGATGTATATGGGTAGAAATTTTAATAGAAAGTGGCCGCGGTATTAGTCCTAAAAAGACTGAGTACTTGTGTTGCCCATGAGAAAGTGAGAAAACTTTAAATATCTGGGATCGATCAATAGTACTAGTGATGACGACACCCATCATTGTGCTCAAAACAGTGGAGAGAAATCACCGCTACCTTTGATGAGAAAAAAGAAATGCAAACTAACTCAAAGAGATTACTCTATACAAGTAGTGTTGCCAACTTTATATTTACCAACCCACCAAATGCGGGAGCGTAAACCACCAGAAACCACTAAAACCTAAATGGCCTATCAAACCACCAGAATTCCACTAAATAACTTAAAGACAACAACTACCTACCTGAATATAATTTAAAAATAAAACAACAACAACAACGTTATTGTTATTATGAAATAATTATTTTTGTTACTTCAAAGTAGGAAAACATTACGTATAAGTAGGTAGACACATAACAAACAATAGCGAACTATACTTTTTACTAAACTGATTGACTCAGTAAGTAAATAATTAAAATTTCTTCAAATCAAATCAACTTTGAAACAGTACTAATAAGGTTCATATTCGTTCATTCAAGAAAACAATTTTGGGGGAATCCCCGACATCCCGACAAGCTTGAGTTCGGTGTTACCTACACTACAAAGATAAGTAAAAAAATCTGATAAATGTTATTAGTGGGGTTAGAAAAATAATTTAAAAAAAAACTAGTGGTTGAACGCGAAGCTGTCCACTAACTTAAATAATCTAATCCGCTAAAAAATCCACCAGCCACTAAAACCAAATTTTTCACGCCGAAAGGCACGTCTAAACCACCAGATCTAGTGGAAATTCCACTAAGTTGGCAACACTGTATACAAGGGTTGTACGTCCACCTCACACATACGAGTCATTAAATTAAAAAAGTCTGGATGATCTTACATTTTGGGAATTATTGCTGAGGGAGGTTTGGTTTAAAAGGGGGAGTTGTAAGTGTAACCAGTAAGAAGCCTTTCGGACTTTCAGGGAGTGGAGATTGATAAAATTGAAAGACTTTCACGTTAAGGAGGCAGGGTGAACAAGTTTCTAACGTGTCGTAGAGATTTTGGTAAAGATCAAAAAACGACATTGACCGTTTTCGATCCTTGAGATGTGAACCGCTTGATATGGAGCCCACACTTGCGAGGCATACTCAAGGAGTCTGATATGATAAGAGACTGATCTCTTGATAAAACCAAGGTAGAATAAGCTCTTAATAGACCTTCGTCCATATGACAGCAAAAATTAAATTCGTGGTCACAGGGAACACCTAAATCACTGATAAGCTGCTTACGTCTTATAGGAAGGTTCTGACTTCTGACTTCTATGATACTATCTAGGGGGGAGGAGGTATTTTACTTTTTCAAGATAAAGTTATTGCTTCGCCTTTACTTAGTTCAAGCATCAAATAACGAATGAATTAAGGTCTTTTTGAAGAAACCCCGTTCAGAGAAGAAAATCTAGAAAAAGTTTGCATAATCCGCTTAAAGAGAGACAGAAGAATATTGGGTGACCTTCTCGACATCATAAAATGATTAAAAGAGGGGTCCAAAATGGTTGCCTTGGGGTACACCGTAGGTTACCACTAAAGGAACTGAAACATATCCTATGTTGGCGGCTGTCTAGATTTGAAGAGATCCGTTTGAGCAGGATAGGATTGAATCCGAGGAAGGAATCGTAAAAATGCGAATAGATTAGAGAAATATAGGCCTCAGAATTTCAATAATCCAAAAGCGATAGGCTCATCTACGCGTATGGTTAGGTCAACGTGACATACCGCACAAACGTATCACTTGAAGCAGACAATTGGGAGTGCTAAAATCGTAATGCCTCTATCACCGTTGAAAAAAAAGAGGAAAATAAGAGTTTTTACTGTAATATATGAACCATTTTTAACCTTACGCGATTGTATGCCTGATTTTCTTTCAATTCTAACTTGAAATATAATGTCCCAAGCAAGCCAAGAAAATATTCGCTTTGTAATTTAAATTAAGTGCCTGTTTCACGCATGAGAGTGTTTTTTTAGCTCTTTGCGAAGAAGAAGATGATGTCTTGCAATGAAGGAAACGATGTCTCAAAACATTGCAGTTTACTATCAAATTTAAGAGGGCGGCCGTGGTGCAGTGGTAGAGTGTTTGGTAGAGAGGCCGGATGCGTGGGTTCGAATCCCGCTCTGGGCATCTACTTTTCTTTCAGCCTCCCAGTTTCATATGGACGCCGCCCTTGAGGTTATATATGTGGAATGACTAACAACTTATTTCCAACTACTGCAACACAAAAAAAAAAGGGAAGGCTGCTAATCTGGTAGTACAATGGACTGGATATTAGGTCTGAGTTCTCCAGATTAGCATAAGGCTCCTCTTTTAAAAAAAAAAAAAAAAAAAAAAAAAAAAAAAAAAAAAAAAAAAAAATCAAATTTAAACAAAGTTCAGGCGGCCTTAACTTTTGATGTGAATTAGATAGACGTGCCAAGCGTTTTCATTGATAATGAAAAAAGAAAACAAGCCCTTCACACGAAAAGTATCACGAGGACAAAACTTTTTAACACTGCCATTACACAATTCTACGAAGAAAAATTCCTCTTTGACAGAAGTTGTTGTTATGTGAGGTTCAAAGTACGCGGTACTTCAAAAGTTTACATAAACCTAAATTCTGAACAAACGTCAGTATGACGTGCATACATCTGAGTGCGATGAGCATAAATCAATCTCCATCTATTCAACAACTTAAACACAACCTTTTCTTATGAGATTTGCTCAATCCTATTTTCAAACAATTGAGGCTTTCTTAATTTTGTTTTTTTTTTTTTTTTTTCATAAAATGAAGGACAAAAACCTTCGAAATATCAATTCTAATGCACAGAACGGCAAAGCGGAAAAGCTGCGGAATAAGAACAAAATTGAAAGCTAAGCGACAGAGCTATACCGCTCAGCTTTCAATTTCGTTCTAATTTCACCACTTTCCCATTCAGTCCGTGGCCGTGCCCTCGCCTAAGGCCCAAACGTGGTACAAAAGACAAAAAGCGACGTAAGAATTTTGACATCTACTAGTCACAGGAAAGTGAATGCCGGTGCCTCTCCCGATTTTGAACAGCTAAGGGTCCAGTTATAGCGATCAGGAAAACGAATCAGGAAAAATTTTCAAATGGAATAATAACTATGTTCTCGTTACAATTGAATAACAAATATTATACCAATCGATGGCAAATCACTCAAAGAATTTTTTGTGCCCAAAAAAGATATAATAGAGCAAATATTTGCTGTTTAATTTGTATTTTTCTATTTTCCTGTTTCAATTAAATCAGGAAAATATAAAAATACAATTTTACGGCAAAGTATTTGTTCAATTGAACATTTTCTTGGCAAAATAGATTCTCTGGGCTGTTTACTATTGATTAGTATTAATTTTCTTATTCAATTGTAACAAAAACATAGTGATAATTAACTTAGAAAATTTTTCCTGATTCGTTTTCCTGATCGCTATAACTGGCACCTAAGTGAAAAAACGTTTTTCATTATTGTCGCTATACCCGTAAAGGTTCCTATTTGAAATTAAACCTTATTACAATTCTATTACTTTTTTTTTTTTCCAAATATTGTCCTTGAGACGTGATGAGTCTGAATGTTACATGAGAGTTTGAGGTTTGAATCAATGAAACATCCAACTGCTATTCCAAGGGTATCTCTTTTTGTTAGGAATTGGCAATTCCTGCGACAGTAATTTTACTGCCATTAAAAGCGCTTTCTCACTATAAGTCGTTCTGAATTGGCAAAAGTAAAAGGTCTCTTACATACCTCACCGAGCTCTATAGGGCCACTCCATTCAATTTGATTTAAATTTACAATAAACACTGTGCTCAACTTCTCACTTGAGACAATGGGTTAAGACAGCAAATACAGCAATTGATTTAATATTTTTGATTATCATTTCGTCGACATCTTTCTTGGGTGTATGCAAATGTACTGGCAACAGGGTAAGGAAAAAAAAAACACTGTTATTGATCACGTATGGCGCAAGAGCATGACACTTTGAACTTTGCATAATATGTAGGGGTATTTATATTTTCCATAGGTATTGTGCATGTGTGCTATTGTCAAGGCATTGATTTTTACCCATAGCTGTTAGCTACGTCAGCAGCAACTCATCACGTAGGTATATCTAGGTACCTACTTTCCTACTTGGTTCATTCATGCTTCGCTGCACCCTCTATTCGGCTATTAATTTACCTACGCAAACGAAGCTAGTGGAAAATGAATTTTAAATTGTTTTTCGTTGTATAAAAATGCATCATAAGATCACACAAGTCTAATAGAGAAAAATTTACGGAAAAGTAGCAACACAATTTAGGGGAGGAAATGTACAACACAATAGGAAGCTTTCGCAATGTTCAACTTGAAAAAAAGTCTATTAGGTAGGTAGGTAGGTAGTAGAGGTACCTTACCTACACACTAGAAAGTTTTCAATTTGAGAAAAAGCTACACAGAACACAGCTTCTCTCTATATCCATATTTGAAAAAAAATCTTGTGTAGGCTGTCGTCAATGCACCCAAAAGTGCAAAATGCACTTAAAAATTCATGGAGGTTTTGTTAAATTTGTTGCATATTAACCTCAAACGTGCTATAATTGCATATACATATGCCTATTCATTGTATCTACCTATGACTATGGTGAGACATTTACGTAAGTGCAAGCAAAGCGCGACCACACAGAATGTAATTTAATTTATAATTCCATTACGTGTGGGCTGTTTGTGAATGTGTTTTGTCATAGAGCATCAGTGGAACAGAATTTGCCATAAATAGAATAAACAGAAAACGTTCGACAGACTGCTTTGGTACAGATATTTATATATATGGATGTATTGTATACAAAACATCTTCGCACGTTCAGTCAGGCATTCTACTTTGTTGTGACAGCTTACGTAGTTGGGTGGAAGAGTGTCATTAGCGATTAGGTAAGTAATTGCCCTACTCCAAGGTTTTCACAGTACAATGCCGTATAGCCACTGCCATACGCTGACTTGTCCTTGTGCATAATATAGGCACAGGCACAATGACTCACAGAGTTTTGAGAGTGTGTGGGGGAAAAAACAAACAGATTTTCCTTATGCTTTCACTTAAAGTCCTTTTTTTCGTCGCTTTGAATGACGCAATTGATGACAGGAAGTGTACAGTGCGCCGACATTATCAAACAATATTGCAGTTCAATTGGTGATGATTTTCATGGGAAAGATGCATCGAACATACATATTGATCTGAGAAAGCTTTGAAGTTTGTTTACAAATTCAGAGCATTTTATATCAAATTGTGTGTATTTATATTTGCGCATGTTTTGCTTAACAACTTTTCGAATATAAAGCAAATTTGATTCCACCTGCACGTCCACGGTAAGCCTCGGAACCATCACGTGATAGGAATTCTCACAAAGCATAAATCAGATGCGCTTTGCTTACGAGGAAGAAAGTAATAAAAAGAGGATGTTTACAAAAAATGCAACGAGGGATTTGCTATCAATCACAAATACAGGCAATGATGCAAACGCGAAAAAATTATGTAAAACAAAATTTCAAAGCTTTGGAAAAGGATTTCTGTTTAATTTCAGGGATTTTTTAGTTAAACAACTTGTATACTTGTATAATAACAATTTCCGCAGTAGAATCTATCTATAAAGTCTGAAGTTCTCGTAAAACACATGGCAGGGAAATCGCTGAAGGGGAAGACCTCCTCTTAGGTGGCGCAATCAAGTGGAAGAAGACCTCAACCGCCGACTAAAACTGGAGAGAGCTCGCTAAAATTCAAAAGATGTTGGTTGAAGTAAAGGTTCGAGTCTCAGATTGTTTAAGAATCCTATTTAAGTTGATTCGAGGAGGCGTAGCACACTCACGGATGTGGGATAAAATAGCAAACTAGTATTGAGACCTGTTTTCTTGGTGCAGTGCAATAAGGCCCGCGGCCATTAGACCCGTGGGTCTCATTTCCTCTTTGTTTTGGAAGTAAGGCCCACGGGGGTTAAGGCCCCGACCCATAGAATCCGTTGCGTCCGTTCGCTGCCGGATTCAACTGACAGCAATGAGTTTTACCGGACACAACGGATTGGGGTGACCCATAGAATCCGTTGCGGTGTGAAGAGAAAACATCAAATTGGTTTTGACTGCGCATGTCATCAGTTCTGCCGGACGCAAAAGTTAAAAGTTGGGCTACTTTTTGCGTTGCGTCCGTTGCATCCGATGCTTATGGGTCACCTCTCATAAGATCGTGTGTATTTAATAGAGCTGTCAGTTGAATCCGGCAGCGAACGGAGTCAACGGATTCTATGGGTCGGGGCCTTTATTTCCATGATGAAATACTCAAATACCATTTCGTAATGGAAAGAAGTCTCACCGTTTGCACTTTAACTTATTTTCAATGTGAATAAACTGGAACAGGGACGTAACTCCACTAAACATAAGTTCATGCTCTGATAGTGGATTATGACATACCAAAGAGGAACACACGTCCATAAGAAATATCTATGGAACTATATGTATCATACTACATATATGTTAGCCCGTATTACCCGGAGGTAGATTTTGGTCGCTTTGCTTTCGCGCGAATTTTTATTTTTACACCACACATCCATACTCCCTTGAGAAATTTTTTCGCTTCGCTTTTAGCTTCATTATTCTATCCTTGAGTAAAAAGCGAATCGAAGCGAACTTAAGGCGTGTTTTATCGAAAATTTTCTATGTGCACTTATGTTCACTTAGAATAAAACGTTATAGGCGCGTTTTATCGAAATTCTATGTGCACTTATGTACACTTCAGTAAAACATCGCTCATGGGAAAACAACAACTCCTTATGTCAATAGCCTAAGTGCACATAAATATCGCAGTAAGCTAACTGCACACAGGGATGGTTGGTAAATTTCTTTTTTTGGCACCCAGAGGTTGGCAGTCTTTGGGTTGTGTTCGTTCATATTTCTGATTTTCGACAACAGATTGAATAAGTCTGTTTCTTTACTTTTTGTGCACAGAAATTTTTTTTTTAAGGAGTGGTTGTAAAATTCTTTCAGAAAATCTATTAAAGAGCGTAATTGTCTTAAAAGTAAAGAAACGCCTTGAACAAACCATTCGCAGCAACGCAACACTTGGAAAAACGTCTGTTTGACAGTTTTTGTATTTGTTTTGGCTGTGCACGATTTCTGTCCACAGAAATTTTGGTGCCGGAAATTCGCAGGACGGGGAAATTTTTTTATTCTCTCGAGAGCACTCTCTTTTTTGTGCACTGCTACGAAAAATCGGAACGGGATTAGACTGACTTTCGCCGAATTTCGGTGCATTTCGTGCGAATTTTCAGTAAAGAAACACACCTAATGGCTAATAGAAGAGTCAGGTGGTGACTTAGTGGGGACATAAATAGACACGCAGTTACTAACACACACACACACACAAGGGAAGTTTCGCAATCGGTCAGAAAAAAAGAACATCAGACAGAACACATAAGAACATCAGAACCAAGGCAACCAAAAACATGAGTCACAAAATGAATCTAATTGAACACAGCCATTGCGAAAAAAAATTAAAGTGACATTTGTTTGTTTACCTCGAAAGTAAAAAGTTGAAATGCGGCAAATAAATTGAGAATCGAGAATTAAATAGAGAAAAATACAAATGGAAAGTAAAAGGTATGCATTTATATCCTTAGAATGCAAATTTTTAATGTTTCTTATTCTTAGAACAATTGCAAAGGGTGCCAACACTGAAAGTGAAAATTGAAAGTGACGTCCGAAGTGAATATAAACCAAAAAATCGTTTTATTGAAAGTGTACATAAGTGCACATAGAAAATTTTCAATAAAACGCGGCTTATATTCATTTAGCACGTCACTTTCAGTTTTAACTTTCAAAGTTGGTACCCTTTGCACTTGTTCTAAGGATAAGAAACATTAAAAATTTGCACTCAGAAGGATATAAATGCATACCTTTTACTATCCATTTCTATTTTTCTCTATTTAATTCTCGATTCTCAATTTATTTGCCGCATTTCAACTTTTTATTTCGATGTAAACAAAACAAATGTCACTTTAATTTTTTTTCGCAATAGCTGTGTTCAATAAGATTCATTTTTATTTTTAGGATCGGATAATCGAATCGAATTATTATTCAGATTTCGATGCAGGTATTTATTTCAGTTGCTAGTTTGTGAATTAAAAACTCATTAAGTCATAACTTAGTAAGTGACTAGAGGGAAAACCATTGCTTCTCCTGCCACCACCAACTTAACACCACTTTATTTTCGGAATTCAAAATGGTTTTGAAAGCTTAAAATAAAGTGGTGTTTGTGAAGTCAGTTTGAGGACAGATGCCGTGGTGTGTGTGTGGTTTTGCCTCTTCTTGTATCACCTCTGTGGTCAGAAATCATAAGGTGTGTTTCTTTATTGAAAATTTGCACGAAATGCACCGAAATTCGGCGAAAGTCAGTCTAATCCCGTTCCGATTTTTCGTAGCAGTGCACGAAAAAGAGAGTGCTCTCGAGAGAATAAAAAAATTTCCCCGTCCTGCGAATTTCCGCCACCAAAATTTCTGTGGACAGAAATCGTGCACAGCCAAAACAAATACCACAACTGTCAAACAGACGTTTTTCCAAGCGTTGCGTTGCTGCGAATGTTTTGTTCAAGGCGTTTCTTTACTTTTAAGACAATTACGCTCTTTCAGAGAGTTTCTGAAAGAATTTTACAACCACTCCTTAAAAAAAATGTCTGTGCACAAAAAGTAAAGAAACAGACTTATTCAATCTGTTGTCGAAAATCAGAAATATGAACGAACACAACCTAAAGACTGCCAACCTCTGGGTTCCAAAAAAGAAATTTAACCAACAAATACCACAACTGTCAAACAGACGTTTTTCCAAGCGTTGCGTTGCTGCGAATGTTTTGTTCAAGGCGTTTCTTTACTTGTTGTGCAGTTAGCTAACTGCGATATTTATGTTCATTTAGGCTATTGACATAAGGAGTTGTTGTTTTCCCATGAGCGATGTTTTACTGAAATGAACATAACTGGACATAGAATTTCGATAAAACACGCCTTTAATTTCCCTTCGGGTAGTACGGGCTTGGGGTTGAACATAAAAAATTCAGACGAAGAGACCAGGAGAAAGTAGCTAAGAGCAAAACAAACAAATTTTGGATTAGTTTTTCGGTACCTCAAAGTGTTGTTTCCTTCAAATAAAAAGAAACTTGAATTTATGCATTTACCGCATCCTTTATGTTCTTAATCCTTTCTAAGAAGGAAAACTAATTTTAAGATTCCATGTGCATCAGACTCACATAAATATTGCTTCAAAATGGCAACAAAAGACATGGGCTTTAATTCTTTTCTTTGGTGGGTCTTATTGTCTCTTCAAAGCCCGTGGGTGTAATTTCCTTTTTATTGGGCTTATTGCACTGCACCTGTTTTCTTACTCATCAAAATATATCCGACAGGCTTAACTCAAACCATAGCTATTATACTTAGTTCTGTTTGTAGAATGTTTCCCAGATATTCTTTTGGTTTTCACCAAAAAGTGAGCCCATGCGTTGGGCGCCACATAAAACATTCTCTCGAAATGGGCGGTGTGTCTTTTCACGAGCAAAGGTTAGCTAAATTGTAACTTTGGGAAAGGGAAGCTTTCAAAGGAAGCTGCAAGAGATTTGATTAGTACTGATCAGTACATTCTCTCGAGATGGCGGCTGAGAAAAAAAAGACAACTGAAAAATGCATCAGTGATTATCTTTAAATGACAACAAACCCCCAAAGCCCTACAAGATTCCCTGCAAATATCCCTTAAAGAAATGGTTTAGTGCTTACCTCTTGGCATACCCAACAGAAATTGTCATAGTATTTAAAATCTAGATTGGATAGCATTATACAAATTGATCTAATAAAAAGTTTGAACAAATGGTTCTGTCATGGTCATGATCAGTTGATAATTGCTTCTAACCTAACTGTTGTTTCTACAGTAGGACCTATCCCGAAGGTGTAAGTGTGAAAAATCTCTGCAGACTATTATTTTCTCCGACACCGCAAAAACGCTACATCTTTTCATTCAAACAAAGTGACCATGTCCTGATCTTTGCAACGGAAGTCGGGCAGTATGTTCTGAAATGATCATCTGAGGTAACGTATTATTATTCACTTACATGCTGTGATCATATTTTAGTACATCTCAAACAGTTTGTGGTCGTTCCCTCTTCCTCATTTACCCTCCTCGCATACAGGCCAATAGATGGTGATCTCTGCTTGAAATTCATCGGTGTTTCAAAATCTTTTTGTTTAGATTGAAGAATTGGGCTTTGTACGAATCAATATGGGTAATCGCCGATTAAAGCGTCACTAAATAGCTTCGAGTAAGATCGTTTACGACCATCAACATCAAAAGCACATAATTTTGTGGGCGATGTTAAACTTGAAATTGACTGATAGTTCAGTTTCTCGTCAAATCTCGCTCCTTACTTAACTGATGATTTAGTGTGCCAACCCAAATCATAGTCTTTACTTTTTTAGAGGCCTACTGCTTATGCTTAGTATTATACGCTGCATTCTGAGGTCAAGGCGGCGTACACCACGAGCGGATCACTAATGTGGGGTAGGTAAGCATAAGAGAGCTGCAATCCCTTTAAAATCACGGCTCACGATGCTTGAAACGTCGAAAAAAGAAGAAGAAGAAGAAGCACAACCGTTTAAGAGATATAAGAGTAAGAAGGATCAATTAGTCTTCATGCATTTATAATTCTTCAAGTATTGCTTTGAATAGGAGGCATTGTAAGGTGGATAAAGTTGCGAGAAAGCTGCGCCACCTTCTGTGATCGAAAAATGTTTCCTAAGCAGAAGAAAAGACTCCACAGTGCAGTTGTGCTTCCACATACGGTTCACACTGTTAGGCAATGAACAAAAAGTATGAGTGTTAATTCACAGCAACTGAGATGAAAATGCTCCGCATGACAGCAGGAGTTACAAAGTTTGGTCGTATCAGAAGTATACCAAGGTCCATGGAAGTCTTGGAAAAAATAGAGCACGACCGGCTCAGTTGGTAGCGTCATGTTCTAAAGAGAGATTCAGAGAATCCCGCCAAAAAGCAAAAGAAAGGTAAGCCAAAATCTACATTTGGTTGGATTTAGTCAGCCATGAAACAATCAGAAACCGGGAGATTTGTCGACGCTTTCTGAGGTCAACACTGGATGCAACATACAACACTAGCATGAAGCAGTTGAGTGGAAGAGCGGTGGTCTTTTCGAGATAACGATCCTCCTCGTAGTGTGAGAAAAAGAAAGGAGAAGAAGAGCAATGGATGCGATTAAGGAAGAATTCAAATATGTAGTTCTTTTCGTTGAATTATATTACATGTATTGGACTTAAAACCAATTTTGAAATGGGTTTACCCTTTTTGCTTGCGGTCTCTTTTGCTCCTCTCTCCCCTATGTTTATATAAAAAATGAAAATCCATAGACTGCCCGTTACAAAATCAGCTTTTGGATTTTTTTTTTAATTAACTACAATTTAAATCAATATCAGGAACCAAGATTTAAAAACCAAAAAATAACTCACTCATACTCTCTTAAAGATGGGAGAAGGATTTTGGATTTTGGATGTCTGGACCCGAAAACCCCCCGTTAATCCGCCTATGTACTACTCCCCAATAGATGTCAGGAACAGTCGTATCGATATTTTTACTCCAAGAATTGCTCGCTTAAGGTTCGTCCACACTATGCCGACCGGCAAAGGCATCCATTTCATTCGGTTCGAATTCGGGTCAGGCTTCGGTAAGGCGGAAGGCCGATCAGGACGTCCACATTAAGTCGGTATTGCCGATCGGCATGTTGTGCCGATTGATGCCGTTAGGCATAGTGTGCGGACGCACCTTTAAATATAAGACTTCGTTCGGCTTCAAATTTATTGAAAAATATTTGGAAACCTTTCAACAAATCAGACAAGCAGTTGTGTACTTTAATTCTCGCCAATTGTGTGAAGCACTGCTCGAAGAAAGTTATGTGACGTAGATCAAAAACACCACCAAGCTAAGGATAATATTTGCCCAGGAAGATCTTTCCTTGCACTATGAATGTATTGAATTCGTTGGATTAGCTTTATATAAGAGCATTCGTTTGAAAATAGTGTTTAAGTCATCAACCTGAGACGCAAACGATATACATATTACGTTGACACAAAAAACACATTTATATATTATTATTTATTTATTTTTAATTTACATGAACCAACTAACTAACTACTACCAAACTACGATGCCATATTTTTAAATCCCAAATAATGAACGTAGAGAAAAAACTAAACTTCAGTTTCAAACGATTATCCTTTTATTCAGCTCAATTTTAATCGTTCAGTGAAGTTTAGAGATCCGTTTCATAGCCGGACGTCCCAGATGTGGAAGGCCTTACCTAATTCTGTCTTTCCCTCGCATTGCAATACACAGAAATTTTGAAAAAAATGTGCCTCCTTTCCCACTTTGCTAATCGCTCGCACATTATACAGGTGTTATTCATAACGCCATGATGTGCGCGTTTATTATAAAAAATATTAAAAAAAACGTTTAAAAATTTGGAATGTTCAAAGAACGAAGAAGTCTGTGTTCCAAAATGAAATATTTGCACTACATGACCGTTTTTGCTCTACGGAAGTTCATATTATATCACTTACTTAGTTGAAAGAATAATGATTTGGTAGGTTCTTAATTTCCTTTTTTTTTACGAAACAACATAGAAACCCGAACAAATAATTAGCAGCTTTTTGAATAATAACATTTTAACGAAACAAACTACAGTCGACTCCCTCTAAGTCAAACTCCCTCTAAGTCGAAATTCCCTCTATCTCGAACAATTCTTTAAATTCTGGGACTATTTTCAAACCCTCCAAGTCGAATTTTTTTTGCAGAAACGAACATTTTTAAGAATCACTCTCGCGCAGTTCGTATATTGTTTTGTTGTTCATACTTCATAGAAAACATGAACCATACACACTCGCATACTTTGACGTTGAGGATCGGTGCGCCTGTGCTCCTCTCTACCAACTCTCTCAAACACTAGGCATAGCGCATAGTATGCTTAGCAAAGTTTTGTCTGGTGAAAGTGCTTCTGTTGATAACAAACAGACTATTGAATGGAAACAACAGATTTCAGAAGTTGTTCGAGGATTTAAACCGGACGATATTTTTAATGTCGATGAATGTTTGTAGACACGTGCCTTGGCTTTAAAAGGGGAAAAATGTTTTGAAGGGAAGCACAGTAAAGAAAGTGTAACATGCCTTGTGGGGTCCAACATGACAGGCTCAGAAAAGCTTGAGCTCTTATTCATTGGGAAAAACAAAAATCCTCGCTGTTTTAATAAAATAAAATCTTTGTGTTAATTTATTTTATACGTAAAATCAAATTATAACTGGATACATCAATATGTTTTTTATTTATCAATATTTCAATTACTTTTATGTAAATATTGTAATTTAATAGCAGAAGCTAAATAAAGAATCTAATCTAATCTAATCTATTGCAGGAATTTTGTTTAAGTCGATGACGGTATTGTCTACACAAATACTGGATAGCGAAACAATTTCGGAAGAAATAGTTCATGCTGATGATGCTTACGATGACGACAGTGAAGCTGATGAAGAAACCTAAATAATAAACATCGGAATGCCCAGAAAAGAATGTAATCGAAAATGCAATTGAAATAGATTGAAATGACAGAAGATGTACCACATGAGGTTTAACATAGCCTTTTTAAATAGAGTCATTTTTTAAACGAGTGAATACTCATATCAATCAAAAATGACTAATTTTTTAAAATAATTTTGTTGAGACAATAATGAATTACAGTAATAAACTAACGACCCATAGAAGTAAGAAGCTTTTTTTTTTATTTATTTAATTCATTTATTTATTGATTTATTATCTTTCTTAAATTCAATAAAAAAATTAGTAATCTCTCTAACTCGAATTTTCTAAAAACTCCCTCTAACTCGAACTTATTATGACATCCCGTGAAAGTTCGACTTAGAGTGAGTCGAATGTACATACATACAGACCCCTCTTTAACACTGGGCCCACTGGGCCCCGCAATCACCAGGGGCCCCCAAATTGCTGAAACAACACTCAACCTCTATTGGGCTATTTTCAAGAAAAAAAATATATTTCGGTACATTTAACAACAACCTTTGTTGAACATTTTAAATCACATTCCCTCCGAAATTATATTCAAATTCAAACAAAAAAAAAAGGTCACTCAAGTAATGATCAGGACAACGAAACCATACACTCCCTTGTGTTCGTTTCAGCTTTCAGGGCACTTTTAAAAATCCAATCAGATAATACATTCATACGTGTATCTTACGATCGAAGTTAAATGGTGTTGTGAAGATGGGAAAACTTCTTATGTATCCTTCTGACATTTGCGATGCGATGGTCCAAAAGGGTTACACTTAATAATTTTTGCCTGTTTTCACTAATTGTGGGTTTTTTATTTTTAGCTGTCTATTGTTAATTTAGGCGTTGCATTTGTGTAGAGAGTGTCCCTACTCATTATTAGATATACTAGACTAGATTAGATTTCAAGGATGGAGTGTGTTGACTGCTCATTTAGGTTCAAAAAAGTTGTAAAAAGTCTTTCTCCAACAAGATGGTCAGCTCGAGCTGATGAACTAAGCGCCTTTATATAATGACCATCAAGAAATTGAAGAAGCTTTGATGCCTATCGTTAACAATTTACGACAGGCACGAGAGGCCAGACAGGAAGCTCTTTGTCTTTCCAAAAAAAATGTTAGATTTGCTGAGTGCAATCGATGAATTTATAATTGGTCTCAGGGACAATTTTGATAACTTTGATTCATCATCCAGACAAAAAAAAAAAACCGGATTCCGAGTATAAGAACCTTTTCTGAAAGGACTAGGTGTAGAACTGATTTGTTTGACGGCTCTGAACTGAACCCTCAGTAATTTTGACTGGGAAAGAAATGTTCGAATTTAAAACTTTTATTTCCATTGTCGACACTCTAATCGTTGATTTGAAACAGCGACTAGGTTCATATACGAATATTGGTCAACGTTTTGACTTTTTTTTCGATTAAAAAACCTGAATTCAGAAGACTTTTTAACTGCAAATCTTTTGTTAAATTTCACACGGAAGATGTAAATGGAAATGAACTACATGCTGAATGCCTGAATTTAAAAGAATACTGGAAAATTATTCGATACGAAAATGAAGAAAATGGCAATGTTCTAGAACTTTATGATTTCTTAAAAACAAATAAAGTTGAAGATGAATTTCCAAGTGCTTAAATTGCACTTAGAATTTTCTTAAGCAGTGGTGAACGTTCCTTCTCTAAGTTAAAAAGAATGAAAAACGAACTCAGAACTGCAATGATTCAAGAAAGATTGACAAGTTTGTCGCTGATGTCAATCGAAAGCGACATCCTCAGAGGTATCGATTTTGTAGATATAATCAATGATTTTGCTAATCTTAAATCAAGAAAAAGACTTCTTCAATAAACATTCCTCTGTCCATCTTTTTGCATATCAATATTTTGTACCTTAAGCTACATTCAATAAACAATATCTAAATTGAATTTTCTGTTATTTAAATTTTGTTTATTTTTGAATTCTTATACGAAAAATTTATTATTTTGTTTTTATTTATACATTGTTTATGTTTATGTTAACGTTTGTGTTAAAACATAAACATGCTGCAATAATTATTTACTTTTATAATGATTTATAATGATTGATGAAATATTGATTCTAAGTTATGTGTTTTTTCTGTATACCTTTACTACACAACATAACATTTTTATAGAATCATACAGGGGCCCCATTTTCAAAAAGTGCCCAGGGCCCCCAAAAGGGTAAAGACGGCCTTGCATACATAGTTCAAAATGAACATTTTCTCCAAATAATGAACTGTTCATTATTATAATGATACATTTTTACATGAAGTAATAAAGTTGGCCTGAGGCTATAATAATATGGATAGTATGTTGTTTTCAAAAAACAAGAAGGCTTTTCAAAAAAATTCGATTTTGGCACTACGAACGGTCTACAATGGAAAATGTTTATTTAAAAAATTGTAGCTTTTTACCTGCTTATGTGAATGTGAAGGACGAGTATAAATCATAACTTTTCTATTCCTAAAAAACGACAGTCGATAGGTTTGAATATTCACATTTTTTTAAATTTATTTATACTTGGAAACGAATTTTATAGTATAATAACAACATATTGTATAATATGATGAAATCCTTTCTTCAAACTTGATAAGAAAACGTTTCAAGTGCACTCGTTGGAAATTAAGACTAAGAGTTGTAGTCCATGGGCTATTCGGAGAACAAAAACTTTTATAAATAAGGAACCACCTCATTGAGTTAAGTAGAAAGGCACTCTACGCCAATTCGATTTCTAATTAAAAGCCCATAGGCAGTTTCATGTATCTATGTATGCAAAGTACAGTGTAGAAAACAGATTCCAATTTTGATTAAGGGGTTTGTTTTGGGTAGATCCCTGTTTCATACCAACACCCAAATCCTACTAAACTACACTGTTTCCTCCCACCCACAGTTGCATCAAAAAACAAGACAAAAACAAATGCAAGCTAAATAATATTCCTAACAAGCTACCCACACATCGTTATGACGAAGACGACAACGACGACGACGAACAAAAAGTACCTACTCGTTGCTTTAAACTTTCCTAAATAAGTATCTAACTAGATAGATGTAGGTACACATGGATACATGTAGATTGTAGATGTATACACACTTTAGCAAAATTTCTCATGCCTTCCATGTTAGTTAGTTAGGTAGGTAGGTAGGTAGGTAGGTATTAGCTTCAGCGTTCAAAATATTTACGACGTAGATGGTTAAATCATTTCTAGGTAGGTACATTTCTACAGACTATTTTCGAAAAACAAAATTTCAAAGCCCCAACATATTCAAAAGATCCTTCTAAACACATTCCAATGTTTCTAAAATTATAAAGAAAAAACTTACCTTTTTTTTAAATGCACTTTGGACGAAATTTAAAAATAAAAAACACACCCCTTGGGCAAAAGTTCCATATTGTTAGACCTCAAGGCCATTTTGTCTTCTATGATTGCTCGATTGCGTATTAGAAATTTCTTTTCACGACGCAATTAATGTTTTTGTGTTTGTTTTGTCGGTTTTTTTTTTTTTTACTTTGTCTTCTTCGTAATTCAACTATTAAAATTATCATCACGCAGGGCCGAAAATCCAAAGCACTGTGGTTAAACAAAGTCACACTTATTACCTACTAAAATTATCACCCATCAACATATGCAAACAGAATTTTCAAAAAAAAAAAAAAGAAACGAACACCAAGGCCAACAAACAGTTTTCAAACTTTTCTTTTCAAACGAAACACCTATCCTCAAATTCACCACCTTTCAGTATCACTTTCTTTTAATAGGCAGGTACATTAAGTCAGGAAATTATTGAGTATAACTGTTATTCATTATTATTATTATTTTTCTTTTGTTTTTTTTTTTTTTGATCACAAAGAATTAAAATTGTACATATTCTTGAACTTGAATTGAATAGTCCAATCGCCAGAGAAGTCACAGTCGGCCTATATTCTCAAGCGAGTGATGGTCCTCGGCTCGAGCGATCAAAAGTATAAGTTCTCAATGCCGAGACAACGCCGACATGACATACAAAAAAGTTCGTTCCTCAAGCACGTTTGTATACATACGAGGAGAATGCACGACTAGGTGTGTGTGTAGTTTGGTGAGTGTGTTGGTTTATGAAATAAAGGGGCAGTGATGGCAGTGTATTGGTGTGTTGCATCATGGACGCTCTTATATACCCAGGAGATGTAAACACAGCCAGAAAGGGATAGAGGATACTCCAGAGAAATACACACACACACACCATAGTAGTTGCAGGCAATATACAATAATCGCACACACATATGCAACAAATGGACTGCGACCCGTATGTTTGGTACAGAGTAGGTTCTAGATCTAGATACCCCCTAAGTTCGAGGGAGGCTTATTGTGTGCCTCGAAATGAAAATTTCATTCGCAAAACAAAGACTGTCGATATGCCAGGTTGGCTGTGCACTCAAAAGCAGTAACTAAGAAAATCAATAATGCAATCGAAAAATCGAGAAGCAAAACGTCGACGACGAGGAACAAGACGCGACGATTAAAAAATCCATCAACATTATGACTAGCTTTGCCACATCCCCCAACAGATGAAAGAAAAAGCACCCCCATACCTACATACATACTTTCTGTTTTGCATGGTAAGGTACCATAAGGTAGGTACCTACACTACATATGCCTACACACCACTGCCAAAAATAAACCATACTCCAGCTTTATTTGTTTCATGGCTACCTACCTGCCTGCCCTATCCCAACTTCAAAGCTTTCCGAGCTTTTTCAACTCCCTTCCACTCCACCATCCACCATTCCTGTCCGCAAGCTTAAATTTTTGTTTTCTTGTTTTTATTTTTGTTTGGCGAGATAGAGATTGTTGAGCAAAGATATAAAAACACGACTCTCATGTGCAATCTATCGATGCTGTTCTTGTTTATTTGTTCACGTTTTTATTTAAGACAAAAAATGAAAGAAAAACCAACACCATCCGGAAATAAAATTCTAAAAATGCCTACGGAAGGGAATCCAAATCAGATAGGTATTCTGTTTCCATAACTAGGTTACGTTACGTTTTGCCCATTACATTTCCCTGCTCTGATTGCACATCAGCAGTTTGAACGGATTTTTTTTGCTGTGTTTCGTTCGTTTCTGTTTCTGCTTTATTGCTCATCATGGCATTAAAACAGAAACAAAAACAAAAACATGACAGTCTGGAGAGGTATAAGCAGGGGTTGAAAAATGAAAAGACGATTCTAGAATGAGTCAAGTTGTTTTTTTTATATTTTTTTTTATTTTTAATCTACAGAGTTGATTGGAAATTGTGTAATTTGTTTGTATCAATATTCAAGCTTTATTTTAACAAAGAAAAGTTTCAACCGTCCGTAATCGTTTTCTAGTGCCTTCAACTAGTAATAGTTTCCAGTCGACCGAGAAATTAGTATTTTTACTTTTGTGTGATATAAGGTGAGTTATGCATTCACAAATAAACAAAAATCGAGATAACATTCAAACATATTTCATTACGTTAGTGTAAGTAGGTTGGTAGCGTAGTTGAAAAAGTGAGTCAAAAAATGATACCTTATTGTAGTCATTCATTACAAGTTTATTGGGATAGATATATACAGTAAGATACAGTATCTTTTAAGCAGTACAATCTAAATTGTTATTTTTACAATACAAAATAAAAAAAAAGAAGAAAAAATCATATTATGTGAACAGCTTATATAAAAATAAAACAAAAATTAAATAAAGAGAAAAGGGAAGAAGAATATTAATGATTAAGATTTAAAAGATAGAAAGAGATATTTTTTCGAACACGCTTGGTTGCGAGAGTCCCAATATACATAAATCCGCTGGTCCAGATGGTATCCCCGCCGTTATTCTGAAGAAGTGTTCTTCTACGCTGGCAAAACCACTGCGTAAACTCTTCCATCTTTCCTATTCTGCTGGGATTTTCCCGAGCAGATGGAAAACTGCATTTGTCCAGCCGGTCCCTAAAAAAGGCGAATCTTAATCCACGTCCAATTACCATCCGATTGCAACAACGTCCCTTCTTTCCAAGGTCATGGAAACGTTGATAAACCACCAACTTATGAAATACCTTGAAGAACGAAAGCTTCTTAATGGTGATTTGATGGTATATCTCACCGAAAAGTGGAACCAAAGTTTACGTTGTTTTGGAGAAAGTAAGATTATTGTACTTGATATTTCTAAAGCATTTGATAGAGTTTGGCCTCAGGCTCTTTTATCGAAAATGCGTGCTTTTGGTATCGATGAGTCTCTTCTTCGTTGGATTAGAAATTACCTTTCCGACCGTTCATTACAAGTTGTATTGGATGGTTTCAAGTCTGATACCCACTTCATAAATGCTGGTGTGCCCCAGGGCTCCGTTTTGTCTCCGACTTGTCTCTTTTCTTTCTTTCTTGTCTCAAACTTCTAATCCGCTTAGCTGTTTTGCTGACGACTCGACCCTCAGCTTTTCATATTCATTTCCAAATTCACGTCCCTGCTCTTCGGATGTGGAACTGGAACGGCTGCGTATGATAAGCTCATTGAATTCTGACCTTGACAGCATTGTTTCATGGGGTCATAAAAACCGAGTAGAATTCAATGCTTCGAAAACTCAATGCTGTCTCTTGTCGCTGAAGCTTGACATTCCCCCATTGCCATTATCCATGAATGGTACCTGCATCCAAGAAACCGAAAAGCTGTCAGCACTTGGTATGTGTGCAAACGATGATCTTCGTAGTAATGAACACATATTTGAAGTCGCCAAAAACGCTGCTAAATGCTTAGGCTTCTTGAGACGGTGCAGGAAGTTCTTCACCCCTTCTGATCTGGCTACAATTTATAAGGCCTTCATCCGCCCAAAACTGGAGTATAACTTCCAAATCTGGTCAGGTGCTCCTCAAACATCTTTGCGCCTACTTGATAGGGTACAAAATAGAGCGTTAAAATTGATAGGTGATAGTTCAATAGCAGAAACGATTGATTCTCTTGAACATCGTCGAAATGTCACCTATCTTAGTCTCTTTTATCACTTTTTCTACAAACAGTGCTCTAGTGAAATAGCCAGTTGCATTCCTTCCCTGAAACAATTTACCCGCAACACCCGCCTCGCTAGGAATTCTCATCAGTTTTAGCTTGAGCCCAACTTTAGGCGTACAGTCAAGTAAAGAGATTCATATTTTAGTCGTGCCACCCGAATGTGGAATGCTCTACCTGTCCCTGTCTTTCCCCTACAGTACTATTCACAGAGGTTCAAAAGCAACGTGCATCGGTGTCTCCTTTCAAATCCTCTCCTATTTTCCTAAATGCTCGCACTGTGTTCTACAACATTATAAGGGTATTCATAACCCCTTGATGTGCGCGTTAATTATTAAAAAAAAAGAAGAGAGAAAATAAGAATAAAAAAGAAATAAAAACATCAGTATCTGAACTCTGTGTATTTAAGTTTCGATTGGAATAACTTAAAACAGCAAATCATTCTTTAAGATCAGGGTAGACAGTTCCACATTCGAATCAAAATTAAAAAAATGGGCCAAAATCTTAAGGCTGAGTAAAAGATTTAAGTATTCGCTCTTCATAAAATATTTAATTGATGGCACAGGGTTGTTAACTACACATTAATTACGAAAATTAAGTTAAATCACGCAAAATATTGAAAAAATTTAAATTAAATATTCCAAAGCATTCAACCGAAATTCTAAGAACTCCATTCTTTTGCATTTCATAAAAAAGGCATTTTCAACTGCTGTGATATGATTTTGCAGTGGCGTTTCGACTATTTTGTACATGCCATGATTTGTCATTTCTTTTTTATTGCATTCAGAGTGTTTGCAATTTCACCATGCAGAGATATACGCAAGGCGAACGTTTACAAATTATTCAATTTAATTATCAAAATAATCGTTCTCCAATTGGAACTTTTTTTCCCTATGAGGCTCACTTTCATTTGACTGGTACGGTAAATAAACAAAATTGTCGATTCTGGTGCGATGAAAATCCACAAAATATTCATGAAAAACCATTACATTCACCTAAATTGACAGTTTGGTATGGTTTTTGGGCTGGTAGAATCATCGGTTCGTACTTTTTTAAAAATTAAGCTGGTAACACCATTACTGTCAATGGAGAGCGGTATAGATCGATGATAACCAACTTTTTATGGCCGAAATTGGAAGAAATTGATCTTGACAACATTTGGTTTCAGCAAGACGGGGCTACGTGTTACACAGCAAAAATGCAACAATTGAATTATTGCGAGAAAAGTTTAGAGATTCGATTATTTCAAGAAATGGTGATATTGAATGGCCTCCAAGAAGTTGTGATTTAACACCATTAGACTATTTCTTGTGGGGTTATTTGAAGTTATTGGTCTTTCAAAATAAACCAGATTCTCTTCCAGCTTTACAAGTCAATATTGAACGAGCCATTCATGACATACGACGACTTGATTTAATGGAAAAAGTGATCGAAATTGGGTTCATCGGATTCGTTCCTGTAGAAGAAGTCGTCAATTGTATTGATTGAACTTCACATCAAATAAAAAATATTTGAATTTTCTTAACAACAAGCGTGTTTTTTTTTAAGAAATCACTCTTATTGGAAAACCCTTTACATATAAACTTATAAACGCTGAAAATTGTAACCAAAATCAGTGGGCCAGTTTAAAAAAAAAAGATTTTTATTTTTCACTTTTTTTAAAAACTAGTTTTTAAAAGTCAAATATGCAAAGTTTAAGATCTTGCCAGAAGTTGTTTTGACAATAGAACTTACAAAAATTACAAAAACCAAAATTTTTTAAGTGTTGGTATGCAATCTATTTTAAACAACTTAGGAATTCTAAAATAGAAAATTTCGTCAAAATCGTGAAAGCCATTAACGAGAAAGTCGGTTTTGAAAAAATTGTTACTATGAGAGATACCGTTTTTCGAATTATTTTTACCAAAAAAATGTTTACACCATAAGAAAGACAATTTTAAACTTATCATTCACACAAAATTTAATCGAAAGCGTTTAAAATAAAAATAATTATTATCATATCGGTTGCATGGCAGGTACATACCATTATTTCAAGACCTAGTGACTCAATTCCAAAAACCACTCTATAAGAAATTGCTTAATGTTGGAAAAAATCGGTCAAGCGGTTCAGGCTGTAGATCCATAAGAACGTAAAGTCATGTAAAGGTGCAAGAGACACAGGTCTAAAACGTCAGTTTCATTACCTGTGAGAAATTAAAACCTGGATAAGAAAACGATACATTTTCAATTGGTATTGTCGATGTCTCATTAACGGGTTTAGAGTTTGGAAGAGCTAAAAACTTTTTTGCTTGCAAAAGTCGATTTCTCGCAGATTTTTCCACAGATTCCGCCCAGATTGTGAAAGGCTCAACGTTTCTTTGCTTCTCGTATCTCTAATGTAACTGTATTTTCTATTATTTTAAATAATAATTTGTAACTGTATTTCCAAGTTTTTATATGACCTAAAGGTAAGACAAAAAATACTATTGTGTCCAAAAGGAAGTAAAAACTTTTGGTCTTTTGTTAAGAATATTAAGAACTCGACCACATCATCGGTCATAACGCTCGTCTTCAATGACTCTCCGTATGTCAGCTCCATCGACAAAGCCAAATTGCTGCCAACTCGACACTTCCTTATAGCATATTGGCTGCACCTGAGCTTGAGTCTGCAAATTCTTTGATGTAGCAAATATTTTTTCGAACTCGCTCGGTTGCGAGAGTCCTTAAAGATTTCAACATACATAAATCCGCTGGTCCAGATGGTATCCCCGCCGTTATTCTGAAGAGGTGTTCTTCTACGCTGGCAAAACCACTGCGTAAACTTTTCCATCTTTCCTATTCTGCTGGGATTTTTCCGAGCAGATGGAAAACAGCATTTGTCCAGCCGGTCCCTAAAAAAGGCGAATCTTCCTCCCCTTCCAATTACCGTCCAATTGCACTAACGTCCCTTCTTTCCAAGGTCATGGAAACGTTGATAAACCGTCAACTTATGAAATATCTTGAAGAACGAAAGCTTCTTAATGACCGTCAGTACGGCTTTCGTAGCAAACGGTCCACTGGTGATTTGATGGCTTATCTCACCGAAAAGTGGAACCAATCTTTACATTGTTTTGGAGAAAGTAAGATTATTGCGCTTGATATTTCTAAAGCATTTGATAGAGTTTGGCCTCAGGCTCTTTTATCGAAAATGCGTGCTTTTGGTATCGATGAGTCTCTTCTTCGTTGGATTAGAAATTACCTTTCCGACCGTTCAATACAAGTTGTGTTGGATGGCTTCAAGTCCTATACCCACTTAATAAATTCTGGTGTGCCCCAGGGCTCCGTTTTGTCTCCGACTCTCTTCCTCATTTTCATTAATGATCTCTTGTCTGAAACTTCTAATCCGCTTAACTGTTTTGCTGACGACTCGACCCTCAGCTTTTTATATTCGTTTCCAAATTCACGTCCCTACTCTTCGGACGTGGATATGGAACGGTTGCGTATGATAAGCTCATTGAATTCTGACCTTGACAGCATTGTTTCATGGGGTCTCATGAACCGAGTAGAATTCAATGCTTCGAAAACTCAATGCTGTCTCTTGTCGTTGAAGCTTAACATTCCCCCATTGCCATTATCCATGAATAGTTCCTGCATCGAAGAAACCGAAAAGCTGTCAGTACTTGGTATGTGTGTAAACGATGATCTTCGTTGGAATGACCACATATTTGAACTCGCCAAAAATGCTGCTAAATGCTTAGGTTTCCTTAAAAGGTGCAGGAAATTTTTCACCCCTTCTGATCTGGCTACAATTTATAAGGCCTTCAATCGCCCAAAACTGGAGTATAACTCCCATATCTGGTCAGGTGCTCCTCAAATATCTTTGCGCCTACTTGATAGGGTACAAAATAGAGCATTAAGAATGATAGGTGACAGTTCAATTGTTGAATCAATTGATTGTCTTGATCATCGTCGTAATGTTTCATGTCTCTCTCTTTTCTATAGGTTTTTTTTACAAACAATGCTCGGACGAAACAGCCAGTTGCATTCCTCCCCTTAAGCAATTTAACCGCAATACACGCCTCGCAAGGAATGCAAATCAGTTTTACCTTCAGCCCAATTTCAGTCGTACAGTGAAATATAGAGATTCATTCTTTAGCCGTACTACTCGGATGTGGAATGCTTTACCTGACTCTGTTTTCCCCTCTCATTGTAATACACAGAAGTTTAAAAATAATGTGCATCGGTACCTCCTACCTAATCCTTTCTTTCCTTCTTAACCGATCGCACTGTGTTAATAACATTAGCCGCGTTTTATTATCACAATGATCCAATCCGGATCAGATCTTGATAATAAAACAGCTTTAGATCATCATATTTCCAGTTGGAAGCTGTGAGAGACTCGCTCTCTCAACTGACATTTCAAAAGAGTTGCAGAGTTGCCCTACGTACTTTTTTGTCAATGGTTAAATTTTTGTTCTATTTTTAAGGAAAAATGATATTCATCCACTTTGTCAAATATATATTTTTTTGCACTAATTCTTATTAATTTCACGAATATATGTTTTGTTTTATAAAACTTTTTCATTATGTCATGTATTATACAAAAATGAATAAATGTGAAGTTTCTCGGTATCTATCTAAAATATATTTCATTTCACACAGATAAAAGTGTTCATGTGGCAATACTGTTGTTATTGGAAATTTGGAAATGATACCAACGTTTCAATGGAAAGTCTCCTCTTGTGTGAAATAGAAGAACTTAATTTTAGATCACAAAAATAGATCCAACTAAAAAGCAGGATTTCGCTTTGTTGTTGTAACGCTAATAAACCCATGATCTGATCCGGATCAGATCAATAATAAAACGCGGCTATTATAAGGGTATTAATAACCCCTTGATGTGCGGGTATATTATAAAAAAAGTAGTTTGAATTCAACATGCAACGAATGTAGTAGAAAATATCTCCAACGCTTATAGACTTGGTCGCGACCGTATATTATATGTATAAGATCTATTCATTACGTGTAAACCTCAAATGAAAAGGAATCGTTCAAATGCTACTTTTAGGACAAGCGGCAAGTAATCAGCATGATATCACTCCACGTAAAGTTAAGTTAAAAAATGGCTGTCAAAAATACAACGGACACACTAAAACATATATTCGGTCCTAGCAAGGTATCAGTTTGGAGAGGAAAATTCTCCAATTTCGTGCGATTAGGAGGTTTTTGCTTCTAGGTGTTCTTCCGAACAGCCGTTCTTAATTTTTCTTCGACATTATTTAAATGCATGTGAACTGCGTTAAAGTGCGCCCCATTGTATTTACATATAAACTATAGTAGCATCATGGAGGAATCGTCGTCTATACTCTCCATTTAGCGAACCGCCTTCTCAAATCGGAAAAGCGAATCGTAGAACCTGTGGAACGTATATTTTTTTGATATTTTAAGAAAGGAGCAATGTTTCATAAACGTTCTAGTAACATAAAAGCTAGACAAATGAAAACTTTCTGCTTTGATTTTTAATGGCAAAAAGTTTGTTTTCTTTTGCTTAAATTATAAATTGTCATAAAATAGTTTGAAAAGCATTCAAGCATTCACGAAAATACCATCCACTAATCTAAGTCAGCAACCAAACGAAAATTCTCAAAACAGCTAAAAGGACAAACTGAGACTACAGACGGCGATACCAGCGTTTTCCCCTCCATGATGCTACTTTAGATTATAAATACAATGGTGCACCCAAAGGCTTTATTTGCAATATTTGTGAAAGCCTAAAGCAAAAGTTTTTTTCTGATTTTTCCGACGGACGTTGCAAGCAATTCTACGCTCCGAAAGGACACCTCACTAGGGCCAATTAAGTTCGAGAGCTGCGAGAGAGTGCCTTATTGTAACATTGAGTATTTGCGTTCATCGGTTGAATTTTTGCAGAAGGAGCCTCGTAGAGGTCGTTTACGTTGAATCAGAACATGAACAGATGAGGTGTGGGATAGTCTCTTCTTTCTTTAAGTCATATATGAAACAATCTTTTAACGGCGGAATCTACGATAGACGATTGATCGATAATAATCGTCTGAAAAGTTACGGAATCTGGGCCCTGGTTTCATTTCAGAGGTATAGAGTTTGGTTTTTATGGGTCTTGTCTGTCATGGAGTCTGAATGAAAAAGCTGATCTCAAAATCGTTAGAGGTGTGTCATCAATGGTATAAGCTTTTTTTTTTTACTTGACTTCTAGATTTTCACAAAATGAGTTTTAATATGGACTTGATCGGTATGGTTGTTCTCATTGCTCCAATAGTACGAGGGCAAGACCAGGTAATGGTTTCCATGTTGTAAGCTTTGTCTACCACCTCTCATCAAAGAAGATATCTTTTGGTGTGCCTGTGTATTGGACCTTCTTTCGTTGTTTGCTTCCACATCGATTGTAGCAAGCATATCATATGAAATATGATCATTGATTTATTTTCTCTTTCTGTAATGTTATTATATGAATGACTTAAGGCTCATTCCATTGTGACGGGTGGGACATTTATACTCATTTTTTGCCTACACTTTGCTTCATTTCTGACAAACGGCAACGATTAAAGTACTGAATATGACATTTTCACATACTTGAATAATCATTCCATACTGTACCATCGAAAAAGGTATGAAAATATCATTATTATTATGAGAAATTGATGGTATAAAAAATGTGACGGGTGGGACATCAAATTACCTCTCCTTTGCTAGTTGACTTACACACACAATTCGCAATAGGCAAAAAACTATGAAAATTTTGTTAAAGGACCTAATTTAATATGGTTCCTAATATTGTACAGATTAAGTATTAGTATATAGTTTACGCAAATATCTCGTAAAACAAAAATAATATGCTTCTCAATGCTTGTGACGGGTGGGACAGTACTTTTTAGATGTGTTGGACTAGTAATATTTTGCCACACAAGTGTATAAAGTTTTCTTTTGAAGAACTTAATGAATTATTTAAATATTAGTTAAGTAATCTTTTCAATTGATGTCCCACACTATGAAGATCGTTGAGCGGGTTTTGGATAGCCGACTGCGGAAAATAATAAGGCTGTCTGATGACCAATGCGGGTTTGTCGCAGGTAAGTCAACTTCAGACGCAATCCAAAGTATAAGGATCATTATGGAAAAACACCGAGATGCCTTAGAGGATTTGCATATTGTGTTGGTTGACTTCGAAAAAGCATTCGATTGACAACCACGAGATCTGATATGGGTGGCCCTCAGACACCGAGGAGTTCCTGAAGCCTATGTGCGAATAATCATGGACATGTACGATGGAGCAGTTACAAAAGTGAGATGCCCAGCTGGAGTCACCGAAGAATTCCTAATAACAGTAGGTGTACATCAGGGAAGTGTCTTGAGTCCACTGCTCTTTATTGCTGTTCTGGATTATTTGCTCGAAGGAAAAGTAACGGACAATAAAGTACAACAATTATTCTTTGCTGATTATGGAGCCATGATAAGCGAGGATCCTACATCCCTGCAACGAGCACTTGACGTTTGGATTGATGTTCTGGAAGGAAATGGGTACCGCATTAGCGCTAAAAAGACTGAATACCTATGCTGCCCTTTTTCTGATCCAGACAAGCCTATTCCAGACATTTATTTGAATGGAAATGTGCTTCCCAAGTGTGAAAATATCTGGGATCTATGATCAATAGTGAAGCAACTTGTGATGACGACATCAATCACCGAGTAAGCGTAGGGTGGATGAAGTGGCGAGAAAACTCCGCTATCTTCTGTGATCGAAATAGCCCCCTAAGCTGAAGGGAAGACTCTACACAGCAGTTGTCCGTCCAGCTCTGACATATGGTTCACAATGTTGGACAATGTACAAAAAGTATGAGAGCAAATTGACGGCAGCCGAAATGAAGATGCTTCGGATGACAGCAGGAGTAACAAAGCTTGATCGAATTAGAAGTACTAAGATCCGTGGAGGCCTTCATGTCAAAAGTACCATCTTGGACAAAATTCAGCACGACCGGCTCAGTTGGTATTGTCATGTTCAAAGGAGAGATCCGCAGAACCCCGTCCAAAAGGCAATATCGTACAAAGTTTCAACAAATTCGCGACGGAAATGAAAGGGCAGGCCAAAACACTATGCAAAAACAGTAGCATTTGGTTGGCCTCAGACATGGAACAATCCAAAACCGGGAGGCTTGCCGATGCTTTCTGAGGTCAACGTGGCGTACCCCACAGGCGGATCACTAGTGTGAAGCAGAAAAGTGGGAGAGTTGCGATCGCTTCAAGATCACTACTCGTAACGCCGGAAATGGAAAGAAGAAGAAGTAATCTTTTCATTTCATAAGAATTTATAATGTTCTATTCTCCAGATATAGATTTAAATATAAATTAAGTTATTTATTTTTTACGCGTACGGTATCGGTTTCTCTGGAATGGCCCTTAAATTAACTTATAAATTAAAGAAAATTTTTATTTTCCCTTACATCCTCATCTAAATGTTAAACGTATCTTAGGCAAACTTCGTTAGGTCACTAAAAGTGTCGAAAATATTTACGTTGTCAGCAGAACTAAGTAATCGGTACGTACTACTTAACTATGTATTATTAATTTTTTAAAGAATTTTAAAGAAGAAGACGAACTGTATACAAGCTGTACCGCGACATGAGAATAACTCTGCATCACGAGACTACGATAGCTGGGGATTATAGAGCGGATAAACATGAACTTTTCTGCTTGTCGAGTTTTCAAAAGCAGATTGTAGGTAAATCGCGAAGGCTGAAGACCTATTTCTTGGCGACAAAATCATACGCAGAAGACCCCAACCGAATAAGAGTACCAAACTGGAGAAAACTAGCCCGAAATCGAAATTGTTGGTGATAGATGTTCGTTAAGACTCAAATTCACACCGAACTGTAGATAATGTCACTAAGTAAGTATCTGAAAGCCTTCAGTTTATTTGCCTTTTTTCTCAAATGCAATTCATCCAGCCTACATAAATGTAGACTGTTGGTAGACAACTCTATTAAAGTTTTCTTTGTACATTACTGGATGTTCCATTGATGCTAATTAAATGTGCAGATTAAATTAAATTAAATTAAATGTGTCTACTTTCTTATTTTTCAGTATATTTTTAAATGTTGCACTTACCACACAAAAGCAAGTACCAAAGAGCCACAATCGTACACTTCACCTTTAAGGCATTGATGATACCCAGTGTATATATGTATTTCACTTTTTAACTTGAGTGTCATAACAAGGTTTTCCATTACGTTAGAATTACAACTGAGAATATGACAGGTACATGGAATTGCACAATTATTTGGTTGAATACCTCATGCGATTTTTTTTCTCTTTGTCTCGTAACTTTGGTTAAGACACCCCTAACGAAACTGATGCACTAGACACAATTCAGGATTTGTTTGACGGGTGGTTATAACAATTCACATAACAAGGTGAATACAAGTTAAGCAAATGGGTTTAAAAGCACTTAACTGTGAAGTCAGTGACATATTATATCAGTACCTAACTAAATTTACTTTGTAATACTAAGAAAACAAAGTCTTTGACAGAACCTTCAAGCAAATAAAGAATAGGCTTTCATATCGCGAACAGTTTCCTTAGGCGGACAGATCTGTTGGTCAAGCTAATTATTCTAATCCATCAGTTATACCGACCACTGTAATCATCGCTGTTGCAGAACTGTAAAATTGTCTAACTTCTATGTTTCGAATAAGAATTATTTAATGACCTTTATCACGGAACCCAACATAACAACTTCGGATTACAAATCACATCACAGACGACCTGTAACACAAACCTAAAAGTTCTTGTAATACAAGTGAATTATGATAAGCGCAAATAATTTTTGTAACACAAAGCTGCAAGTTCGCTGCAATTGGCTCTCGACTTGTAGACTTGAAGCTTTGTGTTACAGACCTCAGATATTTGAAAATTTTTAATTTTATTAGAACTTGTTAGTTTGACTGCACGTTTCACTACGATGCGATGCGATGGTGCGTTATAGAGGGGACTGTTTAGCGGTATTTATACATATACAGTCGACTCCCTCTAAGTCGAACTCCCTCTAAGTAAAATTTCTCTCTAACTCGAACTTTTGGCCCATATTTTTGCATTCCCTTCAATTTTCCATACAAAAACCATCCTCTAAGTCAAACTCCCTCTAAGTCGAAATTCCCTCTAACTCGAACAAATTCTTTAAATTCTGGGACTATTTTCAAACCCTCCAAGTCGAAATTTTTTTGCAGAAACGAACATTTTTAAGAATCACTTTCGCGCAGTTCGTATATTGCTTTGTTGCTCATACTTCATAGAAAACACGAGCCATACACACTCGCATACTTTGATGTTGAGGATCGGTGCACCTGTGCTCCTATCTACCAGCTCCCTCAAACACTAGGCATAGTGCATAGTATCCTTAGCAAAGTTTTGTCTGGTGAAAGTGCTTCTGTTGATAACAAACAGACTATTGAATGGAAACAACAGATTTCAGAAGTTGTTCGAGGATTTAAACCGGACGATATTTTTAATGTCGATGAATGTTTGTAGACACGTGACTTGGCTTTAAAAGGGGAAAAATGTTTTGGAAGGAAGGACGGTAAAGAAAGTGTAACATTAACATGCCTTGTGGGCTCCAACATGACAGGTTCAGAAAAGCTTGAGCTCTTATTCATTGGGAAAAACAAAAATCCTCGCTGTTTTAATAAAATAAAATCTTTGCCAATTGATTACGTAGCCAACCAACGTTCTTGGATGACAGCATGTCTTTTTACTAGTTGGCTTTTAAGGCTCGATGCAAAGTTTGGACGATTAAAGCGCAAGGTATTATTCTTTTCCTCCCAATATGACCTCAATAGCTCAACCGATGGACATGGGCATTATACAAAATTTAAAAGTTCATTACAAACGACGTATAGGTACTAACCAAGATCTTAAGCTTTTGGGAAACCAAAAATGAGGATTCTAAGATAGCACTACTTAACTGTGTACACCAGGTTTCAAAGGCGTGGTTACAGGACGTAACTCCTTTGACAATTGAAAATTAAAAGCCAGGTTGAGACTTGGGACGATGAAGGTGATATTCCGTCGACACCAATGAAATCGAGAGGATCTAGACCCATATTGCGGGTGTAAATTGCAGTAATTTTGTTTAAGTCGATGACGGTATTGTCTACAGAAATACTGGATAGCGAAACAATTTCGGAAGAAATAGTTCATGCTGATGATGCTTACGATGACGACAGTGAAGCTGATGAAGAAGCCGAAATAATAAACATCGGAATGCCCAGAAAAGAATGTAGTCGAAAATGCAATTGAAATAGATTGAATTGACAGAAGATGTACCACATGAGGTTTAACATAGCCTTTTTAGAGTCATTATTTAAACGAGTGAATACTCAAGCCAATACGATATATCAATCAAAAATGACTAATTTTTTAAAAAAATTTTGTTGAGACAATAATGAATTACAGTAATAAACTAACGACCCATAAAAGTAAGAAGCTTTTGTTTAATTATTTAATTCATTTATTTATTTATTTACTATCATTCTTAAATTCAATAAAAAAATTAGTAGTGTCCGACCGAAGGTCGATTTGTAGCCGAAGCCGAAGCCGAAGCCGATTATTCGGCTTGACATTAACCTTCGGCCGAAGCCGAAGCCGAAGCCGAAGCTTCAATAACTATAAAAATGAAAAAAATTATGATTTTTTTCTAGAATAGGTTCGTTAGTTGAAGCCCTGAGGTCACTCTGTGGTCGCCACAAAGCGTTTTTTGAAAAACCTAAGTTTGCCCTGAATGTCAAACTGAGTGTTTTTTGAGCCTTGGGGTTGACCTGGGTTTGGTACAAAAAGATTCGCCCTTGGTTTCTTCTGGGGCGAGTTGAGGGCTGTTAAATGGCATGTATTTTTATTCAAATGACAGGGATTTGTGGTGATTTTGTGGTTTAGTGTTTTTTGAGGACTCATAGAGTTCTCAAGGAAACCTGGGTCAACTCTGGGTAAAGCTCAAAACGAATCTAGTGTGTGCATGCAGTAACCAAATTAACGGGATAAATTAAATTAACGTTTCAAAAATAATAACAATTTGAACTAGTATTAATATTTTATTGAAATTAAGGAAAAGAACAGCAAATAACTCAACACTGTTCTACGTTCTACGAAAAACGGAATTTTTTTTCAGCCCCAACCACAACGCACAACAGCCAAAAACTAAACCTTCGGCTTCGGCCAAAACTTCGGCATATTTTGGCCGGTTTAGCCGATTGTAGATTTTTTAGCCGAATGTGGCCGAAGCCGAAGCTGAAGCTTCGGTCGGACACTACTAATTGGTGGTGGTACCCGTGGTGTGATGGATAGCATGTCCGCCTGTTAATCCAGAGGTTCGAGTTCGAATCCCAACAGAGGCAAAAATGTTTTTTCCACGGGTATCGCCTTTCGCGAGGAATTGGCAAGTCCTCCGTTAGTATTCATTGCCATGAAAAGCGCTCTCTCGATTAGCCGTTCGGAACCGGCAGAAAATTGTAGGTCCCTTCCATTTCCTCACAAGTCAAAAGGCATGGTTGTGAGAAATGCGCTAGGCCCAAAGGCTCCTCGCTCTGTTGCGCCACCCTATTTATTTATTTTTTAATCTCTCTAATTCGAATTTTTTAAAAACTCCTTCTAACTCGAAGTTATTATGACATCCCGTGAAAGTTCCCTCTAAGTCGAACTGTAGATAAGGTTATAGAACTAAGCGAAAAATAGTTTGCACATGAGAGTATGGGTGTTGTTACCACAAAAAAAAATCATACGAACTTTTCTCGTATAAGATTGCGAATTGAAATATCTCTTAAAGAAATCTGTTTAGCGTTTTCAGCTTCAGAAGCTATGACCTACGAGTCTGTGACTCGTTTCGAACGCATGCCGCAGTAAATTGAACCTGACTCCTGGTCTCCACGTGCTTTAGCAGCTTTATTTTCATAGTCTTTCATAGATGGCATACTTTTAAGACCAGAATATCTATAGCAGCTATTCTCCCTAAACTGTCGTCTGCAGGTATTTTGGCTACCATTTTGATATTTTGTTGTTGAGTTTAGTTTCAAAAATCAAAGAGGAATCTGTTGCGAAGTGTCCACCAAAAAAAATATGACACCTGCTGCGCTATGTGCTGTCTGGTTCTGATTGGAATTTAATTCAATTACAATTTACATACTTGCAAACTTTCACACAAAGGAGGACAAGTAAGCGCACTTTATTTTGGTAAAAGTTTGCCAACGAATTTAATCAAATTGATCAATTTGTCCATCTTCATTTTTCCAAGAAAAATTAAAAAACACAATTTTCAAGAAAACTGAATTTGAAAACGGATTAGTAAGCTGAAACTCATGGTTGTTTTTCATTTTGTATATAAAAATCTTTCGACAAATAAAAATCAAACTTAAAAAAAAAAATGTACACGGCTGGATGGAACGAATTTGCTCTCATGTGCTTAGCAAAGTTCTTTAAAGAAAAAAGGCTATCGAATGGATCATAGGTAAGATTTAGATATTCTAAGCTAGAAGTCAACAGAAACTCAACAGCGTACTAAATGCAACTTAATTCTACAGCAAAAGTGACACTACTTTAAAATCGTTATGAATAGAAACTCAATGAAACGAAAATACGTCACGATAAAGAAACAAACATTTAACAGCCTTGTTATGGTTGTCAACTATCCGATAAATCGGTATTTATGCAAGTCAATTGATAAGTTTTCTTCCATTGTGAACAGTGAGCTCGTACTTAGCGTTGACACACCCCAATTTAATAATTTACCATATTCAATGAACCCTAAGCACATTTAACTTCAAAATTCAATTTGATTTATTTTTTTAACTACAATTTTTGCTATACGGCACGGAAAAAACACTTTACGAGATAGCCCTTACGCAAGTCAAGCACGTACCTGTGTATTGGCTACACATTTCCAGTAAAATAAACCAAAAAAAATGTTCATCAACGACGAATTTGCGATTGACTGAAAAATTGACAGAATATCAAAAATGTTGATAACCATAATACCGAACAAGCAACCAGAGACGTTCACAATAGATCGCAAAAAAGCATTTCATTTACAACTGATCAAAAGTTCCAATGGTCCGTAATACCGCTTTACCAATTTCATGGATAGACGAGCAAATTTATCAAGTATCGTATTGATATTTGACAACCATAATAGAGCTGTAAGTTTAAAGGATTACTCAATCCTATAAACTTAAACTTTTCAGGCGAGAGAATGAGGTAGAACATATTGCCCATTGTTCTATATTCTTCCTTTGAGTGTCTTGACTGTTGTATACCAAGCTTCCATATGTACGCTATGCGCCTTTTGTAGTGAGATAGTGGGTGTATTATATCAATCTATATTTAAACTTTATCCTCGTTATACTACCATTATTTTTATTCTCTGCAACTATCGCGACACTTGGTTTATCGAAAAATAGTAAATACACTGTGTAAACAATTTTTGCGCTTGCAAATTACAAAGCTTTAGTTTGAATCAATCATGTTGTATTATTGAAATGAAACTTCTTTAGAACCGTGTGATTTCAAAATTCGATAAAATGAAAAAATAAAGACTGAAATATTTAAAACTAGCCAACCACTCGCGTCGGTTTAGGTCGGGCCCTAGGTAATTTAGTGTATAGCATCGGCATATGGCGCCATTATTGAGCACAGGTTAGGGTGAATTTTTTAACTTTTTTTTTTCGATCCAATCGTGAAATTTTGTTGGAAATACCAAAAACAAATTCCCTGAAAGTTTGAGCCGAAGTTAGTAGTAGTGTAGTGTTAGTAGCGAAGAAGTACGGGCCACTTACTTACTTACTTACTTAGGTGGGCATTACAGTTCAGGTCGAGCCTGGGCCTCAACCAACATCCTTCTATAACGACTTCGATTTGGGGCGAGCTCTCTCCAGTTTCGCTCTCTAAGTCGGTTGAGGTCTTCATCCACTTGATTGCGCCACCTAAGACGAGGTCTTCCCCTTCCGCAATTTCCCTGCAATGTGCTTTCGAAAACCCGTCGAGCCAGAGTGTTTGGGTCCATCCGCTCTACATGACCCAACCGCATCGTAGCCTCGCGATGCGTACTCTTCTGGCTATGCCCATGTCGCGGTACAGTTCATACAGCTCGTTGTTGTATCTTCTTCTCCACACATTTATGGTTATCGGGAACTTTTTTTTCATGGATTTTTTCCCAAATTCGAAAAATTGGTATCGGGAACTTCTTTTCGAAATTGGCAATAAAAATTCTTAGGGAAAAATACCTATCGGGAACTCATTTATTATGGGAAATATTGTGTTTTTCCTTGCAAAAAACTTTTTCCCATGGGTAAAAATCCGTGGGGAATTCCCGATAGTAGGAACTTGTTCCCGGGAAGGGAAACATTTCTTGCGAAAATTATTTCGCAAGTAATTCCCGATAAGGCTGATTGTCTTCGCATACGGGACCAAAGATCATTCGGAGAATTTTTCTTTCGAAACGACCAAGGGTTTCCTCATCCGCTTTCGATAAAGTCCATGCTTCCGCGTCGTAAAGCAGGACTGGGATGATCAAGGTCTTATACAAGGTCACCTTGGTTTTTCTAGAGAGGGTTTTGTTTCTCATTTGCCTTCTTAACCCAAAGAAGCAAGAGTTATTCTCCGTTTGATCTCCGCACTGATGTTGTTGTCCGTGTCTACAGCGGATCGTAGGTAGACGAAGTCCTGTACTACCTCGAAGTTATGTCTGTCTATTGTGACGATTTGTCCAATTCGTCGATGTTCTGTGTCCCTGTTTGATGACAGCATATACTTCGTTTTGCCCTCATTAACCATCAAACCCATTTTTGCCGCTTCTGTTTCAATACTCGCAAAAGCATCTATGACATCAGGCTTTTTTCTTCCCATTACGTCAATATCGTCTGCATAGGCGAGTAATTGCACAGACTTTTGAAAGATTGTTCCTCTGGTGTTGACGTTTGAGTTTCTTACAATCTTTTCAAGTATGATGTTGAAGAAATCGCATGACAGTTTGTCGCCTTGCCTAAAGCCTTTTTCGACATCCAAGGTTTCGGTGAGTTCTTTATCGACCTTGACGGAACAGCGTGAATTCTCCAAAGTCATCCTGCATAGTCGTACGAGTTTTGCAGGGATGCCGAAACTAGACATGGCTCTGTACAGCTCGTCTCTGTAAATACTGTCATACGCGGCCTTGAAATGGATAAAGAGATGGTGAATATCGATATTATGTTCTCGCGTTTTTTCCATGATCTGCCGTAATGTGAAAATTTGGTCTATTGTGGACTTCTCTGGTCTAAAACCAAATTGATAAGGACCTATCAAGTTGTTGACGTGGGGTTTCAGACTTTCACATATTACAGCAGACAAGATCTTATAAGCGACGTTAAGGAGGCTTATGCCCCTATAATTGGCGCAATTGTGAGGGTCTCCCTTCTTTAGGATCGGGCATACGATACTGAGGTTCCATTCATCGGGCATGCTTTCTTCCGACCATATCATGCAGATCAGCTGGTGCATGCTCCTTTCCAACTGGTCTCCAGCTGCCTTGAAAAGTTCGGCATCAAGGCCATCTGCACCTGCAGTCTTATTTGATTTAAGTTTGCATATGGCAAGCTTAACTTCCTCTAGGTCGGGAGGACGGCATTCTTGATCATCGTCCAAGCTGAGTGGGGTAATCTACCTGACAGCGGAATTTGTGTCCTCATCGCCGTTAAGCAGTCTGCAGAAGTGATTTTTCCAGATCCTCAGTAGCGACTGTGACTCTACAACTATGTTTCCCTGCTGGTCTTTACAGGCTTGAGTTCGGGGCTGGCCACCCTGACAGGATCTTTTTAGCTTTTGGAAAAACTTCGTTCCTGTCATGACACCTCTCAATTTCCTCAAACGAGCGCTTCTCATGCTGCGTACATTCTGAACAGCTCAGTCGTGATTTCGAAAAAAATTATAAATAAATAGGGTGGCGCAACAGAGCGAGGAGCCCTTGGGCCTAGCGCACTTCTCACAACCATGCCTTGTGAGGGAATGGAGAGGACCTACAATTTTCTGCCTGTTCCGAACGACTAATTGAGAAAGTGCTTTTCATGGCAATCAACTTACTGACGGAGGACTTGCCAATTCCTCGCAAAAGGCGATACCCATGAAAAAACATTTTTGCCTCTGCTGGGAAACCTCGAACCTCTGGGTTAGCAGGTGTACATGTACATGCTAACCATCCCGCCACGGGTACCACATGTATAAACATAAGTATGAGTAGTATGCATGTAGAACAAATATTAACATAAACAGCAGGTGAATCTCTTTTTCTGTCTGCCTCTTCTTGGCTTTGGTGACTTTTCCTAGTCTTTTGGGGTATGGAAGCTATAAGTTGACCCATTTTGTCAGCATAGATGTTGCTGTACTATAATAGTTATTTGAAATGTTCCGTCGCTGTAATATTGTGTTCGAATATTTCTGTAGATCTTCAATGAATTTCAGATAAGTAGACTGTAGAGGATGATCTCATGTCTCAAACATAGGCACGCTGGGCTTCGATTGCCTATTAGGTTAAGTATTACGTTGGTTCGGGTTCTTTTCGATGTGGTTTGCTTTGCTTTTCTCTTAATATTTCCTTTGATTCTTGCGAGTTTTCATGGCAAGCAAAAGTTCAGACAGCGCTTGTGTCACACAACCCGAATCAACTACCAACCTCTTTTCGTATTTGACTACTTTTAGTCTATTGATTATGTCGTAAAAGGGCAACTCGAAAAGGAACTCGAAATTGAATGGACTTTTATTGCATGAATCGCTTAATTTCGGCTTATTTTAAATAAAAAACCGAAAGTGCTATTAAATTAGAGGGCGCAAATCGGAGATATGGGTTCTAAACCATCTTCATTGGTTTTTTCAATATATCTCGAAAACGAAGCAAAATTTTGGTGCAATTCCAAGAACATTTTTTGTAGAGAGCAAATCGAAATGCATATTTTTAAAAACTATAAATTAAAATTTTTTTTTTCTGTGGTTGCAGAAAACTACAAATTGCTTGCTCAATATGTATAAGAGCCAAGTGTGATTGTCCAAGTAGCCGATATTGCAGAAGAGGACATTTTTGAAGATGTAAATGTCGATATAGACCTTCACAATGTTATTGAAGAATTATAATAGTACCCAGTATTTTAAACTTATATTATTAAGTAAAAAAAAAAAACAAAAATAAGTATATAAAATCCTTTTTCCCTCGGGAATTTTACTATTTTGGATAAAAAATTTTAATTTTTAATTTTTAAAAAAAATGCATTTCGTTGGAAAAATTTGTTCTCTACAAAAAACGTTTTTGGAATTTTATCAAAATTTTGCTTCGTATTCGAGATATATTGAAAAAACGAATGAAGATGGTTTAGAACCAATATCTCCGATTTGCGCCCTCTAATTTAATAGCACTTTCGGTTTTTTCTTTAAAATTAGCCCATTAATCGATTCATGCAATAAAAGTCCATTCAATTTCGAGTTCCTTAAGAAATGACATAATCAATGCGATCGTAGGTAATATAAGGCAAGTTTAGCAATCGTGTAGAAAAAAAATTGAGATAGTTTTCGTTTAACGCGACTAATTAAAACAAGGGTAGTTGCTATGAGCGATCTTGATTAGCCGTTCGGAACCGGCAAAAAATTGTAGGTCCATTCCCGCACAAGGCATGGTTTTGAGAAACGCGATAGGAACAGGGGCTCCTTGCTCTGTAGCGCTACCCTATTTATTTTTTTTGTTGCTATGAGCGAGAAAGTATTTTTTATAGGTTCGATATGAAAATGGAAGATGAGCAAACAAATAACCTATAAATATGTTTAATGGGATTCTTTTTTGTTTGACTTTTATACCAAGAGCCGAGGTTTCTTTAAAACCTACAAGGGTTTATGGGGCATAAGTCAGTAGAATAGTCCGGATTCATCGGCGTTATAAAGCTGCGGTTTGTCTTCACAAATTTTTAACAAGCTAATTTCTTGCTTTTCCTTAAAATTTTGTCACACAACCATTGTTTGGATTGAAAGATCTTGGTCTCTTCTTAACTTCTTCATGCAATGAGCACCCTACACGCCTTTGTTTTAAGGACCTCACTGGGAATTGGCACACTTTGCTTTCTTTGATCTAGGAACCACTTGTACAAAAACAAATGATGTTAATTCAGCTGCGTAGATCGAGAGTTGGGTTAATTGTTAACGTAACGTAAAAAAAACAAAAAAAAAAAAATTTTCAGTGTTTATATGTATTAAAAACTGCAAAAAAGTGGCGTTTTAAGATTTTCGCTACAAACTTATAGTCATTAAATTTTTTTCAACTAAAGCGTAGTTGGCAATCCTGTACCACCACATATGTATATATGTATTATGAAGAGCGTGAAACCTTGTTCTCAGCCTAGAAACTTTAATATTGAGCTTTGCACACAATTGCAAGCTCGTGCCCAGTCGGGCTTATTTTCTCTTTTCTTTTTGTAAGGAACGTTGAAAATTTTCAACTTTAAATTCAATCGGTAAAATTTCGTTTGCCCTGAACTTGATAAAAAGTCAAAAGTATCGATGGAAAAATTTGTTTGTTTCAGAAACCTAAATTAAGAAATCTGATCATTAAGGCTAAGGGCACGGCCACGTACTGAGTTGAAAAAAATGAAATAGGTAGGTACTAAGGAAGTTTTGAATTTGCGTGCTCCGTGCTGCACAGACCTACCACAAACAGTGACCTTCACAAATCTTATTTGTTCAATAAGCTCAAAGCTTACTCACAAGAAATTAACAAGTTCAGAGTTTGAATTTGATGATGGTTTCAACTTGTTCGAGAGTAAAGCGTTAGAATATTATATAATAATATATAGGTACCATCAAAATAATTTGTAGAGGGCTAGCTATAGAAACAATTTTTGAACTATACTTTAAGGCAGATGTTAAAATTTTTGAGGCTACTGTGTGCCTACAGTAGAAGCGAAAAAAATACTTTTTAACAAAAAAATGGATTTCAAAATTAATTTCGTAACGTATGTAGGCATTTAAAGATACTTACGTATTGAAAGCTAATAAAAACAAATAAACAAAACAACAACAAACCAGACCATCTGGTTCCTCAAAGTGCAGCTTTCGATTACGTAATTCGTAATCATACACAAAGAAGTCGTTTGTTATTTACAAAACAAAGCAGATTATACCAACGATAAAACTTTGATTCATAAGGTAGGCATGTAGATATGTACTGTACATACCTACTACAGTTATGTATATGTAAACTATAAAAACAAATTGTCAAAAAAAAGAAAAAAACAAGTAAAATTACCTCTGTTCGTGTATATCCTTCCTTTTCAAACAGTGCAAACGTGTTTTAGAAGAATGGAAAATTTAATATAAAATCGGTTAATAAAATCACTTCACCAATTTATTGTTAATTGCGCACATATACACGTAGCACGTACAAGTGGGCATAGGCCAGAAGAGAAAATTGTGTTCACATTTCCAATTAGTTATTTAGATGAGGTCATTTATGTTAAAAAAAAACTTTGAACAAAAACAATGTTAAAAAATACAAAACTAAATAAATAATTAAACAAAAAACAAAATTTACTTTAAAATTAGACACACTGTTCGTGGCTCTTGCTGCTGCTGTTGTGCGGTGGGCCTGGGCCAACCAACAATCATACTGCTGCGACTGCATCAACTGTACCACTTCAAGTTCAAGGATGTTATGTAACCAGGCAACCAAGCAGTCAGTTTTGTTACGCTCATTTTTTTTTGCACTTTATAATTGCAACACACATTTACATGGACAAAAATTGTTACAGTAGTAGAAACAACAACAAAAGTGGAAAATAAACGTTGCACTGGTATTCGTGCCATTAGTACACTGTGGCTGTAATTAAATTAATTTTTCCACGAAAAAAAGCGATAAATACAATTCGCTCACTCAATCCATTTAATCCAAAAAAGAAATAAAAAAAAAGAGGTGAATTATTCTACAGATGGTAATGGTAGTTGGGTTCTTTGATTAGACGAAAAACTTTGCACGTTCATTTCGGTGGACCGTTGAATTCCAACTGTGATGATTGCTCCATGTATTTGAAGCTTCTTGGCCTAGCGGTGTAAGGTTGGAATTGGTTTAGGTACTGAGACCTTCTGCTGTTGTCTTCGTTGTCGTTGTCCCGTTTTGTGTGAAGAGGGACATGCCAGAGGCACACAAAACGCGAAACACAAAAACAAAATACAAAACAATTAAATAAACTTTCATTTACTATACTTTTTTTTTCAATGCTGTGCATAATTATTATGTACTGGGAAGTAGGATGCGACGACTTGAGGCTGGAAGAATCAGTTTGCTACCCTTATTTGTGCTTGGACGCCCTGGCTTTGTATATAATGTACAAGCTATAGTTTCTGTAGGTACGGTACATATACAAACTACAGCAAGTTCTTCGCTTTTTTTTTTTTTTTTTTCTTATTCGAATTTGTAGCGCGCTGCCTTTTCTAATGGCGAACGTATAGTCGAACGAGCCCATCTGTGTGCCATGCCAAGCAAAAGGTGTGTTGTATTGGTAGAGTGTAAATTATTCCCCATATGTATGTATGTAGCCAGATGTACTGTGATGGGTTCTTATACAATATTTTTCTAATAGAAAATTACGACGGTTTGGGTTTGAGCTCATTGAGTAGGGGAAAACCCACCAAGATGACTAAGCAATGTTTGTTTTATGTTTCAGCCTCTCAACTGAGAAGATTCTTGTACTTTTTTGGCTGTAAAATCTTTCATTATACTCGTAGTGTCGCTTCTATTGCCCCCTATTGCTTTTGTTGATCAAACACAACACAACCATAGAAATATCATTCCACACTATCGATTTCGAAACTCAACTCAACTATCCTTATTCTCTAGTCGCAAACACACACGCTCAACAATGAAAACGAAAACAAGTGTGCTGCTGCTGGGCTTACAAAAATGTACGCCGCGAGAAAAAATAATAAAATGCAAAAAAAAAGAAGAAAATTCAAATAACAAAAAGTTTATAAATAAAAATAAAAAAAGCGAAATAAGTTTCTGTCGTTTTCTCTTTCTGCCTATCTGTGTTTGCCTTGCTTTCTGCATTGCGGGGCGAGCGCATGCTGAATAAAAGCGACCTTGACAGTGAACTTGAAAATTTTCTACAAGGATTTTTCACTCTACGAGTCATGTACTTTGGGTACACACTGAGCAGCGCTGCTTGGGAGTGCTGTGCTGGGTTGATGAGACATTGTGTCTGTACACGTGACTGTGTTTTGTATGTAAAACTATTGAATTCACATTTCACATGCACAAAAGTAGGAAAAAAAGTGATAAATAGTTAGGTACTACATATTTAGTTTTGAAACAGCTTTTTAGAGCTTTAGCAGGGGTCTGAAGAGGTCTGAATTCTGTTTTCTGAGAAGGGGAAAGAGTATTACTGTGCTATGCATGTATGTGCCTTATATCCAAGCGAATGTTGTTTTAAGTAGAAGAATTGTCGAGTCGACGAGCCGTGCGGGTGAAAGGTGCTCTACTGAACTGACAGACTGGGATATAGCTTCCAGTAATTAACATGGCATAGGAGAGCTTTCGACGAGTAATAGTTGGGTCTGTGTCTGTGTTGGTTTAGTTTGAGAAATCAGTATACAAACAGTGAATCGGATGAGTAGATATATGAATCAACTTTTATTACTTTAGCGAGTGAGAAAGAAAGCTTTTTTGACAGTAATGGATGACGAGAGAGGTGTTGCTGTGGCAGTAGTGTTGTTTACTTCATTTTAGCACTAAAGTACTCTGTCATGTAGCTTTGGCAAACATTTTTAATGTTTAATTTAGTAAAAGTGTAAAATAAATCAAAACCTAGTTTATTAGTGAGTTCCAGAGGGGACAGCTGTCTAGAACTTTTTCTTTTTGCATTTTTTTTTTATGAGTAGGTAGGTAGGTACTTAAAAATTTCATATAGGTATGATCCGAACTAACTTCCTATTTCTTATAGGAAACCTCAAACGTGTCTAGATAGTCCTGAAATTGATAGGCTTCAAATCTACGGCAGTAGATTTGTAGATAAGTTCGCGCACCTCGTTTACGAGCGTTAAGGGGTTAGGCCACCCTAGAGGCTGAGAAAATAGGCTTTTCGGGGATTTTTTTTTTTCAGAAATATTATAAAATAAATCGAGATAACAGAAACGTCATTTTATTATCTATGCATATCAGTGACTGCTTACAATAATTTTTTTGAAGCGATTTAGCGGCTGTGCAGCGTTTTTGCGACGATGTCTTCTTTTTTTCGCAGTCCACGAGCGTTGAGGGGTTAGGCCACCCTAGAGGCTGAGAAAATAGGCTTTTCGGGGATTTTTTTTTTTCAGAAATATTATAAAATAAATCGAGATAACAGAAACGTCATTTTATTAGATGTTCTAGATGGGTTCTAGGGGGGTTCTAGTTTTAATAATAATTTAATTAAAGCTTTAATAATTAAAAACAAATAACAAGTTTTCATTGAATGTATGCCATAAAAAATTATATTTCTTAAAGATAATAAATAATACGCATTAGTTTGAATATGAACTAAAATAAATATTGATGTAATAAGTAAAATAATATTAATTTAAAAAATAAATCACAAAATAATATCCATTTTTCTGTTCCTTTTAGATAAAACACTTATAAACTCGTCTGCTGTTATAGGTGTTCCGCGATGAATAGCTAGAGCAGCCAAACTATTCAAACGATCCTGCAAATAAGTAAACATCCAAAGCTTTTCACACTGTCATTAAAATAGAATAGGCGCCCAAGGCCTGATCAATATATCTTGGAGAAACATTTTCTTAAATGAACGTATTGTAATTCCAGCGAAATATAAAATATTTGATGCGGTTGTAAAGTCTACTTTGTGTTACGCTGGCCAGGCTTCGATGAATACGAACAAGTTGAAAAATTGCAAAGAAACTTCATAAAAAAACTCTTTAATTTACCACTGAATACCTCAAATTATGCATTTTACCTTGAAACTGGTCTACCTAAAATATTTACTTACACGTTGAAACTTCAAGCTGATTATATAATAAAAACTCTTTCCTATCAAGACGCAAGAGTTTCAAAAAAAAAAAATGGAGCTAAACGAGCTCAGGAACGAGGATTGGTGGATGTCAAAGTGGAGACATTTAGGAAATAACTACGGTGAGGTTCTTATCACGGAATCAGAAAACCTAAACTTTTTCAAGGAGCAAATTAACAGCATCATTCAACAAAATGAAAACTTTGTACGCGAAAGTTTTGAGACGAAAGCTCTCGAATCGGATAGTAGAATTTTATAATTTTGTTTTTCACTTTTTTTATTTATAAAATTACCGTCGTCTACACAGTTGTCTTCCCTAAATGTATCTGCAATTAAAAATAGCAGACTTAAATACATACAGTCGATAGATACATGTAGAAATGTAGACATGGATACCCGTTTCGTTGCAAGAGAGGAAGGGCCAACAAGTAAAAGGTTTTTATAAATAGAAATTATAGGAAGTATACATTTTGCAGAACACGAATATATTGACCCTTATTACAGTTTTATTCGTTCCGCCTAATCAACAACATATTACTGTCCAATGTCTAATTTCTAAAATCAAGTAACCTATTATTGCTATAGTGCTGCTATAAAGCTGGTAGTAGTTAGTAGTTAATACCTACCTTTTGAAAATGTACTTGCAATAATAGCATCTTTAAATAAATATCGCAAGCTGTAAAAAATGGGAACGACAGAGTCGCATGAACTTGCGATTGTGTGCTGAGTATCAAAATCTTAAAGCTGAGTACAAGGTTTTGGTATTCGTTCTTGATAATATATTTAGCGGTACAGAGTTACCAACTTCACGCTAATTATATAAATTGAGTAGAATCACATAAGACATTTGGCACGTTCAAGAACCAATCGGATAGTCTATCTCGGATATCTGTATCTTCGATACCTTTTTGAACGATTCAGATATCAGGGTTCTATTCTGGGGCCCCTACTGTTTTCGTTATTTATAAACGATCTTTCTGATGTTCTGAGGTCTTGTAAGGCGCTTATGTACGCAGATGATGCCCAACTGTGCTACAGCTACCGAATCGGAATGATTGATGACGCTACCGTCCGGTTAAACTCTGACCTGAGCAAAGTATTTCAATGGGCTGTAAACAATAAACTGCGATTAAACCCGAAGAAAAGTCAAGCCATTGTCATTAGCAAAAATGTTATAGATACGACCTGCTTCCCAGAGGTAGAACTTGGTTCTTCCATTCTTCCTTATATGAAAACAGTTAAAAACTTAGGCATCATTTTCAACCAAACTTTAACTTGGGAGGATCATATTTCTTGCGCCGTTGGCAAAACGTATGGTGCTCAGTTCTTCAGGGTACTGTCTTCCGATTAAAACTAAAATTATTTTGGCTAAAACCTTAATCCTTCCCATCATGCTGTATGGAAGTGTAATTTTCTGTAACGTAGATAGCAATAGTCACCGAAAACTCCGAGTTGCTTTTAACAGCATAGCACGTTATGTACACAGTCTTCGCAGGTTTGACCATGTCACACAGTATGCAAATGGTATCTTCAACATGTCTTTTCAAAATTACTTAGACAGCAAGGTGTTATTGTTCCTTTTTAATTTAATACAGACAAAGACTCCGCACCACCTTTACGATAAAATAGTTTCTGCACACTCGCAGAGAAGTAGAATACTTAATGTACCAACTCAAAGGTATACTGTTCCCAAAAGACAATTTTTTGTTTACGCTGTTGGGCTGTGGTTGTGGAACTCATTACCTGCCAATCTGAGAAGAATCAACAACTTTGCTACATTTAAAAGAGACCTCTTCATTCATTAAAGGTGCTAAAATCTTTCTTTAAATCCTTCTTTTTAAATTTTTCATTTTGTTTTGTTGATTTTAAAATAGTTAGCAGATTTTTTTCTAATGTTTTATTTGTAAATTTATTTTATTTCTATTCAAAAATTTCTATGTAACCCAAAATTTGTACCTCTTATACTAAGTATTATCTAAAAAACATTATGTTTTACTGTACTTATGTTTAAAATAAATAAATTAAATTAAATTAAAAATATCTCTTTCCAGATTGCTGCTGACAACAGCTTTGCAATATTAAAACTAGACTTTTGAAAACAGATAAACATTCAAAATATCTTTGCTAGGCGATTATTATTTACTTTTTTCGATTTCCCATGCGTTTTAAAAGACTCTAATGCTGAAATAAATGCACACCAAAACAAAAAATCAACATGAAAAGAAATAAAAATAAAATTTCTATCAGCTGATCACTTAAATAGAAAGGTATACCAAAAATACTCGGATACCTTTAGATAGCTTTTTAGTTGTAATCGGTTTGTGACTCTGCTAAATGTTTAACACGTAAACAACAATAAAAAGCTATTCGGACACGATTATTGAACATAGCTCTTACCGAAAATATAAACACTCCCGTGTTTAGTAGTTACTTATAAATATAAACCCTGAAAATCTAATCCAAAAAAAAAGTTCTTTTGAAATTAAGTATGCAAGTCTTAAGACCTTGTCAGAAAATGTTTTGACAAAAAATTTAGAGAAAATCAAAAACAACGTTTAGAAACATAGAAAATATTCAAAAAAATTAAAAAATTCTATGTAAATTGTTTCTAAACTTTGTACGGATTGTAATTACGCGACCTTTTGGTTTTTGTTTTAATTTCTAGGCGATAAACGTATTATTTTCTTAAAATTAAAGTTGATTAATTTTTGTAAAGTGTGATCGATTTTAATAATAAGCCACACGGCATTCGAAAAGCTACTTAATAATCGATAGGACCTAACACATATCCGGAAGTTTAAACCAGCCGATTTCCTGTAAAGCAATCAGCTGCCGAAGTATGTTTAAGTCTGCTTGCTTTCTTTCTTTCGTTATATGTATTTGTATATGTATATCAAAAGCCCACAGTTGGAGACCGTAGTCAGCCTGTTGCATGGGAGGTTCGTGGTTTGAGTCCCATGAACATTAGGGAAAAAAAAAATGTTTTTCAAGGGTATCGTCTTTTGCGATATATTTGCAAGTCCCATGAAAAACGCTTTCTAACGAAGGGGGTCGAAATCGGAATAACATTGTTTGTCCTTAAAATACGACAGACCCCAAAGTTTCGATATCTTTGTGGCATCATCCTATTTTTATATGTTTATTTGCTTTGAAACCACAAAGCGCTTAGATTTTGCTTCGAAACTTCTTGGTAAGTTATAAAATGTTAATACAGGCTGTCACAATGCCGCTTCGATAATCAACAAAACGTTTGCTGATGTACAAAGTAAAATAGTAGAAACAGAACGCAGTAACACAGAAAAATTTGAGATTCTAAGCTTCGGAAACAACGAGGAGTTTAGCAAAACATAATGAGGACCATTCCAGCGTATCCGTCTAATATACATATACATAAAATAACATCCAAAATGCTTTCCGCTTAGATTAAGTCTCGAAAAAAATTGGCAAGTCCTTCGAAAGATATTATATAACAGTGGAAAGTGTTTTCCGAACTGACCGACGGGAACCAGCAGCAAATTTTCAGATCCCTCCAATCCTTACAGGAATCATTCTTTATAGGAATGTTTGATGGAAATGTGTTGTTTAAGTTTCTTAATTTGATAAGCATAAATGAATTTAGCGAAATTTAAAATAAAACTGACCTGCACAAACAACTGCTATGAATTGCCCGAAAAGTGAAAAGTGACAACATGCAAAGAAATTGTTTGCTGTAAACAAATTTTCGCCTTTTTGGGTCTTCTCTTTTCAACTGCCACTACCAGTCACCAAAAAAGTCTTGTTTCAAGCAAATGATTAGTATTTGTACTGTGTGAAGTTAACAGTGGTATTTTGCAATTTTCATATCAGCTTCAGATTTTTGTTTCATGAACACGAAAGGTGAAGTTTTACAAAATTTTTGGCAATACAAAATCGACTAGCAAATTTGATGTCTCATAATTCGAATTATGAGACATCAAATATTCAATCACTTTCCTATTTCAAAATATTGATTGTTTGGAAAGCGGGAAAAAGTATTTTCCTAACAGAAAAAAAAAATTACTCATACGCCAGAGTAACTCAGTCGCAAATAAACAAGTGGGACGCTATTCCGTATAGGATGGCGCAAAAGAGCGGGGAGCCCCAGGGCCCACCTATCGTATTTTTCTCAACCATACCTTGTCAGGGAATGAAAAGGACACACAATTCTGCCGATTCTGAAAAGCTAATCGAGAAAGCGTTTTTCACATATTACTATAGGAGAAAAGGCCAATTTTCTGCGAAAGACGATATCCGTGAAAAAACTATTTTTTATTTGATGTTTCTTGGATCTGCCACGTAACCACAGGTGGTGCAAATGTTTTGAGGGTCTTCAGTACTAGTATATTGAAATAGAGATGGTGGCAGTAGAGTTCTTAGTGAGCCATTGGAGTCAGCTCTCAAATCTTTGTACTGGGATATGGTAGATAATGTCAGTGTAGTAGTAGTAGTAGTAGTAAAGTGTAGTAAAAATAGTTTTAAAGTTACATAGTTCTTTGTTAAAAATTTTCACAAAAAGACACTGGCTTATGCCGTCAGCCGAAAAAAGAGTTATTTTATAAAGCAATAAAATTCTTTGTTGGTTTAATTATCGCGAAATAAAAGTACATAACTATATGTATATACAAAAGCACAATATCAAAATAATTCGTTAATAATTTGTTGTCGATATTTTAGAGCAGGTTTCAGGTAGTTGTAGAGGTTTTTCTAATTTTCTCCATTTAATACGTTTATGATTTCATTTGATGAAAGAGTATTTTTTCCCCAAGATAACCTTCGGATCGAGTTCAGGATGGGGCAGATACCAATGAAGTGACATATATCTTCTCTGCATCGCAGGTTTGACAAAGTACATTCTGGAGTTCTGTCTTCTCTATATGGCAAGTAGTTAAGGTTGATGAGTTCTTTTTTTTTTTTTATTTATTTCCTATTCTTACTTAACAAATATGATATTACTTTTAAGAACTAACAATTAGTGGGTAATAATAATAGTTAGTGACATTTTTATTTAAATTTTTAAAATAGTATTAATGTCACTTCAAAGTGTTAGAAACAAAACAAAAAACATTGCTTTATTAGAGATAAAACTGTATATAAGAACATAGTACAATATTGTGGGGTGAATATTAATGTTTTTATTTGACAAAAACGAGATTTACATGAACAAAAATTAAGTATTTTTTTTTTGTTTTTTTGATAAATATTAGGTAGTTATTATTTTATTTATTTATTATTTATTTTTCAAACAATGTAAGTAAGCAAAACTTCAAGTTGTGTGTGGTCTAAATCAAGGAGCCAAAACTTTACTTTTTTGAAAAACGATGACATAGTTCTTATTCGTCGTATTTCTACAGGTAAACTATTAAAAAACTTGCAGGACACAATAGAGTAAAAATTTCTGTAGTGAGTTGTTCGAAAGGAAGGAGTCTTAACTAAAAACCGTTGGTTACTACGCAAAGACAAAATATCAGATATAGGATTCTGCATGTATCCACTCTTCAAAAAGAAAGCCTTCGAAACCTTATAACAATAAAGATGTTTTATAGGAAGAATGTTCAAACTTTTGAATAGTGGCATAGAGTGAGCTCGACGATTTGCATTAGAAATTTTTCTGATAACACATTTTTGCAGAACGAGAAGTGGTTGAAGATTTGTTTTATAGGCACCGCCCCAACAGGTTATTCCATACTGCAACCTTGAGTGAAAGATAGCAAAGTATACTGCTTTCAAAGTCTTGCAGTCAAAAAACTTTTTAAGATGATAAAAACATCGCATATTCGACCTAAGCTTCTGCTTCAGATTTAAAGTATGTTGCAACCAGCTCATATTTTGTTCAATAGTGACACCCAGATACTTATATTCCTTAACAAACTCAACCTTAAAGCAGTTTTTGCTGCAAACCATTTCTTCGTTGAATGTAATCCCAGAATTACTTCCACTGCAGTCGCAAAATTTCAAGCTGTACCTAGCACAATCTGATGAATGAAATAATATATCAACATCCTGTTTAGCTACTGAACTTAAACTAAAAAACATCAGCTTTGTTTTGCTGCTCACAATTAATTTATGTTGGCTGAACCAGGTTCTCAGTAAGAAAATATCGTGATTAATATCAGCATTTAAGTCTAAAGGACTTTTAGTAGTGTAGGCAATGGCTAAGTCATCTGCAAAGGCTGTGATTTTTTCACAGAACGGTTGGAGAAACAAGGAATTTATATAAACCAGGAACAAAATAGGACCAAGTACTGAACCCTGAGGTACACCTAAGTTTACCACTTTCGTATCACTGGTGAAGTTTTCAATTTTCACTGTCTGCGTTCTATCCTTAAGATATGAAGCAAACCAGGTATATGTAAGTCCTCGGAAGCCAACTGAATATAGTTTTTTTTAACAAAATGCTGTGGTCAACCATATCGAAAGCCTTTGTTATATCAACAAAAAGACTAGCGCAAAATTTTTTCTCGTCCAAGCCTTTGTTGATCAGAGAACAAAACAACAATAGAGCATCCTCTGTGGAAAGCCCTTCCCTAAAACCAAACTGCATTGGACTGAAAAAGTTTATCTTGTTAAGAAAGCTCAACATTCTATTTTTTACAATTTTTTCAAAAACCTTTGACATAGAAGATAGTAAAGAAATTGGTCTGTAATTATTTTTATCATTTCGTTTTCCTTTTTTAAAAAGAGGTAACACATTGGCACACTTCAGTTTGGTCGGAAAAATTCCAGTTTTTATGCTTAGGTTAAACAAATGGGTCAGAATATCGGTAACATTTAGAGCAATCTTTTTCAGTGTAATATTAAAAATTCTGTCAAAACGACATGAGTTTGAGTTTTCTAATGAGTTGATAAGAGCATAAATTTCATAACCAGTAATACTTTCAAAGAAGAAGCTGTTACTACACGGTAAAGTGTCCACAATACCTGATCTTGGACAGTTATTGGAAATATTATCGCTTATATTATCGCTTATACTAGAAGAGTACAGTGTTTTACCAACTGAAGCAAAGAATTCATTCAATATATTTCTCCCCTGGCTTTAAAGATTGTTGATATAAAATCCAGACTGTTTCGGTCATAGAAGTAATTTTTATCACCTAGGTCATGACTCAGTAGTCTATAGGTACTTCTTATTGGGCTCTGCTGACTTTGTTCTTTGAAAGCATTCCATATTGATTCTTCAATTTTTTCTAAAAGCATCTGCAGTAGAAAATCGAAATTTGTTCAAACGGGCCAGAAATATCTGTAATGCTCAAATACAAAAGGCTAAGTTTTTGCAAGAAAAAGTAAAGTAAAAAATACTGTTGTGTCCAAAAGGAAGCAAAAACTTTTGGTCTTTTGTAAAAAATATTAAGAACTCAACCACGTCATCGGTCCCAACGCTCGTTTTCAATGACTCTCTGTATGTCAGCTCCATCGATAAAGCCAATTTGCTGGCAACTCGACACTTCCTGATAGCATATAGCTCCACCTCAGCTCGAGTCTGTAGATTCTGTGATGAAGCAGATTTTTTTTTCGAACTCGCTCGGTTGCGAGAGTCCTCAAAGATCTCAATACACACAAATCCGCTGGTCCAGATGGTATCCCCGCCGTTATTCTGAAGAGGTGTTCTTCTACGCTGGCAAAATCTCTGCGTAAACTTTTCCATCTTTCCTATTCTGTTTTGATTTTTCCGAGCAGATGGAAAACTGCATTTGTCCAGCCGGTCCCTAAAAAAGGCGAATCTTCCTCCCCTTCCAATTACCGTCCAATTGCACTCACGTCCCTTCTTTCCAATTACATGGAAACGTTGATAAACCGTTAACTTATGAAATATCTTGAAGAACGAATGCTTCTTAATGGTGATTTGATGGCTTATCTCACCGAAAAGTGGAACCAATCTTTCCATTGTTTTGGAGAAAGTAAGATTATTGCGCTTGATATTTCTTAGGCATTTGATAGAGTTTGGCCTCAGGCTCTTTTATCGAAAATGCGTGCTTTTGGTATCGACGAGTCTCTTCTTCGTTGGATTAGAAACTACCGCCCGACCGTTCAATACCAGTTGTATTGGATGGCTTCAAGTCTGATACCCATTTCATAAATGATGGTGTGCCCCAGGACTCCGTTTTGTCTCCGACTCTCTTCCTCATTTTTATAAATGATCTCTTGACTGAAACTTCTGATCCTCTCAACTGTTTTGCTGACGACTCGACCCTCTGCTTTTCATATTCGTTTCCAAATTCACGTCCCCGCTCTTCGGATGTGGAACTGGAACGATTGCGTATGATAAGCTCGTTGAATTCTGACCTTGACAGCATTGTTACATGGGGTCATAAGAACCAAGTAGAATTCAATGCTTCGAAAACACAATGCTGTCTCTTGTCGTTGAAGCTTAACATTACCCCATTGCCATCATCCGTGAATGGTACCTGCATCCAAGAAACCGAAAAGCTGTCTGTAAAGTCGCTGTGTTCCGACTACCAATTCGCCAAGCATTCACTGCTGTAGGCTCAGACCTCTTCGCACTAACTGCAAAGTTGAGGTATGGTAGTGGAAACGACTTTGAACTTCTCTGGAATGGCTGTCGGCTCAATGCCTTATATTAACTAAAACCAGGGAGTATGTTCGATCGAGTCCACGATCACTAATGATATTTTATTCTCAGATTCATACCCTATTTATACAAAGTTATTACGCTCCAATTCTGGTTATCGAATAATCGACCACACTTCGATATCCGATTGAAATGCTTCATCATCACATTCTTTTGGGTGAGCGCCAATGACCTATATCATAAACAAATGCTCATACCCAAAGACTATTGCTGTGACATAAACAGCGCGCATGCAGTCAAAGCAATATGATCCCTTATTACTTCTGTCGGCTTGCAGTGGCCTGCCGTTGGGAATCATATTGTTCTGAGTACAATGCACTCTATGGATACACATGCAAGTCTAGTGTTATGCGTTTCTATGTAATGAAACTGAATGTGAGAGGATCGGATATGGAGGCACAGCCGAGGGTTGACAACCTGTTAATAGTAATAATAGAGCAATTAATTAAGAGGTCGTTGTCTGTGACTCCTTCACATGTCAGTATGTGTGTAAACAATGATCTTCGTTGGAATGACCCCATATTTGAAGTCGCCAAAGACGATGCTAAATGCTTAGGCTTCTTGAGACGATGCAGGAAGTTCTTCACCCCTTCTGATCTGGCTACAATTTATAAGGCCTTCATCCACCCTAAACTGGAGTATAACTCCCATATCAGGTCAGGTGCTTCACTAACATCTTTGCGCCTACTTGATAGGGCTGTAACGAGGTTACAAATACACACCTTACCGCCAGCCAATGCACATACCATTGTTGTCTCATGATATTTTTCACTCACGCCATAGAACTCACACGCACTAGGTGTAGATAACTTTATAAGGCATCCTGAAAAATACGAGAAAGGGGAAGCCAGCCCTTGTTGAAAAGTACCAATCTCGAGTACAGGCTACCTCCACTAGAGGAAAACCAGGGGTACGTAGTGTGCCCAGAGATTCCCAATTTTAAGCAAGGTCTCCTTGGAGTTCCTAGCACAAATACCCCGCTAGCCTTTTAATTACTTTTGGGTTTTGCCGGCTATAAGCCGTTGATGCCAGTATTTTTACTGTTGATGCCAGGATTTACCTGTTGATGCCAGAGTTTGACTGTTGGTGCCAGTATTTTTACTGTTGATGCCAAGATTAACCTTGTGATGCCAGCGATTAAAAGCCCGTACTTAATGACCGTTTTGCCAGCATAGGACTAAGGATCTACCAGCGTTGGAATCACCGATCACCAGAATTAGTGATAAGAATTAATAAACATTATATTAGACTAGCTTTAAGACAAATAAAAGGATTGGACCTTCTTCATAACCCAAGTTTTACGTGTTTTCTTTGGTCGACCTTGGACTCGACGAGCATACCCCAGCTGTAAAGAAAAAAGATCACATCATAGGGTACAAAACAGAGCGTTAAGATTGATAGGTGATAATTCAATAGCAGAATCGAATGATTCTCTTGAACATCGTCAAAACGTTTCCTGTCTTAGTCTCTTTTATCGCTTTCTCTACAAACAGTGCTCAAGTCAAATAGCCAGTTGCATTCCCCCCCTTAAACAATTTAGCCGCAACACCCGCCTCGCTAGGAATGCTCATCAGTTTTACCTTGAGCCCAACTTCGGTCGTACAGTCAAGTATAGAGATTAATTTTTTAGTCGTACCACCCAAATGTGGAATGCTCTACCTGACTGTGTTTTTCCCCTGCATTACGATTCACAAAGGTTTAAAAGCAACGCGCATCGGTGTTTCCTTTTAAATCCCCTCCTATTTTCCTAAATACTCCCTTTGTGTTTTACAACATTATAAGGGTATTCATAGCCCCTTGATGTGCGCGTTAAAAAAAAAATAAAAAATTACCTTCCCAGCCAGACGTCTGAATCTTCCCTCACCGAATAGAAATAGGAAATAAGCTAATATCATTAAATTAAAGTTTTGCTGTTTCTATAGTAAATCATGAATCCGAAGGGGCTAACCTCTGCCTTAGAAAAAAGCATCATCACAAACTAGAAAGGTTGACACATTTCTCTTAGCTTGGACAAACCTACATTATAAGTTATAAACTATAGGTATGATGTATTTTTAAGATTTGGAAATTTCTCCATTTGAGAAGTTTCTAAAAATTAGTTCTCTTATGAGAATAAGTCCAAAGTGCTGAAGGTTTATATCTTAAGAATTATATAGATCTGTGAGCTCCCAGAGCCTCTAAAAATTTAGAAGAAAAAAAAAAATTGTAATATTACCAGGGCAGAAAGTGGCGCATTTTTTGACTTCTAAATAATCTTTCTTTTCTGCAAACGCTGCCAAGGACCCAATTACATGACATAGGTGTCCCGATCGTGGCAGTATTGTCATAATCGCGAATGCGTTTAATAGCGTTGCGATAGTTGCGAAAAGGTTGTCCCTAGCTCGACAGAACTATCATAATCACAACATACTTTGTTATCAGTACAAAGCTGTCATAACAGTTAGAGAGAGAAAATTATGGCAATCTCGGAAAAGATGCTGTAATTTTGGAGAGGATTTTCATAACACAAAGAAATAAAGTCGCAAGCCCTATTTATGTATTTACTTTTAAGGCCTTGATAAATATTTTAATTTAGGTATACTAAAGTTCAAATGATAGTCTTGATAAATCCTTACGATTTTTCCATAAACATTCATTGCCTCGATCGAATCGGCTCCTTAGCTTGAAGGCTGAAAAACAAAGTTTGAACTTAAAGCAACTGAAATGTGCATTTGCAGTCTCTGGAGTAATTAAGTTTCAAAGCACGTACGCAAGAGTATATCGACAAAAGTCCTAGAGAAAGTTTCAGTTCAAAGCCCATTAGCAATGGATTTTGAGAGCCATGGTGCTCCGCGTTAAAAAAGTTTTTTTTTTAATAACATAAACAGATCCTTTGGTCCTTCGAGCCAGACAAACTCCTTATTTCTTGTAGCCATTCTGTCATTCGTCAAAAGCATTCGTCGTATACTACACTCGGGTGATCACGATGCCACGAACACAACTAAGTACAGCCGAGTGAATGTGAACATTAGAATATTGTATGTTGGAGTTTGAGTTGTTAGTGTTAGTTGGCGAAACTAAGCAACAGTTTTATTCTGAAACTATGATGCACTTTAATTTTAAATACTGCAGGAATTTTTCGCTCTCACTCTCGAAATATATGATTGCATTTTTTCGTGTTGCTTTTGGAGGGATACAAAATCAACGTTGTCTTCTGAGTCCTAAAGGTACACGTCTTCCAAAAACAGGACCATCAGTGCATCCAACAGTTAAAATATAAACTCATTGTACATTAGACCAATTATGGTAATGACCTCATTTGTTGTATGTACACCCCATGACTGCACCCATCTAAAAACCGTTTAATTAGGTTTCAGTTCACTAAATTCTCACAGACTGGTAAGCTTGCTCGACGTGCATTCAGGAAAATTGATTTTTCCAAAGCTATATGCGGGAGCTATGTGCTTTGGATTTTTCTTCTCTATCATGACCTTGAACGAACAATTTTGCAATAGCAGGGTTGCAATATAGAATGCCACAGATAGGAAAGCAAAAAAAGAAGAAAAACAAAAAAGGAAAATCATCACGAACAGCTTACAGGAGGAGTCTGCGTCTGCTGAACGGAAAACCAATACATAGACAACAAAACAGGATGCAATTCGAATGAACTCTAAACGAGTTGTTTAGCGTTTTTCTTATTTTTTCTTATTGCTTGCCATATGTTTTTCTACCAAGGCTATATGTTTATGTTGGTGATGAAGATGGACCTCAAATCGATCTGATTGCACCTATTCTGCATCTTAAAGGGGAGCTTCATTCTCTTTTTTCTGCCACACGCCAGACCAGTGTTGACCGACTATCGTCTTTCAGGTAATTTTATTTATAATTGTTACCTTTTTTTAAGAAAACAGATATACGGGTGTCCCGTACTTCGTGTACCATCCTTTGGGGTGTGATTCTTGGTCATATTCTAAGAAAAAAAATGTATGACAGTAAAGCTCAATTCTCAACTTTGACATCACTTTTTGACAATTTAAGAAAAGGCTAACTTTGGTGTACCCTGACCTATGTTAAATTCAATATCTCTGTCAATACTGGTGATAGAGACCTGATCTTAGACTTAATTTTTTGTAAAAATAACAGCCTTTAAGACTGTATTTAAGTTTAGCTTCCAAAGGTTAAGGGTTGCCAGATTTTCAATTTTAAGTGGTGTCCAAATTTTCTTCCCCAAACAAAGTTTTGACTTTGAGGTCATTTTTTCGCAGAAAATACCTGATAAACATGGAGTTTCTTTATTTTTTACAGATGTACTAAATAATAATAAAAAAAAAACTCATTAGTAAGTGCACCTAAAAACCCATAGATTTTATGATATTTGAAAAAATACAAAATGGGAAAAATTTTTAAAAAAATAAAAAAAAGTTTTTGCTTAGAGGTTTGTTTGAATAAAACAATAATATGATCACTTTTAGTAGTTTTCTTATGTATTTAATACAAATACAATTATAACAAGTGCTCAAAGCCCCATCCTTCGTTTTGAATCCATGCCAGAGCCCGTTTTTGGATTTCATTGTGGGTGTTTGCTGTCGATAACTCTTGTCTTACTTGTAGTCTTGTAATCTTTGAAACTGTATTAAAATTTGACTCCCATAGGCTAAGGGTTGCCAGATTTTCAGTTAGTATAAAGTTCCTGGTATCCTTTGTTGTGCTTTTCTTCAATTTCCATTAAAAAACTCATATAAGAAAAAAAATGTCTGCGTATTCTTCTCTCGTAAATGAAAGCATTTCAAAAAACTCTCTGATCAAACTGCAATCGTGACTTAATTTGACAAACTAATGAACAAATTTGTTTTCTTATTCTTTTATACGACTTATTTACCTATTGAACATTCATACCCCAAATTTAAAGCAAACACCCACAATGAAATCCAAAAACGGGCTCTGGCATGGATTCAAAACGAAGGATGGGGCTTTGAGCACTTGTTATAATTGTATTTGTATTAAATACATAAGAAAACTACTAAAAGTGATCATATTATTGTTTTATTCAAACAAACCTCTAAGCAAAAACTTTTTTTTATTTTTTTAAAAATTTTTCCCATTTTGTATTTTTTCAAATATCATAAAATCTATGGGTTTTTAGGTGCACTTACTAATGAGTTTTTTTTTTATTATTATTTAGTACATCTGTAAAAAATAAAGAAACTCCATGTTTATCAGGTATTTTCTGCGAAAAAATGACCTCAAAGTCAAAACTTTGTTTGGGGAAGAAAATTTGGACACCACTTAAAATTGAAAATCTGGCAACCCTTAACCTTTGGAAGCTAAACTTAAATACAGTCTTAAAGGCTGTTATTTTTACAAAAAATTAAGTCTAAGATCAGGTCTCTATCACCAGTATTGACAGAGATATTGAATTTAACATAGGTCAGGGTACACCAAAGTTAGCCTTTTCTTAAATTGTCAAAAAGTGATGTCAAAGTTGAGAATTGAGCTTTACTGTCATACATTTTTTTTCTTAGAATATGACCAAGAATCACACCCCAAAGGATGGTACACGAAGTACGGGACACCCTGTATAAGCAGAACGCATTTCTTACCACTGAGTACTTGATTATTTCTTACACTGTACACACACAAACCGTACTGTAGGGCCTACAGTACGGTTTGTATATACTAAGTGCTATACGTTTGATGAATAGTGGCGAAGAAAAGCCACGGTGAATGAAAAAACGGGTGATGGTTTCTCCCATAAAAGGTCAGAGTTAGCTATCGTCCCCTATTTTGTCACCGCCGTTGTAAATGCATTAAGTTATTTCATCCGAGGCTAAAATGGATAAGAGGTGTTTTAAATAAATGTCAAAGGTTTTGATGGTGGAAATGAGTATGTTTATTGTTGTTTGCTGCTTGCATGCTGATTTTTCCCTTTAGATTTGAGATAATAGGTATGCACTAGTTAAATGCCACGAAGTGACAGGACAGTGAAGTATGATTTTGCAATCTGTGAAGCTGCTGCTTTGTCTAGTTTGTGACTTAAGAAATGTCGTTAGGTGGATCTTGTGGTATACGCATGAAGGTCAGGATGGAAAACTTAAATGAAGGTGTTTTCAATAGTTTTTCCTATAAATTAATACATTCAATTAATTTTGATTCAAATAAATTCAAGGCATTGTATTCTAGCTAATAGAGGATTGTATCAAATCAATGTAATGTTGAATGTGCGGTAACAGCATAATGTAAGACTTAGACCAAAATAAAAATTTGAGACAATTATTTGACAGAAATCAGAGTGTCTCCAGTATAAAAGGAAGTTTTGTGCAAGCTTCTGTCAGCCTTTTAAAAAACCTGTGTGCTGTCGAAAAAGTTTTAACCCTTCGAGGATCGAGGTTTACAACAAGTAGGTACATGGGCGGTGTCAATTTGTTAGATTCGATGCTTGGACTACACCGTATTCCTTTGCGATCCAAGAAATGGTACAAAGAATATTTTTTCATGTGATAGACTTATGTATAGTGATAGTGAGTGCATGGATCATCTGACGACGTTGGGAACGACTTCCACTTACCGCTTTTTGATTTCAAACTTGCTGTTGCGGAGAACTTATGCAAGGCTGATAAGATGGCTTTGAAAAGACGCGACCGACCATGCAGCTCACTTAGTCTTGCAAGTTGCAACTTCTGAGACTATTGGAACTCCAATATCAAGTCGAACCACACCAACCATTACAACACCGACGACCACCCTAAAAAGACGGTATCCTGCAAGGCATCAAGACTTTCCTCTTTCTTCGGTACGTTGTGATAACTATAGTAATTTTCCACAAATTAAAAAAAATCGTCAAATTTGCCAAAATAATTGTAATGGACGTTCGTTTACATTTTGTCAAAAATGTTAAGGTGCTCTATGTTATAATGAAAAAAGAAATTGCTTATCTCAGTTGCACGGTTCATAATCTTTGAAATAATACTTAAGTTATTTTCAATACAATAAACTATTTTGTTTTGTTTTCAAATGAAAAGTTTTTATCTTTTGTTATTTTTTTCATAACATTCTTGCAATGAATTGTTTTGTTATGTTTTTGAATTGAAAATATTTATTTCTTGCTATTTTCTTGAATTCTTCTCGTAAAGTGAATAAATAAAATTTGTAAGATTTCTAACACCTTACTGCATACGAAGCCAAATTTGGCTTTTGTTCTTATTTTTTAAACAAATTAACTTTTTTGTGTTTTTTTAATGCAGAATGTTTTCAAACAGCACTAAGAACCCATAAAAAAAGTTTTTTTTTTTTTTACCGCTGAAATTATGTTATGCGGTAAAGGGTTAACACTTTATTGTAAATAGCAACAATGCGAAAGAACTCATATTCGTACCTTGTCAGCCAGGAAGAATTTTATCAAATCTACACGAAGGGTTCTGTAAACAATGATGGATTCAATGTTGTTTCTATCATGGAGACCAATAGGCTTATACTGCATGTTATTTTAATGACAGTAAACTACGTTGGGAAGAAAAGTTGGAAAGAGAAATGTGTGCAAACTGAAGTCTAGCGAGGAGCATGCTGTGTTTAAAAGACTACTCACTCAGATCAGTAGGCACTGGAAATAAAATTAACCTAGAAATGCAAGAATGTGGTAAAAATAAATAAATAAATAGGGTGGCGCAACAGAGCGAGGAGCCCTTGCCTAACGCATTTCTCACAACCATGCCTTGTGAGGAAATGGAAAATGTGGTAGGAAAATTTATTTCATTGGTTTTTGCTAAAGTTCCAGGCCATCATGGTATCTGTTATACAATTAGAAACACGTTTCATAGTGTCAAGCAATTAAATTCATTGAGTTCAAGATATATTTCTAATACTAGCTCATTCTAACAAAAGTTCTTGAGCCATATAACACAGATACAACAAGTGTTGCTTAAACAAGTGCTCAACTACGTGTTACTAACAGTATCATGGAAAATGACTTCGTGGATGAATTTAGCAACTAAGAGTAATACACATCCCTTCAGGACCTGGACCAGCTCTTGCTATACGAGACCTCAGTAAGTGTTGTCAACGAATGGATATAATATGAGAACATTTGTTGATGGCATTGAATCATTCCTAAGTTTGGTTAGCAAAAGTGATTGCCCTAGCCACGAGGCCCCACACCTCTGTGAGGCATTTGAGCTGGCTATTTAATTTTAATTTTAATTAAATAATAATAATAATTAGCTTACTACAAAAGTAAAAGTAAAAGTACTTAAACAATACTAAACTTAAACTTATTAAAACAAATTTAAACTAAATTAAACTATGAGGATGAGAGACTGTTTAAAAGGAGGACTTTTAGACAGGGACTTGAAAGTTTGATGTCGAAAAGAAAAGGAACAGAATTAATCTTACTCATCATTCGGGATAAAGGTTCGTTGAGACCATAGGATGTACAATGAGTAGAAAAAAAAGACGGAATAATCTTACGCTTCGTGGATTAGTGTTGAAGGAGATAAGATCTAAAAGGGGAGGTCAGCCAGTATTACAAGTAAGAAACCGGTGAACGAAGATGATGTCAAAGACATTCCTTCGGATTTCTAGGGAATGAAGATCAATGATTGAGATACGTTCGGGGTAAGCAGGTAGAGTGAGAACGTTTCTACCGACAGCGTCGGTCGCAATGATTACCTAAGTCTCAGATAAGCTACACACGGCTAATGGGAAGGTTCTGAAGGTGATTGGATCTGTGTGGAGGTTTTTCCTTTCTCGAGAAAAGTTGTTGTCTCGCATTTGGCAATGTTTAATTCCAGGAAATTTTTACTACACCAAGTGACGAATGAATCGAAGTCATTTTGAAACTGGAGACAGTCCCGATCAGAGGAGTTGACTTTGAAAATTTTCCGCGTAGTGACATAGAAGAAAATTGGATGATCTTTTCTACATCATTAAAGGCAAGGATGAGAAGGAGTGGTCCAAGACGGCTACCTTGGGGTACACCGGAGATTGCCAAAAAAGGTACTGAAAGAGTAGAGCGGAAGCGAACGCTTAGATTAGAAGGGCTAGTAGATAAATGCGGAAGATAGGAAAAAATGGTAGATCTAGACTGATGTCTTTCGATCAAAAGACAGGTCAAAGTAACTAGCGAAAAATTAGTGATTGTTAATGGTTCGTAAGAAGATTGGTATTCGTATTTAAGAGAAGGAGGGAAACCATCATTTTTCTTTTTATAGTTGATGAACCTATAAAGTGATCTTGTCTCCGAAATTAGATTAGATTGGTGGTAAAGTCATTGCAAAGAGTTTCATTGAGGTTGGAAAATTTATAAAATATTCCAAGGTAGTCAGAGTAATCGAAAACTAAACGGAAGCGAAGAAATTTATTCCAGAGCTTATTTCTCTTGCTTTACAGCTCACGTAATTTATTATTGTACCAAGGAGGAGATGTTGAGTAGAATTTATGACGCGAAAGGGGAACGTAAAGACTAACTTATGCAATGCTGCAACTTCTCACAGACAAGTTGCTTGATTCATAGAGAGATTTGTAAAGTCGAATGAGGTGTTAGAGAGGTGTTCATTGATTTTTTTGAAGATAGCCTTGCGAAAGTTAAACGAATACTTACTTGAGCTAGATAGAAGAAAAGGTAAGGTTGTGAAAAAAGAGCGAGTGAAAAGTGAGTGAAAATTATCAATAGTTGATAATGGGGATGAGCTTTCTGAGACAGATGAGTTAATACGGTCGGAAGTGAAGATAAGATCAAGTTGCCGCCAGTAAAATTTTTAGTACCACTCATTTGGGAAAGGCCAGGAACAGTAAGGCCGTATACGAAAACACATTCTTTGATGGAAACGGGAGAGGGAGTAAAGGTATAACTTGATCTACGGAAATGTTCCATTGAAGATAGGGAAGATTGAAGTCACTAAAAATAATTGTCATCTCGTGTTTCAAAGATGTCAAGCACTTTGTCAATAGCTACTACAACCAATTTGTACGAGTCTGTTGGTTGGGCGGGAAGGATTTAGAAAACACATAGGAAGAGTGATTGATTAGGGAATGCTAGTTTAATAGAAATGTAGTCTAGTAGATTGGAAGAGGAGTGTGAAACGAAGGATGATTCGTATTTGTTATGCGCCGCGATTAGTATGCCTCTATTTGGGGAGAGAAAGGTGACGACTGTGCGGATAACTTACTTACGACTTTGCTACATTTCCTCAAGCTGTTCGCAGAAAATCAGCACAGAGCTGGCAAGAGTTGGTAATTTAGGCATAAAATAAATATAAAGCTATGGAAAACTCGGAGTCAAACAAAGACATACAATTTTATGCCGACTCCGGAGGGATAAATTAGAAAGAGCTTTTCTTGGGAGTGTGGAATTGCTCTCGGAGGATTTGCTAATTACTCGCGAGCGATACCCTTGCAAAAACTATTTCTTCTGATGTTTCTGGGGCTTGAACAATGAAATACCTATTAAATAGGCAGATGCTAACCGCATACACCAACGGGCACCACAACTTAGGCATTGGGCCGTTCATTGTGGATGTTATGACAGGGTTTCCCGGCTTTTTTATACGAAAAATGTTAAAACAAAGGATGAGTTAGGACAATGGATTGGATTAGAATTTTTCCATGTTGTTTTTAAAAAGACCAACTATTTGCTGATCTGTATAAGTGTGTAAGTTCTGAACGTATCAATCAAGCTTTCATTTACATAAGTTTTCTTTCCCATCAAAGAAGACTTCAAAAGTTTATGCAGGACGAGTCAACCTTCGGACAGATTAGGCAAATTGTAATACCTAAGCGCACCAAAAAAGACTTGCTTTTCAAAGAAGATACAAAGCTACTCTTGAAAATAAGAATACCTAAAATTTTCTAATTCAGTTGGACTTTAACGATTCCGCCAACTTGATACGAATTAAGAATGATTTCCCAGGTAATATCGTCATACCTATTATTTTCCGATCTCCCCATCTTATTTGTTCTCCAGAATTTATGATAATATGGCCTCACAATCCACATCCCCCGCAGAGCAATTTTTCAAAATTTCCACTGTATCTCCCCATAATGCCGTCCGGTTCAAAAAGTGAACATGCATCATCGTCAGCAAAATCTGGTATTGCCGTCGCTTGAGGGCAGCAAAGGTTGGCAGGGTAGGTACTAGGGAAGGCTTGCTAGGAAAGCTCCCTACGTGCACCAGCACCGACACTGGGGCTGCACACAATTGCATTAATCTACAGGACACACAGCCAAACGGAGGCTCCACATATAGGCACACACGGGTATATGCGTTTGAAGAAGCTTTTACCAAAAAGCTCCTCACAACTGCATTGGTATAGATAGTCGGAGCCACTATCTATATTTTATTTACATTCTGAGAACACAATTATGTCTGATTGTATATAAATTCTTAAATGCAACTTCCCCTTCTCGGGGTTCTGCTTGGCTAAGTTGTGTGTATCCATGTATCCAGAATTTTGCATTTCATTTTCGAATGCAGTTCATGTTCAAGGCCAGATATAAACAGCTGGTTCTATAGCCAAAGCTATAGGCTCATTCGTTTCTGTCGAATGCACATGCAAGCGTTAGATACGAATGTTATATAGGTAGGTAGGTATGTAATGTGTGCTGTGTGTAGTGTGGTGTGGATCTATCAGTTTTGTTGCTTGACGTAGATAGGTATGGGTAAAGATACTGATGTGATGGATGTGTGGGTACTTTATAGTTGCTAGCTGCCGGGTAAGAATCGTTATTAATAAATCCAATAAGAGTTTTTCTGTTTTGTCTCTTTTTTATTTATTTAAAAGAAAAGACGGTTTTTTTTTTTAAATTGCAATCTGGCTATTGCTGTGCAGTATGTGAATACCTGTCTATGCCTACGTAACGTAACAAAGTCACTGTGGGAACACATAATGCAATGCGTTTGTTCTTCTTTTTTTCACATTTGCTTGTGCCATTTGGTAGCAGACTTAATTTTATTGATGAACCAACCCATTGCAACATTGTAGGTAATCTAATAAGCAATGAAATTGAATGTTGCAAATTTTCGTGATCATTGTCGGGAAAGACTTGATTGATCGTTTATTATTTTTTAAGTAGGTAAGTAAATGGTAGTTCGAAATCTGGAAGCAAACCTATAGGTACACAGATTCTTGAAGAAACTTTTTATTTTTTATTGCCAGAGGAAAGTCAATGAAAACAGTATTTGACCCGTTAACCACACACTGGGTCCAGTGGACCTGCTCCGACTTTGAATGGATGTACCGTACACCCATCACATTCAAATGCTAATCTCAGCGCCGCCTGTTGTAGTCTAAGGGTACTAGAATAGGCTTGTATAGTTTACGAATCCCGCCAAACCTTTTAGTAGCAACCAGGTGTCCATCTGAGCAGCAATTTTCTTTTTCGGGTCCGCTTTTTTCAGCGAACCTTTATACAAATATTATTATTGTAAAATATTGCATTTAATACGCTTTCTGTTAAAATTTTAAGTTGAAATATTAAAAACTCAAAGAACTACAAGACTTTGAAAAAAAAATTCAATTTTCATAACTTTTTTTTAACGATTTTTTTAGATGTTTTTAAAACTTAAATTGACAATCAGTATAATGCAGCTCTCTTTGATAATGTTTGAACTGTATGTAAAAAATTTTGAAGTCATTTCATGCATGTTGACATTTTTCCATGTGTGTGGTTAACGTGATTTTACTAGCAGTTCTAAAAACGATGCCTACAGGGGTACTTCGTCAACTTGTTTGGGCAAAATAAGAAAGAGTTTACAGTGAAAAACGGAAGCGTCGTCGTCCGTATATTTACCCGACACCACCGTGGCCATTTTGGATTGTGTAACACAACCTTAATGGGGTCATTTAAATATTGTCATATTCTAGTGTTGTGTGGAAGCATATAAGAATAGCAACAAAGTCGCTTCTTGCAATTACCAAGCTAAAGCGGTATCCACAGAGTAGGACCAGAGAGTCAACTGCACAACATGGTAGGTAGTGCCATTTTGTCCACTACTTAAATTAGATTGGGAACCCATTTTTTTCGTCGGCTGGTTTGAAATCAATCGAAAAATGGAACGTATTTCGATGTTTTCGGATTTTCAACAGTGAGGAATGCCAAAAGTTCTATTGAAAACTGCCAACTAAGACGCTATCTTTGATTTCAGAACAGAAAAATTTCAGGGTGTTTCAGGCTAAGGGGCTACTAAATAATATTAGATGACTCTCTGTATTGTCTACTACAGTAAAGATATCAAAATGATTTAAGTGACGCCAGATATAGTACTTTTTCCTACTACTTTTTTAAGGAAATTTCTTATAGTCCGAAGGAAGTTGCTAATACCTTCACAATTTCTTTTAGTGTAAAAATGATTAAGCAAAACTAAAAGTCACTTCAGTCAGTCACAAAAATAGTAACAGCTAAGAACTCGCTCGAGTTACACAACCCAAAACGTCCTACACCGTGTCTGCATAGTCACTTCCATAAAAAACAAACTAAAATAATCAACTATCAATAAAAAATTTAAATTCATCAATCAATTTGAGAGAAAGGTACTGTACCCCGTCAATTGTCATTGAATTATTGGTGCAATGTGATTTCGCACCAATTATAAATGAAAATATCGGTATTACGAAAATCAATTGTTTCCAACCATCTTCAGATGTGCAAAGTTAAAGGAGCAAAACATTTACATTGCTAAAGAACTCTGATCTAAGTTCGGAATACAAAATTGGTGAAAACATTGGCATTGAACTGAATATTTCAGGACCCACCACCAGAATGGAGTCCAAAATAGTGGAAAAGAGTGTTGCACTTTTTCCACGAGCAAATAATTTTCAAATCCACGATTTTTACTACCTCTCGCATCTCGGTCGTTATGCTGGGCTATTGGCTTTAGCCACATATTTCTTTCTTATTGTCTAAGTATTATTTTGTCAGCAACCTGTTGCTAATAAAAGAGTCTTCAGAACTTTTTAAACTCTTACCATCGCTGCTCTTAATTCTCCATTCTCCTCTCTAGCTCAATGAAGACATCCCTATTTCAAGATGACTTCGAGTAAACCACCTGCTGATGGACTAAGGTTAATTTCTACGTTTCTAACATTTGAAGCAACAAAAAGGAGAAAATGAATTTGTAAATTGTTGTAAAATTTAACGAAACGAAGTAAAAAGAACCACTGAACTAGGCTTTCAATTTTTGAAATACACAACTTACTTGCTAGAATTTCACTCAAAACAAAAAATCTAAGTCCGTTTTGTCAAAATTAGGCAAGAGTCATTTTATTCAAAATTAGGCAAGAATCTCGGAATTTGAGATACCCAGCTGTAATTTTTTTTTTTTTTGCATCTCAGAGACTTAAGCGGTACTGAACTTAGAGCAAGCTCATTTGTACACACTTATCTACGCTCTTTATCATTAATGCAAGTGTTAGTGGTTAGTAAATAACGCCAACACAAGCACAAAGAGAACGTATACGAGGAAAAAAAAATAAAAGACATTACAATTTTTAACAAAAAAACAAAAAAAAGTACATTAATAAATAGAACAAACATTATTAAACAAAAACTATACATAAATAAGAACAGAAATTAAATTACAATAACAAAATATCAAATATAAGTCATGCAGGTGGCACACTGGTTCTTAGTTTTAATTTTAAAGTATTTTTACTTATGTAGGTTGAAATCGGAAACAAAAGGATAGGAGTTAGATAACCTACTCATGCGAGCTAATGGCTCATGCATGCCGTAGTTAGTTCTGTGGTGGGAGCAATGTAAAAACTCTAAATTACGCAGTTGGTGAGATCCTCCACGATAGTTGAAACTAATGTGGGAAAGCAAGTCGAGGGCATCACTTGAACCAGTTATGAATTGATGAAAAAAAACTAAATCATTGTTAATTCGTCTCTGTGAGAGGGTTTGAAGATTTAATAGGCGAATACGATTTTCGTAAGGAAGAAGATTGAAAGGATCTTCCCAAGGAAGACCTCTGAGAGCGAAACGTATGAAGCTGAACTGCTTCGATTCGAGATTTATGAATATCATAAAATGGTGACCACACCTGAGACGCATATTCTAGATGCGAACGAACATAACAGTTATATAAAGAGAGGGTGACATATGGGTCATTAAATTCTTTTGCCCATCGCTTAATAAAGTATTTTATAAGTATATTTGTAAGGACTTCTATTTTGACACCCTAAAAGTTGTATCAAAACCTACATAATGCAGGATGACAGCGTCTATTAAAAGTCAAAGGTCAAAGGTCACGAAAATCCTTTTTTCGCAAATATCTCGTTTCCTATGGATTTTTTGCTATTTGTGTCTATTACAATATTGTGGAAGATTAAATTCTCTACAGCTTCTGCCTCAAAAGTTTTTTAATACGTTGAACCGTTTTCGAGATAGAGGACAGAGCGCGCACGGTTAGAGCATAAATCTACGAAAAACGAAAATGAATTTTTTTTCAGCGCCTACCACGACGCACGATAGCCAAAAACTAAACCTTCGGCTTCGTAATGGACTTACCTATATTATTTCAAAAGTTTGGTACGATAGTAAAAAATTAAACCCGGAAGCAGAAAAACTTAGAATTGTAGAAGCTGTAGCAGCTATCATTAGGGAAGATATCCGTTCATCAATAGTTGAAAGCAAATTTTATCCACCTCTCAGTAAAATGTTGGATAATATTAATCAAGAAGTTCCTAAAACATTATTGCATTTTTTACAAGAAGTTATGGTGTTAAACAATAAAGGAAAAATGGATAATTTAAAAGCGAAATGTACATCAATAAGAAATGCAATAATAGGTTTGTTCGTTGAAGCCCTGGGGTTGCCCTAGGGTCGCCACAAAGCGTTTTTTGAGAAACCTAAATTCGCCCTGAATGTCAAATTGAGTGTTTTTTGAGCCATAGGTTTGCCATAGGTTTTCCCCAAACTCGCCCTAGCTTTTTGCTATGGCGATTTGAGGGCTGTCAAATGGCATGTGTTTTTATTTAAATGACAGAGATGTATGGCGATTTGTGGTTTAGCGTTTTTTGAGAACTAGAAAACCCAGGTTTTTTTGACAACTCATGGGGTTGTCAAGAAAACCTGGGTCAACCCTGGGGAAAGTTCAACGAACAGACCTAATGGCGGCCATACGGGAACGAACTTTTTCATCCCGCTACTATTAAGTCTTTCTATATTTCTTCACAGAAGATAAGGATCGAAAAGGCTATTGGATATTTTATCTAGTTTCGAATTAGCGGATGACCTTGAATTATGCTCTTACCTTGTGCATTCTGGCCTCTATCTCGAAAACGGTTCAACAAGAATTTAATCTTCTACAATATTGTATAGTACACAAATAGCAACAAACCGATAGGAAACGAGATGTTTGCGAAAAAAGTGCCTTGTGAGGAAATGAAGGATTTTTGTGACCTTTGAAATTTGATTTTTAATAGACGCTGACACCCTACAGTATGTAGGTTTTGATACAACTTTTAGGGAGTCAAAATAGAAGTCTGTACAAATTTACAGCTGGGTATCTCAAATTCCGAGGTGAACTTACTATAATGACTCGGCTGTATATCTAATTCACAAACCAGTAAATGTTTTCTAAGCAATCAGGGATGACAGAACACTATTTTTTTTGGTGGGGAGCATGGTAAAATAAAATAAGGTATGGTAGTTTTATTTTAGTTTTATTAAAGTCAGTCTCAGTCAATCAAGCAAAAATTAGTGTAACGATTTTTATAATTTCATAACATTTTTTTTTGCCTCATTTAACTAAAAAAATATTAGTATATTTCCAAGGCCAGAAGGTGGGGTGCACCCCATGCTCAGAAAAGTTAGGTGGGGTCTATACCGCACCCACCCCATACCTTCTGCCGTCCCTGTTCACAATAGCACAAGATTTTAAATCATAAATAATATCAATCGTCAATCAGATAGTTGATGTTAACAATAAGGCTGATTGTCTTTTGACTTTCAGCCCGATTGTTTCCATGTGTATCGATCAAAGCTAAATAATTCATTTTATGTTTCGTAATTAAAGTTGAAACTGAAGTGGAATAGATATCAAAATAAAGATGGATAACTATTTATTGGAGTTTTTCCAATAGGGACTTGAAAACTTTGAGTCTAATTTGTTAACGCACCCTTTCACTAACCATCGAACTGTCATTGGCAATGTATTCAGTAAACTCAACATCATGGAAAAGTACTCGAACGAGCAACGTCTGCGAATCAAAAATTTCTACCGGAATACGGAGTCGGTGACCGCACTTTACCCACCGCACCAATATTCGATGTCATCATCACAAGCAATTTTGCTATACCTTCTCACTTTTGAATCACATTTCCATTCAAATACTGTTTTGGATAAGGTTTGATTCATTTATTTTGGCCTTGAACGGTACCTATCTCTTCCTAAAACGTCTATCTACGTATTCACACTTCAAGTGCTCTTTGCAGGGTGGTATCTGAACCTATCATATGATGGAGTCATCAGGAAAGATTAATTGATGATGATTGGTCGGTCACAGCTCCTTTCTACATATTTCTGATCGTTCTCACATAAGCCTCTGAAATTTTTGGTTGTCTAAGGCCTCCCATATTGCATCTCATGGTTGTTCATCGAAGTCAACCAGCATCACATACTGTTTCGCTAAGTGATTTCACTATGCTTTTCTCTAATGATCCTCATGCTTTGAATTGAATCTCTCGTTGACTTACCCACGAAAAACCACCATTTATGGTTTTGTTATATTTACTACTTTTGCAGTCGTACCCAATATCCGCTCAACATTCGTCAAAGTGTGGGTTGGGTGACATCACTTTGAGGTAGCTATCACAATTTCGTGTATCCCCTTCCCTTCGAACATTGGTAAAAAGCGACTTTCCCCGCATTGCTGGGCAGACTATCACTTACCAAAAGCTAAACGAGAATCGCGAGCCATCTAGCCTCGATATATGCCATCTTTTTCTGAAAACTGATATCGTATCTTGTTTGACCTCTCCCTTTTTTGGAGTTCCCAACTGCCCCACTAAGTTCTTTGACTGTGATGTCGGGTTTTTCCGTTGCACAAAGTGCGCATTCAAGAAAACTGTTTAGACAGTATGCCATTATAGAACTAATGTCACAGAGTTTTGTTTTCATCCACAAGCAGCTTTCTTTCAGCATTGTTAATGAACTTCGACAAACGAATCTTCTCCCTCTGTCTAATTTTAATATTCATACATACATAAGGTGGCGGAACAGAGTGGTAAGCCCCGGGGCCTAGCGCATATCTCACAACAATGCCTTGTGAGGAAATGAAAGATTTTCTGACGGTTTTGAATGACTAATCGAGAAACTGCTGTTTATGGCATTGAACTTACTTATGGAGGACTTGTCAATTTCTCGCGAAAGGTAATACCCGTGAAAAAAGCTTTCAAAGTTTCTGTTGAGACTCGAACAAGAAACCTTCCGCGTAACAGGCAGACATAGTAACCAGTTTCAAGGGCACCACTTTTGAAAATGATCGCCCTCTTATTGTATTGTATTGTATTGTATTTATTACCTTAAAAATTATTTGACATCATACTTCAAGATTGATCTTATAATTAAGTATTCAGAAATTTAAATTACAATTGTAGCTCATCACAATAAATTTGTTCAGTAAGTTAATGTTAGTAATGTAATAATAAAAAGTAAAATTTAAACTGAGAAACAATGGAAAGAGTAGACCTATACGGTAAAAGTATTAGCAAAAATATATAAGAGAAATTATAAAAAAAAAAATATAAATCAAAACCATTCTTCAAACCCTTACCGACATGTGATTGAGCAACTCCCCCCGAAAACCCTTTGACGAAATGATTCTTTGCAATCGATGTGGAAGATTATTCCACAGTCTAATTGCGTTAATAAAATAAGAACGCTCTCCAATGCTATGTGTAAACCGTGGAAGAACTAATTTTAGTCCTCTTGGTGATCTAAGAAAATGAAGATATGCGTGTAAATACTCAGGACAACAATTATGGATTATGTCATGAAGTTTCAGAAGTGACCTGTACTCATAAGGGCGGCCGTGGTGCAGTGGTAGAGTGTTTAGTAGATAGGCCGGACGCGTGGGTTCGAATCCCGCTCTGGGCATCTACTTTTCTTTCGGCCTCCCAGTTTCATATGGACGCCGCCCTTGAGGTTATATATGTGAAATTACTAACAACTTATTTCCAACTACTGCAACACAAAAAAAAAAAAAAGGAAAGGCTGCTACTCTGGTAGTACAATGGACCGGATATTAGGTCTGAGTTCTCCAGATTAGCATATAAGCCTCCTCTTTATTTTATAAAAAAAAAACTCATAAAACGCATCTAAACTCATTCCTAAAAGAGAAGTTTTAAAATTTGAAACACTTAAATGTCTTGGTAGACCGTAAATATAACGCAAACAGTCATTGAACGCTACATTTAACTTACGCCTGCATGCTGCATTCATAGTCTAAACAGGGGTAAACTAAAGCATTATAGGTAAAAAAAGGTAACAACAATGATTTTACTAAATGTGATTTCATATTCGGAGACAGTAAGTTAGATGAAGTTCTTAGGGTACGCAATCCACTGTAGAATCGCCTAATTGTTTCTGATGTAGTATCGCAGCAACTCAATTTATACTATTAATTTTAAAACCAAGATATTTAACTTGTTCAACATAAGGCAGAGAAATTTCGTTTAGCACAAGCAAGGGTAAAATATGCAAAGATATATTTCGTCTTGAACAAACAATACCAAGTGATTTATTTGGGTTTAATAGAATTTTGTTTGACTCAGCCCAAGAATCAACTTGAGATAAATCTTCGTTTACTCTAGCAACGCAGTTTTCTAATAAGCCAAATCTTCCGGATAGATATAAAGTAACATCATCTACATAGATGTGTATATTACTATTGGCAAGTACATCTGGTAAATCGTTTATGTAAGCGCAGAACAATAGCGGTCCCAAAACAGATCCCTGAGGAACAACCTTATTGACAAGAGTTGGACTAGATTCACCATTATTGGTTTTCACAATTAGTAACCGATTTTTTAAATAGTTTGAAATAAGATCAAGGGCAGAAAGCGAAAATTGAAATACTGACTTGAGCTTTCTTAGAAGCACTAAGTGATCAATACTATCGAAGGCTTTAGAGAAGTCAAGCATTACCATGACACAGATATCGTCCTTGTCCAAAGCTGCTCTTAAATCAGAGGTCACTTTGATAACTGCTGATTCACAGCTATGTTTTTTCCTAAAACCTGATTGCCAAACTGATAGTTTATTGCGCATGTCCCAATCATCCTGAATCAGCTGTGCAAGAATCTTTTCAAAAACCTTGGCAAAGAATGAGAGCAAGCTGATTGGCCTAAACTCCGATGGACTGGTGGGTTTTGAGCTTTTGGGTACAGGGATCACATAAGCGGACTTCCATTTTACAGGGAATTGACGGCTGTAAATACAATAATTAAAGATGTGCACAAGAAAAGGCAAAAGTACTGGCAGGATTAATTTAACAAATTTGGTGAAATTTCATCTGGTCCAATCGCATTGGATTTGACTGACCGCAATGCAATAATTACATCAGCTTCGTTTACACACCGAAATTCAAAGCAGCGATTTGAATTATCAACATCAAAATTAAACGCTACCGCGCTACAGGATTCAGTTACCAAAACCGTGGCTGAAAATCTTACTGATGAGATTTATAATGAAATGACTATCACTGTCTTGTTGACTGAGTAATAATAACATTTATTCATTTTCTTATTCTATTTATATCATACCGTAAGTCAGCTCGCAGCAATACAGTTCAAGCTCATTTTGTCTACAGTGCATATTTGCTTTATTTAAACTAGTGACACACAAAATGAACTTGACTGCATTGCTTGCCTTATTTGCTTACGACATATAAACTGACTTATATTATGACACTAATTTCTTATGACCTATTGACTTAAATAATACTTATTGCTATTTGTTGATTGTTGTTGATTTGTTACTTTCTTGCATAATCATGTACTGACATATTTGTTGATTTCGTCAACATTTTGCCACCTCCGCTTACGGGAGCAACTCGAAGGTGAGGTTTCCTGGATCTGCAGTACCGGTGTTCTCGGATGTCTTGATTGGTTTCGTATTTGGTTTGAAGCTTTTGGTGTATAACCTTCGAAGCAGGAGAATCACAATGATGATGGAAACTAGTAGTCCCAGGTAGCCCACTGCAAATTGATGAACATCATTTGTTGAAAGATCGTTAGAAGGCAAGGCCATCGTGAGGTTCTGAAGTTGCTGTTTTAGCGTATTCAGTTCTTGTAGATGGTTTTTGATTGAAAGCGGATTATGTGTTAATCTGTCATAATGATCTGGAACAAGTGTGTTAGATAGATTGGTGTGAGGGGAAACGGAAATTCTGGAAAATGATGGGTAGATGGAATGACCACGTAAGGTAATAAGATTGGTCTTTATTACGCAGCTCGGATCGATACGTAGTTTTCCTGCCCCTTCTAGTGTTGTTTGGGTAACAGTTCCATTGCACACAATATTTAGGGTCGTCCGCTCTTTCAATACGTAAATCCATTCGTTAGGATTGCATAGTTGTATCCAGTGAGGCCCCTTGCTGGTTATGGTAGGTTGACAGTCCGGAGATTGCAATCCTTGACTTAGATAAACAAATTCACATGCACTGATTTCTGCTCCTTGCTTGTAAATGGGATGATGCTGGTTGCATAGATGCCTTTCTGTGGTGTAAGAGACACATTGTTGAAATTCGGCTTCGGATAGGGGATAGTATTGATCTCGATGCAAGGTAACCATGATATACCTTGTAGATGGGTTTATTGTGAAGAAAGTTCCATTTATGAGTGCAGGCACTGGTGTTACCTTGAATAGTTCAAAATCGTCTAGACTTAGCAATGGTAAAGTTATTTTAAAGATTATGTGATCCTTAAGTGCTCTGCCGTGGATACTCATAAGATGGTAAAGCGTCAAAACCTCGTCTTGAGAGACGGGAAGTCGAAGTGTTGATGGGAGGCTTGATTTTATGTGGAGAAATTCTTGTCGAAGTTGGGCAGGAGAAATTAGTTGAGGATTTATTTTGCCATGCTGAGTATCGATTAAAACATCTATCAAGGCAGTCTGGGTCTTTTGTACTTGCGATAATGCAAGGATAAGTTGCACGGCAATTGCATTGAATAGTTGCCGTAATTGGTCCTCATGATACTTCTGCCTGATTCCATCAAGAAGTGTAGCGAAATGTTGAAAATCCTTGTCTATTTCTAGAAAGTTGTTGGTAGTTTCCTGTTGAGACTGCTGAAGAATATTCATTGTGGCGTCAATTATTGATGTTTGGTTTTTAATAAGATGTAAAAGATGACCATCGTCTTTTTGAATTTTATTGATTGATTCCGACATCTTATCCGCATATTCCGAATCGAGTATTCCGAAAAGACCGTTTGCAATGTTTCCAATGAAGTTGAATGCTGCACGGCGAACTCTCATACTGCTATTTGGATGGGGTGATAGTAATTCGTTTCCTCTTTCTAGATCTTCATTAAGTGACATGATTTGTGGGATAGTTGCCTTACATGTCTTATTTTGATTCGGCAGTAACTGACAGATCTTTATCAGGTTATTTTTATATTGATCTATTGACTGGTATTGTGCCCAATATGTTTTCATATCATAATAGGCTACAATGTCCCAACTGCTAGAAGAAATTGTTGCTGTTCCCAGATTTTCGAAATATATTCCTGGTTGTGAAGTGAATGGTGACACTTTAATCTGGTTACCCATGACAAGAGGTAAAAATAGTAGTATGGCTATGAATACTGTGGTACTCGTCAAGGTAACACCAGGTGGTTCTCTTCTATCTCTCAGGTTTCTTTTAGGTTCAATGAATACCTGATTTGACTGCAGAGGGTTGTCGTCAGGTTTTCTTATGTTTTCATCGTTTGGTAACAAGCACACCTTTGTTATCGGTCGCTTGTATATTCCTTTTTCTGTTTTGATGGTCACCACTCTAATCAGCCCGTCCACACCGCTGTGTACTTCAATAATTTTACCAAGAGGCCATTTTGACGGTGTAAACAGTTCGTTTTTGAGGAGTACTAGTTGTCCAATTCTCACATTAATCGTTGATTCTTTCCATTTAAAACGTTGTTGAAGTTTATTTATGTAATCATCGTACCAACGCTTGCAGACATCTTTTTTGAGTTTCTGAATTAATTTATATCTTTTCAAACTACTCTCGCCCAGGTCCAGAATGATGTCGTCTTGTGGCGTTCTTAATGGTGACCCAATAATGAAGTGACCTGGTGTCAAGGCATCAAGATCTTCGATGTTATCTGTTAGTGGACAGAGAGGTCTTGAGTTTAATACTCCTTCTATTTGCACTAAAATGGTATTCATCTCTTCGTATGTGAGTTTCTGTTCACCTATGATACGGTTTAGATGGTATTTTACCGATTTAACTCCTGCTTCCCAGAGTCCGCCAAAGTGTGGTGCTCCAGGTGGAATGAAATGCCATTGGATGGCGTTTTCTGCCAGTTTGTTTTGGACTGCCTCAATAATATTTTTTGCTCCTACAAAATTCGTCCCATTGTCGCTGTAGATATGTTGTATGGAACCCAGCCTGCTTGTCATTCGTCGTAATGCAGCCATGAACCCATCTGTGGTTAAATCAGACGTGAGCTCAATGTGAACGGCCTTTGTTGCCATGCAAACGAAGAGTGCTATATAAGCCTTGTGTGTTGACGGTGATAGGATCATTGGATGTTTCTGGTTGATTGATAAGTTGGCATGTTTTAGTCGACCTCCAACTCGCAGTATTCCATTTGAATCGGGTTCAATGATGATAATCTGCTTTTTGACGTCAAAGCCCTTGCTGTATTTAGAATTTTTGTATCATCAGAAAAGTCTTGTTGAGCACTTCGCACCATTGCTAATTCTGCTTCCTTTAGTTCCCTTACCGTTAATGGACCAAATAGTAATGGTTGCTTAGTTATGTTCCGTTTGCAATTGTTTTTAAAACGTAAACAATATGCACTAATACGTTGAAGTTTGGACATTGATGAGAATCTCAGAAAAATGTCATCTCCATTTGGACAATTCCGGTGTCTCGCCAATATGACGTGAGATTGGCGAACTTCTGGTATATCATGCATCTCTGTTAGGGAATTATCAGCTGGCCAATATTGTTCATTTCTCTTTAGCCAATCTGGTCCACGCCACCATGTTATGTTTTCAGCTAGTGCATCTCCAAATGTTCCTCTGGACGGAATGTCAGCAGGATTCTCTTTACCTGGCACGAATCTCCATTTTCCCTCAAAATTTTGTTGCACATAAGAAACCCGATTGGCAACAAATGTATTCCATTTCACTGGATGTTGTGGCACCCAGTTCAATACTATTGTTGAATCTGACCATGCAAAAATTCTATCATATTTTGTGTCTGATTCTTCTCTGATGTACTTCAGTAGCTTCGTTAATAGTGCGTAATAATGGCGTATCAAGCTCAATGAAGCTAAATCTGCACATATAAACTTTACAAATAAAAAGTTAAGCTACGTTCAAATATTCATCAACAATCAAGCTGTACCCTACGCCAATACGGCCAAATACCTTGGGATGAATTTGGATGCAAAGCTAAAATGGAAAGAGCATATCAAAAAGAAAAGGGAAGAGCTCAACTTGAAATATAGAAAAATGTACTGGTTACTCGGTAGAAATTCGGACTTATCTGTCGAAAATAAAATAATGCTTTATAAACAAGTACTTAGACCTGTTTGGACCTATGGAATCCAATTATGGGGCTGTTCAAAGAAAACAAATACTGAAATCATCCAAAAGTTCCAAAACAAAGTCCTTCGTGGAATAGTAAATGCACCATGGTATATAAGAAATAGCGATTTACATCGTGACCTACAAATAGAAACGGTTACAGAAGTTGTAAGAAAACATGCTGTATCACACAATCAGCGACTGCATAGTCATATCAACTCTGAAATGGAGTCCGTATTAAATACGAGAGGCAATGTTCGGAGATTAAGAAGAACCAAGCCACACGAGCTAATGGCCTAAAAGTCATGGGAAGCATTAAAAGTTTAAGCTTCCCTTAAAGAGATAATATTATTGAGAAAGAAAAATCTGTTGTCGATCGTTATAGATTGGTTCTGATTATGAGGAGTTTTTAGTGGGTAAGAATCCCACACTACTTGGTATCGAATACTACTAAGTGTCTTTTGAAGATTTACTCCTGACAAAAAAAAAAAAAAAAAAAAAAAAAAATAGTGCTGCTGCACATAGTTCTAGCCTTGCCAACGATACTTGCTTCACAGGAGCTACTTTGGTTTTAGATGCTATGAGATTTACTGTAATAATGCCATTATTTATAACCTTTTGATATACCACCGCTGCATACGCTGCTTCTGATGCATCTGCAAATCCGTGGAGCTCTATACGAGATCCTTTAGTTTGTTGTGTCCACCGTGGAATTCTTACTTTCGCTAATAATGCTGGCCTTGTTTTGAACTCATTCCATTCATTTTGTATATTTATTGGAACCGTTTCGTCCCAACCGATGCCCAAAAGCCATAGTTTTTGAATAAGAATTTTTGCCTTGATTGTTATTGGTGACAGCCAACCAAATGGATCAAAGATTTTTCCAGCATCACTCAATATTGCCCTTTTGGTGCCCTTTGAGTTGAACTCCAAATTAAGTTTAAATTGAAAGTCATCTGTTGTTGGGCACCATGTGAGTCCCAAAATTTTAAACGTTCTATCATTGTCAAAATCATGTTCTGGCTCCATTTCTATAATGTCTTTTGACAAATTATTGATAAAGGTTGAGTTGTTTGATGTCCATTTACGAAGGTTGAATCCACCTTTTTGAAGTAGAGGAATTAGTTCTTGTTGGAGATTTATACATTCGTGTATCGAGTTTGCACCTCCTAAGCAGTCATCTACATAGAATCCTTCGAGCAATAATTTGCTTGCCCTTGGGTACAAATGTTTTTCATCTTCTGCTAACTGATGTAGGGTCTTGATTGCTAAGTACGGAGCGGCTGTGGTACCGTATGTTACGGTCTTAAGAATGTATTCCTTTATTGGATCCTTGGTACTTTCTCTCCACAGGATGCGTTGTAAATTTTGATCGTTACTGTCAACCAAAATCTGCCGATACATTTTTTCGATGTCAGCTGTGAAGACGATTTTAAAGGATCTCCATCGGAGTATCACCGAAAATAAATCCTTTTGAAGTGTAGGACCCGTCATCATGATGCTGTTTAAAGATTCTCCAGATGTCGTCTTTGCTGAAGCGTCGAATACAACTCTTAGTTTTGTTGTACTGCTGTCATTTTTTATCACTGCATGATGTGGAAGATAATACGTTTTGTCAGTATTTGCGGCTGATGCCTCCTCCATATGGCCAAGAGTTATATATTCCTTGATGAATTTTACATAGTCATGTTGAAGACTTTTATTTTTTGCCAATCTTTGCTCCAAATTAAAGAATCTTTTTAACGCCATTTTGCGTGAGTCCCCCAAGACTATGATGTCTTTTAACAGTGGTAATTTGACAACATAACGTCCTGTGTCATCTCTATAGTGAGTACGTCTGAAGTGGTCTTCACACATTTCATCTTCTGTGGATTTAATTTCTGCTGTGGGAACTTCCTCTAGTTCCCAAAATTTTTTCAGGTTGTCATCCTCACAACATACACTAATAAATGAAGTTAGTGTACTATAACTTGTTTTTGTCGAGGTTGTCACTACTGGTCCCGACAATATCCAGCCAAACCTTGAGTTTTGTGCCATAGGAGTGTTATTTGGTCCCTTGATTAATCCATCGGTAAGCAATTGTGGTAATATGTCTGATCCAATCAGTACATCAATATCTTTTGGTTGGTGGTACCATGGGTCCGCCAACATCAATCCCTGTACGTGTGGCCAATGGTTGGTTGTTATATTTTGTGCTGGTAACTTCGACGTAATGTTTGGCATAACGAGAGCTTCAACTTCAAGACACATTTTTTCATTGTGAATGGATTTTAGCTTGAAGTTACATGATGCAATAATTTCTGTTGAGTGCCCGTTAATACCCTTGATTCTTGATTCATATTTGGTTAGTGGAATTTTTAATTGGTAAGCTAATTTTTCTGTAATGAAACACGATTGAGACCCTTGATTGAGCGTACGGTTGTATTTTTCCCTCCAACACATAAGTTTACCATAGCTGTTGCTAAAAGTACCATCCTGTTGTTATGACAGGCAGTAGCAATTTTAGTAGATGTAACGTTTGTTATTGGATCTGCAACATTGTCACTTTGGGGAACATGAAGTAGGGTGTTATGTTGTCGTGTACATATTTTGCAGCCTCTCTTCACCGAACATTCCTTTGTTCTGTGTCCACCTCCCAAACAGTTGAAACACAGTTTTGATGCTTGCACTACGTCCAACCGGTTACGCGGCTTCATACTCACAAACTTGTTGCAATTATACAGTTGATGCGCTTCGCTGCAAACAACACATTTTTGCTTTGTTAGGGTGGTCAAAAGATTTTTTGTGGTTGGATATCTTGAGGGTTGATGCTGATGATCATGGTTTCCTGATGAGGATGAGGTTGGATATCTTGAGGGTTGATGCTGATGATCCCGGTTTCCCTCACGGCTACTTTCCAGTCCTCGGAATCTTCCTTCAATGAATTCGAACAAATCACACAGCTTAGGAATTTCTGTAGATGTTCCTCTGGACTGTTGGTAGAGTTTTCTTGACTCAGGGTCCAGCTTCGGGCACAGTAACTGAACTATGATTGGATCCCAGGAGCTTACGTCAACCCCTAGATTTTTGATTCCGTATAAGATTTCTCTTGACGAATCCATTAAGGTTTTTAAGTCAAATGCATTTTCATTTCGCACTGACTTCAAGGTGAGTAATTTTTGTATATAATTGCTGATTAAAACCGCAGGATTTTGAAATCGTCTTGTAAGCAATTCTATAGCAGTTTCATAGTTGCAAGCTGTAGGTGACAGATGGCTTATAATTCTTGCCGCTTCGCCTTTTAGATTCGTTTTTAGGTATTGAATCCGTTCTACTTCGCTCAATGCATCGTTTTGATGAACCAAACGATCAAACAATTGCCAGAATGGAGTCCAGTCTTCATACTTGCCGCTGAAGGATGGTATACAGAGGGCTGGAAGTTTAATTTTTCGATGGGTTGTTGTTTGTGGGACTACGATGTCTTGATGCTGCCGTTGGCGTTCCGCTTCTTTGAGTTGAATATATGCTTCTTCGTATTTTTGTTCCAGTTCTATGAAGTCGTCTGCGTGCTGCTGCTTGCGTTTACTATCTTCTGACAACATGATTTCCTCGTCAACAGCCATTAGTTTTGCCCAGCATTCTTTTAGTTGTTCAAGTTTGAACGCCAGATATACATCATTTTGATCTAGGTCTAAGCTACTAGTCAAACGCTTGAAGGTGTTCTTGATACCCTCTGCTTTCTTGAATAGTAATGTGTTGCTTTCGTCTGCATCTGTTGTGGTCGGCTGTTTCTTTGATAACTGCTGTTGCTGGCAAACAATGCGATCCAAATCAAATTCATTCGGCTCTATTTCTGGCTCCTGCTGCCTTCCCTTGACCGGTAGCTTTGGTGGTACCTTTGAGACACCAGGTGTTTGGGTTACATCCTCTTTGTACAGTTGCACCTTCTCCTTGAAGGTAGAACTTATCTCCAGATACTTGGTTTCAAGTTGAGTAAAATACTTTTTTGTAAAGTATTCGTGCTCTGGATACGTCTTCCGCATGACTTCCAAGTACTCATTGTTCGCTTGAAACTCTATCCAATGTTTTTCCAAACTTTCAAGCCTCTTTGTGAAATACTCTAATGAGTATCGAGACTCTCCATCTTTCTTGACGTTCGCCCAGAGTTTTTGTATGTCTTCGGCGATTTTGACCTGTTTCACTGCTGTCTCGTTGAATGACATGATGAAAAAAGTTTTCTCTTTTATATATTTTTTTTTATTTGAATGGACTGTATTTTCTTTCCTTGTCCTTAAAGGCTCGAAGGACCAATGAAAATCTTACTGATGAGATTTATAATGAAATGACTATCACTGTCTTGTTGACTGAGTAATAATAACATTTATTCATTTTCTTATTCTATTTATATCATACCGTAAGTCAGCTCGCAGCAATACAGTTCAAGCTCATTTTGTCTACAGTGCATATTTGCTTTATTTAAACTAGTGACACACAAAATGAACTTGACTGCATTGCTTGCCTTATTTGCTTACGACATATAAACTGACTTATATTATGACACTAATTTCTTATGACCTATTGACTTAAATAATACTTATTGCTATTTGTTGATTGTTGTTGATTTGTTACTTTCTTGCATAATCATGTACTGACATATTTGTTGATTTCGTCAACAGTGGCCATTTCAGTGGGATCAAAGGAGCATTTGGGTTTTTCATTTTCAATCACCCCAACGTCTTTCAAATTTTTCCAAAGGATTTTTGGATTAAGATGGGGATCAAGGCGTTTCATAAAAAAAGCGCGCTTAGAGCTACGAATCAAAGAGGTTACTCTATTTCTAGCGAAAACATACTGACGTCCGTTAAATTCCGACGGGTTTCTTTTAAAGCATCTGTAAAACCGTTCTCTTTCTTTAATAAACGCTTTAATTTGCTGAGTGAACCACGGGCAACTATTAGGCTTCACAACTCTCGTTACAACTGGAACATATATTTCGTAAAGTTCATTTGTAACGTTGGTTAAGATGAAAACTTTCGAATCTATATCTGGAGCATAGTAGATGTTATACTTAGGCCAAAGGCAGACACATAATTCAAGCTGTAATGTCGCATTTCTAGTATAGCTTTGTCTGTACCAGCAGCCGAGCTATGAAAAGAGCTTTCTCTATTAGCTGTTTGGACTTTGGAGTCAGCAGAAAATTGTAGGTCCCTTTCAGTCCCTCACAAGAAATGGTTGTAAGGAATTCGCTAGGCTACGGGTCTGCCGCTCTATTGCGCTACCCTTTCTTTTTATTTAAGCAGCCGAGGCAGAGATTTTCTTCAGCTCTCGATAAAAGCCGTCTGTGCTCCTTCCTCAGAATTCGACGACTTTCTCTTTCCCTATCTGTCTTACAGTTTCTGTATTCAGCTTCGAGATGTATGGCTTATCATTTCCATTATTTGAGGGTAACTTTGATCACGCTTTGGAATCCGTTTTATTACTGCTTATTTCTCATTCAAATTCATCATTCAAACAACCATCTTTGACTTGCCAATAATGTCCAATTGGATCCTCCAGTTATAATGATAAATGATTTGATCCATTTTTGATGAGATTTGGGTACTTTTTGAATGAAAAGTTCATTGATTATAGTCCAACCAAAATACAAGCATTGACTAAAGCGTCATTCGTGAATCCAGAAGAAGATTACTCCAAATAAAATAGACAATTCCAGTTGTAGACTTTTATTTCTTCTTTGCTTTAGGAATTGGATATGCTTTCCACTTTGTATGCATTACATTTTTCTATTTTCAGGTTTATAGTAAATCAACTTGGAAATAATTGTCGTTGCATGACGTCAGCCAAAGATAATCCCTTACCGACTTTCTGCATATTTTCATAATACTTTCAAATACTTTCCATCTGTTACTGCAATTGAAAACGTTCTCACCCAGGTATGTAGGTACTTAGGTTTATTCGCCAAATAATTTAAAAACTGTTATCGATCAAAGTAACTTCAACGTATATATGTAGATTGCCTTACACCCCCTACTTTACCCTTTTTAAATTCAAAAACCTTGAAAAACTTGCACATTTTAAAACTACTGGAAAAATACGTGACTTTGGTAGCACATTTGCAGAGAGATATTTAGGTGACTATAAGATTTTCGAAGGAGAAATTTTCTTTGATCTCAATAAAATAAATTACTGATGCAAATAAACTTTTTCTGATTTTGTGTTTGTACGGCATAAATCACAATTGTTTAAGTAGGCAACCAAATAATTTATTTATTGCTTTCTCTTGGACAAACTTTCATGCATCCCCTCGAAAAAAAAAGCCTGACAAGGCCACCCATTCACTAGCTGAAAGTAGTTACAAGCGTTGTAAATATCACAAGTAGATAGACCTTTACTGCTTACATAGCAAAAATGAACATGCTCTTATCCCTACACGAATACACAAATGCATTTTTTTCTTAACTTGAATACCTATTTACTTCTATATCCAGCGCCAGTAATGGTGGCAGGAGAAAAATGCAAGGAGCGGTTCCATTGAGGGGACTCGGCAGCGCGGCGGCTGGTAGCATGTACGTCATACATGGGTGCGTAGGTGGTTGAAAGACACAGACCTAGGCATTTGCCTTCGGGCGGACCATGCGCTTTTATATCACAGAGAGCATCACACCAAATGCAGCTCTGGACGCGCACCTGCTCGCTTCAGTGTGGGATACAAATAATGCTAAAGTAGTTGTGACCTTGGCCTCCAAATGGGTTTGTATTCTTTTATGCAATATGCACTTGATGAGGTTGGGTGGAGTGTAGAGTTAACAAAAGAAGAGCAAGTAGGGTGGGAAGGTATGTAGGGAAAGCACTTTCTGAATAGTTAAGTAGGTTGGTAGCTTCCTATTATGACATGAGCAAAGGCAAGCAAAGGCGGACGAAAGGCGCGGCAGCATTCTGTTTGTGAACAAATAACAGGATAAACTAAATGGTATAAGAAAAGAAAGTCAAATTTAGTGAATAATAGTTGGAAGATTCTTTTTAAATTGGTTTTAGAAATGTTTCTCAGAGATAAAGGGTGAAGCTCAGTCTTCATTAAAGTTAAAGCTAGAGGTGTGTGTCTGAACTAATGTATGAATGGTGGCGGTTCTGTTATACGATATTAGAATATGTTGTCAGCTTTTATAGGAAAGCTTTTTGAGTGTTGCGCGGAGGCTACGCAAGTTAAGATTCGTTAATTTATATTTCATAATTCAAATCGCAAAACAGCAAAAAGCCCTGTGCCCTTGTACTGCAAAATTGCTTCGATAAAACCGGGCGCGCTCCGGCGGTAAACGGTGGAACAAAATTCTACGAATTAGGATTTTGTTCCTGTTTCCGCTGTTTCCGCCGTGTCTCGATCGATATTATCGATGTACATAACAAGGGTACAATACCGGATTGATGCATCAGTTATCGAGTAATTTGTGACTGGATCCACTCTCTTTTGCATTGCGGATTGATAGTAGAGAAGTATTTTGGTTTTTCTGCGGAGAGCGAACCTATTTACGGTAGGTGTTCTTCGAAAAAAAACCAATTTTTTCTGCTGAGTCCGAATTAGGTGTTAATAATAAACGATTAATGATTGTAGAACAAGATGGAGTACTTTTGATGGTTTTCTACCTTAAAAATTAATGGATTTGATTGTTCTCATCCCCCATTTAAGAAAACAAACGGATAAAGCAAAAGAGTGAACTTCGCTAAGTGTAATTAGTTTGCCCACAATCTGATTTCGTTCGGCAGTACCCAAACGAAAGAGCCTGACGAATGACTGTAACGGCGAATTCTGATATTGATTATGTCCCGTCTCAAGGGGGGAAGCTGGTCTAGAGCGTGAAAAAATGGGCATAATTTATCAATTTTTTGTGACTCAACAGAAAGATCAATCGAAAATCTGTGAAAGAGGTTTTATAATTTAGGTTTTAATATACAAATACATGTCAATTAAATTCAAAATGGCGGCTGCTTAGCGTTTCGTCGGAGGAGCCTCATTCTTTAGACGGGTCCATGGCCGAAGATGTAAACTAATTAATTTTGCTCCTGGAACAAAATCCCGAAAATTTTTAGTTTCTATATAACAACAGCAAGAGACGTACGTAGGATTTTTTCGATATTTTATTTTTTTATAGATATTGGTGCACGTTTGAACAAAACATTAAAGTTTACACTATAAAAAACGACAATAAAATCATATATGGCATACTTGAGGGGCACTGCCGCAGAATGGAAAGTTTGGGCATTTAGACATTTTTGCCGGCATCCATCCTTTGGTATGTTATTTTTAAGACACTAAAGTACCTTTTAAGACAAAAATTTGGGTTTGTTCAAAATTCTAGACCAGCTTCCCTTAAGCCAACACAGATCGTGCAGAAACGCTTACCACTGCACACAAGCCACTCCAGATTGTCATTGTTGACACAGTTTGAATTCGCACACTGTTTTGAGATCGCAAGTGAAACTGGGAGTTTTATTTATTAACTAGCTGAGCCACCCGGCGTTGCTCGGGTCAGTAGTTTTAAGGTTCCCGTTCTCGTTCTTCGCTTCCGTGGGAATATGGGGATGAAATGTAATCTTTTTTTTACTGTGACTAATGATACTGGGACTATGAGGCATCCCGATTCCGAAAGAATTTTTGAAATCTGTTCAGTAGTTTCTAAGTTTCTATTTGCGACACCGTTCCTGTGGGAATCTTCCGTTTCCGTGGAAATATGTGAATGAAATATAAGACTATTTCACTGAGGGATAATGTAACATCCTAGAGTTGAAAGAATTTTTGAAATCGGTCAAGTAATTTTAATGTTCCCGTTCTCGTTCCCGTTTCAGTTCCCATGAGATTATAAAAATGACCCTAATGACACACCCAATGCTGAAAGAATTTTTGAAATCTCTGTTCCGCCTTAAAGGCAATATTCACTGTTAAGCAGATTTTTGAATTTATTAAGTTTTTGTTTTTATTAGAAAAATAGAAGAAAAAAAAATTAAGTAGCTGCATTAATCATTCATTATTGTTTCTGTATTTTAATACATAGGTTGCCCTATGCCTTTTACTTAAGTACCTTGTGATACACGACATATTTTGTTTTATTATAAAGCGCAAAAACAAACAACGCAAATGGTCCTCCGACCCGTGAACATGCCACATATAATTGACCATGGGAAAAACATGGATGTTCTAGATTCAAACCACAAACTTTTAAGGATTGGCCTTGTGATTTGTTGATGGTCATTACTCATGACTAATGCAAGACGGATTGGAAATTGAAGTCTTTTAAATTCAAACGGCATATCGGTTGGGATCATTCCTCGCCTTTGAATTTTCCTTCCAGTATTGTCACGTATATTACATTGTTCATCAATTTTCTAACCACCAAACGCGTACCGTTGCACAGTTTTGGTTGGTACTGTGGTAAGCCAGGCACATCCAATGAGTTTAAAAATTCAATTGGATAGTTGACGGCTTCATCTTCATTTGTGAGGCAGTCAATTGATTTGAATGAATGCATTGTTCCAATGATCTTATTTTGAGTTATGTTGTTCAGGTCATCGACATCTTTATTCTTAGACGCTAAAATTGCTCTCTCACTCACTTTTGTCTCTTCTTCGTTGGATTAGAAATTACCTTTCCGACCGTTCAATACAAGTTGTGTTGGATGGCTTCAAGTCTGATACCCACTTCATAAATGCTGGTGTGCCCCAGGGCTCCGTTTTGTCTCCGACTCTCTTCCTCATTTTCATTAATGATCTCTTGTCTGAAACTTCTAATCCGCTTAACTGTTTTGCTGACGACTCGACCCTCAGCTTTTCATATTCGTTTCCAAATTCACGTCCCTGCTCTTCGGACGTGGAAATGGAACGGTTGCGTATGATAAGCTCATTGAATTCTGACCTTGACAGCATTGTTTCATGGGGTCTTATGAACCGAGTAGAATTCAATGCTTCGAAAACCCAATGCTGTCTCTTGTCGTTGAAGCTTAACATTCCCCCATTGCCATTATCCATGAATGGTACCTGCATCGAAGAAACCGAAAAGATGTTAGTTCTTGGTATGTGTGTCAACGATGATCTTCGTTGGAATGACCACATATTTGAAGTCGCCAAAAATGCTGCTAAATGCTTAGGTTTTCTTAAAAGGTGCAGGAAATTTTTCACCCCTTCTGATCTGGCTACTATTTATAAAGCCTACATCCGTCCTAAGTTAGAGTACAATTCACATATCTGGTCAGGTGCTCCTAAAACATCATTGTGCCTACTCGATAAGGTTCAAAACAGAGCATTAAGAATGATAGGTGATAGTTCAATTGTTGAATCAATTGATTGTCTTGATCATCGTCGTAATGTTTCATGTCTCTCTCTTTTCTATAGGTTTTTTTACAAACAATGCTCGGACGAAATAGCCAGTTGCATTCCTCCCCTTAAGCAATTTAACCGCAATACACGCCTCGCAAGGAATGCAAATCAGTTTTACCTTCAGCCCAATTTCGGTCGTACAGTGAAATATAGAGATTCATTCTTTAGCCGTACGACTCGGATGTGGAATGCTTTACCTGACTCTGTTTTCCCCTCTCATTGTAATACACAGAAGTTTAAAAATAATGTGCATCGGCACCTCCTTTCTAATCCTTTCCTTCCTTCTTAACCGCTCGCACTGTGTTAATAACATTATAAGGGTATTAATAACCCCTTGATGTGCGCGTATATTATAAAAAAAAAAAAAAAAAACTCAACCATTCATTATTTGTGTAGTTTGAAATAATGTTTGGAAATACATTGTTGATAAGTTCGTCTTTTGATGAACCAAACTTACAGGAATTATTTGGAAATGATATCAATCCACTCGATTCATCGACAGGTACTTGACCATTACCGACAGTCAGCTCAGAGAAATCTTCAGCAGATGTATCATTAAGCAATGCAACTCTCATGTTTGTTGTCAGCTGCAGTTTCTTCACATAGCGCCATAGATTCGACGATTTGAGGCAAGCGTTTATTTCGTCGGCAGCCGTAGATCTTGGAATTACTGGCGGTGTTTGGCGGAAATCGCCAGACAGTAAAATCATTGCTCCTCCAAAGCATCTCGAGTCATTGCGTAAATCTTTCAATGTTCGGTTAAGTGCTTCTAATGCGCGTTTATGCGCCATTGTGCATTCGTTACAAACGATGATTTTTGATGCCGACAAAACTTTGGCCATTGCTGAGTGTTTTGTAATATTACACTTTGGTTCTTCAATAGTTTGAAGATTTTACGGTAATTTAAATGCTGAATGAGCCGTACGGCATCCTTCTAACAATGTGGCTGCTATTCCAGAAGAAGCAACTGCAACCGCTATGTTGGATCTCGCACGAACAGTGGCTAAAACTACTGAAAATATAAACCACCATTTTCATCATCGATTGCCTTCATTAAAGTATCATTAACTTCCTTTTGTTGCGAATTCAACAGGGTTACACTCGTTTGAACTACTAAATCTAATTCCTGGTGATCGTATTCACGTTCCCGTTCCAATTCTCGATTAAATGCATAAATTCATTTCAGTATTTGGCGCTGGCATTCCTAACCTGATTAATAAACTACCGCACATGAGGTAACACATATCTTCGATCAAGAGTAAAGCATGTATCTCCTCATTCATCTCAATATCGTAATTTCTGGAACTGACTCGAATTTGATGTAAAATATCTTCTGACATATTATCCTCGTATTTGTGCCACAGGTTACATGGGTTTGATGGAAAGCATGTCGAAATTATGATAGCGAATAATGTGCGTATCTGACTTGGAGATTCAGAGATAAAGGCTTCAGCGAATGTCGTATCCCAATGAGTATCGTTTTCTAATTAGTTCAGTTCTTCACATGCAGCACGATAACGACATGTTGGGAATATTACACCATTAACAGTCCGTGGTGTTTCAAATGACGTTGGCCCACGCACATTTACCAGCAACAACCGGAAACAGAAATATTCATTATTCTTTGGATGAACTGTATACAAACGACCAAGAACATCAGTAGAAAGCACATCCGGATACCCAGGAACCGCATCACCTTGCTTCCGTCTTGAAAATTCTTCGATGAAGCATTCCAAGTATAATAACGTGGCATCTCCGAGTAAAGCAAAGTTCGTGCAAACGGATAGCTTTGGCAGATCGCAAAGTAATTGGTCAATGTAGTTGCTGGAGGTGTTTCAGCACGCTGCATAGCATTCGAAGCCGTAAAATATACTCGTTGACCACTCTCCAAAGGCACCGCCAAATGCACTTCACTTTATTAAATAGACAATGGCTTTATTTAAAAGATTATATTATATTTATTTTAATGATGTAATACAAAAATCAAATTTATTTCTCACGATATGTTTTTTTTTTTTTTTTTTTTTTTTTTTTTTTTTTTTTTTTTTTTATAAGGAAAACTAACGCATTGCATTGATGTCGTTCATATAGGGATGAAAAGTATCCTATGTCCGTCTCCTCCCTCCCCAGCTGTTCTTGAGTTATGAATAGTGTAACTAACACGACTTTCTTTTATATATAAAGATTAAAGACCCTTCAGAAAGAACCCGTTCGGATGGTATGATGGACATCCCATTTATTGCCAATGGGTATTTTGCATCAAAAGAGGGCTATGGTGGCTATCCTGATTCTTTCCTGATTATTGGACTTACAGTTTTGCTTTTTGTCAAGGACATTACATAAATATTTTGTGGTATATGGTATGACCCTAATAAACCAATTGTTGTCGCCTCAGACACATCTCCTTATGGGGTGGAAGCAGTGCTCTTACATGTGGTAAACGGGGCTGAAAAGCCTGTAATGTTCGTGTCGAGCACACTTAATCAAGCAGAACAAAACTATTCGCAGCTTCATCGAGAAGCCTTAGCTATAATGTTTGCGTTAAAAAAGTTTCGTATTTACATTTATGGTCAAAGATTCACCTTATGCACAGACCACCAAGCTCTGCAGGAAATTTTCAGTCCAAATAAAAATAATTCTGCGGTCTGTCTCTAGGCTCCAAAGATGGAGCATAATATTGTCATCATATTCCTATATCATTAAGTATCGCAAATGAAAGTCCTTGGCACCTGCTGATGCTTTATCTAGATTGCCGCTGAATATAAAAACAGAGGTGGAACAAATACCGATTAACTATTTTTCAGAACTAGTAAATCCAATGTTAAATGTGTCCGTTATCCAGCGTCATGATTATGAGCTGATGGATTTGTATAAATCGATGCATGATAAAGCTCATCAAAGTGAGATTTTGTCGAACCTTTTCAAAAAAGTACAAAATAACTTATCTACAGAGAACAAGTGCGTATTTTATAGAAATCGTATTATAATTCCGAAATGCTTAAGGAATTCTTGTTTAAATTTGCTTCACGAAAATCACTGTGGTATTAATCGTATGAAAATGCTAGCTCGTTCATATGTTTGGTGGCCTCTCATTGATCAAGACATTGATAGATTCGCAAAATGCTGCCAGAGTTGTACCATAACTGGAAACGTCAAGAATGAAGTGGTAACTACAAAATGGCCCGATACGCATTTTCCATTTGAGCGAGTTCATGTAGATTTTTTTAGTTTTCAAAGCAAACATTTCCTAATTATTGTGGATGCTTACAGTAAATTCAAAGATATACATTTCATGAGTTCGTCTTAGTGAAATTTTGTTTGGATAAAAATAACACGACGTTACTCTTAAATAAAATTGAAAACTTTTTATATAACGATAGAAATATGCCGTCCACATCCACATCTAAAAGTCCATCGGAAATGCTTTTTTCATATAAACATAGGTCAAATCTAGATTTTGTGAATAAATGTAGGTAAAGAAAACTTTGATTTTACTAACAAATTTTGTGAATTTAAGAACTCTCATAAACCAAAAACACCTTATCAAATGGAAATTGTAAAAAGTGATTTCAAAAAGGTGACTTAATTTTGTATCAAAATCCATTCAAACATTTTGTACGCTGGATACCAGCTCAGGTTACGGAAGTTTTGAGTAATTTAAGATATTTAACAAAAGTAAACGGGTTGATAAAGTATGTACATAAAAACTAAATTAAATGTTCACCTTCAACAAGCAAAATTTACTTATCAGACGTGAATGTAAAAGAGTTAGACAAAAATTACAAGGAAATAATATTATGTAATAAGAATCAAAATAGTTCGTTTGAAAATTGTAAGAAAAATATAGTGATAGAAGAAAATGAAAATATTGAAAGCCTTTCTTTAAAAAAAGTAAAGACTTACAATTACGAAGATCAAATAGAGAAAGAAAAACGACTAAGAAATATGTATCTGAATTTAAAACAAATAGAAATAAGAAGTAGTATATTGAATTTTTCTGTAAGAAGTGAAATGAAGGAAGTCATTTTTTTTTTTTAAAGAAGGTGAGAGTTGTTATATATAGCTTAATGCCAACCCTGAAATAGTATAACATGACATCAACTATTATTAAATGACTGCCTTCTTTTCGGATATCGTTTTTCCTACTTCGAATGCGCGGTAATCGGTATGTCAAAAGACTAGAAACTTTTTTCTCATTCTGTCTGTCAAGCCGATCACACGCGCCTCCGCCTAAGAATCAAAACCATTGAATTTATATGTTATTGCTTGTGTGCATTATATTTTATATTTTTATCTAAAACAAAAGAGAAAACATAACACAAAAAGTATGCAAGCCCTTAGATCTTTAGAGAGACGATGCTGTGGAAGGTACCGTTTCCAAACTATTTCCATAATGTTTAGTCTTTAGTGCATTATAAGAAAAACAACCAAACGCTAATTCCTGACATAAAATTTAATAGAAATCGTTGTAGTCGTTTCTCAGAAAAATAAGTATTATAATATACATGTTGAATGACAGGTTGAGTTACAAAATCACTCTGTAGGCTGCCGCACAGACCCTAACTTTTGAAGCAAATCAGTCAAGTGGTTCAGGTTGCAGATTTATACAGGAATAGATAGACAGACAGAACTGCAGGTCTCAATTTTTTAGTATTTTCTATCATCGTAATTTCATGTCTGATTCTTATAGTAAAAAACTTTTCTGTGCGATTGCAAAACTTTCTTATAGTGACTATAATCGCAAGTAAAATTAACGAAACATAGAAAACAGGGCTTGGATTCCGTAAATTTTAGGACGACCATCGATCGTGTCAAGGTACGACCATAGACCATTAGACGATAATCGTCCTAAATGTTTCGGAATCCAGAAACAGGAGTTCGAAATAGGTCCCAAAATCGCAACTTATTATTTATTGGTTGTCATGCCTACCTATAGCGTGGGAACTTCGAATCCTTAAACACGCAATTGATTTTTCAACTGGTATCTCCCCTCCCAAGGAATTGGCTGGTCCTTATTTCTTCTCAAGTTATGATGAAGTGAAACTCGAGCGGGCTCGAAATATTTGTTTAATTTTATATCTTCGCCACTTTGTATATTAAACTTAAGACTTCAGTTAAATAACATTAAAGATCTTAATTGTGACTTTTACTTAACATAACCAAAGTGTGCTGGAACTAAATATAAGTGTTCCCTTAATGGCAGAGATAAGTTTGCAAAACTTTGAACTATAATAAGTATCCTCCTTAGATACAAAAATACAAGTTCGTTGACAACTATTGGACTAATAGCTGATTGATTGAAGTTGATACTTTGAAATTTATCATAAATATTGTTTGAGCGTCACTCCCAATCATTCATTCAATCGAAGATCACTGTGTTGTCTTAGGCAGTTTTTTTTACAATATTTAAGCATAAACAAATCAAAGTCTCAAAGTGTCTTCCAGAAGGCACTTCAGCTACGACGGTAAGTGGCGATTGTTATCTTTGATCAGATGCTATCTTAACTAGTTGTCTGTGGGGCTTACGTTACTATGGACAACACAACACATTTCCGAAGTGTTTTTGATTGTGACATGTGGTACACAAAGCCCAAAACCGCTGAACCTTCATTTTATAATAAACAACTAATATTTTTGTTTTAAAATAGCTTCTGTTGCCGACGAAGTATTTTCAGGCATGCTTTATTAAATTTTTAGAACATAAGATAAAAAAATTCGATCAATTTAATTTCTTTTATATGTTCTTACGAGTATTTGTATCTGAAACTGTAAAAGAAAAAATTGTTTCTTATTTAAAGTTTTTAATAAAATTTATTTTCAATTAAATGAGTTAATTAAGGGTGACATCGGCAGATAATGTGTTCACAAATAAAAAAAACGAATTGATTATTTTTCAATGGGTCTATCTTTGTAGTCCCTACCAAAGTCAACCAATTTCATAATTACTTACTTAGGTGGGCATTACAGTAAGGGATGAACCTGGGCCGCAACCAACATCCTTCTGTAACGACTTCGATTTCGGGCGAGCTCTCTCCAGTTATGCACTCTAAGTCGGTTGAGGTCTTCATCCACTTGATTGCGCCATCTAAGACGAGGTCTTCCCCTTCCGCGATTTCCCTGCAATGTGCTTTCAAAAACCCGATGAGCCGGAGCGTTCAGGTCCATCTGCTCTACATGGCCCAACCATCGTAGCCTCGCGATGCGTACTCTTCTGGCTATGCCCATGTCACGGTACAGCTCATACAGCTCGTTGCTATATCTTCTTCTCCACACATATTGTCTTCGCATACGGAACCAAAGATCATTCGCAGAATTTTTCTTTCGAAACAATCAAGGGTTTCCTCATCCACTTTCGAAAAGGTCCATGCTTCCGCGCCGTAAAGCATTACTGGGTTAATGAAGGAATACAGGGTTACCTTGGTTTTTCTGGAGAGGGTTTTGTTTCTCAATTTCCTTCTGAACCCAAAGAAGTAACGGTTGGCAAGAGTTATTCCCCGTTTGATCTCCGCACTGATGTTGTTATCCGTGTCTACAGCGGATCCTAGGTAGACGAAGTCCTGTACTACCTCGAAGTTATGTGTGTCTAGAATTCAAAAATTCAATCAAAAAATTAGGAAAATCTTATCGAAAGAAAATAATTTTGGTGAGGACGATATCCACAATTGGTAGAAGAACCTATAAAAACCTCAAAGCAATCGGTTAAATAGCTTTTTGAGGGTCGTGACCAAATCAGAAAATGATGTTTCGAGAAGCAAACTATTATCAGTTGTAACTTCTTTAATGCAATCAATTTCGGTCTGAATTTCTTATACAGCATGTTTTCAAATATGAGATATGAAAGTAACACAATCGACTTTTCGAATTAGCTTTATGGGACTATAGCCCCTTATAACTCATTAAACTCATCGTTTGAAGCCATTTTGCGGTGGCAGTCTCTTGCTATCACAGAGCGAAGCTCTTTTTTGAAGAAACTGCACTGTTAACGTATTTAACGTACATATTTAGTAATTACTTTCGTACTCAATCCGTTCTAGCGTTCAACATAAGTGATCATCAAAATCTTGTTGTCTGCTGTTTTGATTTGGAAAAGAAAGAGTGACTAATACGACTCGTACATCTGAAAATAATAAAACAAATCTATTGAAGCTAAGTAGAAATCTAACGATAAGCGTTATTGTCCAGGTTGAAGCCAACTAAATCAAATCTATTAACAAAAGCCAGATAACACTCCGATACTATATAAAAAGCAGGTTGCTTTCACAGTTGATATCATTCAGTTCGTAAAGTTCTTAAGCCAACAAACACCATGAATTCATTCGTAGTATTCTTCTTTGCTTTTGCAGCAGTGATTACCATTTCTGGAGTCCAAGGAGCAAGCATCGAGTGTCCCCAGATTTGCCCATACATTTACTGGCCAACTTGCGCTAAGGGTGAGCAAAACCAGTATGTGCAATACAGCAACGAATGCGAACTCAAAGTCTTCAATTGCAATCGTCAGAAGTCAGCTCTGCCAAGTAAGTGACACAATAAAAATGAATCGGGAACATTGTTTGATTTTGTTTATCTTCCTCTCCACCAGCCTATGACCAAGTCCATCTTGACTTTTGTAAGACAACTGAACTGACTCAAGGAAGTTTTGCCAAGGATCTACAAGAAGCTGACCCTTCTTGTTCTAAAGCCTGCCCCTTGATCTACCGCCCAGTTTGCGGATCAAATGGATCATTCAGAACCACATTCAGTAATGAATGTGAAATGGAAATGTTCCACTGCATCCACACTCATCAGAACAAGAGTGGTAAGTTTGGAGTGACTTGCTGAAGTGCATTTGATCATTAAGAGACGAATTTTTCATTTTCTCTTAGGCTGGAGATTAATTAAGGAAAGTCAGTGCTCTGGAAACTAATAGGAGATGATATGGATACGAGCTGATGTGCCATTAGGTTTTTTATTTCTTTTTTTGTTTTTACTGAATCTGATAATCGCATAAGACTAAATTAACCGACAAACTTGAAAACTTTCTGTTTTATTTTTACTCTTGTGATGCTTCTTTAACAAGGGTGGGGTATGACCAGGGTCTACCCAAGGAAGCTTCGTAAGACTTGGGTCTCGGCGTCCAACCTCTCAAAAATTAACACGAGGAAACGGTCGGTTTAATTCTAATTAACTCTAAGTTTATTTTAATATCTTCTCTCAGGAATAAGTTTACAGGTTAACAAATTTTATCTTCAAAATCACTAGAAAAAGCATTTTTGTTGTTTTCTCGAGTATTGTCTACTTCTGGTACTGGTCCACGGAATGGCTGGTTACGATCCTCGCTGGCGTAGCGGCGATGTTTCTTTTGGGTTTATGGTTGTATACCATGGCAACCGTATCCTTGGTTCGGCGGTGGTGAACTTTTGTCTAGATCTGCGTGAGGCAGGGCGCTCCATCGGCCACAGCGGATTTCGTGACAAAGGTCTGCGTTGTGTGGAAGGCAGAGCAATTTATCGGCAGCGGCGGATTGCGTAGGAAGTGCCTGCGTTATATCAAATGGCAGAGCAATCTATCGGCGGTAGCGGACTTCGTAGAAAGTGCTGCGTTAGCTTAGAGCCAAAACACTCTGTCGGCGGCGGATTTCGTAGAAAAGGTCTGCGGTTGCGTACTGTGATGAAAAACTCCCTGTGTGGAGACGCAAAGCCTAACTAGGGAATATTTAATCGCCCGGCTCAACAAGCCACAACGAATAAACTCCCTACAAGGACTTTTAGGTTGACGCAGTGTCGAAAGAAAACCTATCTAAGGAGAATTCAAACGCTCGGCTCAACAAGCCACAACGATGGAATTTCCTTTACGGAGGCACAACGTCTACAAGTAAAGAGAATCTAAACGCCCGGCTCACCAAGCCACAACGACTAGACTTCCTTGTTCCTTCACGAAGACTAAACGGCAAGGAAGATTCAAACGCCCGGTTCAACAAGCCACAACGACTGAATTTCCTATGCGGAGACTGTCAAAGTCAAAAAAGTAAAGAAGATACAAACGCCCGACTCAACAAGCCACAACGATTAAATCTCTTTTGCGGGGGAGGAGAAAAAGTATCATGTAAATTCTATTCGCCCGGCTCAATAAGCCACAACAAGTAGAAACCATTATGAAATTTTTTCTCTCATTTATGGTGATTAATTCACCTCTATTCATTGACATTGACTTTGCCACTGAAACCGAATGTGAGCTGTATCAGGTCAGTGACAATTTTGCATATAAAAAATTGGATGGGGATTGCCAATGTATTTCCCCATAAAGAAATGCACAAGAAGTGATAAGGCACGGAAAAGTAAACAATGTTTGACCTTGGAGTAGGCATTTACTTTGTAATATAAATTAAGTGTGGGGGATTTTAATAGAAATAAATACTGCACTGTTTTGGTGCAGCATTTTGGGAGGAGGTAGGAGAAAGAAATTGTGACGCTTCGTCACACTCTTTATGGAACTAGAAGTGTGTGGCTGGCTGATGTGTTCATTTCTGGCCTTGACGAATAAATCAATCAAAAAACAAATCACATACTTTCAAGACGTAAAGAGTTGTTTTTCGGCATTATTGTTTTTTTTTATGACAAAATACAATTTTTAGACACTAATTTTTGAAAAGTTTAAAAATTACTGAGTTCTTTAAAAATAATTCACTGTTGGATTTGCAGGTGTAAGTGTTCCCCTTCGTCTGCGTCTGTTGCAAAGAACAAATAAAGAAATAAATATACAAATAGAAACAGAAAAAGAAACCGAAATAACTTAACGAAAAGTCTTTAACTTTGTCAAACCTATTAACAGAGAGGTAAGGCTGTTAAACGACAGATGTCTATGACTGCATAGATAATGTCTGTCTTGTCATATAGCGACGGAAGCAAATATTGGTTGAGGGTGAATTTAGGAGTAATTTGAAGTTATCGATCTATAGTTTGGCATGCATTTTACTGCTGTTTCGTGAATTTAGCTAAATGAATTCGGATCTAGATCAGTCAATTTCCACATATTTCTTAAAAAGGGTTATTTTTAATAAAAAGAGGAGGCATATATAGCTAATCTGGAGAACTCAGACCTAATTTCCGGTCCATTGTACTACCAGGGTAGCAGCCTTCTCTTGTGTTGCAGCAGTTGGAAATAAGGTGTTATTAACTTCACATATAACCTCAAGGGCGGCGTCCATATGAAACTGGATGGCTGAAAGAAAAGTAGAGGCCCAGAGCGGGATTCGAGCCCACGCGTCCGGCCTATCTACTGAACACTCTACCACTGTACCACGGGTCCACAACCGTTCTTGAAACGGGTGATTTGCATTGAGTGGAGTAAAAAGCCCGTGCACTTGGTTTATTGAGAGGGCAAAGCGATTTTCCAAGAAGCAAAATCGTGTTGGATACATTCTGAAGTGCCGGTATAAACGACCCGTTGTTATGTTCAAGAGATTTTTACGTACATTGCATGGCAAATTCAGTGAAGAGGTGTGCAAACGATGTTGTCATCGAGTCACCCTACAATGTGTCAACTTTCGAATTTCAGCGGACGTCAATATTCAATTTCTTTTGCACTTTCATTTTAAGGTTAGCAGAATCAAGTGAAGTTTGCCAGAGTTTAAAGTTTTAATCAAGTCGCCATTATCGAATAAATTTATTTAGCATTATCAGTATATTTGCATGGTAAATTATAATTTATATTTGTAAGAATGCAATTTGTTTTATAAAGGTCATTTTTATAGGAATAAGAACCAATTTAAAGCATCAAGTTCTTCAAGAATCATTCGTCCTAATTTCCTACTAATTCGTAAGAAACTGTACAAATTTTGTAATTTTAAATGACCTAAATGTATAAATTTCTCTTTAGAATAAAATCCTATCAGATAACGTGTTTTGGATCTTTATTTTTAGAAGTTGTGTTACATCAAGGGACGTCTTGGAGCAACATAATTTTATTGAATTAAGGTGGTTCTTTTTATTACACACCGACAAGTTCCCTGCTTTGACATGGACAGTGTGGTACATAGTTGCACTGCAAACATCTGCAAGAAGCCGGATGATGATTTAATGGTGTCCTGCGATAAATGTAAGCGTTGGTGGCATTACGATTGTCATGGCTTTGACCCTGACAAGTTCGACACTATGACTCCATGGTATTGTGATGAGGAGGATTGTGTTGAACGCGATTGCGATGACACCGCGCATTCACAAACAATGCGCAGAGGTTCGGAGCGTCACTCAACCTCCTTAGATGAGGTGGAGTTCGTTATGGAGGCTGCGGTAGTTGCACAGGCGGCAGTTGCTCAACGTGACAAGGAGCTTTTAGAATTGCGTGCTGAGTTAGAAGAAACCAAGCTCAAGCTTTCTAAAGTCTCGAACCCTAAAGCACCAGGCTCAATTTCTAAAGTCGTTCCACCATCGAGTGCAGATGTTTCAAGATCCAGCAAGCTTGATATAATCAAAAAAATACAAACGAATCATCAGGCACTCTTGAAAACAACGTTATCCAACTGCCAGTCTATACCATTACGAGGAATACAAGCTAAGCAACAAGGTTTATCTGCGCAGTTGAAGCAGACTCCAGATCCACTTCCAGGAGCCCGTGATTCTTCTTTTCGAGATCAAGACATGGCCAATCTCCTCACGATTTTGAACCGCAATAACGTTCAGGATCTTCCGTTTTTTTTTTTTGGAGAATAAAAACGTAGAAATATCCACCGGATTTAATTTTAAAATTATAGAAAAACGTTTTATACTTGGTTATGCCGAAAAATTGAAGATATTTCAGTAATAAATAGTGATACAAACGTTTGAATATGAGAACTTCACAATCAGTCTTTCTCATATACCTGTGGTTTGAATAAAATCAATGTTTCAAACTGGAGGGCAGCTATACTCATCCTCACTTCTTTTTATAATTCAGCGCACTTCAAATCATTATATACTGAGCATTTATCTTCTGTGGTTTGGATTTTTTACGTTCAAGCGTTCTTCAAAAGACTTTCCAATAATTTGTTGCTCACACCATTCAATTTTTCACTCTGCTTTGAAAAGCAGGTATCTAACATGTGGACTAACTCACTCGCAATAAGATTTTCAGGATTACAAACTTGCAGTCGGTGTAGGTACGCACTACCTAGTAGGTAGTGCAGTGTAGTTTCTATTAACACAAACGAGCTCACTCTTAAGTTGGCATTGCAAAGTGAAATCCTAAAAATAATTTGAAGATCACTACAGCCTTCAGTAAGTGTAGGTTCCACTCTAATTATATACGAGTATGGTATAATCCAGTAGAAAGCCAAAACTCATATTTGTGTCTGTATTCCTATCCTGACAAAATGTGAAAGTGTTTTCGTCGTCCCATCAAAAATATAAAAAAGGAAATTCAGTTCAGGAATTTGTATTGCTTTATTTCAGTCTCATGAAAAATTCAGATTCGGTGAACATCCATGGCACGGCAAAAGCCTATATCAATCACCAGCTTTTAGTTGTCAGAGCACTCGCCACTCTTAATCAATCTCCAGCCTAAGAGAAGAAAGTCTTACACAAACCACACTTCAACTGAGTTTTTTAAAACTTACCACTCTTGTTCTGATGAGTGTGGACGCAGTGGAACGTTTCCATTTCACATTTATTACTAAATGTGGTCCTGAATGATCCATTTGATCCGCACACTGGGCTGTAATCCATGGTGCAGGCTTTGACACATGATGGGTCAGCTTCCTGTAGATCCTTGGCAAAGCTTCCAAGTCCTAATTCAGTTGTCTTACAGAAGTCAAGATGAACTTGATCATATGCTAGTTGAAAAGAAGATTAACAAAATCAAAAATTGCTCCAATTTCATTTCTATTGTGTTACTTACTTGGCAGAGCTGACTTTTGACGTTGGCAGTTGAAGACATTGAGTTCGCATTCGTTGCTGTACTGGACAAACTGGTTTTGCTCACCCTTAGCACAAGTTGGCCAGTAAATGTATGGGCAAAAACGAGGACAATCAAGGCTAGCACCTTGAACTCCCGAGACGGCAATTACTGCTGCACAAGCAAAGAACAATACTAATGAATTCATGTTGTTTGGTTGCTTAAGAATCTTACTGACTGACTCTATTACCTAAACAGGCTGTCTTTTTATGGTATTGAGCTAAAATCATGATTGTTATCAGTATTGTGTAAGCAGATTAGGTTTTATGGTTAGAACGTGAGCAAATTATCGTATCGCGAAACACGATTTTGGATGCTCCTTCAGATATTCGAAATTTTTAATTAGAAATCTAATTGTATTCAAATTGATTATTTTTTTTTTGTTTGATATTTCAGGCGATTGGGCGCACGCACTTTATGTTTGCAAACAAAACCACATGACACCACTCATGTTGAACGCTCGTGGTGGGTTAATTTTGAAGGATAGAACCCAAAACCACTTATTTTCGTTAGCGGCTGATAGAAAAAATATACATCATTGATTTGAAAGAGAAGTTTAATCAAACATTATACTGAGTAATATTCCAAATAAAAAAATAAAAACAGAAAAATGAGAAAAATGCATGAATCCTTTATTTGAATTGACCGAGGATTATTTCATGCTTTAGTGTTGGGTTCCAGTGCGGTAATCGAATCGGGATTGTGACTATATTCCCTCAAAACTTGTCTAACGGCGTAAAGTCGCACGATCTACCCGGCCAATTGAGCGGCCCCAAATGTGAAATAAACAGTTCCCTGAACTTGCCTTTCAATTGGTCCAGCGTGCTGTGTCGCTGTGTGGCATGTGTCTTGTCACCATTCACAGTAACGTTGCGATTCACATCATCTTTAAAGAAATAAGGTCCAATATAACCATCAGCCCATATGTTTAAGTAGATCCAGCAAATTCTTCTGGCTCCTCCTCCCTCCAAATACGTAAGTTTATGTTATTCACGTATCCATTCAACCAGGTAGGGCTTCGTCGCTGAACACAGTTTTTCGACAAAAAAGTGTGACAAAGTGATAAAAGTTTCGATGGAGAAGTAGATGATTCGCAAACGATGTTTGTTTGTACGACGAACCGACTATTCTTGGTTTAAATATAGACCCAACTCGAGATGTTTGACAACGACAAGAAACACGATACGTTCGTGAGCTGACAAAGTCAGTGTTGCCACAAAGAAAATAACAAAAAAAAAAACATCCTTTCATTTTTACAAAAATAAAAGGAACTGAAACATTTTCATATTGGAACTCTTTTCGTAAAAACATCAATAGGTGTGTTTCTTTCGCAAGTCAGCAAATTTTTAATCAGCTGAGCATACCAAATATTTTGCACACTACATTCAACTTGTCTTATACACATGTTATTACAGTAAAGTTATTCTTTTCCGACACTGTTTTTTTTTTGTTAAGTCTTAAAGTTTACTGAACTTTGCTTGCTATCTTTGATTTAGTGGCCACAGTAGCCTGAGCCACAGAAATCAATTTGTTTAGAAAGTATATCTGGTCGCTTTTAATCACTCAGCTACAATCATAACTTCATAACTGAAGTATGTACTCGAAGACAATTTGAGACCGACTGAGAGTGATATGGATACGCTAAATTTGAGTAAACAACTGTCTACGCAGCGCAATACGTACATGGTGACTTCCGATTTCGATGAGCGATTATCGACGACAGATGCGACGCATGTTTGATTAAATTTTAACTAAACGCTTCAAAGCTGTTTTGTAAAACTAATTTAAGTTTGAGATTTTGTGGGGCCCATTTATCTGTAATTAGATTCGATTTGTAAAACTAATTGAGATACTTGTTTTACAAATGATCACATAATCACACTCCAGTTTAGCGGATCAAATTTCATTAACAGTCTTACTCTCAGTACTTAATACACATTTTGGAATAAAACTTATAGTAAACGATTGGTATAGGCTTGAAACCCAAGATTTACGGAAGAATACAAAACCCTATCCTTCAACACAAGATACGGCCTGGTATAATGGCAGCTAAAAATGAAAACTGAAACAGATTCCGGTGTTTCCTATGAAAAACTTTTCAGCAAGTCTTGGTCATTCGACCATATTCTAGGCTCAAGGCTTTGCCATTCATCAATGTGTGAGAATAATGAATACATTGAAAATAAAAAAGAAAACAATTGTCATCTTCTCAGACAGCCAAGCTACACTAAAAGCTCTTAATTCACCTGTCAGAAGATCTGAACTTATCCAGAATGTCCGGTACTTCTTCGCCTTAGAAATCAATTGCTTGTCCACGAGATCATCCTCCCGGACAAACTTAAGCTCATCCGCAATCCTATTAATTTGTGGTCTAATTCATCAGGAGCATATGAGCTGCTCGGAACCACCCATGGGTGAGCACAATGGGTTTTAACCAAACACGGCAGTACCCAGAGCTGCATAAGCTCAACCCAGCATTCAATCTGCATCTACGTGTTTCAGTTTGGATCTTTGCGTAACTTCTGGGTTTTGGGTTATATTTTAGGTGGCGTGTGGTAAAAGCTGTTTATATTCCTATTCCTAAATTCCATGATCTTTTGAAATCGGTTGAGTAGTTTTTAGGTTACCGTTTCCGTTTTACATTACAAAATCTCTTCTCTGACTTACAAAGCATACGTAAACCAATAGAATTCTAAACTGAAAGATAATGACGCCTCAACTTACTATTGTGATCGAATTTTGAGTCTTTTCTGCCTTACCTCATAAAATTGACGCGGTATTCTGTTGCGAAGTACTGGTAACACACTCAGTATAAAAAAGTGGATAAGACTTCTGACGTATTCAATAAAAACATTAGATTTAGGAGAAGTGATTTCTTTAAAATCACTATAAACAAAAACAGAACAAATCGATTCAAACAAATCGATTGAGCGCAGATATGTCCATTTTTAATTAAAAATGTCGAATATCTGAAGGAGCATCGAAAATCGTGTTTCGCGATACGATAATTTGCTCACGTTCTAACCAAATATACCTAAAAACCTATCTGCTAACACAATACTGATAACAATCATGATTTTAGCTCACTACTATAAAAAGGGAGCCTGTTTAGGTAATAGAGTCAGTCAGTAAGATTCTTAAGCAACCAAACAACATGAATTCATTAGTATTGTTCTTTGCTTGTGCAGCAGTAATTGCCGTCTCGGGAGTTCAAGGTGCTAGCCTTGATTGTCCTCGTTTTTGCCCATACATTTACTGGCCAACTTGTGCTAAGGGTGAGCAAAACCAGTTTGTCCAGTACAGCAACGAATGCGAACTCAATGTCTTCAACTGCCAACGTCAAAAGTCAGCTCTGCCAAGTAAGTAACACAATAGAAATGAAATTGGAGCAATTTTTGATTTTGTTAATCTTCTTTTCAACTAGCATATGATCAAGTTCATCTTGACTTCTGTAAGACAACTGAATTAGGACTTGGAAGCTTTGCCAAGGATCTACAGGAAGCTGACCCATCATGTGTCAAAGCCTGCACCATGGATTACAGCCCAGTGTGCGGATCAAATGGATCATTCAGGACCACATTTAGTAATAAATGTGAAATGGAAACGTTCCACTGCGTCCACACTCATCAGAACAAGAGTGGTAAGTTTTAAAAAACTCAGTTGAAGTGTGGTTTGTGTAAGACTTTCTTCTCTTAGGCTGGAGATTGATTAAGAGTGGCGAGTGCTCTGACAACTAAAAGCTGGTGATTGATATAGGCTTTTGCCGTGCCATGGATGTTCACCGAATCTGAATTTTTCATGAGACTGAAATAAAGCAATACAAATTCCTGAACTGAATTTCCTTTTTTATATTTTTGATGGGACGACGAAAACACTTTCACATTTTGTCAGGATAGGAATACAGACACAAATATGAGTTTTGGCTTTCTACTGGATTATACCATACTCGTATATAATTAGAGTGGAACCTACACTTACTGAAGGCTGTAGTGATCTTCAAATTATTTTTAGGATTTCACTTTGCAATGCCAACTTAAGAGTGAGCTCGTTTGTGTTAATAGAAACTACACTGCACTACCTACTAGGTAGTGCGTACCTACACCGACTGCAAGTTTGTAATCCTGAAAATCTTATTGCGAGTGAGTTAGTCCACATGTTAGATACCTGCTTTTCAAAGCAGAGTGAAAAATTGAATGGTGTGAGCAACAAATTATTGGAAAGTCTTTTGAAGAACGCTTGAACGTAAAAAATCCAAACCACAGAAGATAAATGCTCAGTATATAATGATTTGAAGTGCGCTGAATTATAAAAAGAAGTGAGGATGAGTATAGCTGCCCTTCAGTTTGAAACATTGATTTTATTCAAACCACAGGTATATGAGAAAGACTGATTGTGAAGTTCTCATATTCAAACGTTTGTATCACTATTTATTACTGAAATATCTTCAATTTTTCGGCATAACCAAGTATAAAACGTTTTTCTATAATTTTAAAATTAAATCCGGTGAATATTTCTACGTTTTTATTCTCCAAAAAAAAAAAACGGAAGATCCTGAACGTTATTGCGGTTCAAAATCGTGAGGAGATTGGCCATGTCTTGATCTCGAAAAGAAGAATCACGGGCTCCTGGAAGTGGATCTGGAGTCTGCTTCAACTGCGCAGATAAACCTTGTTGCTTAGCTTGTATTCCTCGTAATGGTATAGACTGGCAGTTGGATAACGTTGTTTTCAAGAGTGCCTGATGATTCGTTTGTATTTTTTTGATTATATCAAGCTTGCTGGATCTTGAAACATCTGCACTCGATGGTGGAACGACTTTAGAAATTGAGCCTGGTGCTTTAGGGTTCGAGACTTTAGAAAGCTTGAGCTTGGTTTCTTCTAACTCAGCACGCAATTCTAAAAGCTCCTTGTCACGTTGAGCAACTGCCGCCTGTGCAACTACCGCAGCCTCCATAACGAACTCCACCTCATCTAAGGAGGTTGAGTGACGCTCCGAACCTCTGCGCATTGTTTGTGAATGCGCGGTGTCATCGCAATCGCGTTCAACACAATCCTCCTCATCACAATACCATGGAGTCATAGTGTCGAACTTGTCAGGGTCAAAGCCATGACAATCGTAATGCCACCAACGCTTACATTTATCGCAGGACACCATTAAATCATCATCCGGCTTCTTGCAGATGTTTGCAGTGCAACTATGTACCACACTGTCCATGTCAAAGCAGGGAACTTGTCGGTGTGTAATAAAAAGAACCACCTTAATTCAATAAAATTATGTTGCTCCAAGACGTCCCTTGATGTAACACAACTTCTAAAAATAAAGATCCAAAACACGTTATCTGATAGGATTTTATTCTAAAGAGAAATTTATACATTTAGGTCATTTAAAATTACAAAATTTGTACAGTTTCTTACGAATTAGTAGGAAATTAGGACGAATGATTCTTGAAGAACTTGATGCTTTAAATTGGTTCTTATTCCTATAAAAATGACCTTTATAAAACAAATTGCATTCTTACAAATATAAATTATAATTTACCATGCAAATATACTGATAATGCTAAATAAATTTATTCGATAATGGCGACTTGATTAAAACTTTAAACTCTGGCAAACTTCACTTGATTCTGCTAACCTTAAAATGAAAGTGCAAAAGAAAATGTCGTTGACCACCTGCTTTTTGAAGTTTTCCAAAATAAAAATGCATTCATCTCTTTCTTTCGAAAGAGATGCGAATATTGACGTCCGCTGAAATTCGAAAGTTGACACATTGTAGGGTGACTCGATGACAACATCGTTTGCACACCTCTTCACTGAATTTGCCATGCAATGTACGTAAAAATCTCTTGAACATAACAACGGGTCGTTTATACCGGCACTTCAGAATGTATCCAACACGATTTTGCTTCTTGGAAAATCGCTTTGCCCTCTCAATAAACCAAGTGCACGGGCTTTTTACTCCACTCAATGCAAATCACCCGTTTCAAGAACGGTTGTGGACCCGTGGTACAGTGGTAGAGTGTTCAGTAGATAGGCCGGACGCGTGGGTTCGAATCCCGCTCTGGGCCTATACTTTTCTTTCAGCCGTCCAGTTTCATATGGACGCCGCCCTTGAGGTTATATGTGAAGTTAATAACACCTTATTTCCAACTGCTGCAACACAAGAGAAGGCTGCTACCCTGGTAGTACAATGGACCGGAAATTATGTCTGAGTTCTCCAGATTAGCTATATAAGCCTCCTCTTTTTATTAAAAAAAAAAAAACCTTTTTAAGAAATATGTGGAAATCGACTGATCTAGATCCGAATTCATTTAGCTAATTTCACGAAACAGCAGTAAAATGCATGCCAAACTTTAGATCGAAAACGTCAAATTACTCCTAAATTCACCCTCAACCACGTTATCTATGCAGTCATAGACATCTGTCGTTTAACAGCTTTACCTCTCTGTTAATAGGTTTGATAAAGTTTAAGACTTTTCGTTAAGTTATTTTGGTTTCTATTTGTATATTTATTTCTTTACTTGTTCTTTGCAACAGACGCAGACGAAGGGGAACACTTACACCTGCAAATCCAACAGTGAATTAATTTTACTAAGAACTCAGTAATTTTTAAACTTTTCAAAAATTAGTGTCTAAAAATTGTATTTTGCCATAAAAAAAAACAATAATGCCGAAAAACAACTCTTTACGTTGTTAAAGTATTTGATTTGTTTTTTGATTGATTTATTCGTCAAGGCCAGAAATGAACACATCAGCCAGCCACACACTTCTTGTTCCATAAAGAGTAAAAATAAAACAGAAAGTTTTCAAGTTTGTCGGTTTATTTTAGTCTTATGCGATTATCAGATTCAGTAAAAATAAAAAAAATAAAACAAGTGGCACATCAGCCCGTATTCATATCATCCCTTATTAGTTTTCAGAGCACTGACTTTCCTTAATCAATTTCCAGCCTAAGAAAAAATAAAAAATCTGTCCGTTATAATCAAATCCACTTCAGCAAGTCACTCCAAACTTACCACTCTTGTTCTGATGAGTGTGGACGCAGTGGAACATTTCCATTTCACATTCATTACTGAATGTGGTTCTGAATGATCCATTTGATCCGCAAACTGGGCGGTAGATCAAGGGGCAGGCTTTAGAACAAGAAGGGTCAGCTTCTTGTAGATCCTTGGCAAAACTTCCTTGAGTCAGTTCAGTTGTCTTACAAAAGTCAAGATGGACTTGGTCATAGGCTGGTGGAGAGGAAGATAAACAAAATCAAACAATGTTCCCGATTCATTTTTATTGTGTCACTTACTTGGCAGAGCTGACTTCTGACGATTGCAATTGAAGACTTTGAGTTCGCATTCGTTGCTGTATTGCACATACTGGTTTTGCTCACCCTTAGCGCAAGTTGGCCAGTAAATGTATGGGCAAATCTGGGGACACTCGATGCTTGCTCCTTGGACTCCAGAGATAGTAACTACTGCTGCACAAGCAAAGAAGAATACTGCGAATGAATTCATGGTGTTTATTGGCTTAAGAACTTTACGAACTGAATGATATCAACTGTGAAAGCAACCTGCTCTTTATATAGTACCGAGGTGTTATCTGTTATTTGTTAATAGATTTGATTTAGTTGGTTTCAACCTGGACAATAACTCTTATCGTTGGATTTCAATTTAGCTTTATTTTTTTTTTGTTTTCAGAAACATTATTCACTTTTTCTTTTCCAAATCAGAACAACAGACAACTACAGCCTTTGTCAAATGTATTAGGCACTTGAAACTTTTGTTCCTATTCTCCGAAGTTAAGCACAGCAGATTTCGAGGATTTTAAAACAGAACGTCCAAAAGCTCCTCGCAACATCCTAAGAGATAGCCAAAAATCTTTTTGAACAGAAAGTGCAGATAAGTTTGTTCAGAGTTCAGACTGTATAAGATTCAACTGGTTAGACGAATGTCCATAAAACAGCAAAAGTTACTAAAATCTAAGATGGCAAAAGTAAAAAGATAATTTTTCTGATATAAAAAAAGTTTCTTGTGTTTCTGAACACTTCGTTTCCTTGTTCCCTTTAGAACTTCGGTCAGTTTTTAGAGTTGCCTCATACTTATGGTCATGGCTGTAGTTGTTGATGATCATTTATGTTGAACGCTCTATGGGTTGAGTGTAAAAGTACATCATTATTAAATACGTTACTTTTGTCGATGAGCCTCAAGCTTTATTTTTGTTATAATATTTACATAAACTTCGAATGAGATAAAAGAAAACAATATTTTTGTTCTACAGGCTTCTTAAGATATTTATCTTTCAAAAGAAAGCGGATGTGACGTTAGGTTACTTCTAAAACTTCCAATATGACAGCATTTTTGTTTTTGATGAAACTCATGTTCTATAAATCGAATTACAATTTCAGTATCCCACTACCATGAACTGGAAACTGGTCAAAAACTTTCACATTTCAGCGATGTTGACAACTCCGGAGATTTACTACTTCGAAAAGATATCAAAACAATGCACCTTCTGCGTAAGGACAAAGTGGCACAAAGAAAAGTTCATCGAACATGAAGGAGCTTACCAAAACCCATTTTCAGAAGAATTTGACGTAACCGCGGCCGATTCTTTTATTTGTGGAACGAATAAAATTCAACTTGGCCGCGGAAAACTGTCCCAAGAAATATCGCCAGTTTTAACTGGTTCAACATGAGACAGATGCACTTCTGATGATGAAAAGCGCGAGCTCAATTTTAATTTAAGAAATTTCATTCAAACTGATGTCGAGTTTATACAGCTTATCGATAAATTCGATGAAAAAAAGAAAAAAGAAAAAAAAAAAAAGAAGAAAGAAAAAAGAAAAAACATGATCATCACCATTTCAGTAACAATTTGCAAAGCTGAAGTGGTAACCCTTTGATGAAGAATCAGTGGCAAATAAAATTGCTGTAGGTGCTGTGACAAAAAGACCAACTAATAATATGAAATACTAATACTACTAGGAAAAAACTAATATAAATGAAACACACAACTTCACTTTTTCACTTGTAAATTGGTTGTATTTAATTGCTTCTAGAATCTTTTGTCATATGCCCTTTTGTATATTCGAATCATTAATTTTCTATAAACATTCGATGTTTTTGTTTACATTTACAATTTGTGGAACGTATGTTTAGTGTTGTTTATCTCACTCTTTTGAATCTGCAATATTTTATACAAAATCTGCAATATATATATTTTTTTCTGGAATCTGCAATATTTTATACAAAAAGCCTTTACAAATATTTGAATCGAATCTGACGTGCTTGGACCATTCCTATTTGCAGCCCCTAACATAAAAAGATAACCAACTGCAATTTTTTGCACTAAAATAATAATGGACTTTTTTTAAAAGAAAGAATGATACTCATACCTGAAAATATTAGTAAAATAGAGCTTTTTCACTTGTAGCAAGAGACTGCCACCTAAAAATGGTCTAAAATTATGAGTCTAATGAGTTTTAAGAGGGAAGTCTCAGAAATTCAGTCCGAAATTAGGTTCGTCCGTTGAACTTTACAAAGCGTTGAGCCATGTTTCCTTGACAACCCTATGAGCTGCCAAAAAAGCCTGGGATTTCCAGTCCTCAAAATGCTAAACCACAAAATTACCACACATCCCTATCAATCTAACAAAAATACATGCCATTTGACAGCCCAGCAAAAACCTAGGGCGAGTTGATGGAACACCCAGGGCAAACTCTGGGCTCAAAAAACACAAGGGCTTAGGTTTTTCAAAAAAATGCTTTGTGGCGACCACAGGGCTCTAACGAATGAGCCTATTACTTGTATTAAAGACGTTGCAAATTATTTTCGCCCTTGTTTCCTTCTCGAATAATTATTATATGATTTGGTCATGATCCTAGGCAAAAACTATTCAACCGATTGATTTGATATTTTTGTAAGTTCTTCTACCCATTATAGTTATCGTCTTTACCAAAACTATTCATTTTCGAAAATATTTTTTTAACTTTTTAATAATAAGATTTTTTCCTACAGTCCGCTAATAACCAATCGATATCACACATGAATTGTCACTGGTACATTTTTTATTGTCAAATTTAATTGCAAATAAACTATGTCATTAATGTAAAATAAGAAGAAATAACTTTTTGTTGTGAGAAAAACGCTGGGCCCTGGGGCTTATTATTTTTATTTTTTTGCTGAAGCTAGTATTTTAACTTGGTGATAAACGCATAAGTCACAAGCTCTTTTTGATGGAATATTTACCATCAGCTAAGGATAAGATCAGAGTGAAGGGATGTTTTCTACAAATCTTGATGGGAGACATATACGGAAATATATTTAAACTCAAAGTTTCCAAATTTAAGTAAAACATGTCTTAATAAATTTGTCGGTAACAGAGACTATTTCTAAGAAAAAATTTGCAATTTTGGCTTGGCGTATCAAATATCACAGTCAAAAACACATAGGAAATGTGTTGTTGTCATAGCAACGTAAGAAACGAAGCAATTAGTTAAGATAGTATCTGATCGAAGCTAATCGCCCACTTACCGTCATAGCTGAAGTGCCTTCTGGGAGACACTTCGAGACTTAATTTGTACATGCTAAAATTTAGTAAGCAACTGCCTAGGCAATCTAGTGATACGCGATTGTGTGAAATGATTAATGAAAATGATGACGCTCAAATAATATTGTGGTTTTCAAAGAATCAACTTTGATCAATCAAATCTTAGTTGGACATTAGTAACGTGCTCAGAATTTTTGTTTCTAAGCAGGATACTTATTTTTGTACAACACTTTCTTAACAAGTTCTACCAGGCGGGCGTGGACCACTGGTGGTCTACGGGCAATGCGCTTATCTAGCGGCGTGGACCACCGGTGGTTAACAGGCAAATTCATTTATCTGGCGGCATGGACCACCGGCGGCGGCGGGCGGCGGGAGGCTTCTTTTAAACCGAGATGTCACCGCAGTAGACGGAGACGTTGAAGAGCTTCTTCGGTTCAGTAGGGCGCGGCGCGGCGGTCTCAGATCGCGATCGTCGTGACACTGTAAATATGTCGAAAATGTTCTGGTGGTTGTCTGAGCACGAAACTGAAATTGAGATTGATAGCGAGTCGCCAATGGCTGGCTTACAAAGGTTTAGCGTGAAAGATTTAGGGTATGTATAAAATCAAAAAAAAAAAAAAACAGTGTCAAAAACCAAAAAAAATTCCAAAAAAAGCGGCGTCAAAATAAAAAAATTATAAAAATCGAAAAATAAACAAAAAAAATCACAAAACACAAAAATTAAAAAAAAAAGCATAAAATGCTACTGTGGCTGCTCTAGTTTTAAGTAGATTTAAGTAGTTTTAATTAGTACTTTAAGAAAAACAAAACAAAAACCAAGTTTTTCAATTTTTCTAGTTTAAACTTTAGCTCTAGATTGTTAATATATAAGTTATCTCTAGGCCGAAAGGCATTAGCATCAAGATATTGATTAATTTACGGCCGATTTCTTTACATTAGTACTAAGGCGGTCTAGTACCCGGTCTAGCTAGACGAGGTACTAGCTCTTATACCTGGTCCTACATAAAACTTAGTACTTCTCCATTTCTTCACATCATAGATACGAGATCTAAATTCCTATACTCCAGTACTAGCGACCAGATAAGTCTAAAACTGGTCGAATCCTTTTTACGACACTAGTTTGACAGTTAAAATTATAAATTTGAATTGAGCTTCAAATTTCTCAATTTTTTTTTGAAAATTTTGTCGTACACGCGCAGTTGTCTTGATTTTTTGATTTGGTTTCTGAGTTGACTAGACATGGATGTGCTTTAATGCTCTACAAATAATATTCACAATACCGCGTGTTTGCCTATGTGCTAATTCTTCAGTAACTAATTGAAGAACAAATTGAAACGTTGGTTTTGTTAATCTAAAACTTTGAAAAAAGTCAACGTCATCCCAACTATTTGAGTTATTTCTCTGTGGCATTCGATATACACGACGAGCTCCCATCACTTCTTCATCGTTTCGACGTTATCAAAGTCCATGAATAATTTATCTTTTTCGAAAACTAAATCCGTTTTGTTTTTGTGATTGTAAATTAATTCCAAAAAAAGGAAACATATTCAAAAAATTATACCCAATCGATTCAAAGCAAAAAACTTTAAAAAATTTTTCTAACGAAACGACATGGTTTTGTATGCTATACCCCCAACTTTTTGGTTCTAATTTTGGTCGGGTACTATTAAATTCTTCGTATCAATTTGACAGAACTAGTGTGTTTATGTATCGTCAAGAAATGAGTTGATACTCATTTGAGTACTAATGACTGGTATAATATTATATTTTGTGTTGTTTTTGAAGAGCTAGCTACTACCGGGTCCTAAGTAGTACTCGGTTTCAAACTGACAGAACTTATTTCATTTTTGATGTGAAGAAATGATTTGATACCGATTTGTTTGTTATTTTTAGGACTAGTACCCGATCTATCGTTAGTTCTGTGTGAAGAAATTGGCCGTTAGAGTACCCGATTAGGGTCAGTAAGTTAGTTAATAAGTTAATAAGGAATAAGCGTGAACTTTTAATATCTAACGATTCAAGATGCTGAAAGTCTGAAAAAGAGCTAAGAAAATGTATCAGGGATACTATGTATGTAATGTATGTATATAAAATTGTATGTATGTTTGTTTGTTCGGCAGTTATATAAACTCTCAAACCATCCAACAGATTTTTATGGAATTTTTATAGTAACCATAGTTTAGTCCTGGGATGGTTCCTGTCAAGATTTGATCTCTGTATTCCCACGAGATCGGGATTAGGAACTATAACTTAGAAACTACTGGACAAATTTCAAAAATTCTTTTAGCATTGAAACTACGGACCCGAGCAACGCGGGTGGCTCCGCTAGTACAAAATAAATAAACAAATGAGAGAATACCGCCTTCGCCTTGAAGTAAGAACGGTGGAGATGATAGGCTAACTCACATGAGCGATGAAAGTTTTGACATCGCAATGCCGATTATGAACTCAAAGACAGTAAGTGGAGAATTACATTTCTAAATGTTTTAATGCGGATGTGGATTTATCAAAGATGAACCTTTTCGTAGTATGTACCAGCATATGTTCATTATTTGTATCTTCTCTGTAGTTTGTGGTACTATCTTAAACCAAAAATTTAGAACATCATAAATACAATCTTCTTTCGGCACACAGCGTCGATAGTCATTGGTTCTACAGATAAATATTTGTTGTTACAAAAATAGAAATTCAATGATTCTTTCCCAAACAAAGCTTCGAAAATGTTTGGTGCATAGTAACCACTTGAGCGCCTTTAAACATTTAGCTAAGATAGCATCTGATCACTTTTACTTGCCATCACAACTCAAGTGCTTACTTCAAAAAACTTTGAGATTTCGATATGGACAAGCTAAATTTAAATTAAAAGTAAACAACTGCCTACGCAATGTGGTAGCCCCGATTTGTTTGACGATTAAGGATGCGAACAATCAAACGAAGTCAGTACTTTATATTGAGAGACTTTGGTCGAACTATAATCAATTTCGTTGCTATCAGCCAGCGTCATTATATTCGCAAATATCCAATTGGAAAAGAACACTCGTATGCATTCTTGCGAACAACTAGCAACTCATTTATGTTAAGATCGACGTTAACTGTCATCACGAAGAATGTCATATGGTCGAAAATCACGCCGTTACAGATCCTTTATTTGCTTCAAAATTTTCACAGGAATTTAATCAAAACTCGGTAGTTCGTTCCTGTGAATATTTCAATTGTGTCTATATTAAGATATTTTGCTCTTTTTCCATTTTTCATTTGGGAAGATAGGAAGAAATATTTTTTTCTGGGCAGTAGATGAAAAGCTGGGTCTTAGGATCCTCAATAAAAAGGAAGTTATGATAGAAAAATACACTTAAACATTTTAGATCTCTTAATAGATCAGAAATGAAGTATGTGTCGCTTATATGTACAGTTAAGTTGTTCTGCAGGCACTTAACTTTTGAAACAGAATATCATGTGGTTCCTTCACCTTTACCTACTATTCCAGTAAGCATAACTGTTATTATGCATATTATTGCTTCATCAATATTATGCATACTAACAGTTCCGGTCACACTTATTGTGACATGGCTTAGTAGGTCAAGCTGAATTCCAGAATGCTAGTTAAGCAACGGAAATATGGTGAGTCGATTGTTTACCACCAAAGCGCGAGGTGGTTTTTAATTCAGAGTTTTTTCACTACATTACTTTACAAATGAATACAACTATAAATTCGAAAAGCTTTTGCCAAATAAGAAAAGCGTATGCGTAGAGTTGAGGTGTCTGTCTCATTTTGTTGTATAATTGTACAGCAGCAGAATTGCCGCCATATATTTAAAAAGAAATTCACCATAATCGATCTTGAGATTACCCTCTTTCCTGAACAAATTACTAGAAGACTAGAGCAAGTAAGGACATTTGAAAAATGGTTGTATATACATATAATATACATATTTACATTACAAAAATATACACACATATGTAAATTATACCGAAAGCTAATGAATAGTGTCCTGGTCTTTGACGAAACTATAGATTCCCTTTCAATAAGTCCTAGACGAAATAAGCATTATAAGAATACCACTCCACTCTGTTGACTATCAGGAATGGTTATTAATGGTGTGAAGAAAAATCGGATAGGAAGTCAGAGCAAGAGTGTTTCACAGTTTAACACTTTTCTATGTTGAAGCTAACAAGACTAATCTAAATCTAATAAAAGAAAAACAAAAAAACAATTTTAAAGACCAGATAACAAAATTCGGATTTGCTTGCTTGTTTCACAGTTTAACACTTTTCTATGTTGAAGCTAACAAGACTAATCTAAATCTAATAAAAGAAAAACAAAAAAACAATTTTAAAGACCAGATAACAAAATTCGGATTTGCTGCTATATTAAGCCAGCCCGCTTGGTTGATATCATTCAGTCAAAAAGATTCTCAAAGCAAGCAACAGCCATGAGTTCATTTGGAGTATTTTTCTTTGCATGTGCATGTGCAGCAGTAATTGCCATCTCTGGAGTTCAAGGATCCAGCCTTGAATGTCCTCAGATCTGCCCATTGCTGTACAGGCCAATTTGCGCAAAGACAGAGCAGAGCCAGTATCTGCAATACAGCAACGATTGCGTACTCAAGGCCTTCAATTGTCGACGTCAAAAGTCAGATCTGCCAAGTAAGTTAAACAATATAAAAGTAAAGTGTGTCATTTTTTCAAATTTTGTTAATTTTCCTTGCCAGCACACGATCAAGTAGATCTTGACTTTTGTAAGACAACTGAATTGACTGAAGGGCTTGGAAGTTTTGCCAAGGATCTACAAGAAGCTCACCCCTCATGTTTCAAGGCTTGCACCGATATCTTCCGACCAGTGTGTGGATCAAATGGATCCTTCAGAGCCACATTCAGCAACGATTGTGAAATGGAAATGTTCGATTGCGTTCACAGGCATCAGAACAAAAATGGTATGTTTTGACTTTAGAGGAATTTCGTAGAAGTGACATTGCTGTTATTGCAAAATTGTTTTATTTTCTACTTAGGCTGGAGATTGATCGGGAGTAGTCAGTGCTCTGACAACTAACGGCACATGATGAATATTAGTTGCTGTGCCTCAAATTCTTCTTCTTTTTTTCTTTTTTTATTGAATCTGATTATTTCATAAGACCAAAATAAACAAAATGAAAACTCAACAATATTTACTACTTTATTACGAAACGACAATTCAGCCTTCCAAATTTTAAGAATGCGAAAAATTGTGTTCTTGGTATTAGTCATAGGTTAGGTTAGGTTGAATGGGGGGTGCAGCCACAAGTGGCAACACCTCATTCGGATCTCGAGGATCCATTGTGCTCCCCGGGAAATCAGAGGATGAGGAAATGGGAGGATTGGAGAGGTGGATGGTTATTGTGGTAGGGAACTCCCATTGAACCATTTGGAGCCCTGAGTAAATTTCAGGACGTTGCTCAGTGGGAGGTTAGAGATGTCGCCCAGTTCGTCGAAGAAGTATTCTCCGAGGATTTTTTTCCGAGTGTGGGCTAAGCTAGGACACTCACAGAGGAAGTGGAAAGATCCCTCCTCTGCCTCCTCATCTTGGCATCCTCTACATAAGTCGGATGTGCTAATGCCCATTCTCATCATGTGGGTACCCAACGAGTTGTGACCCGTGAGAATGCCAATCAACAGAGAGAGCCGAGGTCTGCTTAGCTGGAGTAGAAATTCTGTTTTTTTCTTGGAAATATCTGGCCAAAGGTTTCTAGAGACTCGGCATGTTTCTAAAGATGACCACCTGTCATTGGCGATTTTTAGAAAATTGTGTTTGATTCTGCTTTTTTCTTGCTCTAGTGGCTTTAGAACTGAAGTGTTCGCTTCGATTTTTGCCAGCTTATCCGCCATTTCATTACCGATAATGTCACGATGTCCAGGAACCCAGGTTAAACTAACTGTGTTTGTCTCACTGAGCAGTCTAAGGTTACTGCGACAGCTGTCTACTAGCCTGGATTTTGTGATAATGGATGAGATAGCTTTAATGGCCGCCAGACTGTCTACAAAAAAGTCAATATTTTTGTTGATCAAGTTTTGCTTAGCAAGGTGCTTCGCGGCTTCGCACACTGCGAGTAATTCTGCTTGAAAGACACTGCAGAAGTCGGGAAGCTTTATTGATCTATTCATGTTAGGGTAGTCTGAGAAGATACCTGATCCTACCCCTTCGTCCGTTTTGGAACCATCTGTGAAGACGGAAATGTGATTTTCTTTTATAACCCTGTTTTCCTCCCAGCTTTCTCTAGTCGGAAAGACTGTTAGGGCCACTGGATTGAAATCAATATGCGGGGGGGTATAGTCTGTTTGGATGTCTATATCTGTATGGTTCATGATGGTTCTATGGCCTGATATGCCTGTTTTCCAATTGTTGCATTGTTTGAGTCGCAGTGCGCTTTTGGCCGCCATCTCCTTAGTAAAGAGATCTAGGGGGGCTAGCGATAGGAAGGTTTCCAGAGCTGCAGTTGGTGTTGTTCTCATGGCACTAGTTGAACCAATGCATGCAAGCCTATGGATTTTGGTCATGGTCTTAAGGTTTGAAGCCTTCTCTAATGATGGCCACCAGACTAGACAGGCATATGTGAGGATTGGTCTTATTATGGATGTATACATCCAGTGAATGGTTTTGGGACCAGGTCCCCATTTTTTACCAAAAATTCTACTACAAGTGTAGAAAGCGATTTGAGCTTTCCTTTCTCTTTCTTTTAAATTTTCTTTCCAGTTAAGTTTACGATCAAGGACAATTCCGAGATATTTTGCCGTACCAGATAAGTTTATTGGTATTCCATTAATGGAGGGAGGAAGTATATCTGGAATGTTACGTTTTCTCGTAAACAGAACAAGTTCTGTTTTTGTAGGGTTGACGTTTAGCCCACAGTTTTTCGCCCAGCTGGTGAGCTTGTTTAGAGCTGTCTGAAGAAGTTCACAAAGGGTGGTTGTGAATTTTCCCGAAGTCATGATGACGATGTCATCGGCATAGGATACTGCTTTTATTCCGCTCCTGTCGAGTTTAACCAGGATTTGGTTAACTACTAGGAGCCAGAGTAGCGGGGATAACACTCCTCCTTGAGGTGTACCTCTACAAGTTTTGAATTTTAGGGTACTTTCACCCATTTCTGCTTTTACTATTCTCGTTTGGAGCATGGAGTCGATCCAGTTTGATAGCGTTGGCTCGATATTTATGGAACTTAATGCCATGCGAATAGCATTGTATTCAACGTTGTTGAAGGCCCCTTCTATAGCGAGGAATGCAGCCAACGTGTACTCTTTATATTGGATTGACTGTTCAATGGTTCCGACTACTTCATGAAGTGCAGTCTCAACTGATTTGCCCTTTATATATGCATGTTGGGCTGTAGAGATCACACTGTTATTCAGTTTTGTTCGGATATGCGTTTCTATAATTCTTTCTAGAGTCTTAAGTAGAAAGGAGGATAGGCTTATTGGTCTGAAATCTTTGGGTTCAGTGTGTGAGGGCTTACCGGCTTTGGGAATAAATATGACTTTAACTTCTCTCCAACTAGTTGGAATAATGGTGAGGTTTAGACAACCTCTGAATATTTCCACTAGTATCGGCACAATCAAGTCTTTTTGACTTTGGAGCATCATTGGAATGATACCGTCCGGACCCGCAGATTTGTATGCTGAGAATGAGTCAATGGCCCACATTACCTTCCTATTATCTACAAATAGATTTCCTATGTTGGATCTAGCGTTAGCGCTAGGGTTTCCGCGTTCTGGGGATGTCATTTGAGAACACCCTGGAAAGTGGGTGTTCATGAGTGACTCTAGAGTTTCAGAGCATGAGTCAGTCCATGTGTTATCAGGTCTTCAAAGAAAACTAGGGGTATTTTGGACCTTGGACATGACTTTTCTTAGCCTTGCTGCGTCATTTGTGCACTCAATATCTGAGCAGAAGTTGCGCCAGGCTGCTCTTTTTGCGTAGGTAGTTCTATTTTTGTATTAATTTTTACTGATCTTGTCAGTTTTCCTAGGGTTTCTATAAGGGATACAGTTTTCAGATTTGTGTTCTATTTCGAATGTTATCATTCTATGGTCAGAGAAGGTTACGTTGTTGGAGACCCTCCAATTACTGGTTACTAGCGTACCAGAGTTGGTGGAAAGTGTAACGTCTAACACTTCTTTTCTTACCTTTGTTACAAATGTTGGTTCGTTACCTCCATTCATAATTATCAGGTTGTTCTCAATAATATATTCAAAAAGTGACTCACCTCTTTCGTTCGTGTTTGTACTACCCCACTGTATATGATGGGCATTTGCATCACAGCCCATGAGTAGGTCCCAGCCATTCCTTTTTGTTGTGGCGACCAATTCTGCAACAGCTGCCGGCGGGGGGTTGGAGATTGCATCACCCGGCATGTAGACGGAGGCTAGGATTAGGGGTGGAGCCCCTTCTCGCTCGCACTTCACTGTTGTCAGATCATTACTACTGTGAGGGGTTAGAAGGAAGAGATTTAAATTTGTCTTTGATAAAATGCATGTACGATAGTTACCTTCTGTAGGCCCTTTGTTAAAGAAAAGGAAGTGATCTTTGGATTTCAGTCCGCAGATCCGGCCATGATTTATCCACGGCTCTTGAATTAGGGCTAAATCGATGTCAGTTTTTGACATCAACGCGGTCAAGGTGGCAGAGGCCAACTTACTGTGCTGCAGGTTTATTTGTAGCACCTTCATTATCTTTTTTGTGTGCGTCATTTTGGGTTTGTAAGTTGGCAGCCGTTGCCGGCCTCACCCTAACCTTGTTTAGGCCAATATTGAGTCTATATCCCCTTTCTGGAAGCATAGCCATTGACTCATGATTGAGCATGACTAAGACTTCTTGGCCTGTGCTCGTAGGCTCTTCCATCTCCAGTACTTCCCAGTCAGCACTTGGGAAACTTGGGTTGAGTTTTCGTAAGAAAAGCTCAATTGTTTCCTTCTTCAAGCGCGGCCCAGGAATGTTTATCCGGACTTTGGGTCTGGTGGGGAGGTCTTTTTTTAAGGCAACTTTAAGTGTTGCTCCTTCTTTAAAATCCGCCATTTCGGATATCTTTGTTTTTAGCCAGTTAAGGGCAAATTCATCATTGCGCGTGAGAATTTTGAAACCCTTTAACGTCGAGATGGGTCCAAAATCAGGCACCGCGCCCGAGGACGTGGGAAGCTCGTCAGTCATGCACTCGAGTAGCCTTATTTCCACTCGAGTCCAGTCTTCTTCGCTTAGCCTTTTTTCTGGACTCCCCTCATTGATAATGGCCACCTGAAGGCTCTCTTTTATCAATTCCGCTACAGTACTTTTTTTGTCAGTTGTACTGGCCGTCTTGGGCTTTTTGTTCACGGACATTGGAGGGGGTGTCGAGTCATTGTGTCTGGCTCTCTTTCTTTGATTGCTTTCTTCGGGCTTTTTAAACCTTTCGGGTTTAGGACCATCCAGTGGTGGTCTCCCTGGGTTTTTTTTGGCCACCGCAATCTTTGCCAATATGGTTTTCTTTTTTGCTTCTTCTTTTGTGACTCTACCTCTGGGTTCTGCCAAGGGCAAGGTCGTGGCTTCCATTTTATTAATGAATTTCCGAGCCCAGCTTAGGCGTTTCCAATCACGGAAACACAGCGTTGAGGTGTCACCTTTGCCGAATCTTCTTACGGTCCTTCTGACATTTTCGAGCCTCTTTTGACCTGGGTCTTGTGCATCTTCCTTTTTCTGTACCCTCGGATTAGGGCCTTTACCTTTTGCCGGCTCTGATGAGCGATGGCTCTTGGTTGGGGCTTTCTCCTCACAGACTTTGGGATGAGCGTTCTTTTCCGGACCCTTGTTTGGCGTTGAGGTCATTTTGGCCGAAATCTCATTTTTCGCCAGGAATTCGCCTCTTTTGGCCTCTGGCCGCTTTGGGACAGGATTTTCGGCCACGGTGACATCCGCGATAGAGTCGTCAGAACTGGTGAAAGATTGATAGTCGTCTTCCTCGAGGATGCGATGTTCCTCTTCCGACGTTATCTCTCGTCCACCTGCTCCTCCTTCTCCATCATCGGAGTCTGTGAAATCCATGAGGTTCTCCGAGAGTCCCTCATTGGTTTCAGCGGCTTTCCTGCTGCAGCCAGGAATGCAATCTTCTGCATTGTCTATCTCTTCATCTTTTCTTGTCACTGGCGACTTATCTTCTTTCGAAGCCAAGCCATCGCCGACAGCCGTGACTACTGCCGACTTTTGAGCGTATATCCCCGCTCGAGTTTTCTCTTCTACTTTTACTTTTTCCATATTTTAGATAGACATCTCTGTTTGAGGTTTACTTGGTTGTTTGACTCTGCAACTGGATTGCTGGAGTGTCGAAACGTAAGCTCCCCCACCACGTCAAGGTGAAACCTCGTGGGAGAGTGGTATTAGTCATACGAATATATTGGATGTGTTTAGTGAAACATGAAAGTTCACTCCTTTGCTTTCTTTACATTTTAGTACTGAATAAGTTTAGATACCTTGCATACGCACCTACTCTTAAGAGTGCAATGAACTTCAAAACATAGATTTGAACTATAATCCATGAGACTTTATTTCATGCCCCCAAAAATTTCCACTGGTAGTGATGGCTGATAAGGCCTATCCCTAAGCAGTTGGTTTACTCAGAAAATCAAATTATCAACTCTTAAGATCCGAAAAGCGAAAAATCAAAATCAATCCAAATCGGAACAAATAAGCGCCATTAGGATCGAAAGGGTTAAACAAACTCAGCATTAAATCTGTTATGCGATCCCTCTGTAGATCTGCCCCCCCCCCCCCCCTCTGCACTCTTTCCTGATATAGAATCCATTTTAAATGTTGCCAAACCTTTTTTAAGCACTTCATATTATGAGTCAAAATACACTCTTTTCGAATTGTAGCCGGTGCACTCCTTACTCTGAAGCTAGAATATTTAATGTTGTATATGTGAGTGACAGATTAAAATCTTTTATAAAAAGAATTCACTGTCTAAACTTTCTTGGGTGCGATTTTTCATTGGCCAGATAGCAAACTTATAAATTTACCTGCTCCCACAAGAGAAGAATAATTAATCATATTTTCTTCGGAATAGCTAACTAAAGTGTCAATTTTGAATCAATTTTGAGTTTTGACATATTTTTTCAGGACGTATTTCGGATACTTATTGAATATTTATACCACGGATATTCTTCAGCCTTATTTATTAGATTTCACTAATACTCGTTTCAACCTGGTATTAGTTAATACTAGTATTAGCACTTAATACTCCCTTACGCCAGGTCGAGCGAATCCTTATTTATAAAACATTTTCCAACCCGTATTAGTTAATACTTGCTTATGTCAAATTTTTCATCAAAAAAATTACATATCTATAGCTCTGGTTACTATAAACGTAAACAAATCCCAGCTGACTTCATTTTGCACGTTCAATGCATTAAGTTTTTTCAGATAATCTAACTTCTTTCGGACTCTGATTGGCCAGAGTTTTAGATTTTCTTTTGATGCGTGACTTTTGACCAATCAGAGGCCAAAAAAAGTTAGATTATCTGAAAAACTTAATTGCGTTGAACCCGAGCATTATGATTGTTTTTTTTTGTGGTTGGCGGAAATTTTTCCAAAATGGGTATTAAACAAAACAAAACAAGAAATATTAGTTAAGGCGGAAAAAGAATTAAAATTATTCACAAAACCTTAATAATTTCCACTTTTCCTCCAAAAATTTGAATAAAATGACATTTAGATCTTAATTCGACCTTAATCCTCCTTTAATACTCCTATGAACCAGTATTAGCTTAATCCGCCTCTAATACTGGTGTATTTTTTTTATAAATAAGTTTTGGAGTATTGGAGGAGTATTAAATTCGTAGTAACCCTAATCCGCCGATAATACGAGTTTATAAATAAGGCTGCTAGTGTTTAAAAATAGAAAATAGTTTTATATTTGTTTGTCGGATATTTTGTTGGCTTAGATACTTACCCGTTTGTTTATTAGGAGAATGAAAAATCGCAAACTAACGCAAACATCACTGAATTGAAGGAAAAAAAACAATGCGTATCATCATGAAGACAAGAAGTTACTTTGTAAATCTGAAATACAGTCGATTGAATGAGGTAGATACACAGTATTTTGTAAGATATTAATAACATCCTCTTGAAAATTTCAACTTAATAAGTCATAGAATGCATGTGATGATTGACTTGCGAATTAGGCACGTGGCTTTTACGCAAAGCTCAGGAAAGTTTAAGTAGTAAGTCTCGGTGCGAGGGGCAGTTTCATAAAAAATTTACATAACTTTGTGAAAAAATCACTACCACGTATGCTTGAAAGCTAATACATACATATTTTGTTCTTTAACAAAATTTTTTCTTCAAATAATTTTAGCGAACTTTTTCTTTTGATAATCAATCCCATATTAATTCTTACTCAAATACAGAAACCGAACGGGCAAATCTATCTTAGATTTTGAGAAATTCAATAAAGACCAAAGGTTCTTTCCTCCAGAAAATCTAATTCTGTGAATTTTGGCTTATTGGACTTCAGCCTCTGAACAAAAAAAAAAAGGATTGGGGACAGAGTACCTTTGCTTTATTTTAATTTCTCAAAAACTTGGAATGATTTTTTCGTTCGGTTTTCTGTTTTTGACTCAAAACTAAAAAAAGCAATGAATACTTAAAAAAAAAACTTAATAAACCAAAATTTTGTATTTTTTGTTTCAAAAATTTGACTATGAGACTTGATTACTCAAAAACTGATCACTTAATTAACTTGAACTAAAATTTTAATCAAATATTTAGATATTGGCTTCCAAAAAACTTATTTGAGTAATTACGCCAAGTGGTAGTAAGTCGTTAGTTAATTTTTAATGATTTTCTTAGAATATTGAATTAATTTCTTATATAGCTGCCCCTCCCGCCTAAACGGAGGAAGATAGACCCCCCAAGTGTAAAGAGACTTAAAATTACGAAGACTGATTTTAACTACTATACTGCCTAAAATACGTCCCTAACAAATATGAGTCCCGATTTGAATTGAACGCATCGAAAATCTTTATATAATGTGCGATTATGAGAAAGACTGATTTATCTTGGACTAGTATTTTAGGAACGCCCTGAAGGTGTACATATATAAGTAACTGAACCTCTATCGTACATCTTGTTCTTTTAAGCCAAAAGTTTAAAAAAAGAGGTCACTCTCACTATCCCTAATTCATCTTAAAAGCGTTCTGCTCATGTGTATAGCTTCATATTTCATACTTCACAAATTCAATATACGAGTAAAACACAATTTATCGCCCTCTTAAGGTTTTGAAGATTGACATGTCGTTTCGTATAAAAAAGGAGAGATAAAGAAAATTGTGTTGGGCTTTCATTTTGTTTATTTTGGTCTTATGAAATAATCAGATTCAATAAAAAAGGAAAAAAAGAAGAAGAATTTGAGGTACAGCAACTGATATTCATCATATACCATTAGTTGTCAGAGCACTGGCTACTCCTGATCAACCTCCAACCTAAGTAGAAAATAAAACAATTTTGCAATAACAACAATGTCACTTCTACGAAATTCCTCTAAAGTCAAAACATACCATTTTTGTTCTGATGCCTGTGAACGCAATCGAACATTTCCATTTCACAATCGTTGCTGAATGTGGCTCTGAAGGATCCATTTGATCCACACACTGGTCGGAAGATATCGGTGCAAGCCTTGAAACATGAGGGGTGAGCTTCTTGTAGATCCTTGGCAAAACTTCCGAGTCCTTCAGTCAATTCAGTTGTCTTACAAAAGTCAAGATCTACTTGATCGTGTGCTGGCAAGGAAAATTAACAAAATTTGAAAAAATAACACACTTTACTTTTATATTGTTTAACTTACTTGGCAGATCTGACTTTTGACGTTGACAATTGAAGGCCTTGAGTACGCAATCGTTGCTGTATTGCAGATACTGGCTCTGCTCTGTCTTTGCGCAAATTGGCCTGTACAGCAATGGGCAGATCTGAGGACATTCAAGGCTGGATCCTTGAACTCCAGAGATGGCAATTACTGCTGCACATGCAAAGAAAAATACTGCAAATGAACTCATGGCTGTTGCTTGCTTTGAGAATCTTTTTGACTGAATGATACCAACCAAGCGGGCTGGCTTAATATAGCAGCAAATCCGAATTTTGTTATCTGGTCTTTAAAATTGTTTTTTTGTTTTTCTTTTATTAGATTTAGATTAGTCTGGTTAGCTTCAACATAGAAAAGTGTTAAACTGTGAAACACTCTTGCTCTGACTTCCTATCCGATTTTTCTTCACACCATTAATAACCATTCCTGATAGTCAACTGTTTGGAGCAGTGGCGGATCGAGGATTCGGTCATGGGGGGGGGGGGGGGGGGGGTCCATTACTCAAAATTTTATTTATATATACGAGGTTTAGCAGATTCAATCAGAAATTATTTACATGATGTTGGCGTGGATTGCTCATATATGTATGGCCATGGATTCGACGGAGCTCCGGCAATGAGTGTCCAATTTATTGGTGCACAGGCTCATCTGAGATCGTATTTCTCCCTGGCAGTTTATGTACATTGCGCTGCACATAGCTTTAGTTTGGCAGTCAATGCAGCATGCGAAGTGTCAGGAATCAAAAATGCGTTAGGAACTATCCGAGCGATTGAAGCATTTTTTCACTGGCCTATAAAAGACAAGACAAAGAAATTTCAAAAATGACAAACAAAAGTGAGAAAAAAAACAAAAGTTGAAGTCTTTTTGTCCTACCAAGTGGGCTCAGTCTCATGAAGCAGTTGGAACGTACGTTGAATTGCAACCGGTTGTTATTGAATCTATGGAAGAAATCAAATCGTGGAAAGATCGAGATACTTCGCAAAATGCATTGCATCTTTTGACAGCGATTTCGACGGTTGAATTCCAAAAACCGCCTGTCACATTATGGAATCAGTTAATTCGATTGTTTTGCCTTTGAGTCGGGAATTGCAATCTAAAAACCAAGATCTGGGTGAGGCTACTAAGCTGGCAGATGACGCTTTGAATGCATTTACTTACAAACGCGAAAACGCAGATTCTACTTTCCACGTTATTTATGAACATGCTACTAGAATTTGTTCTGAATACGAAATCACAATGAAATTGCCACGCCGCGCCGTTGCAATCAACAAAAAAATCGTTGCAACGTTCAAGCACAAGGTATTGAAGACTACTACAGAATTTCATTCTATATTCCGTTTCTTGATACGTTCATTTCTCAACTAAAAGTCGGTTCTCTGAATTTTCAGATCCATTTTCCAAAGTTTCGGGCAAATGTTTCTTAAACAAGAATTTAACGAAAAGAAAAGCGCTGACCTCTACACATTTTACGAAGATATATCGGATTGTTCGAAAGAAAATTTTCTGTCAGAAGTCAAGATGTGGAGACATCGAAATCACGGCCAGAACATCCAAAATGCGCTTGATGCTTTACTATGCTTAAAAAGTTTATATGTGACACGATCCGAGAAAAGGCACCTTTTAGGCAAAAGTGAAAGCTTACACAGCACGCTCTGAAAGCCGCTGATGAACCATTCAAACCCATCTAAAAAATCGTTTCTCTGAATCTATATTTTGTGAAATAATAGCGATGTTACAATTTCTGATTGCGCTTCATGAATATTCAGTAAAAGAACTTGTGTAATCAATCATGTTCCAACAACCGATTTTTTGCCTAGTAAGTCCCTTTTATCGGATCGAGTCACATATGCAAACATCAATCTGACGATATTTTTCAGGTTTATCAATAGCAAATCGTTCAAGAATGTCGATTATATTTTCATAATCAATAAAGTTCTTGAATTTTTAAAATAATAATATTACTTCTCCTTTACTTTTTGTCTTGCTCATGCTATATTTTTCCGTCGCGTAACGAAATCTGAACATTAAGAGCCGATAAATGTTACAATTAACATATTTTGGGATTGGGGGGGGTCCGGACCCGAAAACCCCCCCCGTGGATCCGCCTATGGTTTGGAGTGTGGTATTCTTATAATGCTTACTTCGTCTAGGACTTCTTGAAAGGGAATCTATAGTTTCGTCAAAGACCAGGACACTATTCATTAGCTTTCGGTATAATTTACATATGAGTGTATATTTTTGTAAAGTAAATTCCGGCAATTCCGCTGCTGTACAATTATACAACAAGATGAGACAGACACCTCAACTCTACGCATACGCTTTTCTTATTTGGCAAAAGCTTTTCGAATTTATAGTTGTATTCATTTGTAAAGTAATGTAGTGAAAAAACTTTGGATTAAAAACCACCTCGCGCTTTGGTGGTAAACAATCGACTCACCATATTTCCGTTGCTTAACTAGCATTTTGGAATTCAGCTTGACCTACTAAGCCATATCACAATAAGTGTGACCGGAACTGTTAGTATGCATAATATTGATGAAGCAATAATATGCATAATAACAGTTATGCTAACTGGAATAGTAGGTAAAGGTGAAGGAACCACATGATATTCTGTTTCAAAAGTTAAGTGCTTGCAGAACCCCTTAACTGTACATATAAGCGACACATACTTCATTTCTGATCTATTAAGAGATCTAAAATGTTTAAGTGTATTTTTCTATCATAACTTCCTTTTTATTGAGGATCCTAAGACCCAGCTTTTCATCTACTGCCCAGAAAAAAATATTTCTTCCAATCTTCCCAAATAAAAAATGGAAAAAGAGCAAAATATCTTAAAATAGACACAGTTGAAATATTCAAAGGAACAAACTGCCGAGTTTTGATTAAATTCCTGTGAAAATTTAGAAGCAAATAAAGGATCTGTAACGGCGCGGCGTGATTTTCGACCATATGACATTCTTCGTGATGACAGTTAACGTCGATCTTAACATAAATGAGTTGCTAGTTGTTCGCAAGAATGCATACGAGTGTTTTTTTCCAATTGGATATTTGCGAATATAATGACGCTGGCTGATAGCAACGAAATTGATTATAGTTCGACCAAAGTCTCTCAATATAAAGTACTGACTTCGTTTGATTGTTCGCATCCTTAATCGTCAAACAAATCGGGGCTACAACATTGCGTAGGCAGTTGTTTACTTTTAATTTAAATTTAGCTTGTCCATATCGAAATCTCGAAGTTTTTTGAAGTAAGCACTTGAGTTGTGATGGCAACTGTGTGAGTAAAAGTGATCAGATGCTATCTTAGCTAATTGTTTAAAGGCGCTCAAGTGGTTACTATGCACCAAACATTTTCGAAGCTTTGATTGGGAATAAATCACTGAATTTCAATTTTTGTACTAACAAATATTTATCTGTAGAGCCAATGACTATCGACGTTGTGTGCAAAAGGAAGATTGTATTTATGATGTTCGAAATTTTTGGTTTAAGATAGTGCCACAAACTACAGAGTTAGATACAAATGAGTGAACATAATATGCCAATAATAGATACAACGAAAAGGTTCATCTTTGATAATTAAATCCACATCCGCATTAAAACATATAGAAATTTAATTCTGTACTTACTGTCTTTGAGTTCATAATCGGCATTGCTATGTCAAAACTTTCATCGCTCATGTGAGTTGGCCTGCCGTCTCCACAGTCCTTAAAAGGCGGTATTCTTTCATTTGTTTATTTATTTTGTACTAGGTGCCGTAGTTTTAAGGTTCCCGTTCTCGTTACTGTTTCTGGTCCCGTGGTAATATAGGGATGAAATATTGCCTAAGTTACTGAGGCATAGTAGCATCATAGTGCTAAAAGAATTTTTGAAATTTGTCCAGTAGTTTCTAAGCTAAAGTTCCCAAATCCCGTTCCCGTGGCAATATGGGGACCAAATCTTGACAGGAACCATCCCTGGACTAAACTATGGTTGCTATAAAAATTATATAAGAATCCTTTGGATGGTTTAAGACGGACGAGCAAACAAACATAGCTACATACATTATTATATGCATAAATTTTTTAGCGCTTTTTCAGACCTAAAGCAACTTGAATCGTTAGGAATTTAAAGTTCACGCTTATTCTTTCTCAGGCTGCTTCATTCTCTTTTCACGTGACTCTTTCATTTTTGGCTTTCCATCATTTACTTCTTCTCCAAAGCACATTCAAGTATGGTTTGTTTTCTTTTACTGGAAAATTTGTAAGACTTTTAAAAAATGACTTTTATCTCAAGAACATACACAATTCACTTCAATGTACCGTTTTGAAATTTGTGCTAACAAAGCCTCGATCTTTTTCTTTACATCCAAAGCGATAAAGATCAGAGCAAAATCTGAGAAAATCCGCAGATTTTCACACTTTTGATAATTCTGGATCGACTATTTTGAAGTGCGTTGGGATGACATTTTGAAAAAATCAAACAAAGTTGGTTGTATTTTAATTAACGTGTAACTTTAACTGCAGGTAACGATCAAAGGTGTGGCAAGTCATCGGCCTCCAATTACTTGACAAAGCAGTCAATCTCAGGGCAATACTCTGCTTATAAGTTCGGCTTTCAATTTCGAAAATCTTAATTGTGTATGTAAAGAAAGCTTCTATATATTTCTTGCCACATCTTGTTCCTGTAGCCCCGAATTAAGACAAACTCCTAATCAAATAATTTCATGGAAAAAGTTGATTTTAGGACTATGGTGACAAATATTTAAGGAAGAGCAAACGGACTTTTGAGTTACAGTACCTACTCACCTGATGAATCCCTGGTGGGAATGATTTTAGTTAAAATTTGCCACTTTCGGATTAAGTCAGCGTCAAGATTAAACAAAGGAGATTTAGTCAGCATTTATTCTCCTTTGTTTAATCAAGAACCTAGAATTTTTTGCCGATTTCGAACGACTAAATCAAATAACTCTTTCTGTGGCACTGTGTAAACACTCTAGGAATAGGAAGACTTTTCGATTTAACGCGTGAAAAAAATTCCTTTTTAGGATTCTGGAAATCAAACCACGAACTTCCGACGTAACGGTTTTTTTGGGCGTCTATTTAGGTGTTGAGGCTAAGGTTTTCTGGCCTAAATCGCAGGCGTTCTTAGATACTCTGACCAATTTGCTGTAAACATCAATCAAAAACATGAATGAAATTAGCCCGGACGGATCAGTTCACGTGGTACAATGTTTGTCTGGGATGAGCTCTCAAAAATAAGTTTGTATTTTATTGCAAATTGAAAGATAGTAAATTAAAATTCACATTTCTTTAATTACATCCAAAAAACAAAAAGAAAGACACTGCTTGCATGTAATATAAAAGCGAATGTTGGACCGTAAACTAATTTTTGAAACCTTTCAGACGATTTTACTCGAGTTGCGGGCGTAAACAGAGGCCTTTTGTTTAGACTGCAGTTCGAGGAAAACTCAAACTAAACAGAAGTAATCTTCTTATAGTACCCTTCACTTAAGGAAAATGTTCAAAAATAAGTATCCTGCTTAGATACAAGAATACGGAGCACGTTACCAACGCCCAACAAATATTTGATTAATCAAAGTTAAACCACAATACTACGTATTATTTGAGCGTCATCACTAATCATTTGTCACAATCGCGTATCACTAGATTGTCTGGGCAGTTGTTTACTACATTTTAGCATGTCTAAGTACAAGTCTCAAAGTGTCTTCCAGAAGGTACTTCAGCTATGTGGCCTATTAGCTTCGATGTTCGATCAGATACTATCTGAACTAATTGTTTCATTGCTCACGTTACTATGCACAACACAACACATTTCCGATGTGTTTTTGACGGTGATATGTGATACGCCAAACGAAAATTACAAAATTTTTCTTTCAAAATAGTCTCTGTTGTGTCTGCTTTACTTAGATTTGGAAACTTTGAGTTTAAATATGTTTCCCATCAAGATGAGTAAGAAACATCTTTTCACTCTGATATTAGCTTTAGCTCATGGTAAACACCCCATCAAAAGGAGCTTGTGATTTAAGCGATTTACAACAAGAAAAAAGATAAGCTCTAGCTTCGCAATCTATTCGATATTCAGCAGAAAAAAAAAATAAGTTCTACTTTCAAGATATACTTTAAATGGCCTTATTATTTTTTTTTTTTATAAGACAATGAATTCAATCACAAAGTAAATGGGATGGCGTTAAAGAGCAAGGAGCCCCAGAGCCCAGTGCTTTTCTCACAACCATGCCTGATGAGGTAGGTCCTCTCCAACCTACAATTGTCTGCCGGTTCGGTTCGGAACGTTTAATCGAGAAAGCGCTTTTCATTTCAATTAATTTTCCTATCGGAGGACTTGCCAATGCCAATTCATCGCGAAGGGAAATGCCCGAGGAAAAACATTTTTGCTTCTGTTGGGATACGAAGCACGAACCTACAGGTCAACAGGCGCACATGCTAACCATCACGCCACTGGTATTTGAGTGTTAAACTGTATAAAAAAAGTTGTTCTTCTCATTTTACATTCTTAACAAAATTTATATGCAATTAAATTTGACAGCAAAAAAAGTAAAAGTGATCAGTTGTTTATGTTGTCAGAAATAAAAGAAAACAAAACGAATGGATTATAGGATTGCGGCTATCGTCTATATCAGGGGTTCCCAAACTATTTTGAGCAAGAGACCCCTTTTCCAAAACGAACTAATATCCCTAGACCCCCATAGCAACATTACATTGAAAATCATGTCTCAACTTTTTTACTTGCTCTTATATGTACTAGTTATAAGGCATGTTTTGCAGTCCTGCAGAAGGAAATCTTTGGGATTTGCAATCATAACTTCTGATATAATTCATTGAACTTTTGCTCTTCGTCAGTTTTGAGGGTGATCGACTCTTCTTGCATAATCACAATGGCTTCTTCCATGGGTGTCATTCTGTGTCCTCTTGAAGGATTTCTGATAATTTTGACAAGTGTTGAAACTGTAAGTATTCTTTCCCGCTTAAATTTTGTTTATAAAGAATAAATTTTCCCACAAACGACGACTTAATTAATTTTGTTTTGATCAAGTTCAAATCATCACCCTGCAGCTGCAAGTTGATTTTGTTGAATTTGCCAAAGATATTTCCTCATTGACTGATAGTAAATATCGGCCATTCAATTCTTCAGATTTTCTTCCTAAATCCTTCCTCTCTTCAGTACAGTCTTCGGCAATTCCTGACAGTACTTTGTTATAAAAGTCCTGGGTATCTTTTGAAACAGTAAAGAACTTCATGAGTTTCTTGACATCAGCCAGCTTTTTAAGGGACACTTTCTTTTATGATGTTGCTTCGTCAAGTAAGCAATTTTCATAAATAGTTAAAAACTTCTTTTTAAAATGGCTTGGCCTTAGTGGAGAGGCCGCTGAAGGTTTTCTTCGCAGATTTGGTAATTTTTTGGTATTGTTGGAGGGAGGGTCCATCTCCTTCCATTTAGGCATAAGGGACATTTTAATAAAAAATTACATATATTAAAAAAAATTAGCTGACTATTATCGAGGTAACCTCCGGGGCTATCAGTATAATCATTTGGTTTGTTCATTAAGTCAGAATTGAGCTTTGAATAAAAAAATCAATTTATATTTGGACAAACTGCATGTGGGTTGTGGGGCCACCTGCTTTCTTTTGGGCTTCTTCAAAAATGTCGAACACTATCAAATGTTCTCATTCGACTCCGCTTATTTGTACCGCCTTTGACGGACTTGCAGCATATAGTCTTATGGAAAGTATCGACAAATTGTATCTTTAGTATGCAAAAACGTGTGCATGTACTTTCTACAAGGTCATAAGAGTACATATTCCCAGAATAGTAGCATACGTCACCATTCAAAAATGTGCTGGGACAGATAAAATATTTTTTTAACTGATTATTAACAGTTATTTCCAGATAAAAAGGACTAGGAACTAGGATTGGAAATCCGAATATACCTCAATAAAAATGTAATTACATCAACTACCTGTTCGTCGAAGCAGTACTTAGGTACGAAAAGAAATTTGTTGAGTTTTTTTTAAAGTGCAACAATACTACTAAATCATTCTTATAATAAAATGGCAAGAGTAACGAAATATTATCTTAAAAGTTTTAAGTAAGAACTTGTCTAAAGGGAGTCAATTGCAGAACTTGTCGACCCCCTAAATCAAATTTCGATATTGCCGACCCCTGGGAAACTGATATCGACCACTTTGGGAATCACTGGTCGATACCATAGTCAACCAATGTCGCTAAAAAATAAATAATAGCGGACTGTAGGAAAAAATCTTATTATTAAAAAATATGAAAATATTTTCAAAAAGGCGAATATAATTTGCAACTTTTTTAATACAAGTTATAGATTCGTTCGTTGAAGCCCTGGGGTCGCCTTGTAGTCGCCACAAAGCGTTTTTTTTTTTTTGAAAAATTAAAGCTCGCCCTGAATGTCAAACTGTCTGTTTTATGAGCCCAGAGCTTGCCCTGGGTGTTCCCTCAACTCGCCCTAGTGGCTACATGAGACTACCCACTCAAAATTCATTAGACTCATCGTTTCAAATCATTTTGGATTGGAAGCCTCTTGCTACTAGTGTAGGAAACTCTATTTTCAGGCCAACATTTTTTTTGATACGAGTATCACTCTTGCTTTTGAGATATAGTATTGTGTTTTTTTATTGCAACAAATTGCAGTTGGCTCGATTGTCTTTTTTAAGTATATTAAATTTGATTCCCATCACAAGGCATGGTTGTGAGAAATGCGCTAGGCCCAGGGGCTACTCGCTCTGTTGAGCCACCCTATTTATTTATTTATTTTTTAAATTCGATTCAGATATGTATTTAAGTTTAAGGCAGCAGGTGCATTGTTTCGATTGTTTTTTCGAATTAGCAAATCTTCGGAGTTGTCAACATCGTGAAAGTAAAAATGGCATCCTCTTAGTTTTCGACCAGTTTCAAGTTCATGGTAGTGGAATACTGAAATTGCAATTTGTTCCATTTTTTTCGAAACAATTTTATTGAACTTAAGTTTATTTAAAACCAGCTTTCCCTTAAATTGTATACTTACATCTTTACAAGCCTGTAAAGCAAACATATTGTTTTCACTTAACTCATTTAACATTTATGAACATATAAATACAAAAATATTGCTTACACTATATATAAGAGCGTTCAAAATAAAAGATCATCAAGATCTAGCTGTCTGTTGTTCTGATTTGGAAAAGAATAAGTGACTAATATTTCTGAAAATATTGAAACAAATCAATTGAATCCAAATAGAAACCTAATGATAAGAGTTATTGTCCAGGTTGAGCCAACTTAATCAAATCTATTACAAAATAACAGATAACACTTCGGTACTATATAAAGAGCAGGTTGCTTAGTTGATATCATTCAGTTCGAAAAGTTCTAAAGCAAACAAACACCATGAATTCATTCGTAGTATTCTTCTTTGCTTGTGCAGCAGTAGTGACCATCTCTGGAGTCAAAGGAGCAAGCATCGAATGTCCTCAGATTTGCCCATACATTTACTGGCCAACTTGCGCTAAGGGTGAGCAGAACCAGTTTGTGCAATACAGCAACGAATGCGAACTCAAAGTCTTCAATTGCAATCGTCAAAAGTCAGCTCTGCCAAGTAAGTAACACAATAGAAATGAAATTGGAGCAATTTTTGATTTAGTAAATCTTCCTTTCAACTAGCATATGATCAAGTTCATCTTGACTTCTGTAAGACAACTGAATTGGGACTTGGAAGCTTTGCCAAGGATCTACAGGAAGCTGACCCATCATGTGACAAAGCCTGCACCTTGGACTACAGCCCAGTGTGCGGATCTAATGGATCATTCAGGACCACATTTGGTAATAAATGTGAAATGGAAATGTTCCATTGCGTCCACACTCATCAGAACAAGAGTGGTAAGTTTTAAAAAACTCAGTTGAAGTGTGGTTTGTGTAAGACTTTCTTCTCTTAGGCTGGAGATTAATTAAGAGTGGTGAGTGCTCTGACAACTAAAAGCTGGTGATTCATATAAATATAAACCTTTGGCGTGCCATGGATGTTCACTTTTCACCGAATCTGAATTTTTCATGAGACTGAAATAAAGCAATACAAATTCCTGAACTGAATTTCCTCTTTTATATTTTTGATGGGACGACGAAAACACTTTCAGATTTTGTTAGGATAGGAATACAGAGAAAAATATGAGTTTTGGCTTCCTACTGGATTATACCATTTATTTGGGTGCCAGGGCACAGATATATCGCGGGTAACTGCAAAGCCGATGAACACGCCAGAAAAGGAACCGTTCTACCGATCTCAACCAGCAGGTTGAATATCGGTATACCAATCACTACATGTAAACTTATGCTAAAGCAAGAGGCAATGGATAGAACAAATTTTAGATGGAACAATATCACCACGTGCGTGGCAACAAAACAGATATGGCCAGGACTAGATCCAAAACGCACAAGACATTTGTTATCCATAACCAGCTTGTACTTTAGCTCCGTAATCAATGTCATCACCGGACATTGTCTGATAGGAAAACACGCCATAAGACTCGGCGTTTCCTCTAATGACTTCTGTAGAAGTTGCTTAGATGAGGAGGAGGAAGAGACTATTCCACACCTCCTCTGCTCATGTCCTGCACTCTCCTTTAAAAGAAAACTGCATCTAGGAAAATATTTCCTTGATGATTTAAGTGATCTGGCGAACACAGACATCCTGCATCTCTTTCGCTTTATCCAAAGCTCCAAATGATTTTGTTAAGTGTGGTACTTCCACGCTTAATTCTTATGGTATCACAATGGACCTAATATTGGTCTAAGAGTGGTCTTTACTATAAAAACAAAGAGGTAAAATATAGTATAAAGTATATACAACAATGAACAATCAAAGAAAACTTACATTCTTAAAAGGGATTTTTAAAACAATTCAAATAAACAAACAAAGTTTGACAAAAAAAATATTTTAAAGCTTTAACTACCCGTTGTTATGTTCAAGAGGTTTTTTCGTACATTGCATGGCAAATTTAGTGAAGAATTGTCCAAACATTGTTATGATCAATCTCGTTGTATGTGGTTTTACTCTGACTGCTAGTGTCTCATTCTTTCGCTTTGTATCTTTGAATCATTGATATTGAATTATTTTCTTAATGAAGAATAAAGAAAGTTGTGGACACGGCACCTGACCTCCCTCGTTGGCAACTGAAACAATGGTACCGCGCATCTATTTCTTCACAGAAAACTATGTATACTCGATCAGGATCTTCGCTTTGGCCTCCTTATCGAATTAGCCTAGAGTTTTCCAATATAACGTCATGAACCCAGCATGCAAGTAGCGAAGCGTGAACATGGATTAAGTGTTCCTTTTTTAAAACAAGTAGTTAAAATGAACTGGTGATTTGAATTCTTCTCAACTTATCAGATTGATTGTTCAGCAAAGCTGACAGATCACAGAATATTAGCAAACCAAGCAATTTTTTCAGAATTAGATTCAAAATTTGTTTGGTTAGAAGAAAGTTAAGATCTGACTCCAACGATTGTGACTCATAAAGGCCTGCCTAAAATGCACTATAAGCTAACGCTTGTGATTTTCAAAGTCTACCTTGTCGCATTGTATGAATTCATGATCATCAGACTATGTGTGAGAATATTCTTTCCGATTTTGGATGGTGAGACGTGGGACAAAAGACTACAAATCAGAGTGTTACTTTCCAGCTGGTTTTTAAAAAATAAACAGTTCTCATAGCCAACGTCAATTTGAACCAGGACTCGTCACTTTTCCTAAACATAAACTTAGTAGAAATGTTCATCTGGTTTCAACACGCACTTCCAACAACTGGATTGAAACATCTTCGAAGTGTCGCTACCCACACTTTTTGAATAGACGGAATCGGATGCCCTAGATATATCCACCGGATTTAATTTTAAAATTATAGAAAAAAGTTTTATACTTGGTTATACCGAAAAATTGAAGATATTTCAGTAATAAATAGTGATACAAATGTTTGAATATGAGAACTTCACAATCAGTCTTCCTCATATACCTGTGGTTTGAAAAATGATGAATCGAGACCAAAATGCTGAATAAAATTAATGTTTCAAACTGGAGGGCAGCTATACTCATTCCCACTTCTTTTTATAATTCAGCGCACTTCAAATCATTATAACTACCTCTATAATGTTGGAAGCCCAGTGCGGGAAGAGAAGAAGAAAGTTATGTGAAAGGAGATGTCGATGCATATGTTTTTTTTAATTTCTGTTCATTGTAATGTGTTGGGAAAATTAAGTAAGGTAAAGCATTCCAGCTCCGGGTTGAGCGACGAAGATATAAATCTCTGTACTTTACTGTATGACCGACATTTGGACTGAAGGAAGAACAGTGCCCTATTTCACCAAAATGAAAGTTACAACCACAAATTTGTACTTGTAATTTACAATTACAAATTTGTGAGCCCGCTTTTTGTTTCACCAATTGCAAGATCTTATTTCACAAACTTGTGATTGATTCTAATAAAGTTGTAGAAAATTGAATTGTAGGTCACAAGTGTTCAAAATTCCTGTTGCACCGGCATCAAGAATAACTTGTTATTTATAACAGTTTTTTCACAATATTGTTGAACGTTGTGCTGCGTAGACATCAAAACGAGCAAGGAAAATATAATATTTGCAGCCTCTTTGATAAGAGACAAAAAAGATATATTGTTCGGAAAGTTTTCCGATTACTTGATACATTCAGACAAAGTAAAGAATGGAAAAACATTCAGTCTCAAGCACTTCTCATCAATAAAGACTGGAAATATTGATGTTCGTTAGGCCAGCATATTACGTTTTCGAATATTAAACTGACGACTGCGGTGCAAACTCTATGTACGCATCCGAAAACGGTTGACTTAGAAATCCCGTGCATATCGGCAATTCCATGGTATTGTCCTCTATTCCCAAGCTGTTAGAAACTGCTGCCTTGGTTAGCACAGTTTTTTTCGCTCGAGTAGGCTAGTTGTAGTTGCGGTCCAATAATTAAAATTATTTCCTCTGCCTTGCATCGACTGAGTTGAAAATTTTCATTAAAATGAAATAACTCAAATATATCATAGTTTATACGCGTCCGATAAATTCTTTTTTCACTATCAAAATATCATCAGTTTGGCTGTTATCGCTATTGCTATGCCTTTGTCGTAAAGACATTTTTGTTATGAAAGCAAGGAATTACAAATTTGTAGTAAAAATTACACGTCTACATTCACCTGTAGAATATTCTTACAAACTGAACAAATTTTGTAAGTCTATTTTCGTTGGTGAAATGAAAACTCACAAATTAGTGTTATATTAACAAGTTTGTTACTTGTAAAGTACAACTTTAATTTATTATTGGTGAAACCGAAAAGGAAATTTTTCCACAAATTTCCTTTTGTAAAATACAACTGCAATATTGTAATTAACAAAGTTTGGTGAAGCAACATTTTCACAAAAACTCACAAACTTTGTTAAAAAACACTTGTAATTACAAATTTGTGAGTTGGTGAAATAGGGCACAGATGCGCATTCTTGCAAAGCGGGTTTTGTGGTTAAATGGTTTGAGGTGAGGAATGCAACTGACTAGTTCACTAGAGCAGTGCTCGTAATAATAAATTTTGTAGTTAAAATCGAAACACTGAGCATTTATCTTCTGTGATTTGGATTTCTTACGTTCAAGCGTTCTTCAAAAGACTTTCCAATAATTTGTTGTTCGCACCTTTCAATTTTTCACTCTGTTTTGTATGCATCCAACATGTGGACTAACTCACTCGCACTAAGATTTTCAGGATTACAAATTCGTAGTTTCTATTACCACAAACGAGCTCACTCTCAAGTTGGCTGGCATTGCAAAGTGAAATCCTAAAAATAATTTGAACAATCCTAAGAATAATTCACTACAACCTTCAGTAAGTGTAGGTTCCATTCTAATTGTATACGAGTATGGTATAATCCAGTAGGAAGCCAAAACTCATATCTGTCTCTGTATTCCTATCCTAACAAAATGTGAAAGTGTTTTCGTCGTCCTATCAAAAATATATAAAAGGAAATTCAGTTCAGGAATTTGTATTGCTTTATTTCAGTCTCATGGAAAATTCAGATTCGGTGAACATCCATGTCTCGGCAAAAGCCTATATCAATCACCAGTTTTTAGTTGTCAGAGCACTCGCCACTCTTAATTAATCTCCAGCCTAAGAGAAGAAAGTCTTAGACAAACCACACTTCAACTGAGTTTTTTAAAACTTACCACTCTTGTTCTGATGAGTGTGGACGCAGTGGTACATTTCCATTTCACATTTATTGCCAAATGTGGTCCTGAAAGATCCATTAGATCCGCACATTGGGTTGTATTCCATGGTGCAGGCTTTGACACATGATGGGTCAGCTTCCTGTAGATCCTTGGCAAAGCTTCCAAGTCCCAAATCAGTTGTCTTACAGAAGTCAAGATGAACTTGATCATATGCTAGTTAAAAAGAAGATTAACTAAATAAAAAATTGATCCAATTTCATTTCTGTTGTGTTACTTACTTGGCAGAGCTGACTTTTGACGTTGGCAGTTGAAGACATTGAGTTCGCATTCGTTGCTGTATTGGACAAACTGGTTTTGCTCACCCTTAGCGCAAGTTGGCATGTAAATGTATGGGCAAAAACGAGGACAATCAAGACTAGCACCTTGAACTCCCGAGACGGCAATCACTGCTGCACAAGCCAAGAACAATACTAATGAATTCATGTTGTTTGGTTGCTTAAGAATCTTACTGACTGACTCTATTACCTAAACAGGCTGCCTTTTTATAGTAGTGAGCTAAAATCATGATTGTTATCAGTTTGTGTTAGCAGATTAGGTTTTAGGTATATTTGGTTAGAACGTGAGCAAATTATCGTATCGCGAAATACCATTTTCACAATAATCGACATTTTTAATTAGAAATTTAATTGTGTTCAAACATACCCGTTGTGGTCATATGAGGTTATGTTAAGTTGGAAGGGAGGGCGCCGGCATCATCTTCTAAATCCAATTTGTGAAAATATTTGGATTCCTTTTTTGAGGTGTAGTAGTGCCCTAGCCGTTATGGATAGCGTGTCGGCCTGTTACTTGGGAGATTCAAGGTTCGAATCACAGAAACATAAACAAAGTTTTGCCCTTCGCAGGACAATATCAATTTTTGCGATAGTAATTTCATGCCACGCCAAAAGGCGCTTTGTCTATTAGCCGTTCGGTCGGCATGCGTGACGGAAAACGAATATGTATCCGGATTGTTTCACCCCAACCCGGTATACTTTAAAAACACGCTAGAAAGTGGATGCATACCGCCTGAAGCCTTCTTGTTTCTGGATGCACATGGTTACCTATCTGACTCGAAAAACGTTCCTATAATATATCATGCTGCAAGACGAGCAACAGACAAAAGAATTTTGTACGAACCTTTTGAGTTAGGGGGAGGGAATGCTAATCTGAGATACTGCACTAGCATACCTGAACAAGATATCACCAACAAAAATAGGTTAAATCGGGAAAAATACTGGTGGCTTGACTGGTCTCAAGCTAATACTTAGGCTTAGTAAACTCGGCTCTTTGGGGTGATCTCTGATCTGACGACAACAATGAGGATTAGATTTTACAATTTTTTACATTCCCAATTGTCTACAAATCGGGGATCACACTAGGGAGCAGGGTCATAGATTTAGCTAGTTTAAGTTAGTTCTGTAGGTTTTAAGTTTTTTAGTATTCATAAAATAAAGCGACAGTCCTCTTATAGATTTTCCACAATTTCTCCTATCAATGAAAAAAATAATAAAAGAAATAACATTGGAAAAAAAAACTGAGAATTATAATAGAAAACTATTTACTAAACATAGAAAACATGTATTGCGAACCTTAAAGGTCTTTTACTTAAAAAAAAAAAAATATAAATATATTCAACATATCTATATTTATATTGTAGAACCAATAGCATTTAAGTTTATTTAAGCTATCAAACTTGTAATAAACCTTAAGTGGATAAAGAAACAAAAAAAAAGTGTATAAGAGGTGCAGGTTGAGTAAGTTCTTACCAAAGTTTCAAAGCATAGTCTGTTTGACTCCTCGGAACACCCCAATTGAAAAAAACCACTTCGCTTTTCACTCATCGACGTCAATGGTCGTTGTTTCAAAGCATAAATATTTGTGGGTACAAAGATTGCAGCTAAATCAATCCCAAGCAATATTTCAAAACTAGCGGTGCATAGTAACCACTTGAGCGCCTTTAAACAATTAGCTAAGATAGCATCTGATCACTTTTACTCACACAGTTGCCATCACAACTTAAGTGGCTTACTTCAAAACACTTTGAGATTTTGATGTTGACAAGCCAAATTCAAATTAAAAGTAAACAACTGCCTACGCAATGTTGTAGCCCCGATTTGTTTGACGATTAAGGATGCGAACAATCAAACGAAGTCAGTAATTAACATTGAAAGACTTTGGTCGAACTATAATCAAATTCATGCGCCAGCGTCGTTATATTAGCCAATATCCAATTGGAAAAGAACACTCGTATGCATTGACTGCTATTATACGGTGCAATTTGTTGCACGAAACTGTTCGAACACCATAAGAGCAAAAGAGAACGAAAGTTCGAAAAACAGAGATGGACAATGTGCTACCGTGTGTCGCATGGGTTATGGTTTCGTGAAACAGCTTTGACGTTTCTCTTTGGGTGGGTTCGAGAACCTATCGGATAGATTATCTCGGATAGCCGTATCTTGGATACCTTTTTGAACGATCCAGATATCTTTTTCCAGATTGCTGCAGACAACAGTTGTGAAATATTAAAATTCGACTTTTGAAAATAGAAAAACATTTAAAATGTCATTGCTAGACGATTATAACCTATTTTTTTTCAATTTCCCATGCGTTTTAAAAGACTCTTATGCTGAAATAAGTGCACACCAAAACAAAAAATCAACATGAAAAGAAATAAAAATAAATTTTCTATCAGCTGATCACTTGAATAGAAAGGTATACCAAAAATACTCGGATACCTTTAGATAGCTTTTTAGTTGAAATGGGTGTGTGACTCTGTTAAAAGTTTAACACCTAAACAACAACAACAAGCTATCCGGATACGATTCTCGAACGCCCCCTTTGTCTTTGTTCGTGTTTTTGTTTATTCAGTTTCATTTGGTTCAAAAATAAGAAATAATACTAATAATAATGACTTTTTTGTTTTTCAATTGCCAATAAAAGAGGTTTTGAAGCAACCAGGCACTGCTAGATAACTATTTTTCCCCAAAAATAAAATCACCGAATGAAAAATAAAGAGAAATGTGAAACTAGTTTCATGAAACTGGATTTCATCGTGTAATTACACTTGCGACACGGAATGACAGAACAAAGAAGAATTCGAAGTTGTTTCATGAAACAAATTTCACCGTATAATAGCAGTCATTCTTGCGAACAACTAGCAACTCATCTATGTTCAGATCGATGTCATCACGAAGAATGTTTCTGTCAAACTGTCGTAAATTACACCCGTTACTGACCCTTCGTTTGCTTCAAAATTTTCAGAAGAATTTAACCAAAAATCGCCAGTTTGTTCCTGTGAATATTTTAACTGTGTGTCTATTTGAAGATGTTTTGTTCTTTTTTCCATTTTTGATTTGGGAGGATAGGATAAAATGTCATTATCTGGGTAATAGGTAAATAGCAAGAAACAAGATCGGCTGGATCTTAGGATCCTCAATAAAAAGGAAGTTATGTTAGAAAAATACACCTAAACATTTTAGATCTCTCAATCGATCAGAAATGGAGTATGTATCGCTTAAATATGAACAAGTAAGGGGTTCTGCAGGCACTTGACTTTTGAAACAGAATATCATTCACAATATAACTGAATACAACTATAAATTCGAAAAGCTTTAGCTAAATAAGGAAAGAGTATGCGTAGAGTTGAGGTGTCTGGTCAGTAACGACAGTCAGCAGAGTAAAGCTGTGCTAATATGTTTACAACAAAATGGTTGATATCTAACGACCATTACTGAAAACTAGAGAGACCCGTTAGTGCTTCAAACATCCTTCACATGAACTACACTTTAAGAGGATCACAAGACACAAGTTGCAGATCCAACAAAACTTATTCAACACTTTTGGGTATTACCACTCATTTTGGAGATGCACAGCATCATGAATCAAGCATTAATTTATAAGCAAACAAACCAGTAGCTATAAAAAAAGTCTCATCCTATTGTATAATTGAACAGCAGCAGAAGTACCGCCATATATTTGAAAAGAAATTCACCATAATCGATCTTGAAATTACCCTCTTTTGTAAACAAAACTAGAAGACTGGAACAAGTAAGGACTTTTGCATACATATACGTACATCTACATATGTATTTACATTACAGAAATATACATATTTTACAGAAAACTAATGAATATTTTCCTGGTCTTTGACGAAACTATAGATTCCCTTTCAAGAATTCCTAGACGAAGTAAGCATTATAAGAATAACACACTCCAAACAGTTGACTATCAGGAATGGTTATTAATGGTGTGAAGAAAAATCGGATAGGAAGTCAGAGCAAGAGTGTTTCACAGTTTAACACTTTTCTATGTTGAAGCTAACAAGACTAATCTAAATCTAATAAAAAAAACAAAAAAACAATTGAAAAGACTCGATAACAAAATTTGGATTTGCTGCTATATAAAGCCAGCCCGCTTGGTTGGTATCATTCAGTCAAAAAGATTCTCAAAGCAAGCAACAGCCATGAGTTCATTTGGAGTAATTTTCTTTGCATGTGCAGCAGTAATTGCCATCTCTGGAGTTCAAGGATCCAGCCTTGAATGTCCTCAGATCTGCCCATTGCTGTACAGGCCAATTTGCGCAAAGACAGAGCAGAGCCAGTATCTGCAATACAGCAACGATTGCGTACTCAAGGCCTTCAATTGTCGACGTCAAAAGTCAGATCTGCCAAGTAAGTTAAACAATATAAAAGTAAAGTGTGTCATTTTTTCAAATTTTGTTAATTTTCCTTGCCAGCACACGATCAAGTAGATCTTGACTTTTGTAAGACAACTGAATTGGCTGAAGGACTTGGAAGTTTTGCCAAGGATCTACAAGAAGCTCACCCCTCATGTTCCAAGGCTTGCACCGATATCTTCCGACCAGTGTGTGGATCAAATGGATCCTTCAGAGCCACATTCAGCAACGATTGTGAAATGGAAATGTTCGATTGCGTTCACAGGCATCAGAACAAAAACGGTATGTTTTGAATTTCGTAGAAATGACATTGTTGTTATTGCGAAATTGTTTTATTTTCTACTTAGGCTGGAGATTGATCAGGAGTAGCCAGTGCTCTGACAACTAACGGCAGATGATGAATATCAGTTGCTGTGCCTCAAATTCTTCTTCTTTTTTTCTTTTTTATTGAATCTGATTATTGTATAAGACCAAAATAAACAAAATGAAAACTCAACAAATTTTTCTTTATCTCTCCTTTTTTATACGAAACGATAAGTGTGCGATAAATTGTGTTTTGTGTAGTATGAAATATGAAACTATACAAATTACTCATGAGCAGAACGCTTTGAAGTTGAATAGGGATAGTGATTTCATTTTTAAAATTTTATCTTACAAGAACGAGGCTTACGATAGAGGTTCGGTTACTTATATACACCTTCAGGGCGTTCCTTAACTAATAGTCCAAGATGAATCAGTTTTTCTCACAATCGTACATTATTTAGTACCCTATATCAACTGTTGCAGATTCAGTTCTAAGCTGAAGTAATTAAAATTATGTTTTTTAAGGATTTTCAAGTCGACACTCAAGTCTGTTGGAGAAATATTTTTGGCAGGATTGTAGAGAAAATTAGTTTTTGTAGCACTTAAGTACTCATATCTCATTAATATCTTTTGGCCTACCCCATTGTCGGATCACTACTGCGAAGCTCGAATCAGGTAAGTAGTTGAGTTGAGATTTATTCGAGAGCACGATGCTCATGGTTCCGTTAAAAGAAAAAGAACATCCTAATAATGTGATATAAAGGGTGCTTTGCAAACGATGCGACAAAACCTCAGAACGGATAGTTTGAATTAAGACAAAAAAAAACCATATGAGAGGACGAGTCCATCTCCCTCCGTAAGCACTCACTTTATTTTAATTTCTTCACAAACACTTCAAAATCTAAACATTTTTAATTCGGTTTTCTTTATTTGACTCAAAACTAATAAGAGCATTGATTTATTGAAAAAAAAACCGCTTAGGCAACATTTTGTTAAAATTTTATATGATGAAAAATAAATTATTTTTTAAATTTGATTTTGAGACTTCATTACTCAAAAACTCACTAATTGAACTTGAACTAACCCTGCGGCTACAAGATCAACATATGGCAAGCCATCGACTCACATACATAATTTTTCAAATTACAATTTGCCATGCAATTGGCCTTCAATCATTTTTTTATTTGTTGATTTCAGAAAAGCACAACCTTGGCAAACTGGCTTGGAATATTCCATACAAGTTGACTTTCAATTTTGAAAAATTCGAATGTATATGTAAAAAAAATAATTGTATTGTATAATCCTTACTACTCCTTGCTTATATTATTAATGCGAAAGTAACTCTGTCTGTCTGTCTTTTAATGTTACCATCTCCCGCCCATACTACTCAACCGATATAAATGAAATATTGTATGAAGATAGTCTATAACCTGAAAAGGACATAGGCTATATATTTCATCCCTATATTCGCACGGGAACGGGAACGTAAACGAGAACTTAGAAGCTACAGCACCGATTTCAAAAATTCTCTCAACGTTAGAATGCTACACTATCCCTGAGTAACAAATGCTTTAACTCACTTCCATATTCCCAAGGGAACGGGAGTCCTTATTAATATTATAAATCTGAAATTAACCCTGCCTGTTTACTTTTCTTTGTAGCCATCTACCGGCCCCAACTAACGGCTACTTTCATTTGCAGTTTTTAATTTCACTTAAGGGCACTGTCTCACCTGGAGGGTCGAAAAAAAATCGATTTTTAAAAAAAGTGAACTTTGGTGTACCCTGACCTGTGTTAAATTCGATTTCTCTGTTTATACTGATCTAATCTAGACTAATGATCTGATCTAATCGAGACCTAATTTTACACTCAATTTTTACGAGAAATAATAATCTTTAAAACAGTATTTAAATTGGTGTGCAAGTTTTCTTCCCCAAGGAAAGTTTTGACTTTTGAAGTATTTTTTGCCTGGTAAACATAGAGTTGGTTTATTGTTTACCGATGAACAAGACAATAATAAAAAAAAACTCATTAATAAGTGCACTCAAAAACCCATACATTTAATGATACTTGAAAAAATATAAAATGGGTAAAATTAAAAAAAAATTTTGCTTTGAGGTGTGTTTGAATAAAACAATAATATGAGCACTTTTAGTAGTTTTTTTTTAAGTATTTTATACAAATACAATTATAACAAGAGCTCAAATTGCCCTCCTTCGTTTTGAATGCATGCCAGAAGCCTTCTATCTTTTCTTCAATAAGATAGGAGTCAAAGAAACATGTAAGGAATGGACCAAAAAAGAAATTAGGTAGAAAAGAGCAAAATAATCATATGTGAAAGATTGTTTGGAGTAACTTGGGAAATAGTTTGCTATGGCGAGTGCATCGGATGAGCTTTCGCTTTTGAAGGAAAGGAAGGAAGGGATCGACAGGCTTCATCACCACTCGTGATCGACACGCGTCATCGACAACGCGTCAACAAGAGTCATCGCACGTGTCATCGCACGTGTCATCGCACACATCAACGCACGTGTCATCTCACGCGTCATCACATGCGTCATCGCAAGAGTCATCGCACGGTTAATCGCATGCGTCATCGCACATGTTATCGCATGCGTCATCGCATGTGTTATTGCACTGGTCATCACACGTGTCATCACATGCGTCAAAGCATGTGTCATCGCACGGGTCATCGCACTGGTCTTCGCATGCGTTATCGCATGTGTCATCGCACGTGTCATCGCATGCGTCATCGCATGTGTCATCGCATGTGTCATCGCATGCGTCATCGCATGTGTCATCGCACGCGTCATCGCATGTGTCATCGCACGCGTCATCGCATGTGTCATGGCATGCGTCATCGCACGCGTCATCGCGTGTGTCATCGCATGTGTCATCGCACTGGTCATCGCATGTGTCATTGCACTTGTCATCGCATATGTGATCGCATGCGTCATCGCACGTGTCATCGCATGTGTCATCGCTTGCGTCAGCGCATGCGTCATCGCATGTGTCATCGCATGCGTCATCGCATGTGTCATCGCATGTTCCATCGCATGCGTCATCGCATGCGTCATCGCATGCGTCATCGCACGTGTCATCGCATGTGTCATCGCATGCGTCATCGCATGCGTCATCGCATGTGTCATCGCTTGCGTCAGCGCATGCGTCATCGCATGTGTCATCGCATGCGTCATCGCATGTGTCATCGCATGTTCCATCGCATGCGTCATCGCATGCGTCATCGCATGCGTCATCGCACGTGTCATCGCATGTGTCATCGCATGCGTCATCGCATGTGTCATCGCTTGCGTCAGCGCATGCGTCATCGCATGTGTCATCGCATGCGTCATCGCATGTGTCATCGCATGTTTCATCGCATGCGTCATCGCATGCGTCATCGCACGAGTCATCGCGTGCGTCATCGCATGTGTCATCGCACGCGTCATCGCATGTGTCATTGCATGTGTCATCGCACGGGTCATCGCATGCGTCATCGCACTGGTCATCGCATGTGTCATCGCATGCGTAATTGCACGGGTCATCGCATGTGTCATCGCATGTGTCATCGCATGCGTCATCGCATGTGTCATCGCACGCGTCATCGCATGTGTCATCGCAAGCGTCATCGCATGTGTCATCGCACGCGTCATCGCATGTGTCATCGCATGTTTCATCGCATGCGTCATCGCATGCGTCATCGCACGAGTCATCGCGTGCGTCATCGCATGTGTCATCGCACGCGTCATCGCATGTGTCATTGCATGTATCATCGCACGGGTCATCGCATGCGTCATCGCACTGGTCATCGCATGTGTCATCGCATGCGTAATTGCACGGGTCATCGCATGTGTCATCGCATGTGTCATCGCATGCGTCATCGCATGTGTCATCGCACGCGTCATCGCATGTGTCATCGCAAGCGTCATCGCATGTGTCATCGCATGTTTCATCGCATGCGTCATCGCATGCGTCATCGCACGAGTCATCGCGTGCGTCATCGCATGTGTCATCGCACGCGTCATCGCATGTGTCATCGCATGCGTAATTGCACGGGTCATCGCATGTGTCATCGCATGTGTCATCGCATGCGTCATCGCATGTGTCAGCGCATGCGTCATCGCATGTGTCATCGCATGCGTCATCGCATGTGTCATCGCATGTTTCATCGCATGCGTCATCGCATGCGTCATCGCACGAGTCATCGCGTGCGTCATCGCATGTGTCATCGCACGCGTCATCGCATGTGTCATTGCATGTATCATCGCACGGGTCATCGCATGCGTCATCGCACTGGTCATCGCATGTGTCATCGCATGCGTAATTGCACGGGTCATCGCATGTGTCATCGCATGTGTCATCGCATGCGTCATCGCATGTGTCATCGCACGCGTCATCGCATGTGTCATCGCAAGCGTCATCGCATGTGTCATCGCACGCGTCATCGCATGCGTCATCGCACTGGTCATCGCATGTGTCATCGCATGCGTAATTGCAAGGGTCATCGCATGTGTCATCGCATGTGTCATCGCATGCGTCATCGCATGTGTCATCGCACGCGTCATCGCATGTGTCATCGCACGCGTCATCGCACTGGTCATCGCATGTGTCATCGCATGTGTCATCTTATGCGTCATCGCATGTGTCATCGCATGTGTCATCGCATGTGTCATCTCATGTGTCGTCGAACGGGTCATCGCATGTGTCATCGCATGCGTCATCGCACTGGTCATCGCATGTGTCATCGCATGTGTCATCTTATGCGTCATCGCATGTGTCATCGCATGTGTCATCGCATGTGTCGTCGAACGGGTCATCGCATGTGTCATCGCATGCGTCATCGCACTGGTCATCGCATGTGTAATCGCATGTGTCATCGCAAGCGTCATCGCATGTGTCATCGCATGTGTCATCTTATGCGTCATCGCACTTGTCATCGCATGTGTCATCTCATGTGTCGTCGAACGGGTCATCGCATGTGTCATCGCATGCGTCATCGCACTGTTCATCGCATGTGTCATCGCATGTGTCATCTTATGCGTCATCGCATGTGTCATCGCATGTGTCGTCGAACGGGTCATCGCATGTGTCATCGCATGCGTCATCGCACTGGTCATCGCATGTGTCATTGCATGTGTCATTGCATGTGTCATCGCACGTGTCATCGCACTGGTCATCGCATGTGTCATTGCATGCGTCATCGCATGCGTCATCGCATGTGTCATCGCATGCGTCATCGCATGTGTCATTGCATGCGTCATCGCATGTGTAATCGCATGTGTCATCGCAAGCGTCATCGCATGTGTCATCGCATGCGTCATCGCATGTGTCATCGCACGGGTCATCGCACGCGTCATCGCATGTGTCATTGCATGTGTCATCGCACGGGTCATCACATGCGTCATCGCACTGGTCATCGCATGTGTCATCGCATGCGTAATTGCACGGGTCATCGCATGCGTCATCGCATGTGTCATCGCACGGGTCACCGCATGTGTCATCGCATGCGTCATTGCATGTGTCATCGCATGCGTCATCGCATGTGTCATCGCATACGTCATCGCATGTGTCATCGCACGGGTCATCGCATGCGTCATCGCATGTGTCATCGCAAGCGTCATCGCATGTGTCATCGCATGCGTCATCGCATGTGTATCGCACGGGTCATCGCATGTGTCATCGCATGCGTCATTGCATGTGTCATCGCATGCGTCATCGCATGTGTCATCGCAAGCGTCATAGCATGTGTCATCGCATGCGTCATCGCATGTGTCATCACACGGGTCATCGCATGTGTCATCGCATGTGTCATCGCATGTGTCATCGCATGCGTCATCGCATGTGTCATCGCAAGCGTTATAGCATGTGTCATCGCATGCGTCATCGCATGTGTCATCGCACGAGTCATCGCATGTGTCATCGCATGTGTCATCGCATACATCATCGCATGTGTCATCGCACGGGTCATCGCATGCGTCATCGCATGTGTAATCGAAAGCGTCATCGCATGTGTCATCGCATGCGTCATCGCATGTGTCATCGCATGTGTCATCGCATGTGTCATCGCATGTGTCATTGCATGTGTCATCGCACGGGTCATCGCATGCGTCATCGCACTGGTCATCGCATGTGTCATCGCATGCATAATTGCACGGGTCATCGCATGTGTCATCGCATGTGTCATCGCATGTGTCATTGCATGTGTCATCGCACGGGTCATCGCATGCGTCATCGCACTGGTCATCGCATGTGTCATCGCATGCGTAATTGCACGGGTCATCGCATGTGTCATCGCACGCGTCATCGCATGTGTCATCGCATGCGTAATTGCACGGGTCATCGCATGTGTCATCGCATGCGTCATCGCATGTGTCATCGCATTTGTCATCGCATGTGTCATCGCATGTGTCATTGCATGTGTCATCGCACGGGTCATCGCATGCGTCATCGCAGTGGTCATCGCATGTGTCATCGCATTCGTAATTGCACGGGTCATCGCATGTGTCATCGCACGCGTCATCGCATGTGTCATCGCACGCGTCATCGCATGTGTCATCGCATGCGTCATCGCACTGGTCATCGCATGTGTCATCGCATGCGTAATTGCAAGGGTCATCGCATGTGTCATCGCATGTGTCATCGCATGCGTCATCGCATGTGTCATCGCACGCGTCATCGCATGTGTCATCGCACGCGTCATCGCACTGGTCATCGCATGTGTCATCGCATGTGTCATCTTATGCGTCATCGCATGTGTCATCGCATGTGTCATCGCATGTGTCATCTTATGTGTCGTCGAACGGGTCATCTCATGTGTCATCGCATGCGTCATCGCACTGGTCATCGCATGTGTCATCGCATGTGTCATCTTATGCGTCATCGCATGTGTCATCGCATGTGTCGTCGAACGGGTCATCGCATGTGTCATCGCATGCGTCATCGCACTGGTCATCGCATGTGTCATTGCATGTGTCATCGCACGCGTCATCGCACTGGTCATCGCATGTGTCATTGCATGCGTCATCGCATGTGTCATCGCATGCGTCATCGCATGTGTCATTGCATGCGTCATCGCATTTGTAATCGCATGTGTCATCGCAAGCGTCATCGCCTGTGTCATCGCATGTGTCATCTTATGCGTCATCGCATGCGTCATCGCACTTGTCATCGCATGTGTCATCTCATGTGTCGTCGAACGGGTCATCGCATGTGTCATCGCATGCGTCATCGCACGTGTCATCGCATGTGTCATCGCATGTGTCATCGCATGCGTCATCGCATGCGTCATCGCATGTGTCATCGCATGCGTCATCGCATGTGTCATCGCATGCGTCATCGCATGTGTCATCGCATGCGTCATCGCATGTGTCATCGCATGCGTCATCGCATGTGTCATCGCATGCGTCATCGCATGTGTCATCGCATGTGTCATCGCATGTGTCATCGCATGTGTCATTGCATGTGTCATCGCACGCGTCATCGCACGTGTCATCGCATGTGTCATCGCATGCGTCATCGCATGTGTCATCGCATGCGTCATCGCATGTGTCATCGCATGCGTCATCGCATGTGTCATCGCACGCGTCATCGCATGTGTCATCGCACGCGTCATCGCATGTTTCGTCGCACGCGTCATCGCATGTGTCATCGCATGCGTCATCGCACTGGTCATCGCATGTGTCATCGCATGGGTAATTGCAAGGGTCATCGCATGTGTCATCGCATGTGTCATCGCATGCGTCATCGCATGTGTCATCGCATGTGTAATCGCATGTGTCATCGCACGTGTTATCGTACGTGTCATCGCATGCGTTATCGTAAGTATCATCGCATGTGTCATCGCACGTGTCATCGCACGGGTCATCGCATGCTTCATCGCACTTGTCATCGCATGTGTCTTCTTATGTGTCATCGCAAGTGTCATCGCATGTGTCATCGCATGTGTCATCGCACGTGTCATCACATGTGTCATCGCATGAGTCATCGCATGCGTCATCACACGTGTCATCGCACGGGTCATCGCATGTGTCATCGCATGTGTCATCGCACGTGTTATCGTACGTGTCATCGCATGCGTTATCGTAAGTATCATCGCATGTGTCATCGCACGTGTCATCGCACGGGTCATCGCATGCTTCATCGCACTTGTCTTCGCATGTGTCTTCTTATGTGTCATCGCACGTGTCATCGCATGTGTCATCGCATGCGTCATCGCATGTGTCATCGCATGCGTCATCGCACGTGTCATCGACCGTGCAATCGCATGTATGATCGAATGAGTTATCGCATGTGTCATCGCATGTGTCATTGCATGTGTCATCGCATGTGTCATCGCACGTGTCATCGCATGTGTCATCGCATGTGTCATTGCATGTGTCATCGCATGTGTCATCGCACGGGTCATCGCATGCGTCATCGCACTTGTCATCGCATGTGTCATCGCATGTGTCATCGCATGAGTCATCGCATGTATCATCGCATGCGTCATCGCACGTGTCATCGCATGTGTCATCGCACATGTCATCACATGTGTCATCGCATGAGTCATCGCATGCGTCATCGCACGTGTCATCGCATGCGTCATCGCACGTGTCATCGCACGGGTCATCGCATGTGCCATCACATGCGTCATCGCACGTGTCGCCGACCGTGTCATCGCACTGGTCATTGCATGTGTCATCGCATGCGTCATCACATGTGTCATCGCATGCGTCATCGACCGTGTCATCGCATGTGTCATCGCATGCGTCATTGCATGCGTCATGGCATGTGTCATCGCATGCGTCATCGCATGTGTCATCGCATGCTTCATCGACCGTGTCATCGCATGTGTCATCGCATGAGTCATCGCATGTGTCATCGCATGAGTCGTCGCATGTGTCATCGCACGTGTCATCGCATGCGTCATCGCACGTGTCATCGCACGGGTCATCGCATGTGTCATCGCATGTGTCATCGCACGTGTAATCGTACGTGTCATCGCATGCGTCATCGTACGTGTCATCGCATGCGTCATCGCACGTGTCATCGCATGCGTCATCGCACGTGTCATCGCACGGGTCATCGCATGTGCCATCACATGCGTCATCGCACGTGTCGTCGACCGTGTCATCGCACTGGTCATCGCATGTGTCATCGCACGTGTCATCGCACGTGTCATCGCACTCGTCATCGCATGCTTCATCGCACTTGTCATCGCATGTGTCTTCTTATGTGTTATCGCACGTGTCATCGCATGTGTCATCGCATGCGTCATCGCATGTGTCATCGACCGTGCAATCGCATGTTTGATCGAATGAGTTATCGCATGTGTCATCGCATGTGTCATTGCATGTGTCATCGCATGTGTCATCGCATGTGTCATCACATTTGTCATTGCATGTGTCATCGCATGTGTCATCGCACGAGTCATCGCATGCGTCATCGCACTTGTCATCGCATGTGTCATCGCATGCGTCATCGCATGTGTCATCGCATGTGTCGTCGAACGGGTCATCGCATGTGTCATCGCACGTGTCATCGCACGTGTCATCGCATGTGTCAACGCATGTGTCATCGCACGGGTCATCGCATGTGTCATCGCATGTGTCATCGCATGTGTCATCGCATGTGTCATCGCATGTGTCATCGCATGTGTCGTCGAACGGGTCATCGCATTAGCCATCGCACGTGTCATCGTATGCGTCATCGCATGCGTCATCGCATGCGTCATCGCATGTGTCATCGCATGCGTCATCGCATGTGTCATCGCACGTGTCATCGCATGTGTCATCGTACGTGTCATCGCATGTGTCATCGCATGAGTCATCGCATGTGTCATCGCATGTGTCATCGCACGCGTCATCGCATGTATCATCGCATGCGTCATCGCATGCGTCATCGCATGTATCATCGCACGTGTCATCGCATGTGTCATCGCATGTGTCATCGCATGTGTCGTCGAACGGGTCATCGCATTAGCCATCGCACGTGTCATCGCATGTGTCATCGCATGTGTCGTCGAACGGGTCATCGCATGTGTCATCGCACGTGTCATCGCACGTGTCATCGCATGTGTCAACGCATGTGTCATCGCACGGGTCATCGCATGTGTCATCGCATGTGTCATCGCATGTGTCATCGCATGTGTCATCGCATGTGTCATCGCATGTGTCGTCGAACGGGTCATCGCATTAGCCATCGCACGTGTCATCGTATGCGTCATCGCATGCGTCATCGCATGCGTCATCGCATGTGTCATCGCATGCGTCATCGCATGTGTCATCGCACGTGTCATCGCATGTGTCATCGTACGTGTCATCGCATGTGTCATCGCATGCGTCATCGCACGTGTCATCGCATGCGTCATCGCACGTGTCATCGCACGGGTCATCGCATGTGCCATCACATGCGTCATCGCACGTGTCGTCGACCGTGTCATCGCACTGGTCATCGCATGCGTCATCACATGTGTCATCGCATGCGTCATCGACCGTGTCATCGCATGTGTCATCGCATGCGTCATTACATGCGTCATGGCATGTGTCATCACATGCGTCATCGCATGTGTCATCGCATGTGTCATCGCATGTGTCATCGCATGTGTCATCGCATGAGTCATCGCATGTGTCATCGCATGAGTCTTCGCATGTGTCATCGCACGTGTCATCGCATGCGTCATCTCACGTGTCATCGCATGTGTGATCGCATGCGTCGTTGCACGCGTCATCGCACGTGTCATCGCATGCGTCATCGCATGCGTCATCGCACGTGTCATTGCATGTGTCATCGCATGCGTCATCGCGTGTGTCATCGCATGCGTCATCGCATGTGTCATCGCATGCGTCATCGCTTGAGTCATCGCATGTGTCATCGCACGTGTCATCGCATGCGTCATCTCACGTGTCATCGCATGAGTCATCGCATGCGTCATCGCACTTGTCATCGCATGTGTCATCGCATGTGTCATCGCATGTGTCAACGCACGTTTCATCACATGTGTCCTCGCATGCGTCATCGCACGTGTCATCGCATGTGTCATCGCATGCGTCATCGCATGTATCATCGCATGCGTCATCGCACGTCTCATCGCATGTGTCATCGCATGAGTCATCGCATGCGTCATCGTACGTGTCATCGCACGTGTCATCGCACGTTTCATCACATGTGTCCTCGCATGCGTCATCGCATGTGTCATCGCACGGGTCATCGCATGCGTCATCGCACGTGTCATCAACCGTGCAATCGCATGTGTGATCGCATGTGTCATCGCATGTGTCATCGCACGTGTCATCGCATGTGTCATCGCATTTGTCATCGCATGAGTCATCGCATTGCAAAGATCTTATAACTTGGTTGAATGCAAAGATCTTATAACTATATTCCTTTCTCTACTTTTAACTTCCCAATGCTCCGTTACTCAAAACGTTGGCTATTACGCCGTCGTTTACCTCTATAAGCGCGAACGCTATATCATAGAGCGAGTAGAGCCCAAGATTGTTCCAGTCCAAGCGAGTTGCTTTTAAAAAAGGAACAATCTTCAAGATAAGCACAAGTGAAGTCGAGCGAGTTGCTCTTGGAAATCAAAAGTACTTGGTTGCTGGTTTGAGAAAGACAACATTTATTTTCACTTTTCCTTCGTCTTTTATACACAATAATTTTCCTAAATTCCCGACCTTTGATAATTGAACCTCAATCACTTCACACCTCATGCCAGCATATCGCCATATCAGCATTATCGCTTCAACGTTCGAATGCATGGCTATTAATAAATGCAGACCACACAGTATGTATCCAGAGTACATTTGTTCGTAACATGAACCCTTAGCGATATCATTTTCTGTGTGTCGCTTGCCTTCGGTCATTAGCTCATTTGCAAAGTGTATTCATGTATGTACATACTTTGTTGGCGCTTGCCTTAGGTCATTAGCTCTTTTAAAGAATATGTATGTTTGTGCATATGAGGCATGTTGGGAGTGTTCAACTATCAAAGTACGAGATGAGAAATGATCACTAGTGCGATCCCTTCACACCACCCTCCTGGGGGAAAAAAGATGAAATCTCGTAGCGCGAGGTTTCCTCTTTTCCGTGTCATTTTTACAATTTGGGATCATTTGTTATGTTCATTTTTATATCATGTGTTACGTAATCAAATATGTTTGCTTTTTCAAATTTTCTTATTGTTTGTTATAAATGTAGTAAGCTCAATATATTTTTCTTCATGTATAATTAATTTTACAGCTATAGGTGTTATATTTTTGGATTTTAATATTACAAATTTTCTTACTGTACTTACTGCTATATATATAATATTTAAAATTTTTCTTAATATGTAATAGTGTAATATAATTATCAATAGCTTTGTATGTTACTTTTTGGATTTTGCATATTTGAAATTTTTCTTAGTATATAATAGCGTAATATAATTATCAATAGCTTTACATGTTACATTTTGGATTTTAATTTAAAATGTTCTTAATGCTACATTTACTTAAACTTATACATTTAAAATTTTCTTACTGTATGTATTTTCTTAAGGCTATATTTATTTAAAATTTTCTTACTGTATGTATTTAAAATTTTCTTAATGTATGTATTTAAAATTTTCTTAGTGTATGTATTAAAATTTTCTTACTATATGTGCACGCAAGGGTCTCTCCCTCCTTTTTTTTTTTTTTTTTAAAGAAAAAAAAAAATTAATTCAATGCAAATAGGCATTGCTTTAGTATGTAGATATAGAATTTTTTTAAACGATTTTTGTGTACCTTTACTCTCTTTCCATCGTAATTGATATCACAATTTACACCGTCTTCGGACAATACTTCATATGGTCCAACGAAGATAGGGTCCAATTTCCTTCTATTTTCATTCCTTAAAAGGACTAAGCTTCCTTTTTCAAAACTAGTTGCTTTACTTCTTGCTTTTCTATCGTAACTGTCTTTTCTTGCATTCTTCTTCTCTAACAGCGCATCTCTCGTATCTCTGTGAGCAATTTGTAGTTTTTCTCGTAGTTCAATTACGTAATCTTCATAATTATACCTGGGATCTACTTGTTTCGTCAAATTTGAAGGTAACGTACATTGTCGTCCAAACACTAATTCAAATGGTGAGTACCCTGTTTCTGAATGTACTGCCGTGTTATAGGAAAACACATAGTATGGTAACCATGTACACCAGTCTGTGTGTTTTTCGGAAACGTAACTTCTAAGGTATGCTCCAAGGACTTTATGTGAGTTTTCCAATGCTCCTATACTTTCGTGATGGTATGCTGTAGATTGTATCTGTTCTATTTTTAGTAGCTTACACATATCCTTAAAAACTCGGTTGATAAATTCTGTGCCTTGATCAGAGGCTATTATCTTTGGTACTCCATATTTAAGAATAAAGTGTTCTACCAATCCTTTAGCAACTGTGCTAGCTTCTTTGTTTTCGATTGGAATTGCTTCAGTGAATTTCGTTAATTCGTCTTGTAATGTAAGTATGTACTTGTGTCCATTTACTGATTCATCCAAAGGACCTACTAAGTCTAGGTAAATTTTATCAAAGCTTGATTCAGCGGTTGACGTTATTTCCATAGGCTGTTTTTTGGGTGAAATATATTTGTTTTTCTGACAAACTGGGCAATGTTTTACATAGGTAGCTATATCATTTTGCATTCCAGTCCAGAAATATTTTTGTTTAATCGTTTTAAGCATGCGGTTTATTCCTGCATGTCCACTTGTTGGTAATATGTGGTAATCATTGAGTATTAGTTTCTTCTTGTGAGGATCTGTTATTTCAATACATTTATTTATGAGGTGCACCTTTACATTACTATTTTTAAACATTTCTCCTAAGACTTTCTGTAACTCGTGAATTGTGTATTCTCGACGGCCGTCTGCGAGTTTCTTAATTTCTTCTTTTGTAATGTATAATTTATTAATTGATAATAGTCCGCAGATTTTATGCACGTCCCTCGACAACAAATCGCAAAATGATGTCGATCGGGCGGTAGTGCTATCCTTGGGCTTTCTTAGGAGTATACAATTCATCTCTGGGATGTATGCCAACGCTTTGTTTGGTCCCAGGATTATATCTATATCTTTTTGATATTCGTCGTCCTCGAAACTGTTACATATTTTAAGCTCAATTATTTTATGCTCATTCTCTGGTGGCTTAAGCAATTCAGTGATTATACGATTATTTTCTTCCGTTTCTGTTTCTTGTCTCTTATTTTCTTGAACCGATTTTTCTGCCTGTGTTTGTGATCTTGTGACTACGCATATTTGGAGTTGTTTTAGGTTGTCGGAGTCTAATTGTATTCGACTTAAGGCGTCAGCTACGCAATTATCTTTTCCTGGTTTATATTCAACGTAAAAATTGTATTCTTCAAGTAGTAATCTGAATTTGGTTAGTCTACTAGAAGGTTCTTTTAGGGAAAAAAGGTATACAAGGGGTCTGTGATCAGTTATTATTTTAAATTTTCTTCCAAAGAGGTATGGTCGAAAATGCTTTACTGCCCATACTATGGCTAGTAACTCTTTTTCAATAGTACTATAATTCTTTTCGGCTTTATTTAGAGTCTTGCTAGCATAAGCTATAGGTTTTTCATTGAAATTTGAAAGTACTGCCCCTAAGGCAAAGCCTGAGGCATCTGTATGTAATATGAATTCTTCTTTGAAATTTGGGAACTGTAGAATTTGCGGGCTAGTAAGTATTGTTTTTAAAAGTTGGAAGGATTTTTCACAGTTTTGGTCAAAATTGAAATCTACATTTTTTCTAAGTAATCTATTGAGAGGAATGGCTATTGTAGCAAAGTTGGGTATAAATTTTCTATAATAATTTGCGAAGGCTACGAATCTTCTTACTTCGTCAGCGTTCGTGGGGGTTGGATAATTATGCATAGCAGCTGATTTTTCGGGATCTGGATGTATTCCCTCGCTGGAAATTACATGTCCTAGATAAAGAACTTCTTTTCTTAGAAAAGCACATTTACTGGGATGAATTTTTAAATTTACTTCCCTTAGTCGATTGAATACATCGATCAGATTTTTGTTGTGATCGGTAAGGCTTTTGCCAAAAACTATTAGGTCATCTAGGTAGACAAAGCAGCGTGAGTAAGTGAGTCCAGCCATCGCAATGGACATCATTCTCGAAAATTTACTGGGAGATATTTTAAGTCCCATCGGAAGTCGTTTCAACTGAAAATGACCATCTTCCGTTGAAAATGCTGTCATAGGTCTACTTTTAGGTTCAAGTTCCATTTGGTAATAACCTTGGCTTAAATCAATACACGAAAAATACATTGCTCCTCCTACCATGTCATAGATGTCACTTATATTAGTTAATGGAAATTTATCGTCCTCTATTCGTTCATTAACGTTTCGGTAATCAATTACCATGCGGAACTTTTGTAAGCCCGTAATAGGATCCTTTTTCTTTGGTACAATGAGGATCGGAGAGTTCCATGCAGAGACAGATGGTTCGATTATGTCGTTTTCTATCATTTTGTCTATTTCTGTTTTTATGTCTTGCTTTTGCGTATGCGGAAGTCGGTACGGTTTGGTATATTTTGGCGTAGCTCCTTCCTTTAAGGTAATTTCCGCTTGTCCTAAATGACTGTGCGTAAGTTTGTCGCCTTCTAGGTGGAAGATATCTTGATATTTAGTGACTATCGCTTTAATTTCGGCTTTTTCTTCATTGTTCAGGGTGTCGAAATTTATTTCGCTCAATATTTTCTTAGCTCTGGTATGTGATACGGTATTTTTCAGGTTGTCTGGTGAGACGAGTTCGTATGTCGAGGCAGATTGTGATATTGGTTCTGCCCACTTAAGGCTTACGCTTGTTTCGCGGGTGTTTAGAATTCGGATGGGTATTTTTCCTTCTTTGGCCTGTGATATTGATCCGGCCATGAAAACACCTTCACACAACTCTTGGGGGTGAAATATTCTAGATTCAGTGTGTTTTGTTTCTAACCAGTAGGTTGCTTCGCATCTTGGAGATATGGTTACGGTGTTCAAGCTATGGTGTGATAGTATTGGTATGGATATTTGTCTATGGTGTATATTCAATTTCAAAAATAAATTTTCAAGATCGATTATTGCTCCGAATTCAGATAAAAAGTTCGCTCCGAGGATTCCGTCAACGTGTATTGGAAATGAATCAGGTACTACATGAAATTCGTACTTAATGCGATTACCTTCGAGATTTAATGTGTTAATACATGTGCCTTTTGATGTTAGGTCTCCGGATATGCCTATGATGGTGGTAATGTTTTTCTCGTCTATTGAAATGTTTCCCTCAATTACAGAGTTTTTTACTACGCAGATAGATGCACCTGTATCTATTAAGCATCGTACGGGTTTGTTATTGTTGAGTAATATTTGTACATAAATGCCGTTTTCTATCCCCGCTGTGTATATGGCGTTTGGTAAGGGATATTTTATAGGCTCCCCTCCGACGGGTCGGCTATCCCCTCGGTGGGTTGCTCGTTTCCCAATGCTCGTACCCTGGGGTAGTTTGTTTGCTGTCCATGGTCTTGGTTATTACGTGGCTGGTAATTCGTTATAGGACGGCTGTTGTTTGGTACATTGTTTCTGTTGTTTCGGCTGGTTTGATTTTGTTGTTCATTTTGATTGTAGCTGACTCGGTAACCTTGTCTGAAATTGTTATTTGAACTGTTTTGGTGGCCTGGGCGATAAGTGGTACGAAACTGGTTATTTTGGCTATATTGTGAGCTGTTTCTGTATTGGTTTTGTGTAGGTTGAGAACCAAATCTAAAATTACTATTGGGGTGGGGTTGGTTGTTTTGGTAGCCTGATTGATTGTTTTGGTAACCTGATTGGTAGTTGTAATTATTAGGCCGGTTGTCTCTTCCTCTAGAGTTCGATCCTCTAAAAGGTTGTCCTCTTGAATTCGGTCGCTGTTCTTCAAAATATTTTAAGGATGCTAGTTGTGTTCCTTGGTCTATTTCGAGTAGGTGCTTTGAAGCGCTTTGGAGAGTTGTATGTCTAGCGCTGTCTAGTACCAATCGGAACCGGTCGTTAACTCCTTTTTTTAGAAAGGCTAGTCCTCTACGATCGTTAGCTGTGGTTAAGGTTTCTCTGGTTTCTTCGCCGTGGCATGCTACTTCAAGTTCCGTCATTTTGTTTACTAGTGTTTCTATTTCTGTTATGAATTCACGTGTGGTTCGATTACCTTGAGTCGCTCGGTTCAGCTTTGACTGAATTAGTTCGATAGTTTCCTTGGGTCCACATTTCTCGGTTAGGTTTTTCTTAAGCTCAGTAAAGTCCCTAGGGTTGGCATTTCCCAGTTCGGTTAATGCTTTTCCCTGGATTTTGCATTTCAGAACAAACTTAATTAATGTACTTTTAGCTGATGTTGATAGTGTGTCGTAATAGAATTCGATGCTGTTCAGGAAGTCTCTTAGATTCTCTGATCGGGTGTTTTCCTCGTACGATAGAGTAGGCAGCTTTTGGGCTGTACTGAATTTGAACTCTTCACCACTCATCGTGACGGTTGTATTTAGTGTTTGGGTAGTTTGTGTAGTTTGCGTTATTTGTTCTTCGGGAGAAACGCTTCTTATGCTCTGATTCACGATGTCTTCGGAATCGTTTTTATATTTGTGCGCTTCTGCACTAAATCGCTTTAATTGAACTCTTTCTAACTCAGAAATCTCGTTCTGGTTAATTTCTTTGAAATGTTCCGAGAAAGCTTCGAAAAGACCACTAATTTGCTGAAGCTTTTCTTCTGCTTTGGCGGGTGTCCTAGTACGATTGGGAGATTTCTTTAAATTCACATAAATTTGGTTGAGTTGACTCAATACTAATTCTAAATTAGCCAAACTCATTGGACACTTGGTCTATGGACAAAATTAGAAAAAAAAAACGAGAGAGAGAGCCGTTAACAGAAAAATATGCAACTACAAAAAATTTTTTTTTTTTTTTAGTTTAAGTATGCGCTATGTATGCATATTTATGTATTTTTTTTTTTTTTTTTACAAATTCTCTTTTTCAGTTTATAATTTTCATGTTTGATAATAATAAAAATTTTTCGTTGTTACTTCGCAAGGTATTATACCTTGGCGTTCCTGTTCTCCAGGTGGTTAACAACGTCGGCGATCACTTTCCGCCTGAAGTGTTGGAGTCCCAAATACGCCAATCCAACTAACACTGCGGTCACGAACATCAGTCCAAGAACGATGGCAGTGTGGTCTATGCGTGTTGATTGTAGGTTGGATGCGTTCACTATTTGAGGACCCGTGTTGATTATTTCTTCCTTACTTTCTTGGCCCCCCATGCTGGGCTAGACGATGGGAAGGACTTTCAGTCTATAACAAAATATATGAGTTTGAGACACCAGTTCGAGGAACCAACTCAAAATGGTTATGACATCGGTGTCCGGCCACTTGTTGCAGTTAGAATTCCATTTATCGTATAGAAACTGGAAAAATTGGGATCCACTGCAATTGTTTGATGGTGAAGTACGTAAACCATGCAGTGAAGATTTTCTGTCAATGCAAAAGACTTTTCAAATTGAAATCAGGTCCTGTCACGGTCGCCATGCAAAGATCTTATAACTTGGTTGAATGCAAAGATCTTATAACTATATTCCTTTCTCTACTTTTAACTTCCCAATGCTCCGTTACTCAAAACCTCTATAAGCGCGAACGCTATATCATAGAGCGAGTAGAGCCCAAGATTGTTCCAGTCCAAGCGAGTTGCTTTTAAAAAAGGAACAATCTTCAAGATAAGCACAAGTGAAGTCGAGCGAGTTGCTCTTGGAAATCAAAAGTACTTGGTTGCTGGTTTGAGAAAGACAACATTTATTTTCACTTTTCCTTCGTCTTTTATACACAATAATTTTCCTAAATTCCCGACCTTTGATAATTGAACCTCAATCACTTCACACCTCATGCCAGCATATCGCCATATCAGCATTATCGCTTCAACGTTCGAATGCATGGCTATTAATAAATGCAGACCACACAGTATGTATCCAGAGTACATTTGTTCGTAACATGAACCCTTAGCGATATCATTTTCAATGTGTCGCTTGCCTTCGGTCATTAGCTCATTGCAAAGTGTATTCATGTATGTACATACTTTGTTGGCGCTTGCCTTAGGTCATTAGCTCTTTTAAAGAATATGTATGTTTGTGCATATGAGGCATGTTGGGAGTGTTCAACTATCAAAGTACGAGATGAGAAATGATCACTAGTGCGATCCCTTCACAGCATGCGTCATCGCACGTGTCAGCGACCGTGTCATCGCATGTGTCATCGCATGCGTCATCGCATGCGTCATCGCATGTGTCATCGCATGCGTCATCGCATGTGTCATCGCATGCGTCATCGCACGTGTCATCGACCGTGTCATCGCATGTGTCATCGCATGAGTCATCGCATGTGTCATCGCACGTGTCATCGCATGCGTCATCTCACGTGTCATCACATGTGTCATCGCATGAGTCATCGCATGCGTCATCGCACGTGTCATCGCACGTGTCATCGCACGTGTCATCGCACGAGTCATCGCATGCGTCATCGCACGTGTCATCGCATGTCTGATCGCATGCGTCATCGCACGCATCATCGCATGTGTCATCGCATGCGTCATCGCATGTGTCATCGCATGTGTCATCGCATGCGTCATCGCACGTGTCATCGCATGTGTCATCGCATGAGTCATCGCATGTGTCATCGCACTGGTCATCGCATGTGTCATTGCATGTGTGATCGCATGCGTCATTGCATGTGTCATCGCACGTGTCATCGAACGTGTCATCGCACGTGTCATCGCACGTGTCATCGCACGAGTCATCGCACGCACACTTTTGTCTTCCTTTATCCTCACACTGAAATCGCAATTGCGGGCGATTTCAATGTACACAATTCTGGTTGGCTTCGACATTCTGGCCAGACAACACCCGAAGGAAAATATGTTGAGATCTTCGCTGAGTTTAACGAATTAACTCAGGGTTGTAGTATCATCTCCTTTAGGCAAATCGGACCATTGTGTCATATCGGTAGATTTTTCGTTCTTCGTCACGGTAAAAAAAGATAAAGTCCCCAAAAGAACTGTATGGCAATACGAGAAAGCCAATTGGGACGGCCTGAATAATTTCTTTCGAAATTTTAATTGGTCATTGTGCTTTCTCGACGGAAACGTTGATGCATCAGCTGATATGATATCTAACGTAATTCTCAACAGCATGAGAAATTTTGTTCCTCACAGATTAAAAAGTATCATCCCCAAAGAGAATTCGTGGTTTGATTCAAGCTGTAAAGAGGTGATTAGGGATCGAGAAAGCAGTTTTCGAAAATTTAAGGACAACCCGACTGTAGAAAACCGAAATTTGTTCAAACGGGCTAGAAATATCTGTAATGCTCAAATACAAAGGGCTAAGTTTTTACATGACCAAAAAGTAAGGCAAAAAATACTGTTGTGTCCAAAAGGAAGTAAAAAATTTTGGTCTTTTGTCAATAACATTAAGAACTCGACCACGTCATCGGTCCCAACGCTCGTCTTCAATGACTCTCCGTATGTCAGTTCCATCGACAAAGCCAATTTGCTAGCAGCTTAATTTGCTGCCAACTCGACACTTCCTCATAGCATATTGGCTCCGCCTGAGCTCGAGTCTGCAAATTCTTTGATGCAGCAGATATTTTTTCGAACTGCACGCGTACGACGTGCTTTGGGCTCTTTTTTGAAGTTCCTGTAGTTCCTCTCTATTTGCTCCAGGAGGCTTTTTTGTAGAGCACCGAACAGCGAAGAACCAAGAGTAGGAACTGGATTCGACATTTTTACGTATTTTATTTTTGTTTGGGTATAAACTATTTATTTATAAAGTACGAACACAACAAGAACGAACTTACTTAAAGTCTTCTTTTCTTTTCAGTGGCGACCTTGAATGACCTTGTTGTCCTGGATGTCTCGACTTCAGCAGCAGATTTTATTTTAAGTCTATTTTAGCTAAATGGCGTTTTTAATCTAATTTAATGGCGTTTTAATCGCGCGCGATTTATTAGATTTAAGTAAATTTAATTCGATGAATTGAAACTTAACTTATTTTTACTCTGAAAGAGTTCTTTATATGTATATATATATATTCACTAGAGTGTTCGTTAAACGACTCTTTACACACTTTTTGTCTTTTAAATGTTAATGTTTTTACACACACACTAATTGTCTATAATCACTGTTCGTAAAACGGCTACGAAGGACCAAATGTTCCGACTAGGTTTTATATTATACTTGAAAAAACTAGGAAAAAAGTAATTTTAAATAAAACACACAACTTCACTCTTTGACTTGAAAATTGGTTGTATTTAATTCCTTCTCGAATCTTAGTCATATGACTTTTATGTACATTCGCTTCATTAATTTTGGTAAACATTCTATGTTTTTGTTTATATTTATAATTTGTGGAACGTATGTTTAGTGTTGTTTATTTCGGTTAAAGTTCCCTCCATCCAGTTCCAAACACGCTCGGTTGCGAGAGTCCTTAAAGATCTCAACATACATAAATCCGCTGGTCCAGATGGTATCCCCGCCGTTATTCTGAAGAGGTGTTCTTCTACGCTGGCAAAACCACTGCGTAAACTTTTCCATCTTTCCTATTCTGCTGGGATTTTTCCGAGCAGATGGAAAACTGCATTTGTCCAGCCGGTCCCTAAAAAAGGCGAATCTTCCTCCCCTTCCAATTACCGTCCAATTGCACTAACGTCCCTTCTTTCCAAGGTCATCTAAACGTTGATAAACCGTCAACTTATGAAATATCTTGAAGAACGAAAGCTTCTTAATGACCGTCAGTACGGCTTTCGTAGCAAACGGTCCACTGGTGATTTGATGGCTTATCTCACCGAAAAGTGGAACCAATCTTTACATTGTTTTGGAGAAAGTAAGATTATTGCGCTTGATATTTCTAAAGCATTTGATAGAGTTTGGCATCAGGCTCTTTTATCGAAAATGCGTGCTTTTGGTATCGATGAGTCTCTTCTTCGTTGGATTAGAAATTACCTTTCCGACCGTTCAATACAAGTTGTGTTGGATGGTTTCAAGTCTGATACCCACTTCATAAATGCTGGTGTGCCCCAGGGCTCCGTTTTGTCTCCGACTCTCTTCCTCATTTTCATTAATGATCTCTTGTCTGAAACTTCTAATCCGCTTAACTGTTTTGCTGACGACTCGACCCTCAGCTTTTCATATTCGTTTCCAAATTCACGTCCCTGCTCTTCGGATGTGGAACTGGAACGGTTGCGTATGATAAGCTCATTGAATTCTGACCTTGACAGCATTGTTGCATGGGGTCTTATGAACCGAGTAGAATTCAATGCTTCGAGAACTCAATGCTGTCTCTTGTCGTTGAAGCTTAACATTCCCCCATTGCCATTATCCATGAATGGTACCTGCATCGAAGAAACCGAAAAGCTGTCAGTACTTGGTATGTGTGTAAACGATGATCTTCGTTGGAACGACCACATATTTGTAGTCGCCAAAAACGCTGCTAAATGCTTAGGTTTCTTGAGACAATGCAGGAAGTTCTTCACCCCTTCTGATCTGGCTACAATTTATAAGGCCTTCATCCGCCCAAAACTGGAGTATAACTCTCATATCTGGTCAGGTGCTTCTCAAACATCTTTGCGCCTACTTGATAGGGTACAAAATAGAGCGTTAAGATTGATAGGTGATATTTCAATCGTAGAATCGATTGATTCTCTTGGACATCGTCGAAACGTCACCTGTCTCTCTCTCTTTTATCGCTTTTTCCACAAACAGTGCTCTAGTGAAATAGCCAGCTGCATTCCTCCCTTGAAACAATTTGGCCGCAACACCCGCCTCGCTAGGAATGCTCATCAGTTCTGTCTTGAGCCCAATTTCGGGCGTACAGTCAAGTATAGAGATTCATATTTTAGTCGCACCACCCGAATGTGGAATGCTCTACCTGGCCCTGTTTTTCCCCTGCATTACGATTCACAAAGGTTCAAAAGCAACGTGCATCGATGTCTCCTTTCAAATCCTCTCCTATTTTCCTAAATACTCGCACTGTGTTTAATGGCATTATAAGGGTAGTCATAACCCCTTGATGTGCGCGTTATAAAAAAAAAACCTGTCATCGCACGTGTCATCACATGTGTCATCGCATGTGTCATCGCATGTGTCATCGCACGTGTCATCACACGTGTCATTGCATGTGTCATCGCACGTGTCATCGTACGTGTCATCGCACGTGTCATCGCACGTGTCATCGATCGGGCCATCCATGCGTCATCGCATGCGTCATCGCACGTGTCATCGCATGCGTCATCACATGCGTCATCGCATGCGTCATCGCACGTGTTATCGCACGTGTCATCGCACGTGTCATCGCATGTGTCATCGCATGCGTCATCGCATGTGTCATCGCATGCGTCATTGCATGTGTCATCGCATTTGTCATCGCACGTGTCATCGCACGCGCCATCGCACGGGCCATCGCATGCGTCATCGCATGCGTCATTGCATGTGCCATCGCACGTGTCATCGCACGTGTCATCGCACGTGTCATCGCACGTGTCATCGCATTTCTCATCGCATGCGTCATCGCACGTGTCATCGCATGTGTCATCGCACGTGTCATGGCACGGTTCATCGCACGTGTCATCGCACGTGTCATCGCACGTGTCATCGCACGTGTCATCGCATGCGTCATCGCATGTGTCATCGCATTTGTTATCGCACGTGTCATCGCATACTTCATCGCATGCGTCATTTACACGCTTCATCGCAATAATGCAATAATGATCGAAAATAATGCAAACTTCCACCGAATAACACATTTCACTACAATTAAATCGTCTTCCTGAATGACTTAGTGCGAGCGGTGCCTAAAAGTATGCAATCGATAATCCGCGTTAAACGTGTTTCGCATTCATGTTAGCAAGTCGCATAAAAAGTTTCACTTGAAAAAAAATGTTTTTTTCATTATAACATGCACCATTTTCCTTTCATTTAATAAAGGAGAATACATGTGTTCACCACTGCGACCACCCAACTACACCTGTACTTAAAAACTATGTAAGCCGGCCATTGGAGTGGGTCACCAATTTCACGCTTTTGAATTTTTATATTGTTTTTCTGTCTTTCTTTTTGTATCTTATTAATGCTGATTTTGATCAGACAGCAACCAAAACTGAAGCTTTGATCGCTCTGTGTCTCGTTTATCTCGATTTGATACTGCCCTACTATACCGCAGAATCTCTGCTTCGACCCGCGAGGCAACGTCCCGATCGTAGAGGAGCCGCCGCTCCAAAGCCTTTCGGCTAACATGGTATATCAGAAGCATTGCCGCCGTGTCTTGGATTAACCCTAAACTATCTAAATAGAGAAATGCATGCAAGTGGTATGAACCCACTTTGGCGCGTTCTTTCGTAGTATGAATTATTATTAGGGAAAAAAGCAAGTCTTTCTTCATCAAACCTTGTAAAGCCAATGTTCTCGGATCGCCAAATCGCAATATAGTTCCGCAGACAGCTATGGTTTTGGTAGGCCCTGTTTTCAAGATCTTGGTTGCGGCGAATATTCACATTCACCTTGTACACTCTCTCAAACACAGCGCCCACCACTTCCACTTTCTCCTGAGGATCCTCGACAACAAAGAGGTTATCATTCAAAACAGCATTATCTGGGTCTATACCCACAGTTCGTAACATGTCCTCGTTTTCTATTGTCATTGGTAGCTTGAGACACTGAAGATTATTCTGATCCCTCCTTCTGAATGTATTATTTATTTGTGGGAACATACTTGTGTTGTTGGATTTAACAGCTCGAATTTTATTATTCCAAAACGAGTTCACAGATTTTCTAAAACTTTCCTTAATTAACTGGTGTATACTTTTGATCGACGACTTCAGTGTCCTAATTTCCAAATCTCTTAAAATATATGTAATAGGTATACATTTTTTGTTTGTCTTGATCCTAACTATCCGTCCTTCGCAGAACATCCTGTATAAAATTGTGTAAAACTAATTGAGTTGAAAAAAAAACCAAGAGCAGAAATCTCGAAAGACTTCACTGTCAGAAGGAAAGTCTCACGAATTATAGTTCAAATTTAAGTTTTGAACTTCATTACAATCTTAAGAGTACGTAAGAACGGTATATAAACTTATTCACAAAAAAAGTGCAAAAAAAGCTAAAAACTAATTTCAATAATCTGAAAAGTTGCAAAGAGTGTAATTTCATGTTTCAATAAACACATCCGATATTAGTAACCGAACCTCTATCGTAAGCCTCGTACTTGTAAGTCAAAATTTTAAGAAAGAAGTCACTATCCCTATTCAACTTCAAAGCGTTCTGCTCATGCTCATGTGTATAGTTTCATATTTCATACTACACAAAACACAATTTATCGCACAGTTATCGTTTCGTATAAAAAAGAAGAGATAAAGAAAAATTTGTTGAGTTTCATTTTGTTTATTTTGGTCTTATACAATAATCAGATTCAATAAAAAAAGAAAAAAAGAAGAAGAATTTGAGGCACAGCAACTGATATTCATCATCTGCCGTTAGTTGTCAGAGCACTGGCTACTCCTGATCAATCTCCAGCCTAAGTAGAAAATAAAACAATTTCGCAATAACAACAATGTCATTTCTACGAAATTCCTCTAAAGTCAAAACATACCATTTTTGTTCTGATGCCTGTGAACGCAATCGAACATTTCCATTTCACAATCGTTGCTAAATGTGGCTCTGAAGGATCCATTTGATCCACACACTGGTCGGAAGATATCGGTGCAGGCGCAGGGACATAAGTCCCCGGGACATAAGTCCCAAATTATATTTTTGGGACTTATGTCCCATCTAAGTGAGACATAAGTCCCAACTTCGATTTGGGAGTTATGTCCCACGCCATCGGGACATAAGTGCCAAAAATAAAAGTTGGGACTTTTGTCCCTCCGAATATACTTTTTACAAGCTAAGACATTTTTTTCAGAAGCCCTTCTGAAAAATTGTCTGTGTTTTTCTCAAATTATTGAAGCTTCTTTTTTCAAAATGCAAACTTACTACTCATTAGAAAGTAGAGATATGGTTTTCCGGAATTAGGAGATGTTATTTTACTTTTAGAATTTAGTAAAAAAATTTTTGTTTAAAAAAGAAACTTAAAAAATTTTGATTTCCGTTTCGAAGGCTCTGTTTGAAATATGTTGTAAGGGCAGCGGGCGATGGAAAATGTTTACTTTAATTATAGCTGAGGTATTTGCACATATAGTTCCTCCGACTTTCTATTCATTAGAAAGTAGAGATATGGTTTTCCGGAATTAGGAGATAATATTTTACTTGTAGAAGTTAGTAAAAATTTTTTAATTTAAAAAAGAAACTTAAAAAATTAGAATTTTTGAGTATTTGAGAAAATAAAATTAAAAAATCGCGCGATTTTTTAATTTTATTTTCTCAAATACTCAAAAATTCTAATTTTTTAAGTTTCTTTTTTAAATTAAAAAATTTTTACTAACTTCTACAAGTAAAATATTATCTCCTAATTCCGGAAAACCATATCTCTACTTTCTAATGAATAGAAAGTCGGAGGAACTATATGTGCAAATACCTCAGCTATAATTAAAGTAAACATTTTCCATCGCCCGCTGGATGGAATATAATATTTCGAACAGAGCCTTCGAATCGGTATTCAAAGAGTATATAACGATTCTGAAAAAATCTAGAGGTCATTGGTTCCATTACCTAAAACCACTTGAGAGAAAGGTGTCAAGGACCAACAACTTTATGGCAAGCAAAAATTGTTTGGTTGCCTAGTCGAAATGTACAACGATTTACTAAGCTCTATTCCTGAAAAGTTGGGACTTATGTCCCATCTTCAACGGAAAAAAGTTGGCACTTATGTCCCGATGGCGTGGGACATAACTCCCAAATCGAAGTTGGGACTTATGTCTCACTTAGATGGGACATAAGTCCCAAAAATAAAAGTTGGGACTTATGTCCCGGGGACTTATGTCCCTGCGCCATCGGTGCAAGCCTTGAAACATGAGGGGTGAGCTTCTTGTAGATCCTTGGCAAAACTTCCAAGTCCTTCAGTCAATTCAGTTGTCTTACAAAAGTCAAGATCTACTTGATCGTGTGCTGGCAAGGAAAATTAACAAAATTTGAAAAAATGACACACTTTATTTTTATATTGCTCAACTTACTTGGCAGATCTGACTTTTGACGTCGACAATTGAAGGCCTTGAGTACGCAATCGTTGCTGTATTGCAGATACTGGCTCTGCTCTGTCTTTGCGCAAATTGGCCTGTACAGCAATGGGCAGATCTGAGGACATTCAAGGCTGGATCCTTGAACTCCAGAGATGGCAATTAGTGATGCACATGCAAAGAAAAATACTCCAAATGAACTCATGGCTGTTGCTTGCTTTGAGAATCTTTTTGACTGAATGATACCAACCAAGCAGGCTGGCTTTATATAGCAGCAAATCCGAATTTTGTTATCGAGTCTTTTTAATTGTTTTTTTGTTTTTTTTTTTGTTTATTAGATTTAGATTAGTCTTGTTAGCTTCAACATAGAAAAGTGTTAAACTGTGAAACACTCTTGCTCTGACTTCCTATCCGATTTTTCTTCACACCATTAATAACCATTCCTGATAGTCAACTGTTTGGAGTGTGTTATTCTTATAATGCTTACTTCGTCTAGGAATTCTTGAAAGGGAATCTATAGTTTCGTCAAAGACCAGGAAAATATTCATTAGTTTTCTGTAAAATATGTATATTTCTGTAATGTAAATACATATGTAGATGTACGTATATGTATGCAAAAGTCCTTACTTGTTCCAGTCTTCTAGTTTTGTTTACAAAAGAGGGTAATTTCAAGATCGATTATTGTGAATTTCTTTAAAATATATGGCGGTACTTCTGCTGCTGTACAATTATACAATTTAGGATGAGTCTTTTTGTATAGCTACTGGTTTGTTTGCTTATAAATTAATGCTTGATTCATGATGCTGTGCATCTCCAAAATGAGTGGTAATACCCAAAAGTGTTGAATAAGTTTTGTTGGATCTGCAACTTGTGTCTTGTGATCCTCTTAAAGTGTAGTTCATGGTTTCCGCTTACATGAGGGCATAGTGAAGGATGTTTGAAGCACTAACGGGTCTCTCTAGTTTTCAGTAATGGTCGTTAGATATCAACCATTTTGTTGTAAACATATTAGCACAGCTTTACTCTGCTGACTGTCGTTACTGACCAGACACCTCAACTCTACGCATACTCTTTCCTTATTTAGCTAAAGCTTTTTGAATTTATAGTTGTATTCAGTTATATTGTGAATGATATTCTGTTTCAAAAGTCAAGTGCCTGCAGAACCCCTTACATGCACATATTTAAGCGATACATACTCCATTTCTGATCGATTGAGAGATCTAAAATGTTTAGGTGTTTTTTTCTAACATAATTTCCTTTTTATTGAGGATCCTAAGATCCAGCCGATCTTGTTTCTTGCTATTTACCTATTACCCAGATAATAACATTTTATCCTATCCTCCCAAATCAAAAATGGAAAAAGGAACGAAACATTTTCAAATAGACACACAGTTGAAATATTCACAGGAACAAACTGGCGAGATTTGGTTAAAGTCTTGTGAAAATTTTGAAGCAAATAAGGGATCTGTAACGGCGTGATTTTCGACCATATGACATTCTTCGTGATGACAACTAACGTCGATCTTAACGTAAATGAGTTGCTAGTTGTTCGCAAGAAGGCATACGAGTGTTCTTTCCCAATTGGATATTGGCTAATATAACGACGCTGGCTGATAGCAACGAAATTGATTATAGTTCGACCAAAGTCTTTTAATGTTAATTACTGACTTCGTTTGATTGTTCGCATCCTTAATCGTCAAACAAATCGGGGCTACAACATTGCGTAGGCAGTTGTTTACTTTTAATTTGAATTTGGCTTGTCAACATCAAAATCTCAAAGTTTGAAGTAAGCACTTGAGTTGTGATGGCAACTGTGTGAGTAAAAGTGATCAGATGCTATCTAAGCTAATTGTTTAAAGGCGTTCAAGTGGTTACTATGCACCGCATAGTTTTGAAAAATTGCTTGGGATCGATTTAGCTGCAATCTTTGTACCCACAAATGATTATGTTTTAAACCAACGACCATTGACGTCGATGAGTGAAAATCTAAATGGTATTTTTTTTCAATTGTGGTGTTGCGAGGAGTCAAACAGACTATGCTTTAAAAATTTTGTATGCACTAGCTCAAGTCACACCTCAAGGTTTGTCATTTTGATAAAATGTAAAAGTTTAGCAAAAACACTGTAATTTCATTGTGAGGGAATGGATTTGACCTACAATTTTATGCCGATTCCGAATGGCTTATAGAGTTTTCATAGGATGATAATTACTATCTGAGAAGTTGACATTGTCTTGCGAAGGCAAAACTTTTATTTTTTTATTTTTCTGGGATTAGAACCTTGAATCTCCCAAGTAACAGGCCGACACGTTTTCCATTATGCCTCGGGCACCACTGCATCTCAAAATAGGAACATAAATAGTTACAAGTATGGGAAAGAACAGATAATACCGCTTGTGGTTGCGCCCACTTCCACCCTTACCTAACCTCATATGGCCACGGCGGGCATGTTTGCAGCGGTCGATTCATTGGACCCAAGTGGACGCCGTAGAATTGACAGATCGTTTGCTATGGGCGCTTAAATTACAGCGATATTTTTACATTTCTCATCAATAAACCCAGATCTTTTAACCAACATATTGGCCTGTTTTAATCGACTGTGGATTTTTTTTGGACATCTTCCTTTGCTTAAGAGAAGCCACATTGAAAATAGAAAGAAGGAAGAAGGAATCGTTCGTTAGGATCTAAGTTAGTAGATGCTGCTTTTCGAAAACTGTATTCTCACCTAACAGCCGTTTACTCCATAATTGCCCATTCCTTCAAGAAAGCGGTTGAAATAAATGTCTATTTGGTCATGGTCCTCCCCGACCTTATTGCGCCAAAGTGTTTACTTTTTTATTTCACGGAATTGTTATTATTGCGTTGTTAAGTGTTTTTGTTTGAAAAACAAAGTCAGTATAAAATTGCGTGAACAATATTTTTTGAAGTAACAACAAACAAACAATTCAACAAAATTAGATTTCTAATTGAAAAATGATGAAAATCTGAAGTAGCTCACATTATCTTCCGTGATAGGCACTTTTGGAAACCTAGTCTTATCTAAAACCTAAAGCAGATGATAAAATATAACTTGAGTCTGCTACTATTTAAAGGCAGTCTACTTAGCTGATATCATTCAGTTCGTTAAGTTCTAAAAGGTAAACAAGCGCTATGAATTCATTAGTATTGTTTTTTGCTTGTGCAGCAGTAATCGTCGTTTCTGGAGTTCAAGGTGCTAGCCTTGAATGTCCCCAGATTTGCCCATATCTTCACTGGCCAACTTGCGCAAAAAGTGAAGACAGCCAGTTTGTTGAATATAGCAACGAATGCCTACTCAAAGTCTTTAATTGCAATCGTCAAAAGTCAGCTCTGCCAAGTAAGTGACTTAATAAACGTAAAACAGAACAATTTATTAACTTAATTCTCTATTGCTTTGGTAGCATATGATCAAGTAGACATTGACTTTTGTAAAACAACTGAATTGACTGAAGGTCTTGGAAGCTTTGCCAAGGATCTACAGGAAGCTGACCCATCATGTTTCAAAGCCTGTGCCTTGATCTACAGCCCAGTGTGCGGATCAAATGGATCATTCAGAACTACATTTGGTAATGAATGTGAAATGGAAATGTACCACTGCGTCCACACTCATCAAAACAAGAGTGGTAAGTTTTGAAAATCTCAGTTGAAGAGTGATTTTTATATGACTTTTTCTCTTAGGTTGGAGATTGATTAAGAGTGGCCAGTGCTCTGACAACTAATAGATGATAGATACTAGCTTGTGTGCCATGAAGATTTTCTAAGCAACCTGAATCTGATTACGTCATAAGAATGAAATAAACCTCGAAAAATTCAAACACTTTTTTCTTTTTTTTTTTGTGGAGCATCAGAAATTTATTTCAAGATAGTGGGTTGTTGATGGTTGCCGTGATAGTGATTACGACAACTAGGTTACTACAATTCGATTGAGTTCCATCCAACCCTCAGTTTGACATCGCTTCAATCTCAGAATCTCGCGATGCTGAGATAAGCTACAAGTTACTTTTCCCCGTTACTGATTTATATTTGTGTTCAGTAATAGGTGCGTTTTCTGTCACTACTCTGCAATTCTATTTACAGCTTATCAATTTGTTTTTGCGGTAAACTCCATGATTGAGTTGCTAATTGCGATACTAATGCACCTTTTAGTTGCTTTTTATTTTGCTGAACTTTTTAATCTAGGATCTAGGTTATTACTATTCTTAAAAATGAAGTATGACATTTTAAAATATTGATAGAAAAAGTCTTGAAAAAAATTGGGAAACATTTTTAAGCTATTTAAGAAAATCTAAACTCTAATAAAAATTCAAACTCTCCAAATTGTAATACATAATCTTTTGAACAATATAAAAATTTTTTAGTTTGTAAATTTCTTTAAAATCCGTCAACAAGAATGTGGGATTAAGAAAACAGTATTTTGAAAGGTACCGCTTTAAGTTTTGGAATTGCTATAAGCGACCTTTCGAATTTGTTTAAATTGAAGTCTTGTTTTCTGGCTCAAGGTCAAAAGGAAAAGCAATGCTTAAATGGTTTACAACAACGCTTTGAACGTGGATGAGCTCTTCATCAGGCAGGATTTATTACAACAATTTAAGTTTATATTGAAAAGCTCATATGTTTTACAATATTTGATATATACAACTATAAATTCTTAGACATTATTATTTTAAAATCTGCAAGCACAGATGTTGCTCTGCTTCGTTAAATTGGCGGGTTTTATACATTTTTATTGAAAAGGTATCAATATGTCTAGCATTTACTTGTTTCTTAAATAAATAATTGGTATGTTTTCGTCGGCTTGAGCAATTGCTGACGGTCGTTTTGGCTGTAATGTTAGTGGGCGAAGAATGTTAGTTGGATAGTCGCTTCAGTCCTGGAAGCTATTGTATTTTCACTTTTTTGGGTCTCTTGGTGTCTTCAACCTCTGTTGTGCTGCGTTCTTCTTCCTGCAGCGACGTAGAAGTCTGCGAAGCTGTCTTCTTGCGACATTCGTAAAGCTGGATCCATTATGGATAGCATCTGGATATATCGGTCGTCGAGGGCTTGGTTACCTGCAATTATATTACTAAGAGGGCAGAGATGGGATGGGATTTTCCTCAACATTTTGGTACTGAGATTGTATAGGTATTTGTCTATACGAACAATTTTGGACGTTTCGTGGAGCCTTTCATTGCTGTAGTAGCAAACTGGATTTTGTTTTTTATACATATGAAAGAAGGGGATCCAAAACAGGTTCAAGGGCTAGATAGAGGAAGCGTACACAATTTTTCTGAGGGATGAGGAGCTTTTTGAGAAATCGAAAGTAATTCCTGCTGTATTAGCTAAGCGAAGCATCCTGCAAATTGGGTTAAAGTGGGCGTAATTGGTACGAAGAGTTGGTAGATGGAAGAAGGGGACGGAACGTAGGTTGCGGTGATTAGTAATCATATAAATCATCTCAAGTAAAGCAGGGGAGTCAATGGTACCAGTCATAATCTGATGGACAAAAACAATGTCAGCGATACGACGACGTTTAGAGAGGGTCGGCATGTCAATGAGTAGCAATCGGTTTTCATAGGGGGGTAAAATTAAAGGGTCAGACCAAGGTAAGCTACGAAGAGCGAATCTTAAAAATGTACGTTGGACAGCTTCAATTCTGCAAGATTCAGTTATTTGGTAGGGAGACCAGACCTGACTAGCATATTCAAGTATAGGCCTGACAAAGGTGGTGAATAAAGATTTTGACGTATGGGTTGGAAAACTCTTTAGACCAGCGTTTGATAAACCCCAAGGAAGAGCTTGCTTTCGCAATAATATGGTTAATGTGAGAGTGGAAATTAAGCTCTTTGTCACAAATAATTCCAAGATCGCGAATAGACGAAACTTTAGGAACGGGCATGTTGTGGAAGTAATAAATTCGGGGACTGGAAGGTAGACGCTTACGTGAGAAAGTCATACTTTGGCGTTTTTTGACATTTAGTTCAAGAAAATTTTTGTTACACCAAATAAAGAAAGTGTTTAGGTCTTGTTGGAGGAGGAGAGAATCCTGAACAGATGAAATAACTTTTTCTATTTTAATGTCGTCTGCATAAATAAAGAGGTCTGAGAATGATACTGTACCGCCGACGTCATTAATGGCAAGCACAAACAGAAGTGGACCGAGATGGCTGCCCTGGGGAACTCCTGAAGAGGCAAATATTGGATCGGAGACAGCTTTTCCGAAGGCAATCCTATAAATTCGGTTCTCGAGGTATGATTTGATCCATTCGATAACTTGTGGTGGGAAACCAAAGGCTTTGAGTTTGAGGTAGATAATTTGATGACTGATTTTGTCGAATGCTTTACTAAAATCAGTAGTAATAACATCAACCTCATTGCCTTTTTCTAGAGCCAACAGAGTCATTGAAACGAATTGGGTAAGGTTGGTCGTAGTAGACCTTCCCTTCAAGAAACCGTGTTGAAGTGAGGAAATATATATATGTTGGACTTATTGTGTACCATATATGAAAGCAATAAGTTAGTATAGGACGAATTAGTTGCTTGTAAAGCAGAAGTTTTGTTCGTGTTTGGAGAACACCTCTTACTTTCATAAGAGGACGAAGGAGAGCTAAGGCACCGTTTGCCTTGCTAAGAAGCATGTCGGTTATATTTGAACCTTTCGAAGAAATGAACTCCAAGGTATTTAACGCTTTGCTTAGGTGTGATAACTGTGTTATCGAAGAGTGTCAGGGATTGGAGTTTGCATCTTGTGGCTATGCCATTACGCGAGGGATTCCTAAGGCAGATTAACTCTGTTTTAGTGGGATTGATTTTAATTCCCCATTGTAGACAGTAGGTACTCCCAGAGCCTAGGGATGTGTTCCTTCACTCTACGGAGAGCTATTTCTGGGCTTATGGATGAACTATAAGTGATGGAGTCATCGGCATATAGTAGGGTTATTGTCATTGGCGTGTTTGCTGGTTGTTCGAGGGTAAAATCCTCATCAGGCAGAGGCAATCACAATGCTTAAGATACGCTTTTTAAAAACATATATCTATCACAGTGCACAAAATAAATCTTTTAGTTAAAATACTATATCCGTTTATCAATAGAAGATCTAGACTAAGCATACATAATAAAATCTTAATTTTTAAAACTGTATTTCAACCGGTTTTAACGTATGGTGCTCCAGTATAGTTTGACTGTGCGGAGACACACATAAAAAAGCTTCAAGTAAGCCAAAACAAAATCCTTAAATTAATGCTTAATTTGCCATGGTTATATTCAACTGCTAGACTCCACGATAGAGCAAATATCAATCCAATTAAATTTGTTCTTTACAAGCTACTAGAAAAGTTTTTTTGAAATTTGTTCTTATTCGGATAATGAACTTATACTTAACCTTTAACTTATACGGTTTTCGTATACTTGAGTTCTTGTGCAATTTTAGTTTTTAAGTATTCCATAAAGGTTTTTTTTTTGTAGTGTTTTCCCTTAAATATAACATTCTCTATTGCTTTGTTAAAAATCTTGTCATAAATTTACTAAAGTTATTATTAAAGAATAAGGTTCTATAACTCTAAAACTGTGTACTCAAATAAAACTAAAGATGTAAACTTTAAACTGCAAATAAATGAAACTTGAAACATCATTCGAAATATAGTTTTTGAAATACACTCAATAGCGGAAGAACTAAATTTCTTGAAAAATTTGTTTATTTTTTTCTTTTTTGATGAGGAAAGGTCAACTTTAGGTCTCCTGATAATTTATTATAAACTAGCTTGTAGGTAGATTATGTATAAATTTGATATTTTGTTAATATTTTTGTTAAATTATAATGATTTTACTGAAGAAAATAAATTGAACATGATAACATTGAATGCCAGAAACAATTGATAGTTTTATTCATGAGAGCTCAATGTTAACGAGTTTCTTTGAATTAAAAATGATTTAGTGTGATAAACAGACAAAAGCTAGGTTACGGTTGCTTGATGTTCTACGCTCCAGAGAGTGAAGCTCTGCTTAGTTGTTGATTCGGCGGAAAACAATGTCATTAAAAACTCGTTTGAAATTTTTGATATGCTAAATTAGGAATGGATGTGGTGCCCCGTAGCATAATGTTTAAGAGGTTCGAGGTTCGAAACCCACGGATATCACCTTTCGCATGTATAAGTCCTCCCGATAGTAATTTTGCACTGCCATGAAAAATGCTTTCTAACTTAACAGTTCGGAATTGGCATAAAACTGTAAAGCCTGGAAATGCGTTAGACCCGAGGTTTTCACGTCTTTGTCATATTGCAATACTTAATTATTTATTTCATAAAATTGGGAGATTTATAGGCTGCTCGCGTTTACTGAATCTGAATTATAGGCCGATATCGGATCGGAGCTGTTCAGACGACAGTCTCGGACGTTCGTCTGCATACATTGCTGACGTTCTCGGACGAATCTGACATCCTGTTATTGAATTTATTTTGTGACGGCTTTCGACAAATGTGTTTTTGTTTTAAAAATGGAAGACTTTGAAGAAACTTACTTGATGGAAAGATCAAACCGCCATCTAGTTTGTCGACGTCGAAGACTTCGCTGTGTATGGTTTAATAAGATATTCATAGAAAGCAACTGGGCGAATACCATCACCTTTTGATGGATCTAAAACAACAGCCCATCAAATTCAATAGGCTGGTTCCGGTTCATTTCAATTGAAACTTCTTTCAATAGGTTTTTAGTGACATCTCTATTATTATACGCCTCAGAAAATTTATCCCACAGTGGTGTCCTATTAAAAACAAAATTTAGTTATTTTTCACTATCCATTGCTAGCAAACTGACGTACGAGGTACGACGTACGATAAATCCAAACAAGTTCAGATTTGTCGGTTGATCGGTTGTAGTCGGACGGCATCGGACAATGTCGGTTGGAGTGGTGTACGTGCTCTAATTGTTTAACACATGTTTGGTCCGTCCGAGTTCGGCCAACGACGGTCGATCATAATTCGGACGTTGTCTGCTTTAGTGTACGCGAGTGGTAAGGCTTATTCGCTTGCACAATAGGTTTCATTCAGACACCGCAGTGCCCGGAGCTGAGCAAGCTCTACCCGTCAATCTAAATCTAAGGCTTATTCGAGGAAATTTAGTTTGTAAGGAAGTCAAGGTAACATTGAAGCATGTATGTACTCGTTACGAATTTGGAAATAGACGCACGGTTTACCTAGGCGTATACGTGATTTTTAAAAGTGTTTTCAAATATTTTGTTTTTGAATGCCGTCTGAAATTAATTGTGATAACTCTGAACGCAAACTTCACCCATCATAACAAGTCGTATTTAACAAATTGTACAGTGTGGCTCGCACTAATCAAAAATATTTTAATGGTTTTTGTCTTGATTAGTCATCAAACAGTTTGTTGGAAAATTTTCGGCAACTGACAGAAAAAAACAGAAATAAATCAATGATTTATTACTCGAGTAGGCAGAGATAAATGACGTGCTCCAAAGCACAATGAAATATCGCAAAATTCAAAAAATTCATTGCAACGGTCATTAAAAAGCAGTTTAAACAAGCTGAGATCATCCCAAAGTCATTATACATGAAAAACTAAATGCCGTTAACTAGGTATTTTCGAAGTTATAACATTGCAAGCACATGACATTTGAATTTTAGTGCTCCAAGTGTTGGTAAGACTTCATTTGTTAGCTTTGACGTTTTCTTATCTTTTTGTGGATTTTTTGTTTGCTATGGATATATCATGGAAGTTAAAATCTCCACTATTTTTTTTTTTTTTTTTTGAGTCATTGTTCGACTGAATATAGACGTTTATAAATTGGGCGCAAAAAAAACTAGGAAAACCTAAAACTTAAAACTTTTAACTGTCGCGCCCGTAACGCCCCCTAAAATTATATATTGCCTGAAAGGTTACTAAATGAACTTTTTAACGCCAATCAATTAGCTGCAGAAACTTGCAGATTCACTTTTAATTAATATTTAAGCGACCTTAAGAATTTAACTTTTTTTTTTCAACTTTAATCGTGAACAAATAACCGAAGGAAGTACTTTATGGAAAAGTATTACAAAACCTTTTTTAGAACAAATTTCTACAAAAAAGGTACAGATGTACAAAAATTCAGTGTAGCTCTTGTCACTTCGGCGTTGGCACTTTCATATAGCACTATGTATAGATAATTTGACAGCTGGTCCCTGACGAAACTGGAAAATCGTGATGTATCAAGCGTTATAGTAAGCTTTCCGTGAACTCAGCATTGAACGAAATAAGATATTTTTAAATTGAAACTTATGTGCATCAGTGGCAGCGGTATATACCGATTCTCTCTGGGTACATAAAGAGTTTTTCAATATAGGGACGCTACAAAAGTAGAGCGAGTGGGACAGCAATCGACGCCTTGCCATTTATAATGGAAAGATATACGAGTCCAGAATTTGACTTTTGCGAACCAAGCGGTTATTGGTGTTTCGGGCGACGACATTAGAAAAAAACCATTGAATTTACGAACTACTAAAACTACGATTGTCCAGGTTGCTCCTCGATTTATTGGATTTCATTGTGTCACATGCTTCAACATTCTCATTTTTTTTTTAAGTATTCCTCTTTTTCTCCAATTAAAATAATGTCGCAGCCGAATTAATAACGCCGATTCTTTAAGAAACTTAAATCTAAATCAATTCTAATTTTTTTTAAATAAATAATAAGCTAATCTTTTTCAAATTTTTTTAGATATTTCTTAACGAATATTTCTTCTCTTCACATTTCACTTAAAATTCGAGTATAACTCAAATTGTTCAAATCGTTCAAAATAAAAACAATAATATTTTTTTTCCTGTTTTCAATTTCTTTTCAGTTGTAGAAACGTCATACGAGCGTTGTAGAATTTCTAATTGTACATAATAATGTTTGTATTCATTAAATACTATCGACTCAAAATCAAGCCAATTACATCCACTTTGGATCACTCACAAAAAAAATTAGTTGTTTTGAACTTTTCTACATAAATGATGTTTGTGTGTAAGAACATATCCCAATCTAAAGTGACTTACATTTCGAGAATAAAAAAACAGAAGCAAAACAATTGAACCCTAATAGTTTTCTAATTAAAAATGTAGAAAATCAGATAGAGCAGAAATTATGTTCCAGGAACATAAGAGTGATAAGAACTTTTGCGAACCAAGTCTAATCTCTTTACAAAGGCTGCTATATAAAGGTAGCTTGCTTTGCTAACGTTATTCAATTAACAAGACTCTTAAGCAAGTAAAAGTCATGAATTCATTTGGAGTTTTCTTCTTTGCATTTGTAGCAGCAACTGCTGTAGTGGGAGTTAAAAGCGTCAGCCTTGAATGTCCTCGATTTTGCCCATACATATACTGGCCAATTTGCGCCAAGGTCGATGAAAATCAGTTTATACAATATAGCAACGCTTGCCAACTCAAAGTATTCAATTGCCAGCGTCAGAAGTCAGCCTTACCAAGTAAGTTACACGATTAAAATTGGAGGATTTCTTATTTTATTTTTTCACTTGCCAGCATATGATCAAGTCCATTTTGACTTCTGTAAGACAACTGAATTGACCGAAGGACTCTCAAGTTTTGCCAAGGATCTACAACAAGCTGAACCATCATGTTTCAAGCATTGCCCTTACATATTCCGACCAGTTTGTGGTTCCAACGGATCATACAGAGCCACATTCAGTAATGAGTGTGAAATTGAAATGTACGACTGCGTTCACAAGCATCAGAACAAGAATGGTATGTCTTGCAAAACTCTTTTGAAATGATTGATTTGCTCATTAGTAAAACCCTTTTTTTCGCTTAGGCTGGAAATTGATTAAGAGTAGCCAGTGCTCGAATATCCAATAGCAGAAGCCAGCTAATGTGCCATACGGATTTAGTTTTTAACATAGTTTGATCCTTGAACTCAAAAATATAATAAACCAAGTGCAAGCAAGCTTTATTTTATTTTTACATTTTTCCACAGAATTGGAAACAAGTAAAAAAATGCCTTCAATTGCGTACCTTCCGGTTTGTCATGTTCAGACAGAGGAACGAATGAATTTAATAACATGTCAAAAGTGAATGGACTGTTTACATATTATGAAAGGACTTGTACACTCATAGTTCACTATACCTGCCATGAGTACCCTCTCCCTCTCCTGTACAATCATTCCTAACCAAGTGGGCTCTCTTTTAAACATTGTACTACCTTACCCAGTATCATTCCTTAATTTTTTTGTGGCAAAAGGAACTATACAGCCAGTTGAAAATAACATTGACATTAATAGACTAGCTATTTCCTATTCATCCTTAGCTCATCATCTTACCTGTCAGTGTGGACAGAAAACAAACTTCCGGTGTGGACTGTTGGTTTTTATTGTAATTTACTATCATGGTTTGTTTTTAAATAAAAACCATACGCCCACTCTCATTGAACTTCAAAGGACTCGATTACTGTGACAGAATATAGAAATGTCATTGACAATATTGATACAACTGACAAATTGCAATGTTATACGAAAGAAAAAAAGTAACCTATGAGAATGACCGACGTCAATTATTTCTTACCCTCGCTATGGGACACAATAAAACACATAAATATAAGCAGAACTCTCGACTCGAGTGCATGTGACATTTTAAAAGAAAACTATTCCCAGACATAAAAAAATCAGAGGTTCCCCTATGACAAATGACAACTGAAGATATTAGAAGCACCTTTGCCAACCCTATCAATAATAAAACTCAAGATTTCGTGTTGCATCCACGCAATGGTCTCGGTTAATTACAGAGCAGGTCGCCACTAATAGAATTGTCCTTATTTTGGTTGGTATTCCATTCTAGGTGAAGTAATTGAATTCGATTTGGATTTGGAAATGGGGATGCAATAAGCCAGTTATTAAAATATGAAAATTTCAAACAAGATTTAGTGCGTACTCTAAGTAGAGACTTTTAATAATTTATTGTGTTTGCAAATTGACGTTGTGGTGCAAAGGACAAGTGCAGTTAATTATTTTGTTTTGTAATTAGTCATTTGAAAGGATTGTCACATTCGCATTTGAATATTCAATAGAAATTGTAGTGTAGTCTGAAATTACTGTGGGAATAGTGCACCAGTGAGTGTGGAGTGTTTTGAAATGAATAATTCAGTGGTTATTTAGTTTAGGGTCCACTGTGTCAATAGAGTTGTATAGTTTGCTTGAAGTGCAATACCTGTTTGTTGGATGGAATGGAATACAATAATTGCCCTAATCCGTTTCATCTCCTTGAATAATTAATTTTTTTTTTTGATATCTTCAGAAGGTTCCTTGAAATACCATAACGCGAGATGATGTAAATGCTTTGTTAATTTTTATGCAATAGTGAAATAGATTTGGATCTTATTAGCAAACTTTCGGGGAGACTGCTAAGCTAACTTCCGGTTGAGTTATTCTAAGTACTGATAAAATGCAAGTAGTTTTTGTTATTATGTTGTAGTACTAATTTTGTCCCTGGCTCTTGGTCTAAAGTAGTATGTTCTTATGGTCCTGAACACAACAAACTTTGAGCAAGCTAATAGAGGAGTTCACACTGTACAATTAGTTTCACAAACTTCGTTTGATGGATGTTGGATGGTCAGGTGTATTTTGCGTTTAGAGTTATCAAACTTGTCGTTCAACTTTAAGTCATATATTCCTCCGCTCCGTCCAACTTCAAAATTTTCAAAAATATTTGAAAACCGTCCAATAAGTTGGTCAAGCACTCGTTTGAGGGTTCACATTATCAAATATTGGTCGTTTAAGCCAAAGTCTGTCCAACTAATTGTACAGTGTGAACTCCGCTAATTAAACAAATTATTTTCACATATCATACAAACAATCAAAAGTCTAGGATGGATAGGTGGAGTCGAGAAAAAAAAATACTATGGGAGGGGGTTGGGGTATAACCTTCCGTTTAGGCGAAAGGGTCAATTTTATAAGAAATTGAATTGATTTTCGAAAAAAATTATCAAAAACCAAATAAGTCCCTTACTTCCACATACTTTAGTCTTTTTGAAAGTTAATACTTTGTTTTTCAATAAACATTTTAGTTCAAGTTCATTTAGTGAGTTTTTGAGTATGTAATCAAGTTTCATAGTCGAAATTTTGAAAAATCCAAAGTTTACACTTTCTATGGGTAACTTTTTTTTCACGATCGAAAAAAATTTTCTCAGTTTTTGAGAAATTAAAATAAAAAAAATCCAAACAGCGGAAAACCCATTAAATTCGATGTATTGAAAAAAAATATCTTTTACTATATTTTACTTTATTTTTTCAGAAATTAAGGAAGACTTTCTCGTTCGGTTTTCTGTGCTTGACTATGAATTTTAAGATCATTGATTGATTTAGCATTGGTATTGAAAGAAAAAATTATCTTTAATGAGGCAAAGTTTGAAGAAAAACAAATTTGATTTTTTCTAAGCAAAAATTTTTCTTTGAAATTTACTCAAAAACTATTCACTAAATCAACTTGAGAGAAAATATTAATTAAAAAACAAAGTACTAGCTTTTATAGACACTATTGCATATTTTAGTATGTTGCTTAGTAGACATTTGAGAGTTAAAAAAAAAAAAATTTAGTCAATTTTTCATAAAATTGCCCTTCTCGCTTAAAAGGAGGTTGATGGGGGTCTATCGATCCACTACGATTTTTGCCTTGTCTTGGCCAAACCTATCCGTATGGGGCGATTTTGAGATTTTTTTTAATTAACTATATTCGGAATTGTGAAAAGGTTTATATGAAACAAAAAAAAAAATCTCCGAAAACGTGGAAATGTTCAAACCAAGAGTAAATGAGTCTAAACTGTCACTCGAGTCATTCTACAGAAACCATTTTACTTTATTTTGAAAGCTAACTTGTTCACAGTTGGGAAATACCTGATCGATTTTTCAAATTTTTATTTATTTATTTATTTATTTATTCCGTCTTAAAAGTTACAACACTCTATAGAGACTGCAAATTTGGTTGTTATCAACATAAACATATTTTAAACTAGGTGTGCCAGCGACTTCGTCCGCAAGAATTGGCATAGCTTTCTTATTTATCAACCGATTGACATGAAATAAAAACTAACAGCCGTATTTATAATCGCATAATAAACTCCGAACAACTTTAAAACACGCTTCTTCATTGAATAAAACAAAAATCGTATTTATAATCATTTTTCATCAGTGAATAAGGGCTGATTAGCTTAAACGCAGAAATGCGTGTTTTAAGCGTGTTTTAGCTCATAAATGTCATTTGATTTTGAGTATTGAGTTGTCATTCAGTGGTTTATTTACAACTTTGAGAATTTTAAAAATAACTAAAATGGAAATATGTATAGGTACATAATTTGGATGTAGTAAATGTGTTTTCAATTGAAAGAAATATGCTGTGTTTTCCTTTTTTGTAAATTGGTTTCTTACAAGTTTTCCCTTTTTGGGCAAAACAACAAGAAATTAAAGCCAAAGAATTGTATTAGTGTAAAGCTAAAGAAGTAAAAGGAACAAATGTTCTTCCGGTGTTTGGTTTCGAGCATATTGGCAAAGCAAGTTCTGCACATTGGTGAATTGAAGCCAGTTATTGATTCTTCGATTCGGAACAATTATACGAACTGTACCTTCTTCACCTACTTCAGTATCGCATTGTATAGTCCAATTTCAAGTCCCATGACGTATATTGTGTGACCTACATTTCATCTTATCTATGAAAGTACAATACCCTTAAATTATGCACCTACTGTAACTAACTTTGCGTCGTGTATCGATATTATAAACTATACAGCCCTGTAGAACTCAAACTACGCTGCGTCGGGTGGGTCGAAGATAACATTCATCGCCTATTTGAATGTACTCTGTAGCTGTACTGTAGAGAGTGTCTGAGCCAAATACATTTGGGTGTCCTATGTTATTTGTCAAAAAAGAACTTAACACTATAAAAAGTGTTGAATCGTTTAAAATTTTTTTCTTTTTTATTCCTGAAAAGGCAGTAGACATCGAATGATCGAATGTTAAATAGCTAGCTAGGAAAATATAAACAAAAACAAATTTCAATTTCTGTTGTCAGTTCAACCATTGACATAAGGGATGAATAACTATAATGGGTGATGAAAAAGATTATAAATAAGGATTTTTTAATCACTGAATAAAGTCTTAACAGGTTCTTATTCACTGCATAACTATTATGCGTTTCAAGCGTGTAATAGCAAAATCTAATAAATACGGCTGTAAGGGTTTAATTTTTTTGTTTTGTGAAAAAAACACAAAATTATTCCTTCTCCTGAATTTATCAAATATAGGTTCTTATAATGTTAGCCTTGTCAGTTTTTACCAGAGCCTCGGATTTGGAAAGTCCTCACCACAAGCAAGTCGTATTACTACTCATATGTCGTAGAAAATAATTGTCATCCAGCACCAGCTGTTGTGTCTTAAGAGCTTTCAGAATCGGCCCCCTAGACCCTAGCGTCTAGAGACCCTAGCGTCTAGGGCCTACCGCAATTACTTAACTCGTAAAAATAAAGACAAAAATGAAATTAGAGCTGATCGACTTAATATTTGATAACAATTTTATTTTAAAATAATTCTATAGGTACAATTGCATGTTGTTAATGATGCTAATATATTTTCAATTTCTCTCAATCCGAGTCTAATGGAATTCCAATAATGAGTGATAATCTTCAACAAAACTCAATCCGTTCATAAGCTCGTGAATTCAACTGAAGTGTTTGACCAAGGTGCAGAAGAAGTGGTAGTAGATGCTAGTCTCTGTTCCTGGCATGCAGCCTTAGTCGCTGTCGTAGTGGTGGTAGTAGTGCTATTGATCAGTGCTATTCTCGGCACTGGTCTCAAGACCTGTCATTTCACAGGCATTTGCATAAGAGGTGGAATCATTGGAGTCATAGGCAAGCCACGAATGTTTTGATTTTGCACATATTGAAATGCCGAAGAGCGATCAAGATGATGTGAAAGGTAAAGGTCGCTAAGGACGTGTAGCCTCCGATGGTCGAAAGTTGTGAATAGATTTGGAAAACGGGCTCCAGTTGGTGCATTCGGGTATGTTTTTGTTGGTTGCAACAAATGGCTTTGTGTTTGATGGTGCACTTGATTCACTTGATGGAATGTATAGTTTGAAGAACTGTGAGGAAAAGCTGTGGAGCTTTGCTTGTAAGAATCCATGGCCTTGAGATCATCCAGCATTTGATGCGAAGCTATATGCTTTTTGAGATAAGCTTGTCTGCAAGGAAAAGAAAAGTGTCGTAATCAGAGGACTAGTCAAATTAAATTTTAAGGATATTTTTTTAGTTGCAATAGTTAGTCGACCAGTTTTTACCCCAGTCGTACCAAAGCCCAAACATCACTAGGGATATGATCATGTGTATCAGTTGCGGTATGAAAGATTGTAATATCACACTATCACCCACTGCAAAACAAGACAACATACCTTGGCCCGTGACCACTATTCAAGCAAAATTAAAAAACAGCGGTCTTAAACCTTTTCTGCACAGTTTTTCTGGCGTTGGTTGTATTGTGCTTGTGCTGCCAGTTTCAAATCAATTTAAAAGGCAAACAAAAGCAACAAGGTAGGTGCTTCATACATTGGGACCGGACACGAGAATTTAAGACTTTGTGGCCAAGACAAAGGTAGTTCATCGGGTAAAACTGAATCAATTTAGTTCTTGATATTGAACGCAGATTCGTGAAGTGTAAACTTGAAAATAAACTGATTCTTCCATACAAATAACACAAACTTACCTTCTGAATGACTTTCCACATTGTCCACAGTTGAATATGCCATCAGTGGTAGACTCATCACTGTCCGCCCTCTTGGGTACTTCACTATCAACTAAATTACGCTTCTTGTACTGTGCGCCACCCATTGCCTCGGCTTTTGGTTTGTGCCATCGCCTGTGCGATGCCAAATTAGCCGGACAATTGAACACCTGTAAAAAAGAATAAAGTATAAAAAATAGACCCCATCTTCACGTCATCAAACCCACCTTTTCACATTCGGAACACTTGTATTCAATGTGAACGATTCGTGGACAACGATGCTGGGCTAACTGGAAGGCATCGTCGTACAGTGTGCGACAAAGCTGACATAAGTACGCTCCAATTTTATTGTCAATGCTGGCCAAAATCGCCTTTGCTTCTTCAGTGATTTCGACCACATTGAATGCCGGATCTATGTCACCCTTACGCACAACGAGTTCCTCGTCTTCGCGTAGCTTTCTAATAATTGTTCCCGACACAGGACTTGTATTGTCCTCATCCAAAGAAAGTTGCTTCCGCATTTTGAATCTTTTCTTTTCCGTCTTAGAGCTCTTAATGAATTCTGAAACGCAACTACTTTGAAGTCCTTCACTTTGTGTGTGTTCGGTTACTGCTGGCGACAAGTCTGACTTGAAATCCCTTACAAAGAGCTTAGCGAACCCATCCACTGCTTTCTTGTGCAATTCCTCATCCTCGTAGACTAATTTGTCCCGTGTGAGTTCTTTTGTGGGATTTATGTTTTCCGCCTCGGAGTTAGGGAGAAATAGTTTTCCCGGTGATATAAGCTCCTCATCGTCATTTCCCAACACGTCAACATATTCCTCGTCGTCGTCTGAGTCTGATGCCGCTTCGTTTTCATCTTCGGTGAGAATAATTGTTTCGTCCTCGAAAATGTGTATCCCCGATTGACCATCGGCATCGTTGTCAGCGACGATTTTTGATTTATCTTTAAGGACACACTCGTCCTCGTCTGCCTTTGTTGAAGTAGACGCAATTGAGGCTGTTGGGTGGTTTATGCTGGTGGTAGTTTCTACACGATGACCGGTGAACGGTACACCGTCAAAGTAACTCAGAGTATGTGGTCGCCAAATATTTTGGTCTTCATAATATTTTGTTCGCTTTCTTGGGGGTGAGGGTGTTGATGGCGGTGTAATTGGAATAGAAGACGAACGTAAGGATAGGTCCAAGGGTGACAAGATTGACATAGGTCGATTGAATTGGGGAAATGTACTGATTGCGGGTAGCATACGATATTCCATGAGGTTTTCCATGCTTTGGGGTGGTTACTGAAATTCCATACAAAATCAGATTAGAAATGCGTTCGCTGCTAAACAAATGCGTCTTTAGTAAAAAATTATGTTGTTCTACAAAGCAAACGATAGATTTATTAACTTCCAATATTCAATATGAAGGTTGTTTTTGTATTAAAAATTTTAAGAAATTAAACTTATTTAGTTTGATTTATTAAGCTTACTACAAGCGATTATAACAATAGATTTAAACTTAAAAATATTTAAACTTAAAAAAAGAAAATATAAACAAATAAATAAATAAATATATTTACAAATATACAATGCTTAATTCTAAGTTGAAGTGCAAGGTTTGGAAGTTGAAAGGGGAAGCGGAGAATAGATTTTTTCTTAGAGAAGAGGAACTAAGGGAAAAGTCAAAGGTATTTCCAACAGCATTCGCAGAACGTAGCATTCTGCATATGGGGTTGAAATAAGCGTAATTTGTGCGGAGAGTAGGGAGGTGGAAGAAGGAGACAGAACGAAGGTTACGTGGATTAGTGTTCATGTAAATCAGCTCAAGTAATTCCGGGGAGTCTATGGTACCGGTCAAGATCTGATGGACGAAAATTATGTCGGCGATATGACGACGTTTCGAAAGGGTGACCATGTCAATTAGTCGCAAATGGCTTTCATAAGGAGGTAAAATGAACGGATCAGACCAAGGCAATCTACGCAAAGCGAATCTTAGAAATCTTCGTGGCACAGCTTCAATTCTACGGGAGTGAGTTATTTGGTAGGGAGACCAAACCTGACCAGCATATTCAAGGATTGGTCTTACATAAGTATTGAATAATGATTTAGTGACGTAGGGGTCAGAAAATTCTCTAGACCAGCGTTTGATAAGCCCAAGAAAGGAGTTTGCTTTCGCTATAATATAGTTAATGTGAGAGTGGAAATTCAGCTCTTTATCACAAATAACCCCAAGATCACGAATAGACGAAACTCTGGGGATAGGCAAGTTACTGAAGTAGTACGTTCGAAGACTAGAGGGTAAGCGTTTACGCGAGAAAGTCATAGATTGACATTTATTAACGTTAAGCTCAAGAAAGTTCTTATTGCACCAAGTAAGAAAAGCATTTAGGTCTTTTTGAAGAAGAGAGGAATCTTGAGAAGAGGATATGACTTTTATAATTTTAATGTCATCTGCATTAATAGACAGATCAGAGAAAGAAATAATACTAGCGACGTCATTTATTGCAAGCACAAACAGGAGTGGACCTAGATGGCTGCCTTGGGGAACGCCAGAAGAGGCAAATATCGGGTTAGAAACTGCTTTTCTAAAAACTACTCTATGCACACGGTTCTCTAGGTATGATTTGACCCATTCGATAATTGAAGGTGGGAAGCCAAAGGCTTTGAGTTTAAGATAGATGATTTGATGGTTAATTTTGTCGAATGCTTTACTAAAGTCTGTAGTAATAACATCGATCTCGTTGCCCTTTTCCATGGCCAAGAGAGTCTTTGATACGAATTGGGTAAGGTTAGTCGTAGTAGACCTTCCTTTTAGGAATCCGTGTTGAAGTGAAGAGACAATTGGTTTACAATGAAAATAAAGAGAGTCGTACACAATGCTTTCGAAAAGTTTAGGGATGGCGGAGAGCTTAGCTATCGGTCGATAGTTCGAGATTTGGTTTTTACAGCCCTTTTTGAAAATTGGGAAGATAAAAGATTCTTTCCAGAGAGAAGGGAAAACAGCCTGGGAAAGAGAAAGTTGAAAAATATTAGCAAGGGGTTGATAGAGCACTGATGCGCACTTCTTAAGGAAAATTGCCGGGACTCCGTCTGGACCAGGTGAGAAATCATCATCCAGTAACCTTAATTTATCACAAACAGTCTGGGGATCATCGGTAGATTTGTCAAGGAAATTAAGTGTTGAAGGAAGACCGTCAGATTTTCTCTTGACGTTAATAAATTGACAAAAACGCTTCGGATCAGTGATTAGAGAGAATTGCATTTTATCAAGAGCAATCTAATTTTCTGAGAGATTTATTTCGCGATTGGGAAGTACGCATCTTTCTGCAACACAAAAGATCTCATTACTTGGAAGGCGTTAAATGCAGTTATTTATGGTTGAAATATTTTCAAGGCCCCATACTAGTAATAGCACGACGAAATGTCAAAACACAAATGTCACATGCCTATGCATGTGATTTGAACAAAACTATCAATCTTTTATTTTGTCCTTTAATTGGGGAGATATTCAGTTTGAATTAAAAATATGATTTTGTCCCCTTTGGATTCAAAAGGTCAAAAAATTAAAAAAAAAAAAGAAACTATTTCTTCTATCAGCTAAGGGACTGTTTTCTTTTATATTTATACGACACAATATTGGTTCGACCCGGTTTAACTACTACTGTTCTATGCCGCAGGTTCCTATATACATTTCTTGCAACGAAGCTTTTAATTATTTACATTGTTGCTTTTGTAACATTATACCTTTCTAGGTCCGAAAAAAGTTCTGTTTGTATAATGCGCTTCTGAGAAAGGCCATTGTTAATTTAAGGATTTTTCTTCTTGTAGTGGTTTTTCAATACAGTCAGTTCTAGAGTCTAGTCAAGGAACCCTTAAAGTATGTATGTAGGTGCGTTTTTGTTGCAAATCAGTAAACATATAGTCATCTTAGCTCTGGAATAATTGTCAAACGACCTTTCAATTTGTTTAATTTAAAACTTTTCTCTCAGGCTCAAGGTCCTAAAGTTTTAAATTATAGTCATCTTAGCAATGCACGATAAAACTACTAAAAACGATCAGTATTTATTAGTTAGTTTTTGTTCAGTAGTAGAATTTATTGCTGAGCTGATTATAGAATTGCTGAGCTGCGACAAAAACGGACCTATTGCGAACATTAATGGCAACAGATAAGGATTGAGTGGTACCCGTGGCGTGATGGTTAGCATCATGTCCACCTGCTAACGAGTTCGAGTAGTTCGAGGTTCGAATCCCAGCAAAGGCAAAAATGTTTTTCCACGGGTATTGCCTTTCGCGAGGAATTGGCAAGTACTCCGTTAGTAAATTCATTGCCATGAAAAGCGCTTTCGGAATTAGCCGTTCGGAACCGGCAGAAAATTGTAGGTCTCCTCCATTCCCTCACAAGTCATGGTTGTGAGAAATGCGCTAGGCCATAGGCACCACCCTATTTATTTTATTTATTCATTTAGATAGGGATCGAGTAGGAGTTATGTACCAATAAATATTGATTTTAAATTCCAGAACATTGTAATGCGGAGTGAACACAAAGTCGGGTAAAGCATTCTCCATTCGGATTGGGTGGTTGAAATAAGAATCACTATAATTTGAATGACCGTAAGAAGGTGGACGGTAATGCTGATTAATATTTCTAGGAAGGTGGGTGTTTCTGTTAAAGTGTTTCATTGAAGGAATGTAGCTAGCTTTTTCACTGTTAAAAAATATTGACACAGGTATCACTCGTTTTACTTTCAAACTTACCGACTTTACTGTATTTAGTGAATATGACAATATTCTGAATGGGGCATTGTGCATGAGGAGTATTATAACTGTGGAACAACCACCATCGCTGCACCTTTAAGGGTACCTTTGTCAATGGAATATATAAACAGTTTTTAAAGATTATATTTAGGATACTTTTTTCTCAGGAATATTTTGAAAAACAAGGCTCTGGGTAGAGACCGAATCCGACACCCAGATCTTATACTCGATTGAACTCAATTAACAGCCTACAACAATATAAAGTACCTATGGGAATACAATCGAACACCTTAATGAGGAGCATCATAAGCCAGCCAAGACATTCTGGCCAGAATTACCTTCGAGCAATGGAGCTTCTGGATGAGGATCTTATCTCTACAAATGACGAAGAGAACATCTGCTTCTATGCTGAGTGCTGACCCGGGGTTTGAGGATCGAGTTTATGTCGTTATGTCACATTAAGGGATCTACACTCTTTAGAACTTTCAAATTTTCTTTTCCGTTGCATTTTTTGAAAGTATACATTAGGGTGTCCCTTATTTTATCGGTTTTTCTGACTAGATGCTTTGATTCTTCTTCATTTGAAAACAATGAGCGGGTATGCGTTTCAATATCTTGGTTTGTATGTTAAGTAGCAGGTACCACTGTGACACTTTTGTCATAATAGTACTCTCTACGTGCCTGATATTAAACATGCAAACTAAGATATGGAAACGCATACCCTCTCATTTCATAAAAAACTCTCTGCCCTACGTGTATACCAAATTTCACTTTTCTACGATGACGGCAACCCGTGCCGACTTCGCACCGAAAAATATTTTTCTACATTTGTCGGTAGATGGTAACTTGATGTAGATGGTTACTGACAGTTTAAGGTTTTCTTTAAATAATCTCAGACTCAGATTTTTAGTTATAACTACTGTTTCCAAATGAAATAAAATCAAAGCATCTAGTCAGAAAACCTCTAAAATAAGGGATACTTTAGTATACACATTAAAAAGTATTATATGCTGAAACTTTTAAAGATCCGAGCAGTCAACAGTTTTGGGTGATGTTTACGTAGATACCTGAGCCCCCTAAAACCACAATTTTTCCATAAAAGAAAACTTGAAGGTCTTTTTTCTCTTAACGACGTTTCTTGGACGCCTCATTGATAGATTCTCCGCAACAATTCAACCAAATCTTATCAAAATTTTACATGTTTTTTATGACATTAGCTATAGCGCATACCCTACGAATTTCGGAATTTTCAGTGTAACTAATTTTTTTGACAATAAACCATGATAAATAGGATTTTTTTTATATTTTTTGGAAAACTGGCTGCCATTTTGTGGTTTTTGGAAAAAAAAGATAAAAAATCTTATGATGTGCGCTAAAGCTGAAGTCATAAAGAAAATGTGGTAAGGTTCGGATAATCGATTGCATACCTATATTTCATCAACAGAACACACCCATCTTTTTTTCTTGGAACATTCTTCTCCCTCTTTCTTTTGCAAAAACACTGGTAAAATAAATATAGAAACATTTTTTATTTATATTTATAATGTGAGGCCCTGAGAGCAAAAGTTGCGAAACCCTAAATTTTTCAAATTTGGGTTTATTGCACAACCATGAAGAAAAATAAATTTAATTTTATCTAAATGAAAACAAAACCTTTATTTCTCCCTTTATTAGTAGAAAAATGACAAAACAGTTTTTCTGCACGGAACTTTTTCGAAAATAGAAATGGCGTTTTTTTTTACGTATACGTAAATAAACTTTTTTTTGTCTATTTTAAGAAATAAATTAAATGCTTTTGTTTTTCTTAAACATCTTTAACAGCAAATATTTCAATTCTACGAATTTGCTCTCAAGGCCTCATTTATGCCGGTGAAAAAAATTCGTGAAATTGCCTTTTTTTGCCCGTTCAAAAAAATTTTGTTAGGTATTCAGGTATACAGGGTGTCCCGTAATTCGTTTTACATACTTTAGGATATGATTCTTGGTCATATTCTAAGAAAAAAATTGTTGTACAGTAAAGTCCGTTTCTCAAGTTTGACATCACTTTTTTACAATTTAAAAAAGGCTAACTTTGGTGTACCCTGACCTGTGTTAAATTCGATATTTCTGTCAATACTGATGATATAGACCTAATCTTAGACTTAATTTTTTGTAGAAATAACAACCTTTAAGACTAAATTTAAGTTAAGCTTAAATAGGCTTAGGGTTGCCAGATTTTCAATTTTAAGTGGTGTTCAAATTTTCTTCCCAAAACAAAGTTTTGACTTTGAGGTAATTTTTTTGGATAAAAGACCTGATAAACATAGAGTTTCTTTATTTTTTACAGATGAACAAAATAATAATAAAGAAAAAACTCAGCATTAAGTTAGCCCAAAAACCCATACATTTTATAATACTTGGAAAATTGCTTAATGGGTAAAATTTATAAGAAAATAAAAAACAAATTTTTGCTTTGAGGTTTGTTTGAATAAAACAATAATATGGTAACTTCAAGTAGTTTTCTTATGTATTTCATACAAATATAATTATAACAAGTGCTCAAAGCGCAAATTGAAATTGTTTCTTTTTCGAAACAGAAAAGCGTGCAAAGTATCTTTTTAAAATGATAATAATTTATTTCCTTTCGTTTATCCTTCCAAGTAACTTATAGTAAGGGAGTCCAGGATGCTAATTTTGCAGTTACTAAGGCGTCATGGGGACTCAATGGATTGTGAAGTTGATGTTCTAAAACGAAAAAAAGTGTATGACAGTTTTCCATTTTAGTGGGGCGAAGAGCGTCACATTGAAAGATATTCATAGAGTATACGCGCTTTGTCTTTCTGACAACCGATAAATATTAAGTTATTCGAGCGTGTCACATTTTTAAGGCGAATGTAAAGTGTACTCAAAAAAGTGTAGGATTTCAATAATCTGACGGTTTAAACATGGCCATAAGTCATGGCTGATTTTAAAAAATGTAAAAAAAACACGTGACCTTGAAATACTCGAGCGCGTCAGATTTTTATGCAGAGGGATCAACTTGATGTCTTCGTCCTCCCGGATGATAATCTGACAATTATATGGAGGAGTGCTGTTAGTCTGACAATTTTAAAGAAACAATTTTTTATCGTTTCTATTTTTTTACTGGATGCAATAAAAAAAAATATGTACATATATACAAATTTTGATTTGAAATTTTGTTGAAAATACTAAAAAAAAAAAACCCCTGAAAGTTTGAGCTCTTAATATAAATTTTAAGTGCTCGATCAAGAGGTGTAAAGATTTCCAATTGAAAATACACGGAAACTCTGATTTTTACTTGCGATTATAGGTACTATAAGGCTAGTCTTGCAATCGTGCAGAAAAAAAAATTTTGAGATAACAATAAAATCTGACATTACGATGGTAGAGAATACGAAAAAAATGGGTCCTGCAATTCTGTCTGTCTGTCTGTCTGTCTGTGTGTCCGTCTGTCTGTATATGGATCTACAGCCTGAACCGCTTGACCGATTTTCTTCAAAATTTGCAGTTATAGTCTCTGGGGTAGCCTACAGAGGGGTTTTTGGAATTGGATCTCTAGGCAGTGTTGCCAGATTTTTCAGGAAGGATTCCCCATTCGAGGGTTGTAAATTCCCCTTTTCCCCATTTGTGCAAGTGACATTCCCCACAAATTCCCCTCGGTATTAAAAACAATGCATATGTTCGTTTAAACCTTTAATTCTTTTTAATTTTAATGTCGGTTACTACTGAAAATAATCGCTCTGTGTCGGTGTCTAAGTGGGGCAAAGTTAGTGCATATCGAGCTATTAGACTTAAATTGGAAAATTATAGATTTCCTTTAAAATCTATCGTTCCCATTACATGTTGCCAAAAATGTTCCACTGGCAGCTGCTGAAGCCTTTCTTTTTCGTAAACAGCCATGGAAACAGGAACTTCTCTCCATTCAGATGTCAGTTTTTCATCATTACAATTTGGAACTTTTAAGGAAAACAAAGAAGTTTTCTTACAATTTATTCTCTTCGAAGCATTCAAAGTAATTTGTGGAGAGAGACACTCCACAGCTTTAATTTCATTATTTTGAATTGAAAACCTATTTAAAATTTCATGAATAGATCGTATGTATGAAACATATTTGCAGATCCCAGCGAACAAAACAAGCAGAAATGATTTTTCCAGGCTTTGCATGATCTCTCTTTGTGTAAGTATATGAGATGTTTGTTTACGGTTACGGACTCCTATTTGTAAATCGACTGGCTTTGTTTGGTATAGTGAGTAAGATTCTGTTTTTCCCCATACTTTGAGTGGATCCCCCTTTTCCCCTTTTACCAAATTTTCGACCATAATTCCCCACAAAAAGGGGAATTCCCCTCAATCTGGCAACACTGTCTCTAGGTCTTGAAATAACGGTACCTGCCATACAACCTTTACGATAATACCCATTTTTCTCGAAAACGGCTCTAACGATTTTGATAAAATCTTACGTGAAGTATTATTTTTGAATAGCTTTTCTTATGATATAAAAATTTTTTTAAGAAAAAGTCTATGAACGGTTCCCCCCTTAGTACCGTTTTTTTCAAAACCGACTTTCTCGCTAATGGTTCACACAATTTTGACCAAATTTTATATTTAAGAAGTCGTATGTGGTTTAAGAAAGACTGCATATCAACATTTGAAAAAATCTAGTTTTTTCGAGTTTTCAATAATTTTTTTTTTTTTTTAAATTTGTCTTTTTGAATATTTTCTAAACAGTATCTTTGATTTATTTCAAATGTTTTGTCAATACACCTTTTAGCAAGATCTTAAAATTTGTGTACAAAAATTTTTAAAACCTCATTTTTTAAAAAAATTAAAAATAAAAAACCGGTTTTTTAAAAAACGGCTCTAACGATTTTGGTTAAACTTTCACTGTTTATATGTATTAGCAACTGCAAAAGAATGGAGTTTTTAGATTTTCGTTTGAAACCTTTGGAATATTTAATTAAATTTTTTTAAATATTTTATGTGATTTAATTCAATTTTCATAATTAGTGTGTAGGTGGCAACCCTAAAATCACCAAAATGTATTTAGAGCTAATTCTAAAACCTTTTATTCAGCCTTAATATTTTGGTATTGTACTTAGCACACAATCGCAAGTTCGTGCGACCCAGTCGTGCCCATTTTTTATTTTTAAATTTCTATAGCTGAGCGGCATTTCACGGGATCGTGATCGCTTTAACTGAAGATGGTTTTTCTCAAGATTGAACGCTCTGCAAAAAAAATGCATCGCGGAAAAGTCGTAACTCACACCGGCGAGGTAGTACGGGCCACTGAATCAGATTTTTCCATAAAATACACGTTTTTTCGCAGTTATCTCGTAAATAACAAGAGCCACGGAAAAATTTTAGAAAACAAACTTGTGTAAAACTTTCGTAAAACTTTAAATTGGATCAAATCTTTTATTAGATGTAGGTACTTGTACAATATAAACTAGTTCAAATATTAATCTTCTTTAATTACGCCTTTCACGGTCGAACGTCTAATGATGAATGAATCGTTTTCAGAATGAACGTTCCTGTCTTTATTCAGTAAAGGTCCTAAAGGAATTGGAACCCTCATCGACTGGGGATGTTATAGGACCTTCGTCAAACGGGGATGTTATAGATTCGGCCATCCTAACGTCTTCGTCGTCCTCGTCGAAATCTATGTCGAATTCTATCCATTTCTTCATACGATCAGCTGACCATACAGCTTGGTAGGGTTTTTGTGTTCGAGGTGCAAAAGGCATGTCCACAACCTCATATCTGTCGTGAGGAAGTACAGCTTTTACTACGTATGGACCTCGATACTTCGCTTCCAGTTTTCTTGAGGTTCCGGAAGAAGCTGGAGCGTCATTGAGAGACAGAACTAAATCTCCTACCTGATACTGTTTGGCTTTAGGGTGTTTCGAATCGTGTCAATGTTTTTGTTTCTGTTGGTTATCTGTTATTGCATTGGATCTTTCCTTACGTATTACAATCAAATCTTGGACACTTTGATTGAGGTTTACATTTTGAGCAAGAACGTCTGGAAAAGGATCTCTCGGTATGTATCCCATTAGTAACTGATGCGCCGTTTTCTTTGTAGTTGCATTAATAGTATTATTGATGCCCCATTGTACTATTTTAATCTTCTGGTCCCATCTTTCATCGTCTTCAACCGTTGCTAACAGAGCGTTTAATATTGTTCTATTATACCGTTCGACCTGACCGTTCACTCTTGAGGTCTTGGTTGCATTAAAAATGTGGGTTATGCCATAGCTTTTTAAGTAGTCGATAAATGATTTCGAGGTAAAGGCAGTGCCTCTGTCTGACACGACGCGACGAGGAGTTCCGAAAATGTGGATTACATCCGTCAAGTAATTTAAAACGGGCTTCGTTTGGGTACTCGGCAATGCTTTGATGAGGACATACTTGGTAAATGCGTCGACTAGAACTATCAAGTATTGATTGCCTTTTGTGGATTTAACAAAGGGACCAAGATGATCCACATGGACGGTGTCAAATGGCACAGCAACTTTTTCGAACATGTAGAGCTCTCCTCTTGGCTGTGCTTCTTTTTTGTTATACGCACATTCGACACACAATTTGATATACTTTTTTACAAATTGAGTTATGCGTGGAAACCAGTACCTTGCTTTTACGTGTTCTGTTGTTTTCTTCTCAGTGGCCAATTAGATCATGGCTATTTCTCAATACACGATTTCTCACACCTTTTGGGACGAAGAGCCGGAGTTCACCATTTACCTTTCGAAACAGTCTTCCTTCGTGAAACTTGTAGTCCGTGTGAATTTGCTTTTCAGATTCACAGGAAGGTTGTTTCTGAAGAATCTTAATGGTCTCGGCAGTTTCTTTATCTTGCATCTGCAATGAGTAGAGCCAATCGGATTCGCTTATGTTGACTTTTAGAACGTCCATGGAAACGGTTTCGGTCTCTTTCGGGCTTTCGCAAGGATTTCTTGAAAGTGAATCAACGTGGGCCATTTGAGTACCCGGGCGGTGATGAACGTCAAAATTATACTCCTGCATGTGAAGCCACCAACGTGCAATCCGGGGAATTATTTCCTTTTTCTTCATTGTAGTTTTAAGAGCTTGGCAATCGGTGACAATCACGAAATGTTTTCCCAACAAATATTGTCGGAATCTATCCGTGGCTTCTACGATGGCCAAGGTCTCCAGTTCATAGCTATGGTACTTCGATTCATCTTGATTTGTTTTATTGCTGTAGTAAGCAACGGGATGTAAGTCTTTGTCGTGTTTCTGCAGAAGGATGCCCGCAACGCCGAGACTGCTGGCGTCTGTGTGAAGTTCGTGATCTGCAGACGGGTTATACAAAGCCAGCACAGCTTGTTGGTAAGGGACGTTTTCAGTTCATCGAATGCTTGTTGCTCCTGTTCGCCCCATTGAAATTTGGAACTTTTCTTTGTGAGATTAGTTAATGGCAATGCGATAAGCGAATAATTCTTTATGAATTTGTGAAAGTAACTCGTTAAGCCAATGAATTGTCTGACACCATGCTCGTTAGTCGGTTTTTCAAATTTTTCTACGGCAATTGTTTTAGCAGAACCAGGTTGGACGCACCCATCTTTTATGATGTGGCCAAGAAATTCAGTTTCTGTTTTGAAAAATTCGCATTTTTTAAGATTTAGAGTCAGGTTTGCTTCTTTTAAAATATTGAGGAATTTTTCCAACTTTACCATTCCATCTTCGAATGAATTCGCAAGTAAAACATAGTCATCCATGTAGCTCACCACGGCTTCGTTCTTCATTTTATTTTTAATTTTGCACATTAGTTTTTGAAAGTATGCGGGTGCATTGGCCAAGCCGAAGGGCATAACTTTAAATTCGTATAGGCCGTCTGGTGTTATGAAGGCAGTCAAATGAGTATGCTCGTCTTTAATTGGTATTTGATAATATCCGGAAGCAAGATCTAACAATATGAAGTATCTGTAGCCAGCGAGATTGTTGATTTGTTCCTCAACGAGTGGGAATGGACAATTGATTTTTTTTTTGTAACTGAGTTGAGTTTTCTGTAGTCCACGCACATCCTATCTTCTCCATTTTTATTTTTGACGAGTAGAACAGGTGAAGCGAAATCAGACTCTGATTCTTTTATTACTCCGTTCTTGAGAAGATCGGCAAACATGGATGAAAGGATTTCTCTTTTGGCATAAGGTATTTTGTAGGGATGGTGAACTATTGGCTTTTGTGACAGCAATTCTATCTCCATTTGGACCAAATCTGTTCTACCCAGTTCTTGAAGATTCATAGCAACGCAGTGACGAAAATTGTTGAGAAGTGTAAGTAGTGTTTCGACGTTGAACTCAGGGTTGATGTTTATATCAGCGGCTGTAATGGGAAGTAACGTCATTTGTTGAATGCAACTAACGTTGAGATCGTACTTCTCTTTGCGGTGAACGGTGAGGATACCTCCTTCTTTTTTTAGTTCACATTCGGGATTGTTGAGTATATCTTTTCCAATCAGGACGGATTCGGGGAGAATTTCATCTGCAACGACTATAGCACAAATGGAAAAAGAAGCACTGTCGATTTGAACTTCGAAGGTACACAACCCAGCACCTTACATTTTCCACCAGCGAACCCCTGTAGGACAGCGTCACATTTCGTAAGTGGAAGCTTTAATTTCGCGGCTACAGCTTCGGAAACGATAGAACGTTCACTTCCTGAGTCCAGCAATGCAGTATAACGGTCTCCATTAATAATGACTGGTTTGTAGTAACTGTCAGAACATGAGATGACATTGACTCTAGGTCGCATTTTGGTATCTGTGTTTGTTTGCCATTGCCTTTTTCGTGTCTGAGTACATTGTCTGGCGTAATGTCCGGGTTGATTGCAATTGTAGCAGCATATATCAGTTCTTTTCTTCTGAGAGTCGTAAGTTGAATGAAAACCTGTACTCATCACTGGTCTTGAATACATCGAAGGCGTTACTTGGCTTGTACTTGGTCTTGGCCGGAAACTTTTTCTGATGCTGTCACATAATTTGATTGTTTCTACAAGGTTTGGAATGTCTTTGAAGTTACTGGTTGCTAAATTTGCACTCATTTCACGATCGTTAAGTCCGGTTAAAATATAATGAATAATAGATTTGTCAGTCAGGTTTATTCTCTTTCCCATCATATTCATTTCGAAGCAATAACTTTCGACGTTTTCATCTGGTCGTTGTACTTTTCTAATAAGCTCCTGGTGAATCTCGATCTCATTATATCGGTTTGGAAAGTTTAGCTTCAATCCATTTGCCAGTTGTTCCCAGAATATTGTGGATTCCTGTAATGTATCCCACCAAAACTTCGCTGATCCAAGCAATTTGGAGGCAGCTGCCATCAAAAGAGGTTTTTCTTCCCATTCATAAACCTTTCTTAAATTTTCCACTCGAGTAACCCATCCTTCCGCTGACATCGATGATATTTCACTAGGTGAAAACGTAGGGAGTGTATCTGCAATCTCTCTAATGCTGCACTGGATTTTATGGCTACGTTTTTCAGGCGCAGGTGCACCTGATCTGGAAAACATCGTTAAACTTTCTCGTAGGGATTTTTCTTGTGCCAAAAATTGACACTCTTTTGCTATGATGTCCTTTTCTCGACGGATTATGTCCCATTCCTTTGCACGAAGCGTTTCGTCATCGAAAATGCAGTCAGGAGAGCATTCTCCTGAAACAGGTTGTTCGGAATTGTGTATTGATTGTGATTGTTCGTTCTCGTGCTCAAGAATCCAACGAAGAAGTTGTCGCTTTGTTCCATTCAAAGGCAAATCTCGTTTAAGTAGCTCTTCACGGAGTTCCTTAATTGTTTTATTTTCCATTTTGAGCTTTTAAATATATTTCAAATTATTAATTTTAAATTTTAATCCTCGAGCTTTACATATATCTCTGCTTTCGAATACCTGTGAACACAATAAAACCGACATAAATACTTTGTTTTACTTTTGCAAACACAAATAATTTTCACATATTACATGATTTCACCGGACGCATGCTCAACAAAATAAAAATATCCTGTTGCCAACCGGCGATATGTTCCAAATCTGTTCATTCCTTTGCTACAAAATTTACTTTCTGTCTTTCACATTTTCAAATAAAGCTTCTAGAGCAATCGTTGCAACATTTTGTTCATTTGCAGAACAAACAACTTCTTTCTCTTTTACTTCTTCTTCTTTTTTTTTTTTTTTTGTTTATCTATTACCACTGAATGGAAAGAGAGATTTTATAAACTAAAATATCCCAACTCTAAAAAGTAAAACAACATTCTCTTTCTTTCATCTTCTACCGCTCAATGGAAAGAGATGTTCTATGAACTAAAACTTCGAAATTCCAATGAGTAAAAGAGACAAGAACCACAGCGTGAATAAAGTAGTAGCCCTATAGCAACAACCCATATTTTGAATTTTATGAAATTTATCGCCATTGAACCAAACAGAAATAACATGAACGAACATGCATCCAATGAATATCAAATCATGCACAACACTTGAAAACAACTCAAAGCAACGACCCAATTATATTTTGTAAACCAAAATGTAATTTAGCCCTTATTCTTTCTTTGACTATAATTTTTTTTTTTAGAACTCTACTTCTTACCAAGTCTTTCGTTCGTATCCCACTTCTGAATTTGTAAAACTTTCGTAAAACTTTAAATTGGATCAAATCTTTTATTAGATGTATGTAGGTACTTGTACAATATAAACTAGTTCAAATATTAATCTTCTTTAATTACACCTTTCACGGTCGAACGTCTAATGATGAATGAATCGTTTTCAGAATGAACGTTCCTGTCTTTATTCAGTAAAGCTAGTCCTAAACGACGAACATGCTCGCCGAGCATGCTCGTGCTCGCCGTATTTTCATCGTCTAGGGGTTGGGTGGCGAGCAGTTGGCGAGCCGCTCGCTGTTGGCGAAAATTTTCGATTTTCTTATGTTCGTTGGCTTCGATGTTTGCCATGTAGGGCCATGCTCGTGAGCAAACCGGTTTTTTACTATGAAGCAAACTTCTTTCTGCTATGGACGTCGTCGTGTGCATATCGCGGATAAAGTAAAATGGCAACAGACAGCCACAATTTAATAGAAGAATACACACGTTTACGCTGCGCGGTTTTGGGAATAAACATGAAAGGAATGCTCGGCAAATGCGTTCGTCGTCTATGGGATAATGCAAACGAGCATGCTCGGCGAGCATATTCGTCGTTTAGGACTAGCTTAAAGGTCCTAAAGGAATTGGAACCCTCATCGACTGGGGATGTTATAGGACCTTCGTCAAACGGGGATGTTATACTTGTAGAAAATTCAATTTCCTACAAAAAAATTTATATAGACTAAATTGCTAATATCAATACTAACCATTATATATTATACTTTTTATTGACGATTTTACCTAAATCGCCCAAAGAAAATTTTTTTTTTTATAATTAACGCGCATATCAAGGGGTTATAATGTTATAAGAACACAGTGCGAGCATTTAGAAAAATAGGAGAGGATTTGAAAGGAGACACCCATGCAGATTATATGTATTTGATTTTTGATATATGTATATTTGAAATAAAAAAAAAAATTCATCGCGCTCGAGTGTTTCAAAATGTCGAATTTTTTACACCTTTGTGACTCGCCTACTTATTTAGGCCGCTCAAATTGTCAGATTATTGAAATACAGTGGTGGTCCAGTATAACGAACGATATAATGTCCAGAGTCGATTCGTTATATCGATAATTCGTTTTATCGAAACGTTTTTGCCATACAAATCTTTTGGTAAATAGACTCAATTTGTACTCTAATTTAAGAAAAGATTCGTTAATATGCATTTGTTTTTTGGGGGGGTTGAATGTTATAGTTAAATGCCTCTTCCCGTAAACTTTTAAGAACTAAGACCTTAGAGCTTTAAAGCTTTGTCTGAAAATCGTTGTTTGTTCGTTATATAGAATATTTAATGGACTTGAAAAAAGTTTTCGTAATATCGTTATATCGGCATTCGTTATATGTACTGGACCACCACTGATACACTTTTCAGGGTGTAATCAACTTACCATCTCTTTATCTGACGCGCTTGAGTTTTTCTGACGATCGACTTTTTTCCCAATCTGACGGGCTGCCCTCAACGTACACCCCAACATTAAGGGTTCATATATGGTAGCAGTACATTACAGGGTGCAAGGTTTCTCCCCAGATCGAGTAACGCGCAAAAAACCCCTCTTGGGCTCCCCTACTATTACAGTTACAGTTGTTTTAATTAAATGAAAGATCAAGATGACCTACTATTTTCTACAGAATATTTATGAGTATCAGAATATGTACTCAATAAACACCAATATTGATTTCTTTTTTGTGTTCAAGAACAAGTCGGGAACAGCTAATTGTGTTGACAATCGTTTTGGAGATTAGCATGTCTATACAAAGTCTGAAATTGTCTTGAAGTAGGCACTTCAGTTATGATGTTAAGTAAGTGATTAAAATTGATCAGATGCTATCTCAACTAATTGCTTTCAGGGGCTTAGGTTACTATGCACACCAAATTTGGGAAGTGTTTTTCACACTGGTCTGATTTACGTCAAACCAATGTTGTTTAGCAAATAATCATTCAATTTTTTCCACATTACGCACCGGCAAATATTTGTCATTGGAACTCACCTTTGTTCAATACAAAATTGTTAAGTGCTACAGAGCCTAAAAGAAACAAGTTTTTGTTTTGTAAACACTTTTTTTAAGATAATGCTACAAAATTAGTATGTAACTTGGATAACATTTTCTACACTATCATAGAATCCACAATGTAAAACAAAAATTAAAGGGAATCTAATAAAGTCCAAGCAAAAAGAAATAAATTACTTATGGCTGTGACGTGTTTTTAGTTTCCCAGCCGAGGTGATACTCAGGGCGGGCCAAGGTTATAGTGAAGAAAACACGAAACTTCACAAAGATCAAGAAACTCTCTCTTTATTACGAACTTAAAGTATTCAAAGATTATAATTAACAAAATCGGTATAAAAAGTACGGCTGGTATTGTATCGGCTGCTGTCTTGTAGCGTGGTACGCCCTCAGGCGGATTTTAACAGCTGGGGTCCCCTCTGGTCAGGCCCGTCAGTCCTGGACTGATTGCGGTCGGAAAACTCCTTTATTCGTATTATCTAGGGAAATAAAAGGATTAATAACTATTGATACAGGTGGTTGCTGCCTTAACGGCACTATCCCTTGCGGCGCATTCACCCTATAGGTAGCCGCAGGTAACTCGAAGCGCGTAGGCGTCAGAAGACCCTAGCAGGCAGAAACACGGGCGGTACGAGACCCCCGGTAGGCAGAAACACAAGCGGTACGAGACCCTTGGTAGGCAGAAACACAGGCGGTACTAGACCCCCGGTAGGCAGAAACACAAGCGGTACGAGACCCTTGGTAGGCAGAAACACGGGCGGTACGAGACCCCCGGTAGGCAGAAACACAAGCGGTACGAGACTCTTGGTAGGCAGAAACACAAGCGGTACGAGACCCTTGGTAGGCAGAAACACAAGCGGTACGAGACCCTTGGTAGGCAGAAACACGGGCGGTACGAGACCCCCGGTAGGCAGAAACACGGGCGGTACGAGACCCCCGGTAGGCAGAAACACGGGCGGTACGAGACCCCCGGTAGGCAGAAACACAAGCGGTACGAGACCCTTGGTAGGCAGAAACACAAGCGGTACGAGACCCTTGGTAGGCAGAAACACAGGCGGTACTAGACCCCTGGTAGGTAAGGCTCAACAGGCAATAGCTCTGGGGGATACACAGGCACTAGTCTCTGCCCCTGGTGGCACGATACTTAAGAAATTTAGTTTATAAAAAAATATATTTCAGGAAACTTACTCAATACCACTTACTAGTTATTCCTTCTTGGGAAGTGCACCTTTTGACCGGTGCCGGTGAATTGATTTTTCCTGTGTCGAGCTGCTCCTTTTATACTCGTGGCTCACCATGGAATCATATGGGAATCCGTCCGAACAATGGGATATCCCCACTCCCATGTAATAATTAATATATTTCTTATGGTCGACGATACCTCACCATTATATTTGGCTATACGCCATAGCCATACCATCCATTGTATTTATCAACTACCCATTATATTTGGCTATACGCCATAGCCATATCATTCACGATATCCACCATCGAGCTCTACTGATGGTCGTGTCACACGCTGCTTGTGCGTGGGGAGTTCGGTACATTGACGAGGCGTATTATATTTCTCCCATTAATAGTACTGGGGTAGACTTTCCCCACGCATGGTAGAATACGATCTCTGGTGGTCTAAGCTTTCCCCCTATTATTTTGCTGTGTAGATAGTTCCGGTTCATGCATTAGGTAAGCAAGGGGATAATTCCGGTTCGTGCATTGGCTAAGCGCGTTCTTTTATCCGCCGGATGGCGGTGGCGGTGTGTTGGGGAGATGAATGGAAAAGCATGTAACGAGCTTCTCAAATGCATCGTTACATGGCTTAACTAAAGTACTCATAAAATTTTATTTCTTCTGATTAAAGTACATTTCTTCAAGAGTGGTTCACCCTTAAGTACTCAGAAATATGAGTGTCATTTAGCGAGGCGTTAAGCAAAAAATAAATATTTAACATACTATGAGCTACAGAAAATCAAATGAATCTCCGCTGTATACTTTCTATCCTTGAATTGTTAACTACATAAAAGGAGACCATATTTGAAAAGTATATTCAAGATGGGGTCTAACTTGACCGTTATACAGCGAAAGAGTGAGGTACTAGTTTCGTAAACTTCTAAGCCCATCACTTAATAAAGCTGAATATTTAATTTCCTTAACTAAAAACGAAGTTAATATGTGGTGTAAAGTCTAAAAAAGTGCTACTGAAGTAAACACCGAGGTAATTGATTCTTTACACTGACACCATGCATAAATATTAGCTGAGAAATCGAGTAATTTAACAAAGCAGGTACAAATGGACGAAGGTTTCAAAACCATAGCCTATGCCGATGATGTAGCAATTGCCGTTTCAGGCAAGCACCCACAAACCCTAGCTGACTTGCTACAAACAGCACTTAACAAGCTTAACAATTGGGCTGAAGATTGTGGACTGAATATAAATCCCCACAAAACGGAATTAGTTGTCTTTACGAGGAAATACAAAATTCCGGACTTCAGACCCCCAACTATTTAGGGGGTAGGTAACTCTCACACTGTCAAATCAGGCTAAATATCTAGGTCTCATTTTTGACAAAAAACTGACCTGGAAAACCAATATTGAGGAAAGAGTAAATAAAGCCAAAGTGGACTCTTCTCTTGTAAAAAAGCCATTGGTAAGAAATGGGGTTTCTCCTCCCAAATCACCCATTGGCTGTTTACTTCGGTACCGCACTAGACAAGATGATTAACTACACCAAACTGGCCAAAGTTCAAAGAGCGGCTAGCCTGTGTATTAGCGGCGCACTGAGGACAATCCAATGGGACGCCCTCAATGTACTACTAGATCTCACACCCCTAGATATCTTCAGCAAACAAGTCGCAGCTAGCTCAGCTACTCGTCTCAGAGCTATGTATATCAGAGTGGACCAATAATCAAATCGGTCACACTACCATTCTAGATAACTTTAGATTCCTAACGAATCGATCCGACTACACCACCCCCAAGTTGGTGTTTGATAATAATTTCCAAGTAACCATACCTTCAAGAGAAGCTTGGGAAAATGGCACTCTCTTTGAAAATGAAGCAATACACTTTTAAACCGATGAATCAAAAACCAGCGAAAAATTAAATTAAATTAAGTTCTTCCGCCTACCCGATCATTGTAGTGTGTTCCAAGATTTAAAATGTCTCTGAGGGAGATGTCAAATCAGTTCAACATTCACCTTTCATGGGTGTCGGGGCACAGGGATATACAAGGCAATAGGGATGTTGGAAATGGAAAAATATATCGATATATATCGTATCGATATATATCAAAAAAAATATCAATTATCGATATATCGAATCAGAAAAATATCGATATATCGATATATCGATGTATTTTAAATAATGAAATGTGCGACCTTAAAAATGAGAAAAAATAATAAAAAAAAAAGTAGTAAGAAAAACATACATAAAGAATTAATTTCATTTAAAAAATAATTTTCAACCCCAGTGCCCAGTGATCAATGAACGTTGCATGAATTTTATGGGTTGTTCCTGTAAAACAAAACTAACAGCGACAGGTATAGAAAAGAGTTTTCCAACTATGAGAAATGTATGCAAGGTATATTAGTTACATTATACAGGAAAAGGCCCATAAAATTTATGTACCTATTCATAGACCACTTAGGTTACAAATCCTTTTTATTTGTGTTCGATATTTTGGTTTATTACTGTACACTGTGAAATTATCAAAACTCACAAAATTATTTGCTAAGTGGTCAATGAAAGGTTGCACACATTTTATGTGTATTTTCCTGTCTAAGATAATATAGTGAAAGGTATAGAAAAGTTTTTTTTGCAATAAATTTGGTATGTTTGCAGGTTAGTTTCTAGTACCCGAAAAAAATATCGTTTTTTATACCTTTTCGATACATGAATATTTATATCGATATATCGATGTATCGGTGAAAAAAATATCGTCGATATATATCGATATATCGAACGAAATATATCCATATTTTTTTATATCGATATATTTTTGACATCCCTACAAGGCAACTGTATGGTGGACGTACTAGTCGAAATGGGCACGACTACTTCCCTACGTTCAGAATGGAACAATATGGGTATACCTATCGCTACATGTAAACTCCTACTTAGACAAGACGCTTTATGGATAACAACCACTAGATAGACAGAGAGTAAAAACTGCCTTACAACCAAAAAAGTTTGGCCGTGTGTAGACTCAAAACTCCCGAAGAGTTTGTTAGCCCTGAACCGTCTGTATCTAGGTTTTACCATAGGCGTTCTTACGGGACACTGTCTAATAGGAAGACACGCCAAAAGACTTGGTGTGTTTTCCAATGATTTCTGCAGAAGCTGCATTGACGAAGAAGAGGAAGAATCCGTTCAACACCTTCTTTGCTCATGCCCTGCACTACTTCATAGGAGGAAAACTCATCTCGGTGAATTCTTCTTCGATGACACTATAGCAACTTAGCTTACATAAACCCTAAAAGTCTTTCGAAATACATTAAAACTTCCACGTGGTTCGACTACCGGGTGATTAACCGGCTAGTCCCGTAATGGAAGATAAATGGGTGATCAACTCGTTGATCTTACATCGAGTTTCTGAGACCTGTAGGAGATTAACTTGCTGATCTCTGTGGTATCACAATGGGCCCTTGCGGCCTTAGTGTGTCAGGCAATGTACTCAATGGCTGACAGCCTTTTCCACCTAACCTAACCTACCGCAACATGTGGCGAAGTTGTCAGCATCGGATTGTAAGATATGTCGTTCGGCTCCCAAGTTTATTTTCTTTAAAATTTTCATAACATCAGCAAAGATCAAAATTTCACTAGATGACAAGCTAAAGGTAACATCACTTATGGCGAAAATAAAAAGGAAAGGGCTAAGATGACTAAGCTGTGGTACTCAAAGGTTTCGAAGGAATCTGAAAGGATATCTTGAAATTTTACCTGATAAGATCTCTCAGTGAGGTAGAATCTGATCCAACCGACGCGACGGTAGATTAAAGGGAGTCCTTAGGCTTTTAGTTTAAACAATAAAATAACATGATGAGCAAGTTGATCGAAAGCTTTAGAAAAGTCTGTATATGTACAATCTAGCTTTTGTTCGTTTTCAAGTGTGTTGTAATGTAACACTTATGAAGAAAATATATACGTTCAAGGTTTGTTACTGTTGATCTTTTCTGTAGAAAAGCATGCTCTTGCTTGTAAATTATATTTTTAATATCAAAACCTAAGCTTTCACAAGGAAGTTGTTCAAATAGTTTGGGGATGCACGAAGTATTAGAGATTGGTCTGTAGTTTAAGACCTACGATTTAATACCCTTTATTACGGTTGTAATAAAAGATCTGTTTCACAGTAAGGGAAATCTACCACATTTCAACAACAATGCAAACAAATAACAAAGGGGAAAAGCAATTTGGGATCTATGTACATTTTTTTAATCATGGGAATAAATTGCTTTGATTCCTAACTCAATATCATTGAGCTTCCATTTGGTATACTTAGTGCTGATTTGACAGATCTGAGACTTAGTACTCTTACGAATAAAGTACTCAATACCAATTTGTTTAGTACTTATTGGTATACTAACCACGTCCTAGCTCATTTTGAGGAGCAAGCTAACTTCGAGTATCAATCAATACTCGGTTCTCATTCGACAGAACATGAGCTTCGAACTCCTTTGAATTAATAAGTTGCAACCGATTTGAGAAATCACTTTAGCGCAGAACGTAAGTTGAGATTTGAGCAAAAAAAACTGCATTCATTTCTTCATTTCTTAAACTAGCTTCTAGCTTTTAAATTCGAATATACAGGGTTTACCGTAGTTCATGGGCCTTAATTTGGAATGTAATTCTTGGTCATGTTCTAAGAAAAAAGTTGTTCTACAGCGAAGTTAGCTTTGCTACTTTGATATCAGTTTTCGACGGTTTAAAAAACGGAAAAGATACGTTCGATTTCTCTGTGAGTAGTGATAAATAGAGCCCCCTTTTTTGACTTTATTTTTAGTAAAACTAATTTAATACTAATTTCATACTGTATTTAAATTGGGTTGATATTGTTTCAGATTTGCCAGCTTTTCAATTTTAAACCGTCCTCCAATTTTCTTTCTAGAGGGAAATTTTGACTGTAAGATCATTTCTTTTCGATAAATGTCATATAAACATGAAATTTTTTTTTTGTTTTTTTGTGATGAACAAAATAATAATAAAAAAATCTCATGAACAAGTGCACCCAAAACCCATACATATTATGACAGATATTTAGAGAAATCTAAAACTGGTGGGCAAAATCGCATCGTTACCTCCCCGCGGTGCCCGCTGGATAGCCGAAAGGTGAACTAACGACGAGCGTTGGATCCATCGGATCCATTGGTTGTTGATACCTGAGCTCTCTTTTCAGGAACTAGGAGCAGGGGGAAAAAAAATACGCTCTGAATATCCAACCAAACACGATCTACACGTCATGCACAGGCCTCACAAGCCGGTCATGAAAGGGAAAATAAAAGTGATGAAAAATAAAAGATATGCCTCGGATGACCAATCCAAACCACCCCCCCCCCCCGCATTTGCGCATTTGCACTTGGAACGTGCGTACGTTGAATAGGCCGCGCAAAGCTGAACAGCTAGCCGAGACCCTCGCCAGCCTCAACGCTGATGTAACAGCCCTCCAGGAGATGCGATGGGATGGACCGGGCCTGAGAGATACAGATGACTGTACTTTCTACTATGGGAATTGCCAACTTGATGGGAAATCGCGCTTGTTTGGATGCGAATTCGCTGTCAGAGGAAGACTTAGGCAAAAAGTCTTGAGCTTTCGCGAAGTCAGTGAAAGAGTGACAACGATCCGCATCAAGGCCAAATTCCACCACCTAAGCCTTATAAGCGCCCATGCCCCTACGACCATACCAAAGAAAGTTTCTACGAGCTCCTCGCCAAAACTTATGAGCAGTGCCCCAAACATGATATTAAAATCCTCTTGGGAGATTTTAATGCTAAAATTGGCAGGGAGGACATGTTTGGTAAGACGATCGGAAAGCATAGCCTGCACGACACCACTTCCGATAACGGACATCGCTCATCGATTTTGCAGCGGGAAAAAACATGGTAATAAGCAGCACGCGATTCCCACGTCCCGACATCCACAAGGGCACATGGCGATCCCCAGATGGTCGAACCTGCAACCAAATCGACCATGTTGCGATTGACGGAAGACACTCCTCCAGCATCCTGAATGTCCGTACCTTCCGAGGAGCAAACATCGACTCGGACCACTACTTAGTTGGTGCAAAACTCAGAGTACGGATCTCGATAGAAGCTCTTAGGCGATCACCAACTACGCCGAGGAAATTATATGTTGGACGACTTCAATCGATAGAGACCGCCACTGCCTATGCCGACCGCGTATCCCTTGAGCTTGCGAGGAATCCTTCGACTGATGACATGAACCCGGAAGACCAATGGCAGCTATGTCAACAAGCCATAAGAAATGCTGCGTCAGAGGTATTAGGTTTCTCACAGCCACCCCCTAGAAACCCTTGGTTCGACTCCGAATGTGCTCAGGTAAACAAAGCAAAAACGGAGGCATACAAGTCATGGCTCCAGAAAGATACTAGAGCGTCCAGAAATCTCTACGTTGAGCGAAGGAAAGAGGAAAAACGCTTACTCAGGAGGAAGAAAAAGGAACACCAAAAACGCGAAGTCGAGGAGATGCAGAGATGTTTTAGTAGGAAAGAGGTGCGAAACTTCTATAGAAGAGTGAGACAGTCAACATCCGGTTTCACAAGTCGCCCTGGACCCTGCAAAGATCAGGATGGAAACACCATAGTGGAAACACAGGCGATGTTAACCATCTGGAGAGACTACTTTAACCAGTTGCTAAATGGCGATGACAGCCAAAATCCCGCCCAAGATCAACTTGTACCAGTTAATCTAGATGACGACCACGAACTGCAGCCGCCCGACCAAAATGAGATCAAAGTAGCCATCACCAGACTAAAGATGAACAAAGCAGCTGGATGTGATGGTCTACAAGAGGAGCTTTTTAAACACGCTGGTGATGACCTGGTCAGGAGCATACACCAACTCATCTGCAAAATATGGTCGGAGGAAAGTATGCCCGATGAGTGGAACCTCAGTACCATCTACCCGATCCACAAAAAAGGAGACCGCCTACTCTGCGCCAACTATAGAGGCATTAGTCTTCTAAATATCGCCTATAAGATCCTTTCGATAGTATTATGTGAACGTCTCAAGCCGTTTGATGATGATTTGATAGGTCCTTATCAATGCGGCTTCAGACCTGGAAAATCTACCACCGACCAAATATTCACATTGCGCCAAATCCTGGAGAAAACCCAAGAGTACAACATCGACACCCACCACCTGTTCGTCGACTTTAAAGCAGCGTACGATAGTGTTAACAGAGTTGAAATGTATCGTGCTAACTTTAAAATCCCTGCTAAACTGATACGCCTTATCAGGATGACGTTGGAGAACGCTAGCTGTTCCGTCAAAGTTGGTAGAGACTCTACTGAAACCTTCGAAACCACCAGAGGGCCTAGACAAGGCGACGCACTGTCATGCAGCTGTTTTAACATTGTGCTTGAAAATGTAATACGTAGCACCCATGCCAGTACATCGGGCACCATTTTCAATAAATCAACACTATTACTTTGGTTGACAGACGACATAGACGTGATAGGAAGAACAAAGCGAGCAGTAACTGGTGCATTCACTACTATGGAGTCAGCAGCAAGCCAAATGGGGCTGAAAATAAACGAGAACAAGACAAAGTATATGCTCTCATCAACAAAAGTCCAATCCCACCACCGACTTGGTCAAAATGTCACCATTGACAGGCATAACTTCGAGGTAGTCAGTGAATTTGTCTACCTGGGCACTGCTGTAAACTCAGCCAAAAACATCAGCGCTGAAATCAAACGCAGACTAACTCTTGCTAATCGCTGTTTTTTGGGTTAAATAAGCAATTGAGAAATAAAATATAAAAAATAAATAGAAGATACAACAACGAACTATACGAGCTGTACAGCGCCATAAGCTTAGCCAGAAAGTCCAACGACTAAGATGGCTGGGCCATGTAGAGCGAATGGACATCAACGCTCCAGCGCAGCGCGTAAAGTCTTCAACGCCAAACCAGAGGACCTCATCTTCGATGGAGCTTTCATTTGAGCAATGGAAATTCAAGAAGAAACAAAGAACTTTATCCTAACAGACGATCTCTCTCTCGAAATGTTTTGGTTTCGAGAAACTGTATCGGTATTAGTTAGTTTTTTTATATAATTAACGCGAATACCCTTAAAACGTTTAAGACACAGTGTGGATTTAAAGTTACAAACCGATGCACGTTGCTTTTGAGTTTTTGTGAGTCTTAATGTAGAGAAAAACAGAGTCAGGTAAAATATTCCACATTCGGGTGGTGCGACTAAAATATGAGTTTCTATACTTGACTGTACGTCCGAAGTGGGGCTCAAGGTAAAACTGATGGGCATTCCTGGCGAGGCGGGTGTTGCGGTTGGATTGTTTCAGAGGAGGAATGCAACTGGCTATTTCACTAGAGGATTGTTTATATAAAAAGCGATAAAAGAAACGATTGAACTTATTAGTTTTAAGCTCTGTTGTGTACCCTATCAAGTAGGCAAAATATTTGAGTAGCCCCTTTTTCACAAAAAAACTTATCTAATTTTCACATGCACGACCAAATTAGAATAAAATTGAAAGCCATGTAGTAATGTAGCTTAGCTTTCAAATTTGTACTTATTTTGCAGCTCAGTACTTGGCTGTGCCCTTAAAGACTTCGTCAAGAGTAAATCATTTCAACTTGGCATTTCACAACAACCTTCTACCGCCTTTTTGCAATATACAGAATTACCAGCGTTTCAACAACATGTCACATCTACCGCTGAGTTGAAACGAACACGATTGGTGTTAAACATACATCATCATTTTATTTTATGCTATAATATTCAAGTCTAGCGTTAGAAGTGATTTTGCATACTTCGAAAAAAATTTGAGTGTGAATCATTCTGTACTGTTTTGCACTCTAAGTTAGAAAATTTAAAATCAAAAGTTCAAATTCATTCCAAACTTTTCATCAAGGGATGATGTTTTGTAAAATCAAGATCTTAATTTTCTTGCAAATCCCTCTGTTTATAGGTTTCTGTTTGTGCGGTTAAAACTTTTCTTCAAACATTCTTGTCCCCACGATAGCAAACGCGCTCCGTTTAACAAGTTCTTCTAACTCACAAAAGCTATAACACTAATGTTGAAGAAATTTTGTATTTTTTTAAACTCAACAGAAAAGAAGAACACTATACGAATTCGGTTACCTCAAAAAATGGAAGAAAGCAAAATCACCTCAAAAACTTTCCTTCCAAAAACACTTTTCGATTTTACTGCACTAATATCAGCTCTCAGTTGCTTAGTTGTTGTCATATGTGTTTTCATCTGATAATCATATCCCCCGTAAAATCACAAAAACAAATCAATTGAATACAATTTGATTTCTTGTTGGAAATGTCAAAACTCTGAAGGAATAGAAACCATGATAAGAGTTTCGGTCTAGGGTGAAGCCAGCCAAGTCTAATCTAAAAATAAAAACAAGAAAAACAAAAGATAACATAATTTTGGTGTACTTCTATATAAAGGAAGCCTGCTTGGTTAAAGTCATTTAGTAGCTAAAATTCTCAAGCTAGTTGAAGCCATGAATTCTTTAGGAGTATTTTTCTTTGCATGTGCAGTAGCAATCGCCGTTTCGGGAGTTCGAGGTGCAAACCTGGATGACTGTCCTCTCGTTTGCCCATATATTTACTGGCCAACTTGCGCAAAGGGTGACGGGAACCATTATGAGCAGTATAGCAACGCTTGCCAACTTAAAGCATTCAATTGCGAACGCCAAAAGTCAGCACTGCCAAGTGAGTTACGCAACAAAAATAAAGTAGAAACTTTTTTTAACTTGGTGTTTGATTTCTCTTTCAGCCTATGATGAAGTTCATCTTGACTTTTGTAAGACAACAGAACTGACTGAGGGACTAGGAATTTTTACCAAAGATCTACAAGAAATTGACGCATCATGTATGAAGCCCTGTAATTTAATCTATAGACCAGTTTGTGGATCAAATGGATCCTTCAGAGCCACATTCAGCAATGAGTGTGAAATGGAACTGTACGACTGCGTTCACAAGCATCAGAATAAGAATGGTATGTTTTGGAATGTGACTGGTGAAGTGTGGTTTGATTGTTATAACGAGCTTTTTTTTATTTTTCGCGTAGGATGGAATGTGATTAAGAGTAGAAAGTGCTCTGAAAACTTGAAGCAGAAGTTAATATGAGAAGTCAGCTACTGTGGATGTTTTTTTTAGTGAATCTGATTAGTGCATAAGATTAAAATAAACATAACGAAATTCTTCAAACAAAATTCAATATGTTTTCTACTTATTTTTTTTAATGAAACGAGTAAACTGTGTGTATTTGCCATTTATCTGGTCACATATAAAAAAAATCCAAAACCGAATTCAAACACTATGTGGTTAAAATAGAAGACTTAATAATCTGTAAAATTAACACATCGAATGTGAAAAATAAAAGAAAATATTTTTGGAAGTTCATCAATTCAAAAGCAAAAAGAAGAAAGGTTTTCAAACTGCAAGAAGAATTCAGTTACGAACACCTGTTCTATTTAGGAGATCAGCTATCTGTTTATTCAATATTTTCAGTGGACATACTTCACACATTCTACTTCATATATAAACATCCTAATGGGTTCGACTTTGAGGCTGTGGAAGCTCTATTGGGTTATAACCCAACCAAAAAAGCCAGTGGTTTTCTTATTAGTAGCCTTTGACAGATATTTTCAATTTATTGCTCCCTGAAGGGAAATTTTCGGGGTCTTGAGAAGTCTATGTGGTACCTGTGGGGTAATGGTTGACATGTTTGCCTGTTAGGCAGGAAGTTTCGTGGTTCGAATTTTACCAGAAACGAAACAAGTTTTTCCACAGGTATTGCCTTTTGCGAGGAATTGGCAGGCCCTCCGATAGTTAATTCATGGCCATCAAGAGTATTTTCTCGATAAACCTAGGCAGAAAATGGTAGATCCTTTTCATTCCTGTAAAAGGTAATGGTTGTGAGAAATGCGATAGGACTCGTGCACCCCGCTCTGTTGCGCCACCCTATTTTTATATTCTTTTTGAAAAGTTCATTTGTAACACTAGCTCATAAACCAAGTACAAAACATGCTCCTATAGTTATAGACCTTCTTCTTTTTCTTCTTCCTCATTTTCCGGCGAGCGACAGCGAAATGAGCGTCGAGATCTCGAATTTAAAAATTAGAAATAAATCGAAATGTTAAATTTCATACATTGCTGGTAACATTTCCTTATCAAACCGGAGCTGCAACGCAGAATTGCATCCGTTAAATCCAAAGCTACTCAACTGTCCTTAAAGACCCACTAAAAGACTCGTAATAGAAAGAAAACTATATGGGCCATGTTATGAATAGAGAAGCGAACGCGTTAGCGAACCTTATTTATTACAATCCTTTAATAGTAATAATAAACTCTTAACGTCGAAAGACATCAATTTCCACATATTTCTTTTTTTTTTAGATTCTGAAAAACCGCTTTAAGCGAAGCATACAAGAACCATCGCTTCTAGCCAATCGTTCGATTTGTTAATCGAAACACGGGCAAATATGTAGACTGGTATCATCTTTGCTGATATTCCAAAAGCATTTGGCTGGTAAACCTTAGGAAAGGTTCTTTTGCATGGATGGTAATCTTTTCGGTTCCAAATCGTTACAATTGATAACTGGTTTACTGAAATGTAGAAGATCCATCTGGTGTCTTAAAGAGTAGCAATTTGAGACCAATTTGGTTTTAATATTTTCTTACAATATTAGAAATGTGTTTTTATCTTCACCATCAGTTTCGTCCTTTTCATCAGTTTTGTCTTCAACAAAGCGCCACGAGTAACAAGTCGTTTGTTTGTCGTATCAAACAAACGAACACGAGCTTCACGCAGTTTAGGTACGATGTTTAAAAATGTGTACTCTTTCAATATCTCTTCTAAATGTAAAACTAGCAAGATGTGGTCTTTGTTCAAGTTCACGAAGCTGTCTCAGAGGATGTTGCAGGATGCAGGAATATTCAGACTTATAATAGAACAGTTAGTCAATAAGAATAAAGGATTAAAATGGTGTAAGAGACATCACAACAAAACAACTTTAATTAATGCAATGGAAAAATTCCACATTTCATTGACGCTGCTGAAATGAAAATATCTATACTTGATGCGCGCCCAAAAAGCAAGTGAAGAAATTGCTCAATGAAAGGAATCGAACCGATTTCATAATCAAAGTAAGGGATAGGAGAGAACGAGAGGTATAGAGGGAGCACTACGACGAAGTGTATTAGAGTATCAATTTGTTATAGTTTTTGTGATCTATCTTATATCGCATCAAGAAGATGATAGCATTCTGAGAGGCACCTGTTTAAGACTAGGAATAACATATTTGTTGGCTATATAAATTGTAGCCAAGCATGACTGCTGAAACGTGAGAGTTCTTGGTTCGATCTAACCTCAGAAGCATTAAGCTTTTTTAAGCGGATTTTACAAGTAATTCGATAGATTTCTCTGCCGTACAAAACGCTTTCTCAGAAAACCGCACAAAATTGAGAAAAAAAGAGTTTTTTTTGGTTTCCTTCATTTCCTCACAACCTATGGTTGAGAAAAGTGCACCAGGGGTGCAGGGAACTAACTTCACGGGTACTACCTTCACATGGGAAATAACTTCACCTCAAGTGGGAAATAATTTCACTTTTTTGTGGTGAAGATATTTCTCACAGTAGGTATGAAATAACTTCACCTGAAATTTGTGTGAAGTTATTTCCCACCTGCAGTGTGAAGATTGTAGACATTCAACAAAAGAGAAATTATAGCTTTTGGGCGGTTTATTTCAAACAAAAAAAGTTTTACAAAATAAACAAAGGTACAAAAATGTAAATAGTTCGCGTTTGTATATTAAAAAAATATATAAAAGAACTCAATTCTGAAAAAACATAACATTGTCAAACTATATTTTCAAAACAAAAGCGCTTTGAAACGAAGACTTGGAAAGTTAAAAATATGCTAAATAAATTTTTATTTTTTTTATTTTCAAAAACAAATTTCTCGTTTTTATGCATTTTGTCGCTTTAGTGCTATATACGAGGAAATAGTGAAAAATTCGCGCGATTGAGTTTTACGTCTTGTGTCTAATTCCTTTTTTCATCTGCACTAGAAGATGCATGTAAGTCCAACATAAGGCTACTTAGCTGCGAATATGCGTAGCTAAGAACGTCAATTAAAATAATGAACATATTTTCAAAAACAGATCTTTCACTGTATATTATTGGATGGCACTCATTTTATATATTAAATGAAATATCTGTTTTTGAAATATGTTAAATAAATTTATATGTATTTCAAAAGCAGTGGTACCCGTGGTGTGATGGATAGCATGTCCGCCTGTTAATCCAGAGGTTCGAGTTCGAATCCCAACAGAGGGAAAAATGTTTTTTCCACGGGTATCGCCTTTCGCGAGGAATTGGCAAGTCCTCCGTTAGTAAATTCATTGTCATGAAAAGCGCTTTCTCGATTAGCCGTTCGGAACCGGCAGAAAATTGTAGGTCCCCCCCCATTCCCTCACAAGGCATGGTTGTGAGAAATGCGCTAGGCCCAGGGGCTCCTCGCTCTGTAGCGCCACCCTATTTATTTTTTTATTTCAAAAGCAAATTTTTTCGTTTTTGTGTATCTTGTCGTTTTAGTGCTTTATTCAAGTGGATCCATTCAGAAAAGTTTAAATATCACTTGACCCCTTCTTCGAGTGAATGCTTTGACTATTGTTTTATCCCTTCGTGGAAACGAAAAATTTGCTTTTGAAATACATATAAATTTATTTAACATATTTAAAAAACAGATCTTGCAACCCTAAGCCTATAGAAGTCCAATTTAAACACAGTGTTAAAGATTATCATTTCTCCAAAAAATTAAGTCTAAAATTAGGTCTCTACCATCAGTATTGACAGAGAAATCGAATTTAACACAGGTCAAGGTACACCAAAGATAGCCTTTTTTTGAAATGTCAAAAAGTGATGTCAAAGTTAAGAAACGGACTTTACTGTAGAACAATTTTTTTCTTGGAATACGACCAAGAATAATATCCCGAAACATGTAACACGTATTTTCAAAAACAGATCTGCACTGCAACGAAATGTATAAGTTTTTTTCCAAAACATTGCTTCACATAAAAGTGGAATTCGTTCCCACGAAAAAGTGAGGTTATTTCCCACCTTCAGTAGGAAATATCTTCACCACAAAAAAGTGAAATTATTTCCCACATGAGGTGAAGTTATTTCCCATGTGAAGGTAGTGCCCGTGAAGTTAATTCCCTGCACCGCACCAGGCACCATCAGCTAACCCCCGCTGGTTGTGCTGGCCTGATGCTTTTTTAAAGTATTTTGTCGTATTCACAGCTACTTATGTGGTCATTGTATCGAAGACCATCGTTAACATATACTTGATTGACCTCTCATTGATGCATGTACAATGTACATTCCCTAGATGATGGCAATAGAGGCACGTTCAGTATTAGTAACAAAAAGCAACATTAGCATTTTGAAACAATGAATACAATTTTTTGTATGTAACAATAAAACAGTACCGTTTGAACTCAGTCAAATACTTACACTCAACCGTTTAAGTTAAGCTCTCTAAGAGCAGGGATGTTAAACGGGAAACAAGTACAAAAGACAACAAAACATTTCGTCAACAAAACATTTCAGATGACTATAGAAGATCAAGATCTAGACACGAAAATCAAGGAAAAAGTCGGAGACGAAATGTAGCCAAGAGAAACACCAGCGTTTCTCAAGTGAAGAGGCGAAAAAGAAATCGCTCGTTTTCTAAGCTTGTGAATAACAAGCAAAGAAAACGGAACGAGCTAGAAGAGGTTTCCGTCCCGGCTGCTGATTCAAAGGGAATACAAAAGCTGCAAGATAGAGGCGAAAAAGAAATCGCTCGAACGAGTTTCCGTCCCGGCTGCTGATTCAAATCAAGCTATTCAAGTAATACGACAAAACAACTTGGCCAACAATCTTTGCATAATACCCACTCTAAAAAGAAGAAATGTTTGCCGAACTTCATTAACGATCCTCATAGACAGTTTCTTGAAGATGACGACAAAATTTCCACAGTTGGCGACAGTATTGTGATGGCACTTAGAACGAACAGTTTTCTTAAGAGCCTCGCCTCGCTAGGAATGCTCATCAGTTTTACCATGAGCCCAACTTCGGGCGTACAGTCAAGTATAGAGATTCATATTTTAGTCGCACCACCCGAATGTAGAATGCTCTACCTGGCCCTGTTTTTCCCCTTCATTACGATTCACAAAAATTCAAAAGCAACGTGCATCGATGTCTCCTTTAAAATCCTCTCCTGTTTCTATTTCCCCAATATTGAGGAAAGAGTAAATAAAGCCAACGTTGCACTCTTCTCCTGTAAAAAAGCCATTGGCGGGAAATGGGGTTTCTCGCCCCAAATCACCCATTGGCTGTTTACCTCGGTAATTAGACCGATACTCACATACGGGGTGATAGTCTGGTGGACAGCACTAGACAAGATGATCAACTACAACAAGCTGGCCAAAGTTCAAAGAACGGCTAGTCTGTGTATTAGTGGCGCACTGAGGACAACCCCATCGGACGCCCTCAATGTACTACTAGATCTCACACCCCTAGATATCTTCAGCAAACAAGTCGCAGCTAGCTCAGCTACTCGACTCAGAGCTACATCACAGTGGACCAATAATCAAATCGGCCACACTACCATTCTAGATAACTTTAGATTCTTACCGAATCGATCCGACTACACCACCCCCAAGTTGGTGTTTGAGAATAATTTCCAAGTAACCATACACTCAAGAGAAGCTTGGGAAAATGGCGCTCTTTTGGAAAATGAAGCAATACACTTCTACACCGATGGTTCAAAAACCAGCGAAGGTGTGGGAAGTGGAATCTACTCAGAAAAACTGAATCTCAGTCTTTTCTTCCGCCTACCCGATCATTGTAGTGTGTTCCAAGCGGAAATTCTGGCGATTAAGGAGGTGCTGTCTTGGCTCAAAGAAAACGTCATATCCTCCACGGATATTCGGATCTTCTCAGACAGCCAAGCTGCCCTTAAATCTCTTGCCTCTGTCTCTACAAAATCCATCACGGTCCAAAATTGTCAGATGTCTCTGAGGGAGATGTCAAATCAGTTTAACATTCACCTTTCATGGGTGCCAGGGCACAGGGACATACCAGGCAACTGTATGGCAGACGAACTAGCCAAAAAGGGCACGACCACTTCCCTACGCTCAGAATGGAACAACATAGGTGTACCTATCGCTACATGTAAACTCCTACTTAGACAAGACGCTTCAAGGATAACAAACACTAGATGGACTGAGAGTAACAACTGCCTTGCAACCAAAAAAGTTTGGCCGTGTGTTGACTCAAAACGCTCGAAGAGTTTGTTGGCCCTGAACCGTCTGTATCTAGGTTCTACCATAGGTGTTCTTACGGGACACTGTCTAATAGGGAGACACGCCAAAAGACTTGGTGTGTTTTCCAATGATTTCTGCAGAAGCTGCATGGACGAGGAGGAGGAAGAAACCGTTCAACACCTTCTTTGCTCATGCCCTGCACTACTTCATAGGAGGAAAACTCATCTCGGTGAATTCTTCTTCGATGACACTATAGCAACTTAGCTTACATAAACCCTAAAAGTCTTTCGAAATACATTAAAAGTTCCACGTGGTTCGACTAGCAGGTGATTAACCGGCTAGTCCCGTAATGGAAGATTAATAAGTGATCAACTCGTTAATCTTACATCGGGTTTCTGAGATCAGTAGGTGATTAACTTGCTGATCTCTGTGGTATCACAATGGGCCCTTGCGGCCTAAGTGTGTCAGGCAATGTACTCATTGACTGCCAGCCACTTCCACCTAACCTAACCTAACCTGTTTCTAAATACTCACACTGTGTTCTACAACATTATAAGGGTAGTCATAACCTCTTGATGTGCCAAAAAAAAAAAAAAAAAAAAAAAAAAAAAAAAAAAAAAAAAAAAAAAAAAACTGGAGCACTTTCCAGATGCTGAACCTAACTTAGCGCAATCGAAGAAGTTAGTGACGCAGTTAAGGGGGGAAGCTGGTCTAGAGCGTGAAAAATGAACATAATTTATGAATTTTTTGTGACTCAACAAAAAGATCAATCGAAAATCTGTGAAAAAGGTTATATAATTTAGGTTTTAATACACTGTAACGTGCGCTTAGTTCGCAAAAATAAAACTCTACCTTTCAATTTAATTCTACCACTTTTATTCAGTATCTACTTTCGATATACACTTTATTCGAACTCAACTCAATTACGTTTATTCAATATTCACACTATCACTTTCTAAATAAAACTGACTTCTGGTTGCGTCAGCTCCCTCTTTATATAGAAGTGTGAAACATCGAGGGCTTTCTGGTAGTTTTGCTATGAACCATGATGTCTAGACAAGTTCCCCTCCCGGTATTTTTCTGCACACACACACACACACTCACAACCAACGTCTTCCATTATACCATTCCATTATAGTGTTGCCACTTTTGTTTTCGGTTGAACGTTTTCGATTAAGAAATTGGTATTAATGTTGGGTGTACATTACAATACAAATACAATTTTTTCATGTCAATTAAATTTGAAATGGTGGCTGTCCAGCATTTCTTCGGAGGCGCCTCGTTTTTTAGACGGGTCCATGGCCGAAGATGTACTCGTAACCTCCTTAATATTGGTCCTGGAATGAAATCCCGAAAATTTTTAGTTTCTATACGTACATGTTTTTTTGCGAAATGGTGCACGTTTGAACAAAACATTAAAATTTTCATTTTTATAGAGTTAAAACTAAGGCATGACCCCTATTACATTATTCCAACCTATCTTAATTGTAATAATTGGATAAGTGATTTTAATGACTTAATAACCTTTTTTAATGAAAATGAGCTACAAAATGTTTTGGTACTTGGTAATCTAAATGGAAGAATCGGTAATTTTCAAAACCCAGCTTCTCTCATGGAAAATGTGTCGCATGTGTTTGAAAGTGTGAGAAACTCGATGGATAAGACTGTTAATAGGTGCGGAGTTCATCTTGTAGATTTTATTGAAGATTTCGGTTTTATGGTTCTAAATGGGACAACTAAAAGTGATAAAAGAGGGGAACTTACTTTCGTTTCGGGTCAAGGCACTTCAGTAATCGATTATTGCTTAGCGAGGGGTAATTGGAATGGAGCTTTTGAAGATTTTGAAATTTTAATTGCAAATTACTCTGGTCATTTACCAACTGTTACAACGCTTAAACTTGAAGATCTGTCGTTGATGCCCAGGAACGCAATTATTAAGTTTAAGTGGGTAGATAATCGTGCTGATGTGTTTAAACGATGACTAGATGCGAAATAAATCTGCGTTCCTGCTCAAGAACATCGTAGTTGTGACCAAACAGCTGAATTTGTTACAAAATGTATTAGAGAATCTTGGATTACCAAAAATACTCACTCTGGGAATATGTTTGCTGTTGAGTGGTTTGACTGGGAATGTAGGAAATTGCGTAAAAAATCTTTTGCCTATCTGAACCTTTTTAGAAAGACTAATTCAAATTTTTTTAAAACCCTGTATTTAGATTCGAACAAGCTTTATAAAAATCTCCGTGTTCAAAAACAGAAAAACTATATTACTAATGTTGCTGTCACCCTTTCATCGTGTAAGAATTCAAAAGTTTTCTGGGCAAAGGTGAGACTGCTTGGTGGCTGTAAAGCTGTGTCATCTTCAGTTATTGAAGTTGAAAAACTCGCAGATCACTTTGAAGAGCTCCTAAACCCTGTTACATCTCACCTAGTATTCCAGTATGCATTACCTCTAGTCTTAGTTCCTGAACTTGATGGGCCAATTACAGCAACAGAGTTACAAGTTAGATACGCTCCAATCAATGAAAAATGATAAAGCAGCAGGGGTTGATGGCATTCCCGTTGAATTCTATAAGAATTCAACACCGAGTTTTTTGGAATTAATTAACTCTTTTTTTAACAGTCTTCTTGAAGGGGAAAAAATCCCAAAATTGTTTTTAAAAGCTTGGATTTGCGCTATTTTTAAAAAAGGTAATGTAAGCCTTCCCAGTAATTATAGGGGTATATCGATCCTACCTTGTCTTAGAAAAATATTCACCCATCTTTTATACCATAGGTTGACGAGATGGGTTGAAGAGAACAAACTCCTTAGTGTTTTTCAAGCTGGTTTTAGAGCAGGACTATCCACGGTTGATCATATATTTTCATTTTTCATTTTTAATTTCATTTTTATTAATTTGTATCTTATAACTAGTTAAGGCTAACAAAAATGATTAAATCTAGCTTATTTAATAAAATAACTAGCTTACTGACCCCCGGCGGATGCTCTAAACTAAACGTAAACTTAAGCGTACTTATGTATAATGCCTTTCGGCCTACATCTATCTAATATATATACTTAAGGATCTCTATATTATTACTTAGGAAAATTTATTTACGAAAAACCTAGTTTCTTAAGATTTTATTTTGAATTTTATTTAAAACTTAAAAATAACTTAACTAACTTAAAACTAATTAAAACTAGAACAGTCACAGGGTTTTCTTAAATTTTTTTTTTCTTCTTGTCGTTTTTCATTACCTTTGCAGAGCAAAGGCCAAAAAAAAAAAAATATGTTTTTTTCATTATAACATGCACCATTTTCCTTTCCTTTAATAAAGGAGAATGCATGTGTTCACCACTGCGACCACCCAACTACACCTATACTTAAAAACTATGTAAGCCGGCCATTGGAGTGGATCCAATTTCACGCTTTTCAATGTTTATATTGTTTTTCTGTCTTTCTTTTTTGTCTTATTAGTGCTGATTTTGATCAGACAGCCACCAGAACTGAAGCTTTGATCGCTCTGCGTCTCGTTTGTCTCGATTTGATACTGCCCCACTATACCGCAGAATCTCTGCTTCGCCCTGCGAGGCAACGTCCCGATCGTAGAGGAGCCGCCGCTCCGAAGCCTTTCGGCTGACATGGTATATCAGAGGCATTGCCGCCGTGTCTTGGATTAACCCTAAACTGTCTAAATAGAGAAATGCATCTGTTGGTATGAATCCACTTTGGCGCGTTCTTTCGTAGTATGAGTTGTTAGGGAAAAAAGCACCGGATATAAGGCTATTTGTTGAAGTCATTGCTCTTGCAACGTGACCGCGGATCATCTTAATAATAAAATTATCAACTCTGTTGTCTGTGTGTTCTGTGCATTCCAAGGCATGTCCTCAGATATTGTCTCTCAAACACCCGAATCTTTTCCATTTGAGATGGGGCAACGTTGAACCATACGGGACACCCATAGACAAGCATTGGCCTAACAAGGGCCATGTAGCAAATCACCTTCACTCTACTGTCAAGCTGGCTGCTGTAAAACAACCGTCTTGTCAGCGCAAAAGCCCCTCTAGCTCTGGCCAGCGCAGCATCCATATTTTTGTTTAAATACAGATACTGGTCTAGCCATATGCCCAGGTACGGTTGATCATATATATGCGCTAACAAGTGTAGTCAAAATGTTTTTGGACAAAAAGAAGAAAGTGTATGCTTTTTTTGTCGATTTTAGGGCAGCTTTTGAAACTGTAAATAGAGCTTCTTTGATTTATAAGCTTTCAACCTTAGGTTTATCGACAGAGTTCCTCAATGTATATAAGCTACTTATAACCGATACTTCTGCGGCTATTTGGAATGGAATATCAATGTCCGATTTTTTTAATACTAAAGCCGGTGTTCCTCAAGGTTGTGGGTTAAGTCCGATTATGTTTGCTTTGTTTATTGATGATGTATCAAAAGATTTCCCGGGAGGAATTAAGTGTGGTGAAACTGTTATAAAGATGCTTCTATATGCGGACGATATAGTCATATTGGAAGATAATCCTATAACTCTACAACTTCAAATAAACAAACTGAAGCGATTTGCGACTTATGGGAGCTTTCAATTAATGTCACAAAGTCCAAAATAATGATATTTGAAAGCTCTCAGCGTAGAAGACTTCCCCAAGAAAAGTGGTTTCTAGAGGGTGAAGCATTAGAAATTGTCAGCGAGTATAGATACTTAGGTTTCCTTATAACATACAATCTTGATCTTCAACCACATGTTAAAGATAAATGTGTTGCAGCAAAAACAGCAATTAATCTTATGTGGAAAAAGCTTTTTTGCAATAAATATGTTGATGGATCTACCAAGTTTAGAGTGTTTGAGGCAACCATAAGTACATGCCTTTGCTATGCAAATCAGGTATTTGGCTATCAAAATATTGAGGGTTTTGAAGTTATTCAACGTTTTTTTTTTAAACGCATTTTTAAGCTTGCCAGTACTACACCCAACTATGCTATCTACGTTGAATCCGGTATACCTCAAATATTCTTAAAGAATTTAAAATCAAATGCGGATTATTTAATAAGAGTAATGAATAGACACGACACAAACCTTCACAAAAAAATTATGCAATACGCTCTCCGGAAACAGTTATCACCTTTTAAAGAATGGCAAGAGTTGGCTAATCGCCACTGCCTGAATCTTGATCTCTTGAATACACCCCTGATCAATTGGCAAGACGCATTCTATAGATGTATAGCTAAGGTGGATGACTCACTTTATCTTGAATGTTTGAATAGAGCTCAAACATCTACAACAAGATTAATTTACAAAGATTTAAACCACGTAACCAAAATAATTATTTTAATGATAAGCTTTCATTTAACCAAATAAGTATTATTTTCAAAGCAAGAACTGAGATGCTCAATCTAAATTATAAACCACACAGAAGTGACCTTCACCCGTTATGTACTTTGTGCAACCTTAATGAAACTGAAAATACGTACCACTTTATAGCTGTATGCCCAATATTACAAGAAATCCGCAGGCTTTATTTTTCGAAGAGCTTTCTTACACTTGAAGATACAAAACAGATTCTGATCGGGGATTTTGGTTGGAAAATTCCTTGTTTTTATATTAATCATGCCTTAGGGTATCGTAGCAGTTTTTTAGACTGATTAATGAGATCGTAAGTGTAGGCTCTGTATATTATGAAATTCAATTTTTTAATTTTATATATTTTTATTGTTTAAATGAATTCACGCAACAATCTACTTTTTATTCTAATTTTTCTAAAATTATGTTTTCTTTAACTTTAACTTTTTCCATTTTGTAACAAATCTCGGCAAATTTTGCCATGCAATCATTCTTAGAAAAATATAAAATCTTGTAAAATATCGAGAACTTTAATAAAGAATTTATAATAATAATAATAATAACATTAAAATTTTCCCTATAAAAAAAACACAAAATTGTTGATTAAAAAAAATATATAAATTAAAAAAGAAATCCTACGTAACGTACGTCTCCGGAGAATAGTATTTCGAATGTACTGTCAAAATTTCGTATAGATCGGTGAAGATTTGCTCAAGTTATGTCTTCGGCCAGTTCAAAAAAAGTGATTTCGAGAAAAACGCGTTAAAAATTTTAAGTACTATAAAATCATATAAAATCGGTACCGAGTCGAAGATACCGTAACCGATGACTCCGGAAAATCTGCGAATCTTCCTGTTGGTCTAACTGGAAAGTCGGTGAATGAAACTGGAGGAACAGGTCGCAAGACTTACAAATTCGGTCCACGGACACTGGCTGGAAAGGACGAAGCCGGCATGGTTAAAACTTCTGGAGGTCCAACCGAAACGTTGGTGAATGAAACCGTGACTGCTAGTCAGTCTGGTCCACGGACACTGACCGGACGGGATAAAGCCTCGAAAGGAGCAATGATAATAAATCAAATTAACCTTCAACATTCTAAGACTGCTACTGCACTCCTATGTAGCAGGCTTTCCGTGTTGAATACAAAAACTCATCTCGTAGCAATCCAAGAGCCATGGGCCTGGAATGACCGAGTTCTTGGTCTTGGAGAGTTACGAGGGTTCAATATTCTCTAAGACGAACGGTCTGACTTACCCCGGACCTGTCTCATCATACCGAACTCTTTTGCAGCAACTAAACTTGATCATTTCTGTGGTATAAAATCATATGGCATACCTGAGGCGCTGCCGCAAAATGGAAAGTTTGGGCATTTAGACATTTTTGTCGGCATCCATCATTTGGTATGTTATTTTTAAGACCCTAAATTACCTTTTAGACAAAAAAAAATTTCGGTTTCTTCAAAATTCTAGACCAGCTTCCCCCCTTAAGAACTTCAAATATGTCAATGGTGCGAGCTTGGAGATATGTACGACATAAGTTTTGGGTAAAGATGACAAATATCCGGGTTTGATGCTTCAGGATTCTCATCTCTTAGCTTATAAGAGGTGATAGTCTGTCTGCCTAAGCAATGGAAGGAGAGTTATACAAAGGAAAGAGAGATCCACGAAGTGGATAACTTCCGTTCGCTCATGCTGATGTCTCACACTTTAAAGATCATTGAGCACATGTTGGACAGCCGACTGCGAAAAGTGATAAAGCTATCTGATTAGTGATAAGAAATAACCTGATAACCAATGTAGGTTTGTCGCGGGCACGTCAACAACAGGTGTTATCCAAAAAAGATTTAAGGATCCTAATGGAACTACATCGTAGTTACAAGGGCATTTGCATCTTGTGCTGTACTCGATCGACAACCACAATATCCAGTGATGGTGGCCTTCAAACAACGCCGAGTTCTAGAGGCCTATGTGCGAATGATTGAAGATATGAATGAAGGAGAGGTGATGAAGGTAAGATTTCCAGCTGAAGTCACCAAAGCATTCCAAATCACCAAGGAGACATATTAAGTCCTCTCCTCTTTATTACATTCTTTTACTACCTGCTAAAGAACAAAGTGCAAATAATCAAAGCACATCAAATATTCTTTGCTGACGATTTAGCCACTATGAATAGGGATCTTACATTCGTACAAGAAGCACTTAAGGTATGGGTCACGATGCTCGTAACACCAAAAAAGGAGAAAGAAGAAGGAAAAAGAAAATACCTGACGCAGAGAGACAAGAAAGTCTATTTATCAATTTAAAGTAATCACTTCAATAATTCTTCTTTTGGGCTAGGTATGCCATCAGAAGACCATTTGCTATACAATTGCTATAGGGGAATGGTGCTGTTGAGTATTAAGAAGCTTCCAAAGTAATAAAAACGTTGGAATACTTTCTATACCAACATTTTCATTACTCATTCATCTTCTTGGAAAGAACTCAGAGTTAAGTGCATAAAAAACTTACACAGTCACGCAGTGCTTTCGATAACGCAGATAACGACTTCATTAGAAAAACATATAGGTTTAAGAAATAAAAAATAAAACAAAAATACTTTTTAAATTTAGAAAAATGTCCGCTTCAGTACACCAACCACAATTTCACCATTTTATTTTAAAGCCCGCTAACAGATCTTATTCTCTGTCACAGTCATGACGGAAAATGTATTTTGACCGATCCGTTTGCTTGCCGAGTTACAACTTTGGCAAAATTGGCGCCCGCCTCCCTCCTACTAAAGACCTTTATCCACAACAATTAATTTAAGGAGCTTCGATGGATTGAAAAACACTTACAGATATCAATTTTGAAAAGTACACCACTTGTAAATTGAAAACAGCACCGCTGTGTTCTTTCTTCTTCTCCAAAAAGTAGCCAAAACAATATTCGTTTTGTTTTGTAAATTAAATCCAATCCAATTTAGCTTACGAGAACTGTCCACTTATTTAGTCGAAATTTAAACCTAACGATACCGTTTCACACTGTTTTATCAAATGCACTTTCGAGTTAGCCACATCACGTCATATTTCACTAAATTAGAACGACTACAGATCGAAAAAAAACACTCCAATACCTTAAATCACTTCTTTTCACTAAGAAATAATTATGTATGGAAACGAACAGAGCTCCGCCGAGCACGAAGTTATTCCGACAGCTGTTTGAAGAGAACTGAAGACTAAACTGTCCTTGTGCAAAGCACACCTGTCGCACAACAAATGAATTCCCTTTGATTCGATGCCGATGGCATAAACCGTTCCTTCCTTAGCTTAAATTCACACCAATGCAGAATTGTAGAAATATTCCCCAGTCCTCATACAACCCACCACCCACTCGCTATCCGCAACGTATGTCTATGCAGGGAATTTTATCTGTTCAAAGCTATTTCTCTCGCTTTCTCTATCGTCCAATGGCAAAACTAAAAGTGCGACGACAACGAAGTACGGCACAAACTCTACAAAAATCCTTTACATGTGCATTTCTGACGAATTGCAGCGTCGCCATGCTCAAGATTTATACACTGGCTGTGTAACATAACTTCATCCCCCATAGTTGGGCATCCTGCATCGGAGTGCTTAAGGGTTTCTGGGTTTACTGTAGAGTGTAGAGCCATCCAAACCACCACCATTGGGATGTGTTGTAAGCTTCCAGTGCGCATACTCGTCAACGCCTACAGTTATTTTGTCAAATTTTCTACTGGGTTTCTTCTAATTTCTTTTCGCCTGAGGATTTGGGATAACTGTTAAAGCAACAAGTCCTATTGGAATGCCCCCTTAGGAACGCCCCCATTATTGATTAACTATACTCTGCTACTGTCATAGAACCTCAAACATACCTTTATTTGATAAAAGCGAACAAAAGCCAGCTCGGTGGTGGAACTTTTTATAACCTTTTGTGGTTTTTCGTAGCAATAAAATGTGTGCTGACTGCAAAGCTGTAGTCGTCCTGCCTTCTTTTTTTAAGCTTTCCTAGTGATGTTTTGATGAAATGGGACAAAATGGAGATGGTATGGTGCTGTAGAAGCGAATGTCACTAAGTGAAGTCTGATGTTCGTAAATGAGAAAATTAAATCTTTTCATATTGTGTATGGATTTAAATTTCAGAGGATGAACTGATGGATGGACGAGGCGATGGGTTAGGGGCGTTTATGAGTCTTTTGTTGCTAATTCTATTGGTACCAAGAATCTATTGTCAGTTGAGTTTGAAATTCTTTGCTCAATTTTTAAGGATCCATTCAGCTCAGAGGCTTAGCTCAGTATTACGCTACAATGAATTAAAAATGGCGGATTAATTTATTTGAAATGTGTTATAACGAACTGGCAGTTATTTAAAATTTCATCACGCAAAAGAAGATCCAAGGACTAGGTATACTCTTTCGAGGAAATCTGCATTAATTATATTAAAACCTTGCGAAAACAGTTCGCTCAAATTCAAGCAATGAGCTAGGAAGGCCAGAATCGGGATTCGGGAGTTGGGACAAATGCCTGCCTCGCAAGCTGATGCAAACCTCTAGGAGCTTCGATAAAACAGCCTGAACAAGAGGGCAACCGTTTTTAAAAGTTAGATTCTTTCACCAAAGTTCTTTAATGATGCTCAAGGACAGATTCCTGTTGAGGACAAGATAATTGAGCACCATCGGCACAGTTAAGTGTTGTGGTGACCTTTTGAATGGAGTGTTTCATTGGCTGAACTTTTTAACAAATGCGTCACAAAAGTATATTTCATTGCAGTCGAAGAAGTTAACGAAGTGGTTAAGAACTAGAAGAAAGGCTAAACCACTGGGCCAAGAAGGACCCTTAAGTTTGAAAAAGCCAAAAGAAATTGAGTAAACATTTAAACGGCTAAACATTCTGACGGCCTCCTGTTCTTCTCTTCAAGCTTATAGGAAATAACAGCCTGTGTAATTTTTTTTTTTTTTTTGCAATAGTGTCATAATTTCCGACGATGAAGCTTATATGAAGACCGTACTTGACTGCGAAAACTAATTAAAAGTCGAGAAGTCGAGTGCAGGTGCAACCGGAAGTATTAGTCACAGTTTCGAGCAGCATCAAGGAAGGGTTCTAAGTCCTCTACTTTTTTCTAAAGATATTAACTTCCCTCTGGAGGGATAGTACCGGTAGATATCGCACACCGAATATTGTATATGTATGTATAACTATAACTTCATAACTGCTTATTGCCCATCTAAAACGAGCATTCTTGGTCCTTAAAACGAGCACTAGACTCTTCTGAACAAGATTTAATACACTGAACTCATGAACTTGTCCTCTTTTGACGCTTATTCGAGCCTTTTATTTCTATGGAAGAGTGCAGTGCTGCAGTGGTAGAGTGTTTAGTGCATAGGCTCGATGTAGGGGTACGAATCCTGCGGTAGGCATCAAATTATTTTCAGGCTCTCAGTTCCGTCTAAGAGCGCTCCGGCAACCTTTGAGATTATAAGTGAAATTACAACTTCCTTTTTTCCGATCTCTGCACGACAGAAAAAGTGGAGGTGTATACCTGGTAGTAAAGCAAAGCGTTTTGGTAGTAAATTTTATTTATCCTCTAGTACAAAATGCAGCTTTTCTTCCTCTTCTTTATTTTTCGACGTTACGGACACCGTTATCTCAAGGAAATCACATCTCTTCCACAGCTCTGTTTTACACTAGTGATCGATCCACTTGTAGTCTACGTCATGTTGAGCTCAGAATGCGGCGGCAAACCTTCCGATGTTGGATTGTTCCTTGTATGAGCCCAACCAAATGCAGATGTCGTTGCATTTGCAAGTGTTTTGGTCTGCCTTTCTTTTTTTACTTTCGATATACTTAAAGGCAAGCTTTGAAATCGTGCAGAAAATAAAAAATTTGAGATTAAATTAAATTAATAAAAAAAAAAAAATTAAATAAAAAAATCAGCCAACATCTTTCGCCAACAATTTCGATTTTGGCCAAGCTCTCTCCAGTTTTGCACTCTAAGTCGGTTGAGGTCTTCTTCCACTTGATTGCGCCACCAAAGACGAGGTCTTCCCCTTCCACGCAATGTGCTTTCGTTTGGTCCATCCGCTTTACATGGTTCAACCATCGTACCCTCGCGATGCGTTCTCTTCTGGCTATGCCCATGTCGCAGTACAACTGCCATATAACCTATACGATAATTCTAAGTTTTCTCGAATAGGACTCTAACGATTTCGATTAAATTTTGTGTAAGGGATTGGGTTAGATAAGGGTTGTGTTTATTATGACGTTATAAAAAAGAACTTATGAAAAAATTAAAAAACGGTAGTTTTTTTTCAAAACCGTTGTTAACGGCTAACACGATTTTGACGAAATTTCATATTCTAGTACAATGATGTTTTAAGTTATTGCACGAAGCGCTTTAATATTAAAATTAAAATAATATTCAATCAAAAGACTTTTGAAAGACACAACCTATTCAAGTATGAAGTAAAAGAACTCGCATGAAATTTTTGTCGGGATCTTTTTTCGACATCAAAGTTCTCGGTTACAAACGGGGCAGAGAGCCCCAACGGTGATCGAATCGGTTCACATGCTTAAACATCTTTCAAAAGTCTATCTTTTGAAGTGAAGTTAAATCAAAAACCTTTTCAACCAATCATAGCAGCGAAAATCAAACTGCTGATTTCGAATTTAATCACAAGAAAATTCAGCATAAAAGTTACTACACTTTATACGAATGGAGATAACAGCCGCTCGATTCAAACCAAAACTTCATGAAACGTTAAGCTATTAAAACCCGAAAAGTATGTACAATTTAATTTGTTGCAATTTAATTCTGTTGCCTACATTTGAGGAAATCAAATTATTTTGATTGGTGTTGCGTCATCATCAGCCATCAGCATCACTTCACCTTTTAAATAAAATAGCAAACGAAAGAATATAGTAAAGAGGAAAGCTTGCACCTTAAAAAAACTGGTAACATTAATCTTGGCTTTCTATTGTTTTTTAAAGATGGGTTACCAGATAGTCGGTATGGAAGGGTTTTTAGAACTTTGAAAGATCACAGGAGTGCTAGGTTGAGAAAGTGGGAAGTCATAGGTAGGATAGGACCAGGGGTAGGCCTAGCCAATAGGAATTAGATGTGTGACCGGAACACTGAACCCTGACGATGATCGAATCGATTAGCGATCGTACTAGATTAAACGAACGTGATGATACAGGAGGATATTTAAATAAGTATCCGTCTTCTGCTTCTATCGCATCATTAGCAGCGATCGAGAAACGCTGGAAACGGGAAAGAAACTCTACTGAACTCGTATAGAATTTGTTCCAGTTTCCATCGCTCGTAGCCGGATTTTGTCGAAACGACAGTAATAGAGCATGGCTAAATTCGTTCAACTAACAAAACTGAGACTCCGATGAAAAAAAAAGAAGAAAAATTTAACTATACCGTAAAGCTGATAGTCTAAAGCTGGAAGCAAATTTTTGGAGTGGAGTGATAAGCAAAAATAATGCACATGTATGTTTAGAGATACACGCACCACTTTATCAGATTCCACAGTCTGGCAGGTTTCTTTTTCAGCCGGGGGCGAGGGTGGGCGTTCGAAAATGGTAATTTTACAGATTTTGAGGTCGAAGTGATAACCACATAAAATGATACATCAAAAAATTAGAAAAATTCCCCTGATTACAAAAAACTCGGTCCCAGACGATTTGGTCTCAGCCTACTGCTTGCCAGACGCATTTTAGCTTAAGCATGTTTATCAAATTGAATGAATAATTGCTTGTAGCATTTCAATTAAATGAACTTTGATTTTTTTTTTTTTTCTTTTTTTTTATAATTAACGCGCACATAAAGGGGTTATGACTACTCTTATGATGTTTTAAAAACACAGTGCGAGCATTTAGGAAAATAGGAGAGGATTTGAAAGGAGACACCGATGTACGTTGCTTTTAAACCTTTGTGAATCGTAATGCAGGGGAAATACAGATCCAGGTGAAGCATTCCACATTCGGGTGGTGCGACTCAAATACGAATCTCTATACTTGACTGTACGTCCGAAGTTGGGCTCAAGGTAAAACTGATGAAGTGATGAGCATTCCTAGCGAGGTGGGTGTTGCGGCTAAATTGTTTCAGGGGAGGAATGCAACTGGCTATTTCACTAGAGCACTGTTTGTAGAAAAAACGATAAAAGAGAAAGAGACAGGTAACGTTTCGACGATGTTCAAGAGAATCAATCGATTCTACAATTGAACTATCACCTATGAATTTTAACGCTCTATTTTGTACCCTATCAAGTAGGCGCAAAGATGTTTGAGGGGCACCTGACCAGATATGGGAGTTATAATCCAGTTTTGGGTGGATAAAGGCCTTACAAATTGTAGCCAGATCAGAAGGGGTGAAGAACTTCATGTCTCAAGAAGCCTAAGCATTTAGCAGCGTTTTTGGCGACTTCAAATATGTGGTCATTCCAACGAAGATCATCGTTTACACACATACCAAGTACTGACAGCTTTTCGGTTTCTTCGATGCAGGTACCATTCATGGATAATGGCAATGGGGGAATGTTAAGCTTCAACGACAAGAGACAGCATTGAGTTTTCGAAGCATTGAATTCTACTCGGTTCATAAGACCCCATGAAACAATGCTGTCAAGGTCAGAATTCAATGAGCTTATCATACGCAACCGTTCCAGTTCCACATCCGAAGAGCAGGGACGTGAATTTGGAAACGAATGTGAAAAGCTGAGGGTCGAGTCGTCAGCAAAACATTTAAGCGGATTAGAAGTTTCAGACAAGAGATCATTTATGAAAATGAGGAAGAGATTCGGAGACAAAACGGAGCCCTGGGGCACACTAGCGTTTATAAAGTGGGTATCAGACTTGAAGCCATCCAACACAACTTGTATTGAACGGTCGGAAAGGTAATTTCTTATCCAACGAAGAAGAGGCTCATCGATACCAAAAGCACGCATTTTCGATAAAAGAGCCTGAGGCCAAACTCTATCAAATGCTTTAGAAATATCAAGCGCAATAATCTTACTTTCTCCAAAACAATGTAAAGATAGGTTCCACTTTTCGGTGAGATATGCCATCAAATCAGCAGTGGACCGTTTGCTACGAAAGCCGTACTGACGGTCATTAAGAAGCTTTCGTTCTTCAAGATATTTCATAAGTTGACTGTTTATCCTCGTTTCCATGACCTTGGAAAGAAGGGACGTTAGTGCAATTGGACGGTAATTGGAAGGGGAGGAAGATTTGCCTTTTTCAGGGACCGGCTGGACAAATGCAGTTTTCCATCTGCTCGGAAAAATCCCAGCAGAATAGGAAAGATGGAAAAGTTTACGCAGTGGTTTTGCCAGCGTAGAAGAACACTTCTTCAGATTAACGGCGGGGATACCATCTGGACCAGCGGATTTATGTATGTTGAGATCATTGAGGACTCTCGCAACCGAGCGAGTTCGAAAAAATATCTGCTCCATCAAAGAATTTGCAGACTCGAGCTCAAGTGGAGCCAATATGCTATGAGGAAGTGTCGAGTTGGCAGCAAATTGAGCTGCCAGCAAATTGGCTTTATCGATGGAGCTGACATACGGAGAGTCATTGAAGACGAGCGTTGGGACCGATGACGTGGTCGAGTTCTTAATGTTCTTCACATAAGACCAAAAGTTTTTACTTCCTTTTGGATACAATAGTATTTTTTGCCTTACTTTTTGGTCATGTGAAAATTTAGCCCTTTGTATTTGAGCATTACAGATATTTCTGGCCCGTTTGAACAAATTTCGGTTTTCTGCAGCAGGGTTGTTTTTAAATTTTCGAAAACTACTTTCTCGATCCCTAATTACAAAAAAGTCGGTTCCAGACGATTTTTTCTGCTTGCCAGACGCATTTTAGCTTAAGCATGTTTATCAAATGAATGAATAATTGCTTGTAGCATTTCATTTAAATGAAATTCTTGATTTTCGTTCAATTTAAAATCAATTCGCATGCTTAAGCTAAAATGCAGAAGGCTGAAACTAAATCATCTTGGACCGACTTTTTTGTAATCAGGGGAACTTTTCTGATGTTTTGGCATACCACTTTCTTGGTTATACATACTTATTGGGGAAAAAGTTATTACTGCTTTAAGCTGAAAATGCACTTAAAATTGCCCCCGGTTGAAAAAGAAACCTGCCTGACGGTGGAATCTGATATAATGGTGCGTGTATCTACACATACATGTGCATTATTTTTGGTTATCACTCCACTCCAAAAATTTGCTTCCAGCTCTTGGTCTATGAGTAGAGTCAGTTTTCCTTAACTCAGCGCGAATCACAAAGTTTTTAAGCGTTCTTTTTTGAATTTGGTGCAAAAGAAACAGAAACAGAAACATAAACCAACTTAGAAGAAAAATAAAAACAGATAGATAAATTTATTGAGTTTTAAAGAAAATTGGAAGGAATAATTTAGTTCAAAGGGTTAAATGGTGTTTACTTATTCTAGTGGTAGTGGAAGTATTAGTAAAGCCACTATATTTTTTAAAAAAGGATATCTGAAGAACGATTTCCAGAAAATAGGAGGCGACCCAAACTAATGAAACATGTAAGTCCCAAACTTATTTTTATGTATCATTTATAAGTGTCGTTCGGAACAGAAGCAATCTTGGGCCAAATCAGAGGTGTGAGTTTTTTATATATCTATGAATTTTGTGTCGGTACAATCAAAAATTACAAACACAAGCAAATAAAATCCTGAAAGAGAAAATTGATTTTCCGAAATTTTTATTTTTCCAAATCTTTCGACATATTTTTTTTTTACTGTAAAACAGTAACAACGATTGAAAATACACCAAAAGAGAATTCCTTAAGGCAAAAATCCATTGTCTTCTGAACGCAACAGAAATGCAAACGGCGGGAGTAAGTTTAGACTTTAGAGTGTACGATAAAAACGCAAGACTCAAATTTTGATTAGCTCGTGTATACACAGAAAATTGTGTTTGTAGTATTGTTCATGTCACTACTGATTTTTTCCAGATATCAGCATGTAAAGAGTAACTTCAATATATTTATTTTTAAAACAGTTTCACCTTATTTTGTGTTAATGGGTTCAACATTATGTGTATAAAAAATATTAGTAGCTATAGAAAAATATTTTTGTGATCTTTCATTTAGTTCCAATATCTTTTTTGTGTTATCTAAAAGAAGGAAGTTATAATCTGTAATTTTACAAATAAAATTTCTTACATCAACTTCCAGCTGAAATACCTCAAAATTTCCAAGCCGATTCTGAAAAAATTTGGAACATATTGTTTAGCTAAACATTAGCTTTCAAATAGTACGTATCTCACTTCTCACACGTGTGCACCTACGTGCCAAAAGCTTTTCTACGAAATGCTCAGAACAACATAAATACACAGAAAGTGCCTAAAGGTGGTTCTGATTTTTCTTATTTTTTGAATAAATAATATTTTTATTCAATTATTCACTTACGATGTCCTGCACTTTAATTAATAATATATGAAGTAGCATCACAAAGCACAAACTATTGACAACAAAAGCGCTTTAAGAAAATGGTCCAGCAATTTTAGGATAAAGGCTCTCCCAAACCAAAGCGATTTTGTAGTTGCGGCAACGAAGAATTCAGCTATCAAATTTAGTGCAGTCATTGAAGCGAGAAATACGATCTTACCTCCGAAATTTTTTACTGTGAACCGATTTGCATGAAATTTTGGTCATCTTACCTTTTTTGCTCATCTTACCCTTAACTTCAAAAGTGAAAATGATTTGAACACCACCACCACCCTGGGGGTGGTTGCCACCCCTTTTCGAGGGCGAATTTTTTTTTTTCAAAATAACCTCCCATATCGATAGAAGGCCTAATTTTAAGCAAAAAAGCACTCATAAAGTTTTTCAAAAAATCCAATACTTTTCAAGTTATTGGCTATTGAAAATTCGGAATTTTTTCACGTTTTTCATCAGTTTTTTGCAAATATCTCTGAAACTATACGTTTTATTGAAAATTTTATAAGGAACAAAATTTAGCAGGTAAAACAATAAACAATTTGTTTTTTATAAAGTACTCTAAGTGCAATATTAAACTAGATATTAAAGATCAAAGTAATTTTCTATTTTGTCTGAAGTTTAATCGATGTGGTCAATGCCATATAGCGGAGAGCAGATGCATTTTATGCATTCTAATATTAATGATGTTTTGTAGTGCTTGAAATAAGCTTTCAAAAGAGATGTATTACAAGTCTTTTGCACGTAAAATAAGTGAGCTGTAGTGCAAATAAGGTGAGCATCTAATGTTTTTTTTTCTTTTAAATCAATGGGATTCATATCTGCCATTTCCACCAAAATTAAATTTAATCGTATTCCGCCTAGAATTAACTTTATTATGAAGAGTTTGATAGATAGTATCAGTTTGGCTGTTTCAGGACACATATTTTTCAAAAAAGTCACGATTAAAAAAAAAAACAAATTTTCAAATTTTAAAAAACCCAATTTTTTTATAATATCTCAAAAATGACGACAGATACGTATAAAAGTGTAAGAATAAAAAATTTAGTTATTTTTCTGACAAATAATTGGTTTTTTTGTTTTTTCTTTCAAACAAAAATTGACGGAGATATGATTGTTTAAAGAGCGCGTGGCAGCGCAATCACAGCCTCTCTTAAGTCCTTTACCCCTTCACCGTTTTAGAAAAAGGTTTTTTACTATATATTGATTGCAATAAAAGATATTGTAGCTCTCTTAATTATCTTTACAATCGTTTTTTATAAATTGTGATAGCATGAAAATTGAAGGAGTTATGGTCCAAAAACCCATTGATTTAAAAGAAAAAAACATTAGATGCTCCCCTTATTTGCACTACAGCTCACTTATTTTACGTCCAAAAGACTTTTAATAGTGCTCATTTAGAATGCATAAAATCCATCTGCTCGCTAGATGGCATTGAAACAAATTCACCCCCGAGAAGGGGTGGCAACCACCCCCAGGAGTTATGTTTTATATTTTATTCCGGAAAATTAAAACAACTTTTTCGTTTGAATGAATATTTTATAATCATCTTCTCTTTTTTTTATTTTACAGAATAAGTCATAGTTTCGAATTAAAGAAATTAAAAAGGTAAATTGTTTTACATTAACAAGTAGAAACATAAGCAAACACGTGTATAAATAAAAGGTAGTTAACATGATAAAAAGATAACATTAAATGATAAAAATAACACAAATAAAATAGAGTCTTTCCCACTGCATTATGCATTCATTATATTACATTCTTGTGCATTGCAACTTGACTCATCAGGAGTTTTGGTCTCGACGATGTCTTATGACCATAATTAGTTGCAAATAGGATAGGAGCATCTGACTTATATAACTCCTCCCCCCTTAGAATGAACCAAACTTTTCATTAAAGTGAGGGTTCATAATGTGGTGCAGATTAAAATGAATGGTATGTGCATTGCGCACTGTGGCGTATGTGAACTCTTTTTATTTTATTTATTTATTTTTTTTTTTTATTCGACTAAAAAAATTTTTATTTTCAACTCAATATTTGCTTATGTCTCGCATAAAATTGAACACAATACTGTAGTTTTTTTTTTTTTTTGAATGGAATGAAACAAAATAAAATACAATTTATGCTAGATTCAAGGAAAAGAAATAACAATAATTAAATTATAGCTATAAAAACACAAAAATCAATAGAAACTACTTTAGTGAGAATGAGAATACATTAATTTAAAAGTAAGAAAAATAATATGTAAGTCATAGTTTTGACTAATTGAATGACATGTAAACCATTTTTGATTACAAAGTTAAATTTACAATTTTATTTATCTTAATCGTTGAATATCTTTGTTTCAATTTCTTATTATAATTTTGAAATAAAAATCAGGCAAAACGTTGAATTATTAAATTCCTTGATATTTTGAAATATTGTTATAAGTTTTGTTTACTTTTGCTACAATTGGAAAATTATTTCTTATTTTTTTTTTTATTTCTGCTAGAGTAATCTCTCCCAGTCAATTTCGAATCAAATTTGAGATGACTAATTGGTTTTTGAAATTTATATTTTCTTTTTATGATTTGTCTATCCCGTTTAATTTTATCCTGGTCCTTAAAATATGTGGTCTCTTTTTCTTTAACATCTTTAATTATATAACGTGGCAAATGTTTTATGTTATAAAAACCTAAATTTTTAACTAATTCTCTTTCTTGATAACCCGATGGTTCATTTCGTGTTTCGTTCATTTTATTAATAATTTTCTCTTTGTTTTCTTGAACTCTTTTTTTAAGTTCTAACAGCTCTGAACTATTTAAAACACAATGGAGGAGATCATTTGGCTTGTATTTTGTACTAGAATGAACTGTATCATTGTATATTTCTACTGCTTTTAATATTAGAGATTTATCTTCAATACCTTTGTTATCTTTGTTAAGTTTAAAAAGTCTCATATGTTCGTTTAGTGTTAAGTGAAATCTTTCTATTGTGGAGTTTCCTGTATGTGTATTTGGAAAAGTAAAGTGGTATAATATGTTTTCTTGACTCAAGTAATTTTTAATATAAGATGTGTTGAATTCATTATCTGCTACTATTTTTTCTGGTTTTCCGAGAATTGAAAATCTAAATTTTAAAGTATCTACAATTGTTATGGAATTTCGATCTGTTAATGGATAAATTGATGAATGTTTTGAAAATTTGTCTATTGATGTTAAGAACATATTGTTTTTATTAAAAAACCATATATCTATATGTACTATTTGATTAGGTTTACTCGGGGTTTCTGTAATCATCATATTTGGTTTTATAGGATGCCTATCATATTTGCACATATTGCATATAATACAATTGTTAATGAATTTATGTATTTCTAATCTGAGATTTGGAAAATAATAAACGTTCTTCAACTCCAAAAATGTTTCTTCTATTCCCCTATGATTTTTTGAGGTGTGAGTTTTGTCGATTAATTCTAGTAAAGTTTCTTTATTTGTAATATCTTCAAGCAATTTTGTGCATCGAAGTATTTTCATTTGAGGTGAATTTGAAAAATATTTTACGATTGTTTTCTGTAAATCGATAAATATTTCGTCTTCTTTACAGTTCAATCCAATAGTTCCTTTAATTGGTAAGATTTCTCTTAAAATGTTCAAAAGATTTTGTTCATTACAATCTGTCAATGAAATAGTTACTCTTCTCTTCTTATTAAATAAAATTTCATTTTTATACGTATTTGCATTCGATTTTACTACAACTATTTGATTTCTATATACATTTAAAGGAGTTTCAGTTATGTAAATATGGTCATTCAAATTCTCAATACCACTATGTATTGTAGCAATGTCTGATCTTATTTCGTCATTTTCAAGGCAATGAATTTCTAAACGGCTTAGAAAATCAGCTACATAGTTTTCTTTACCTTTAATGTACTCTACATCAAAATCATATTCATTTAATTTTATTTTCCAGCGTTGAAGCTTAGAGTTAGGTTCTTTCAGGGATTGTAACCATACTAATGGACGATGGTCGGTTTGAACTTTAAATTTTCTTCCAAATAAATATGGCCTAAAATATTTAGTTCCCCAAACTATTGACAAAAGCTCTTTTTCAATAGTGCTGTAGTGAGTTTCATGTTGGTTTAAAGTTCTTGAAGCAAAAGCAACTGGATGTTGATTTTGTGACAAAACTGCTCCTAGAGCACCATTACTTGCATCCGTTGTCAACGTAAAAGTTTTTGAAAAATCTGGGTAAATTAAAACTGGACAACTACTTATGAGTGATTTGAGTTTGTTAAATGACTCAATATAGTGTACATCTTTTGTGTTAATTTTTGCATTTTTCTTAAGACATCTGGTCAGTGGAAGAGCAACTCGAGAATAGTCTTTGATAAATTTTCGATAGAATCCAGTGACTCCTAAAAATGATTTGATTTGCTTGACAGTGTTTGGCAATTCAGTTTTCTGGATAGCTTCAATTTTGTTTGGATTTGGTTTTACACCATCTTCTGAAATTATGTGGCCCAAATACTCGGTCTCTCTTTTCAAAAAACTACATTTATCAATCTGAACTTTTAAATTGAATTCTTTTAACCTTTTTAAGATTTTGTTCAATGAATCAATATGTTCTTGTAACGAGGTTGAAAATATCAAAATATCATCGAGATACACTACACAGATTCTGTTTATATAATCTGACAAAACTTCGTTCATCATTCTTTGAAATGATGCGGGGGCATTTTTTAATCCGAACGGCATTCGAGTAATCTGGTAATGTCCATTTGCGGTTGAAAATGCAGTTTTATGTCTATCTTCTTTATTAATGGGAATTTGGTGGAAACCTTTTGCTAGATCAAGCACCGAAAAATATTGAGCATTGCCTAATTTTGACAAAATGTCTTCAATATTAGGAATAGGAAACTTGTCTTCTATAGTTTCCTCATTCAATTTCCTAAAGTCGATGACTATGCGCCATTTTTGAAGGCCAGAGTTATCTATCTTTTTGGGAATAACCCATATTGGGGCATTGTAAGGGCTACTTGATTTTGTTATTATTCCAGAATTAAGCATATCTGAGATCTGTCTCTCAACTTCTTCCTTGTGCACTTCTGGATACCTATATGCTTTTGAATATATTGGTATATCGTGCTTTGTCAGAATTTTATGAGAATATTCTGAGACAGCTGATAAATTTTCACCTTCGATGTAAAAAACTTCTTTGTATTTACTAAGAGAAGTTGTTAAAAAGCAAATTTATTCTTTGTTTAAATTGTCTAATTGAAGTTTATCTGTAAGGTGGCTTATATCTGGCTTGTTAAAAGAAGTGTCAATAATGCTTTCACTGAAAAGATGAATTTCTTCTTCAGTTAATGAAGTGTGAGGTTTGCTATTGCAAAACACTAAAGGCAAAACGGAATGTTTTGTAATTAATTGTGAATTTTCCATGTCAATTTTTGCATGTAACGGCTTTAGTACGTTGCATCCAAAGTATTCCATCAAAATCACCATTTAAATCAGCTTCAAGCATTTCCATTTTTGTATTAGGTAATTTAAATTCTTTAAATAAAGGAATTGTTATTTTTGATGTGGTTGGGGTTATGGAATTAATTGATTTTAGAAAAATTGACTTATCAAGTTCTGTTTTGTACATGTTTTTAAAAAGGCCTTTTTGTATTATTGAAGTACTGGCTCCTGAATCAATTAATAATTTGATTGGAACAGTTTTCGTTTGAACTATTACAAAGGGTCGAGATCTGAAGAAACTGATTGAAAATTTTGAAACGTAAAGTCAGATGAGTTATATGCATAAGGTGCAGGATTTTTCACTGAGAGGTTTTCAGCTCGTACATCATCAATTTGCATAACATCACTACGGTTATTGTTCCTTAAATCACTTGATTTTCTAGAATTTTGTTGTGAAATTCCTGAATTTTCTTTATTTCTAAAATTTGGATTTTGTGAGTAATAATTTTGAACATTATTTTGACGAGGATAATTGATATAGCTTCCGGAATATCCTGAGTTATTTCCGGTACTAATATGGTTAAAATTTTGTTGATCATTTTGCCGATAATTATTAAAATTTTGAAATTTTTTACTGCTTAAATTTTGTTGATTTGTATTGTAAGAATTAAAGTGTTGTGGGGGAAAATGTGGTTGTGGCTTAAAGTTATGGGTGTAGTTATAAACACGATAAAAATGTTCCGTATTCACCAAAATATCTTTAGCCTCTCGAAGACTAGACGGATTCCTAGCTTGAAGTATAAGTTTTGGTTCGTTAGGTAATTTATTAATAAAAAGATTCAAGACCATGTTTTCATTTTGTTCTCTGTTAAACCAAGTTGGAATGTTTGTAGTTGTATCAGATTTAATATTTAGTTTTGTTAATAATTTAAGAATATTTTCAAATAAATTTTGTACGGAATTTTGAAATCTAATAGTTTTAATTTGATTTATAATATTTTCTACACTTTCTCCAATTGTGCAATTTGATTTTAATATTGATTTTATTTCCGGCCAATTTGTCGGATCATTATTGTTTATTAAAACTATGTTTGCCTGATCTTTAATTTTTTGCCTGATATTTAGTTCTAGTAAGCTTTTCGAAATTTCATCTAAATTATCACAAAATTTATAGATATAATCAATATGTCTTATAAATAGATTTAATTCCTCTGGTAGACCGGTAAATTCTTGAACTTCTTTAATCAAACAAAATATATTTATGTTCGCCATACCTCAATTTTTACTTTTTCCAGAGATATCGTACAATGCTTTTTCCAAAATTATGGTTCAATTTTCTTCCAGATCAAAATTTGTTTTTCTTTCGATTCCAGATTCTTCGATGTCTTCTGTTTATATAATTGATTGTTTTATTCCTTCTATTCTGCAAATTCCTTTTTTTTGATTTCTTTCTTTTTGATTTTTGATTTCAGTATATATATAATGCAATTATCTGCAGTGCCAGAGCCTTCACCGACTGCGCCAGTTATGTTTTATATTTTATTGCGGAAAATTAAAACAACTTTTTCGTTTGAATGAATATTTTATAATCATCTTCTCTTTTTTTTATTTTACAGAATAAGTCATAGTTTCGAATTAAAGAAATTAAAAAGGTAAATTGTTTTACATTAACAAGTAGAAACATAAGCAAACACGTGTATAAATAAAAGGTAGTTAACATGATAAAAAGATAACATTAAATGATAAAAATAACACAAATAAAATAGAGTCTTTCCCACTGCATTATGCATTCATTATATTACATTCTTGTGCATTGCAACTTGACTCATCAGGAGTTTTGGTCTCGACGATGTCTTATGACCATAATTAGTTGCAAATAGGATAGGAGCATCTGACTTATATAACTCAGGGTGGTGGCGGTGTTCAAATCGCTTTCACTTTTGAAGTTAATAGTGAGATGAGCTTAATTCCAAAATTTCATGCAAACCGGTTCACAGTAAAAAAAATTCGGACCAATAATGCTTCAATGACTGCACTAATTATGTTAACACGAGAGTGCCAACACAGATGTTACAAAAAAGACAACCCTTTGTATACATTTGAACTTGTCGGGGCTACAAAAATACTGTATGAAATGGTTTTACATTCAGAGAATGTACCTATCGAAATACTTTGAAATAAAATAATTAAGAAAAGTTAAGAACATTTTGTTGTTAGTCGACAGTATGATTTTCTAGTGTGCAAGGCTTTAAGTACACATACATAGGCATCTCTACAATAAGGCAGAAGTGTTACTTAAAGTTGGGTTAGTTTATTAAGCCCCTTGAATTTACTTACCAAAACGATTGATAATGTTTCCATCTTAACACGCCGGTAAAAATTTACTTAGATGCTTTCGCATCTTCGCCTCAAAAAGGCCCTCTGAGGATCTGGACATTCAAAGAAGGGATGACCCCGACCTTTGGAGTCCCAACAGTGCAACCCTTCAAGTGTTGAACGCTTCGATGTCGTAAAAACGACGGTTCTTCTCTTCTTTCTCTTCAGCGACCCTTAATACTTAACATTGTGTTTCGTCACATTCATGATCTCCCTATCCGTCTTCGTAGAGTCGTATCGAAAGCTCCAAACGCGTTTCTAGACTCCTGAAGTGCTCAATCAGCGCATTCTTCAGGGTCAGCCACAAGGTTCAGTTTCAGAAGTACCCAAACGCAGGATTCGACTGGCCATCGATGAACCGGTGGAAATGTATGGCTGTTGGAGCTTTATGTTAAGGAACTTCGTTCCTAACAGGTGTCTATTGAAAACCTCTGTCTTTTTTATTCAAGTTTGTTTCCTTAAGGGCAGGTCAATTCTTTTTTATGTTTCTTATTGTTCTGTTGTTGTTAAAATTGCGCTAGGCCCAGGGGCTCTCCGCTCGGTTGCCCCACTTCCTTTTTCTTAATTTATTTTTGTTGTTAAAATTAGGAATCAATAATGATTTGTTTATGAGTTTTAGTTACGGTAAAATAAAGGAATTGTGAATCACGGGCTGTAAAGGAAAATTTGATTTTCATTTCAAAATCCGAATGAAATGAAAATTTTTTAGGGGGTTTCGTGAAAATGTCTTGTGGTTCTGGTGAAGGGAGTTGAAAGTTTCTTTTTTTCTTGGACGCCAACTCCAATGCGAAGATCTGAACTCAGGACACAAAATTCCGTGGTAGAGGGAGGGTTATCCAGGCCGTGCTACATCAGGAGCCCAAGAGCGTGGTAAATTGAACTTTGATGTGTAAGAAAATGTAATTTTTGGTTTTGGCAATTTGTTGTATACGTTGTTTCTGTATCCACCCCTCTCCCCCTACATTCGATGAGCTTGGCCGTGCTTAGCTTTAGTACCAGTCTTTTCAATGCGGACCATCCTGATTTTTCCCAGCTCCTGCTAACATCCCGTCGTTTCCAGTCCATTGACTTTCTGTTTCCTTTATCTGCTACTCCTGTTTTCTGTCCGTGACCTGCAACATTGTCTTTATTGTGGCACCTTTGATTCTTGTAATTGAAGCGACATATATAAAGAAAGTGTGTTTAGAATCTTCCCAGGATACTATTTCCTTTAAGTAGAGAAGTTATCTATATATTTAAAAGAAAGTCGTGTTAGTTACACTATTTATAACTGAAGAACGGCTGAACGGATTTGTCTGAAAATTGGTGGGAAGGTAGTTTAGAAACAGGAGACGGACATAGGATACTTTTTATCCCTATATTCCTATGGGAACGGGAATGTAAACGGGAACCTAGAAACTACTGAACCGATTTCAAAAATTCTTTCACCGTTAGAATGCTACACTATGACCGAGTAACATAAACTTTAATTCATCCCCATATTCCCACGGGAACGGGATTGGCAACGCAAACTTCGAAACTACTGGACAGATTTTAAAAATTCTTTCTGCTCTAGGATGCTACATTATCCCTCAGCAACATCGACTATATTTCATCCATATATTCCCACGGGAACAGAAACGGGAACTAGAACGGGAACCTTAAAACTACTCGACCGATTTCAAAAATGTTTTCAACTTTAAGATGGCGCATTATCAATATCCCACATTTACATAAATTATTTCATCCTCATATTCCCACGGGACCCGGGCAACGCCAGAAGGCTAAGCTATATATTTTTTTTATCCAGGATTGGGATCGGAAACCTAGATACTACTGGAAAGATTTCACAAAATCTTTCCGAATTGGGATGATACATTATCCTTCAGTAGCTAAGATTATAATTCATCCCTATATTCCTACGGGAACGAAAACATGAACCTCAAAACTACTCGACCGATTTCAAAAATTCTTTCGAATTAAGGATCATACTCGAACGTGATTGGGAACGCAACCTTATATAACTATTTGACCAATTTCGAAGGACAAGGAGACGACCCCGTCTAAAACATTTTTATAACGCCACAGACATAAAATGTAAACGGAATGCTTAAAATCAGAAAAGGAAAAGTAACCAGTAAAAGAAAAACCGACATTGGGCATTGACTATCGTTTCATTGACTCAAATAAAAATAAAGCAGCGTGCAACAGAGACGACATCGATGCAATGCGTTAGCTTTCGTTATAAACAAAACAATGTTCTATAAAAAAAACAAAAGAAAAGCTGACTTATCGTGTCAGACTAAGCGCGCATAGTCCAAATATCAGCAAGTTAATGAGTCAGCGGAGATCTTCGCTCAACACCCTGGGCTGCTTTAGACATACTCATATACCCCTTATCCCTCGACATTCACGGCGTTGTTGAGGTCTGTATTTTTAAGGTTCCCATCCTTCTGTTCCCGTGGGAATATGCTGATAAAATATAGTACATGTTATATAGAACATTCAAAAGAACCTTAAAGTTATTAGACCGATTTCAAAAATTCTTTCAACTCTAGGATGTTACAATATCTCTCAGTGACATAGATTTACATTTCATTCACAAATTTTCATGGGAATGGAAGATCCCACAGGAACAGGGTTGGGAACGGAAACTTAGAAGCTACTAGACAGATTTCTAAAATTCTTTCAGATCTGGGATGCCACATAATCCCTCAGTAACTTAGCGTAGACTTCATCGCTATAGTCCCACGGGACTAGAAACAGGAACGAGAACGGGAATTTTAAAGTTACTTGACCGATTTCAAAAATTCTTTCAACTCTATGATGTAACATTATCTCTCAGTGACATAGACTTATAATTAATTCACGCATATTTCTATAAATAAATAAAAAATAAATAGGGTGGCGCAACAGAGCAAGGAGCCCCTGGGCCTAGCGCTTTTCTCACAACCATGCCTTGTGAGGGAATGGAGGGGACCTACAATTTACTGCCGGTTCCGAACGGCTAATTGAGAAAGGGCTTTTCATGGCAATGAATTTACTAACGGAGGACTTGCCAATTCCTCGCGAAAGGTATGATACCCGTGGAAAAACATTTTTGCTTCAGCTGGGATTCGAACCTCGAACCTCTGGGTTAGCAGGTGGACATGCTAACCATCACGCCACGGGTACCACATATTTCTATGGGAACGAAAAATTCCCACAGGTACGGGGTTGGGAACGGAAACTTCGAGACTACTAGACTGATTTCAAAAATTCTTTCAGCACTGGGATGCCACATAATTCCCCAGTAACTAAGCAAAGATTTCATCCCTAAAATCTCATAGGAACAGAAACAGGAACGAGAACGGGAACCTTAAAACTACAGACCCGAGCAACGCCGGGCGGCTCAGCTAGTTCCTTATAAAAAAAACTGTTCAAATAAGTATGTCAAACTAAAACTTCATCAAACATTTCCGCATAGAAATACAACACAACTCATTACCAGAAAACAATTACTTTTATTGTGCTCACTAGAAGCTGATGTTTGTATATTCCTATGATGAAAACCATATTTTCCTTACACCATATCAGCGCCACTTCCTCACAAAACAAATTGTCACGAACAGACACATCATTATAAGTTTAAAAATATTTGCATCGTTTTCATTGCTTTCATTACAAGTAACAGAACTGCGAGTTGAAGGGAACATAGGACAAATAAATTTACGCTGTTAATTAGAACTGATGAATACTTCTCAAAGATCTTAACACAAATTACGCTTCCTTTACTTCGTAAAGAAGTATACCACCATAATCACAGCATGACCATAGCCGGGATAAACACAGTGTCATGCCACCCTGGAAGGATGTTCCGCAACCACTGTAACATTGAGCTCTGGTAATCATAAACTTAATAAGGCTTCAGCAATTGCCTCTTGTCCCAATTAGTAACACTTTTTAACCTCTGACAATTTGCCTTAATAAGAAAGTAAGGATGGATCTTCTTTTATGAAATTTTATCGCTAAATTATCCTTGCATCGTACAGGGGAGGGTTGAAAATTTTATATATATTTTTTTATTCTTTCAGGAAGCATAACAGCGCAAGGTGAACTTTTCTGCTGTACCTACCTACGCTACTACGTTCGCGCTGTGATGTAATGATAATGAAAATTCTTTCGTTTTGAATAGATTTTTGTAATTTTTTCATTCTTGCAACTAATATAATAGGGACCAGAATGACGATGTTAAAAATTTCATTTTGCTTTCAGAGTGCTTTGATGAATAAGAAAAAAATTAATTTTAAGTAAAAAATTGCAGTAGGTACTTACAACTTCTGAGTTCATTTTTTACCTTCCAAACTCTAATCAAATCACTCTGAAGGACATCGGTTATAAAGACTTTCTGAAATGGAACATGAAAAAACGCCGAAGAAGGTCAGGAAATAGTGCCAAGAGAACTTTTGTGTAGAGGTTACGCAAGGCGTACTTCTAGTAAGGGTAGGTATAATGTTAAATACTCTTGGAATAGGTCGTCCAATATTAGGTATTGATTTTATTTTCGATAGTAAGTGAACCTTTTTGAGGATTCAAGTCTTTTTATGTACATATGTATTGCTGTTGATGAATTACAACGTAAATAATATGAGTCCTAGGTAATCTAGTTCTAGTTCCTTACTAACTAAATAAGATAAGAAAAAAGATGCCGATGCACAATATTCTTGTATTTCTGTTGTGATGCTTCTTTTGCGAGGCAGGGGTATGACTTAGGGTGTCCAGGGTCTACCCAAGGAAGCTTCGTAAGACTTGGGCTTCGGCGGTCCAACTTCTCAAAAATGAATACGATGAAACGGTCGGTTTTATGCTAATTTCACTCTAAATTTATTTTAATAACTTCTCTCAGTAATAAGTTTACAGTTTAACGAATTTTATAACAATAGCAAATTTTATGTTTTTTTGAGTTGGGTCTGCTTCTGGTACTGGTCCACGGAATGGCTGGTTTCTTGAACAGTGTTACCTGAAGTCTGCATTGGAATAATTTCTGTTGCTTGTGTTCCAACGTGGTCGGCGGTACGTTCAATCCAGAAGTAGTTGCGTAGTCTTCTTCATCTGAAGGGTCAGCATTATTCCTCTCCTCTACTTTGTCCTCCCACTCAATGCACAAGTTTTGTGTTGACCGGCGCATGCGCGCTTCTTTCAGTTGGCGACTCAGGCGTTGACATAACTCCTGAACCGTTCCACTGGTGTCTTGTCCACGTTGGGTCAGCGTCTCTATCAACTCAGGCTTCTTTAGGAAATAGATGAATCCTAAGTTCTGGTACGGATTTGGGTTCTCCTCGAATTCCTGGGCATCGTCTTCAGGTACTTTCGGGTCGGTATCGGCAGGCATCTTGGAAGCTGGTCGGTTAAGTTTCGGTGTCGGTCGGTGAACTCTGCGTCAGTTCCTGGACAGGTACGGCAAACGGTTGAACTTTCTGCAGGTCCCTGCTCGGGCGCCAATTTGTGATGCTTCTTTTACGAGGCTGGGGTATAAATCAGGGTTTCCAGAGTCTACCCAAGGAAGCTTCGTAAGACTTGGGCTTCGGCCGGCGGTCCAACTTCTCAAAAATGAATACGAGGAAACGATCGGTTTTATGCTAACTACTCTAAATTTATTTTAATAACTTCTCTCAGTAATAAGTTTACAATTTAGCGAATTTTATAACAAAAGCAAATTTAATGTTTTCTTGAGTAGGGTCTGCTTCTGGTACTGGTCCACGGAATGGCTGGTTTTGATCCTTACTGATGTACCGGCGATGGTTCCTCTGGAGCTGCGGTTGTATACTGCGGTGGCTATTTCCTTGGCTTGGTGGCGGTGAACTCTTATCTGGCTCTGCGTTAGGCAGGGCGCTCTATCGGCAGCCGCGGATTTCGTAGCAAAGGTCTGCGTTGCTTGGAAGGCAGAGCAATTTATCAGCTGCGGCGGATTGCGTGATAAGCGCCTGCGTTGTATCAAACGGCAGAGCAATCTATCGGCGGCAGCGGACTTCGTAGAAAGTGCATGCGTCCATTTCGAGGCAAAACACTCTGTCGGCGGCGGTGGACTTCGTAGAAAAGGCCTGCAGTTGCGTACTGCGATGAAAACTCCCTTTATGGAGACGCAATGCCTAACTAAGGAAAGTTTAATCGCCCGGCTGAAACAAGCCACAACGAATAAAACTTCCTACAATTTAAATCGACGCTGAAAGACGGCTGAAACAAGCCACAACGAGTGAATTCCCTTCGTGGAAACGCAGTGTCTACAGGTAAGGAGAATCTAAACGCCGCGCGCGCCGCCCGGCTGAAACAAGCCACAACGACTAGACTTCCTATACGGAGACCAAAAAGTAAGAAGGATTCAAACGCCCGGCTGAAACAAGCCACAACGAGTGAATTCCCTATGCGGAGACTGTCAAAGTCTTAAACTAAAGCAAATATAAACGCCCAGCTAAACAAGCCACAACGATTAAATTTCTTTGGCCGGGGGGGGGGGGGGGCGGGGGGAGGGAGGGGGGAAGTATCAGGTAAATTCTATTCGCCCGGCTGAAACGAGCCACAACAAGTAGAAACCTTTGTGAAATCTTTTTCTGAATTATGGTGAATAAGCCAGCTCTATTCATTGACTTTCCTACTAAAACTAAATGTGAGCTGTATCAGGTCAGTGACAACTTTGCATATAAAAATATGGATGGGGACTACCAATGTAATTCTCCATAAGGAAATGCACACAAGTGATGAAGTACGGAAAAGTAAAAAATGTTTGACCTTGGAGTAGGCATTTACTTTGTAATATAATTACGTGTGGGGGATTTTAATAGGAATACACTGCAGTGTTTTGGTGCGGCATTTTGGGGGTGAGGTAGAGGAAGAAATTATGACGCTTCGTCACACTTTGCATTGTTTAAAGCGTGGGGAAAATTGAGCAGGGCAAAGCATTCCATATCTTGGTTGAGCGGCTTAAATTTCAATCTCTGCAGGTACTTAAATATACGAACCAAATAGTAGTGAAAGGAGAACTGATGTCTGATGCTCATTTCTTGCTAGGCGGGTGTGGAGTGTGGTATCAATTTTAGTGCTCTATTTTGAACTCTGTCAAGCAGCGCAGTGAAGTTGGAGGAGCACCTACCCAAACATTTGAATGATACTCTAGTTTGGGACGTACATGTAGGTTTCATAAATTGTAGCTTAGATCAGAGGAGGTGAAAACTTTCCGGCATCGTTTTAAGAATCCCAGGCGATTTGAAGTATTTTTGGTGACTTCAAATATGAGATCGTTGCAAATAAATCATCGTTTGCTTAGACACATACCAAGTACTCACAGCTTTTCGGTTTCTTAGATGCAGGCTCCATTTATAATGGTTGTGGGGGATGGTTGATCTTTAACGACAAAAGAACTCTAAACGAATAATCCCATGTCACAACGCTGTCAAGATCAGAATTCAATGAGCAATCGTTCAAGCTCCACATCCAAAGAGCGGGTCAAATGAATATCTATATATCGTAGACTTGGAAATTGTTGTTGAAATGAAAATTATGTCCGGTAGATTTAGGCGAAATGTTTTCCTATGAGCAAAGGTTCGACTCTGAATTTCGGTTGGGATGGTAATGATTCTGGGTATGGGTATTAAGTCTAGGTTCTGGTATAAGAGCTGAGATGATGACAAGTTTGAGCCTTAAGACTTAGTTAAGGGGCTCGAATTATGGTGACAGTGATTTTCAGCTAAAAGGTTTGGTTAAATATTTAAGTTGAGACAATGATATTCCTTGGTTTCAATCGAAGTGAACCTGCGCCTCAACCAACATCCTTTGCCAACAATTTTTATTTGAGTTGAGCTCTCTCCAGTTTTGCGCTCTCGATTGCACCACCTAATCCATCTTGGATAAGGCCCATGCTTCAACGTGCACCGTATATACGTATGAACTTTGCAGAGATTCCAACACTAGACATAGGTTTGTACAGCTTGTCTATGTAAATGCTGTCATGCGCGGCCTTGAAATCGATAAAAAGATAGTGCATATCGATACTATATTCCCTGACTTTTTCCAAGATCTGCCATTATGTGAAAATTTAGTCTATTGTGGACTTTTTTAGTCTAAAACCACATTGAGAAGGAACTATTGAATTGCTGACGTGGGGTTCCAGACGTTTACATATTACAGCAGACAGTCTTTTTCCTGTATAATTGGTGCAATTGTAAGGGTATCCTTTTGTTAGGATCGGGCATACTGAGGTTCAGATGACCATATCACGCAGATCAACTGGTGCATTCTCCTTCCCAACAGATCTCCAGCAGCCTTGAAAAGCTCGGCGTCAAGGCCATCTGCAACTGTAGTTTTATTTGATTGAAGCTTATACGTACATATGAGAAGCTCTACTTCTTCTAAGTCAGGAGGATTGCATTTCGAATCATCATCCAAGGTAAAAGCGTAATAAGTGAGTGTCTTCAACGCCGCTATGCAGTCTATAGAAGTGATTTTTCCAAATCCTCAGTAGCAACTACGATTTTATAACTAAGTTTCGCTGCTATAAGCTTTCAAATGCATGTGTTCGAGGCAGGCGTGGATCCAGGATTTTGATAAGGGGGGGGGGGCAGTTTTCCTTACTTTTCAATGATTTGCAGTTATTGAATATAAACTCAATCAAATATAAGAATACACTTTTTATTTAAATTAAAAAATTTAAAAAAAAATAAGTTAAATTAGTTTAAAACAGTTAATAATGCTAAAATCTAACTTTTTGTTGGAACCGGTTTTTGAAAACCTTGTTATTACTTTTCAACATCGATCGGGATTTGTCTGTGGATGTGCATAAGTGCCAGACCGCAAAGGCGATATTCACTCATTGTGAACCTTATAGGTTTTAAGGCGCCGCAATGAAGAAAAAGACCGCTCTGCCGAAGAATTCGTAACCGGAAGTGTTGCAAGGACTAAAAGAAAACTGTGTATAATGCCAAACACATCCTTATTGCATTTATCCATCAACTCAAGAGCAGTAACGGGAAGATGGTTGTTCTGCTCCTTTACCGTTAATCATTTTTCCCGCCACAACACCAGCTCATCTTTTAGCAAAAAACAGGCTATGTCTGTATTTTACTCTAAGAGTTGACCAAAGCAATTTATTAGCGACTTAACGGTGATATCCAACTCATCAATATTATATCGAATTGCATTTCCGGAATGAAAATTGTAAGTTTAAATACATCTAAGGTTTCCGGTCGAAATCTTTCATGCAAATCGGTCAGGACAAAGTCAATTAGAGGTACATATTACGAGATTCTGTAGTATACCTCAGCTGAATTAGTGTCAAAATTAGCTCGGTGAATTTGGCGTCCACCGCCATGACGTGGAATACGAGGAATTCTCAACGTAACATTCAACTGATCGTATAAATTCTTCGCATGCTGTCAGATGTTGTGGAAACTGGTATATATGTTCTCCCGGCGACCTTCAAGAACGGAAATCGTGTTCTTCACCAGCCTTGCGCTGCTATTCAGGTCAAGAGATTTAGATTGTAGTAACTTGCTCAAGGACTGTGTTAAAGACAACACAAAACTCGAACACAAAACTGATGCAATAAACTGTGAATTGCATAAAGATGTTATAATTAAGGAAGCCTTGCCAGCCGTGCTTGGGTCACGCCACTGCGATATCGTTTCGAATGCTTCCACAATTTTGATGAGGTCCATAGAAAATTGAAGTACACCTTCATGTCTTTCTACCCACCTTGTTTCGCAAAGTGATGTGAGGGCACACCCCAAGGTGTTCATGAGGACAGTTTTTCGTTTTGGATGCGATTTGAAGAAGAAGATAACCTCTTTCATTATTGTAACAGCGTCTCGAATGGCAGGTACTTTTGAACTTTGTGAAATGGAGTCATAAAGCTTATGACTGTAGCATGGAGTCCTAACAGCATTTTTCGCTTCTCTCTGAATTTCCATGACAGTACCTCGAACTTCTGAAAGCATAACAGCACATCCGCCTGTCCCTATTTCCACACAGCATTCAAGAGGAAGTTTGAGCTTTTTTTTCAGTTGCAACAATACAATTTGGCCGATGGCATTGCCAGTTTGAAATAATTTCTCTTCGGCAGATAGTTTTTTTCTAGTTTCCCTCCAGCTTTCCTCATCAGATTCGTATTCTTCGCCAGTTCTGGAATAAGCTAGTTCCTCGAATACATCCACGAAAGAGACAAAATCCTCACCAATGCTACCATTGTGAACGTAGCGTAATACTCAGTTGGGAGAGGTGAGATGTATCAATTGTTTCATCAAAAAGTATTGACTAATATTGTGAATCCCGAACGTAACTCAAAATTTGATCAAAAACTTATTTTTTGTAGCGAATACGTACAGTTTGCTTCAGACTTAACATTTTTATTGACAGAGAGGGGGGTGCAATCGCCCCCATTGCCCCCCCTGGATCCGCGCCTGCACGGAAAGAATATTTTTTTTTTTTTGTTGGGCACATTAAAATAAGAATTTATGATTTTTTTTTTTTATTAGTTTTTATTCAAGATAACAAGTTACAGTTTTACATCATTGAGAAACATTGAATAATATAGAGGCATGACATAAAGGTCGTCTGCCTGAGTAGCAATTTTTCAAAAATTTTAACAATTTGTTTTTATTAGATACATGAAATTAAATTGATAGAAATTATTTTAATAGAAAAGTCTGGTGCTTAATTTGAGCTGAATGTATGTTTATTTTTTGAATACCTACTGTGGCTTGAGTTATGTTAAAACAAAGTGAGATTGGCTTTTAGTTTAGCTAAAACGGAACATGATTATTAAAAATAAAAAAACTTTTAGAAATTTTGGTTTTTTGGGCTTTTATGATCATTAAGTTGGATGCGATCAATAATTGAATAAAAATTAATCCATCTTGGTATTACCCTACGTTTCGCCAGTTGTTTTCCAGCTTCTTCAGGGGTTTTATTTAGCTACATATAAATATATTTAAATACATTGTTAGAACAAAACGCTTTTAAAGAAATTTTACATTTGAAAAGAACTTACTATTTGGTATTAAAAAACATAATTAAAATTTGCACAAAAAGTGCGAAAGAAGTAAAATATGGACAACACTGTAATTAAATAAAAATAATATGAAAAAATAATTTAACACAAAGTGCAACAAAAAATTAACCTAGTATCACAATATTTAACAACTAGTTTATGGCAACACTATACAAAGAACTAATGTTGTCGACGTCTTCTTGATGGTTCATCGTCATATTAATTTTTTGCTGGATTCTCAAGCTCTCCAGAGTGAAGCGGGTGGTCATGCGCTTTTCTTTGTCTAGTATTTTTAAGGCCTCAGCCCATAGAATCCGTTGCGTCCGTTCGCTCTCGGATTCAACTGACAGCTCGATTAAATACACACGATCTTATGAGAGGTGACCCCTAAGCATCGGATGCAACGGACGCAACGCAAAAAGTAGCCCAACTTTTAACTTTTTGCGTCCGGCAAAAGAGAGACATGCGCAGTAAGAACCAATTTGAAATTTTCTCTCTGATGACATGCGCAGTAAGAACCAATTTGAAATTTTCTCTTCTGCTAACATGAGTGGTCTTGTTGAGTTGAGACACCGCAACGGATTCTATGGGTCACTCCAATCCGTTGTGTACGGTAAAACTCACAGCTGGCAGTTGAATCCGGCAGCGAACGGACGCAACTGATTCTATGGGCTGAAGGCCTTAACATTGTTAAAGTCTGCCATATGATCATTGTCATTCATGTGTTGTGAGAGTGCTGTGTTTGTTCTCTTTTTCCTTACATCTGTTTCATGTTCCAGTAACCAGTAGTCTCACACTCAGTTTTCTCTTTGTTGTACCAATGTTAATTCTCCCACATTGTTCTTTATCGTTTCCTTTGCATGGAATTTCGTATACAACGTTGTTTTGGTCTATTGTCTCTTTTTTTGGTTTGGTGTTTGTAAATATTGAATTTAATGTTGTGTTAGCTTTATGAGCGAAAATGGCATTTCTTTTGTCTATTGGTAATGTGTTGTAGAGTGTTTTATTATCAGTGAGATGAGGAATATATGTGACTGAGTAATATTTAGGGTTGCCGGAGTCCATTTTTGTTGTTACTTGGTTATTTTTGTTGAGCATTTTATGTAATTTTTCGTTGATGAGTTTATTGCTTATGTTGTTCGGGAAATTATTCATTTGTAAAATCGTCCTTATTTTTCTGATGTTTTTGGTATGGTAGATGGTGTCACTTAGATCCAGAACTTTATCTATCAGGTTTTTAGCTGTATTTGTTTTATATTTTGTGGGTTGTGAGGACAAATAGTTAATTATTCTGCCTGATGCAATTGGTTTACTGTACCAGTCAAACGAAATCTTATTATTTTTCCTTATAAGTTTTAAATCTAAGAAAGCTATTTCATTTTGGTTTTCCAGTTCTATTGTGAATTTCAATTTTGTATGGAATTCATTTAGTGTGTCAAGTATTATTTGAACGTCATTTTTGTTTACTATGGCAATAATGTCATCTACATATTTGTTTATGAATTTGATTTTGGTGTTGCACTTTTTCAGTTTGTCGATGGTTTCGTCAAGAAGATGGTCTAATACGATGTCAGCTTTTGTGGGTGATAAGGGGTTTCCCATTGGCATACCGAATGTTTGATTGTAGAATGTTGTGTCATATTGGAAATAGTTATTGTCCTTTAAACAGAAGTTTAGTATTTTTAAAAACTGTGATTTTGGTATTTTAGTATTGTTGCTTAGCCTTTCCCAATTTTGCATAATTATTTTTATGGCTGTGTATGTGGGTATGTTTGTGAAAAGAGATATCACATCAAATGAGACGAGAATCTCTTCTTCATGAAGTTCTATTTCCTTTATTCTATTTTTTAGTTGAAGAGAGTTCTTAACGTTGTACTCTTCTGATACTATTGTTTTGAGAATTTCTCCAACGTGTTTTGAGAGATAGTTACACGGAACATTGGTTGATGCTGCAATTGGTCTGAGAGGAATGTCGGGTTTGTGCATTTTGGGAAGTCCATAAAGTTTTGGTGCTGATGCCGCGGGATTTGAGAGTTTTGCTTTTTGTCTAATGTCAATTATTTTTTGTTTGTATAGGTTATTAACTATTTCGTTGTTTGTTTTTTGTAGACTATTGGTTGGATCGGCTCTAATTGTTTTGTATGTAGTTTTGTCTTCGAGTAGTTTATTCATTTTGTTGTTATAATCTTCTCTATATATGACTACTGTTTTATTTCCTTTGTCTGCGTTTGTGATTATAATTTTATTCTTGTGTTTATTGATGATGGTTTTTGTTTGTTTCAATGTGTTGAGAATGAATTTTTCTGTTTTGTTGTTTTTAAAATTTCTTTTGAGATTGATAATTCTATGTGATAGTTTGGATCTGGCAATGTCTTTTTGTTTTGCATCTTCTATTGTTTGAATGTAGTCTTCCAATTCGGCTATTACATGTATTGGTGAGAAATTTTCTCTGGTGATCGGTAGACGGTAGTGCAAATTTCTTTAGAAGTGATAAGAGCCATTTACACTCAATTGGAAACTCTACATCAGTTCTGTTTTCAAACCAGCTCTCATTGTAAACAAGACCTAGCTCATTGATGTGTTTCTTCTTTAGCTCATCTAGCTTAGAAAGAGTAGTGGATTGTGCTTTTTGTGTTAATTTGTTATATGTTTGTGTAAACTTTTAGTCTAGTCAAAACAAAAAATAAGTTTGATCAAAAATGAGAATAATATTCATTTGTTAGAAATTTTCAGTAACTATTCTCGTTCTATAAGAGTTGGCTGCGATGAAGTAGTCATAAAGTTGTTTCCAATTTTGGCCATTTAGAAAGCTTTTTACTTCATCCAAATCAAGAACACTTTTTTAAAAGTAGAAACGCCTTAGCTTTCTCAGTATAGGACAAACGCCAATGAAATGATGTACATCTTGCTTTTCCTGTAAATTGCAGATAGTACAATTGCCAGATCCTTCGTTACGATATGGTGTAGAGTTCAGTCTTAACATTTCTCCTCTAATTTTAAAAATTGTTCCAATCATAAGACACGAATAGCTGCTTTTACAATAGTTGTTATGAGTAAGGTTGTAATTTGCCTTCCAGTAGTATTGTCGCTCTGTTGACTATCGAGCTCTTTCAATAAAGCTATATCTTTCATTTTCATAACTTCATAGAAACATCTTTTCCATTGGTTCGTATTTATTTCGTTTAGATTGTAACGTTATTCCACAATCCGCTGCTAATCTAAACCAATCTTTTATACAAAGATTTTTTTTTAACATTGCGTGCTGGAGAATTATCTTGGGCAGTCTGTAATCGTTCATTTTTGTAACTCTTACGAGATAATCAGCATGTAGTTTTAGGGTTGTGATAAACATAGTTGGAAGTCCGGTTTCTAAGTAATACATGTACTTGGGTGTATTAATGGGTAAGTAGAAAATTTTACGCAGTAAAAAACGAAGCAAGTACTCAATGTATTCAAATCTCTGACCTCCCCAAACCTGTGCACCATAGAAAAGAATAGACTGCGCAGTAGCATTAAAAACACTCATTTTTGAGCTTACTGCTATGAGTTTTTTGCTGAACATCTTGTTCCAGTTCGAGCAGATTGCTGTCTTGGCTTTACCCAATTTGGTTTTCAAATGTTTTTCCATTTTTAAGTTGAACGTCAGCTCCATTCCCAAGTAAGTGTATGTTTTTACCACTTCCAAAACGCGTTCGCCATATTTCCATATTTCGTTTCTTGCTGATCTTCCAGATCCTTTTTGAAATACCATGATTTTCGATTTGTCAACGTTGACTTCCAAGCACCACGTTGTGCAGTACTCTAAAAGCTTGTTAAGTAACACGATGTCATTTGCAAACATAATTACTTTCATTTTCAAACTGCCGATTTCTACTCCACACGGAAGCCAATCAACAAGATCGTCCAGAAACAGTGCGAACAGAAGTGGACTTAAATTACAGCCCTGTTTAACTCCGCTATTTATTTCCAATTTCTCCGATTTATCCTTGCCATTGAATATTATTGCTGTAGTTTGTTGGTACAATTTTTCTAATGCTCGCACGAACTTTGCTGATATTCCTTTGTTATAGAGCTTGTAGAACAATGCGTTTCGATTTACTTTATCAAAGGCCGCTTTAATAAATGAAGCATAAAGAAGAAGAATTTATGATGTTTTCAGGTAGTCCAGCTCTTTAGTCCCTATACGCTTTTGTTTTTTTTTTCTTGCTTTTCTAAAATTTCATCCCTAATAAGTTCTGCTACTGCTTCAAGGTTGAAATTCAAATCAGAATGAAGTTTGACGATTTTTTTGATGAGTATGAACGCTATGGGTTTTTCCGCAAACCTTTCATCCAACAAATTTGATAGTCTGAACCCCCCTAATCACCTGATAAAGCTCAGGAGATGGTTCGTTTTGGTTCGTGTGTGTTTTTGGAGGACAAAAATTTGTATTACCCTATTTCAAAATTCCAGAACCCAAAACGAAACACAACTTGATGGGTATTGGGACTTGTCCTTCGAAAAGATTCGTCCCAAAAAAATAAACGGAACTCTGCTGTGGATGTTTTTCTCTTTAAATAAATTTATTTTTTGGGGAGAATTGAAGATCTTTTGAGTGTTGAAGATTTTTTGATTTATGAATTAGGAATTTCTTATAGTCAATATAAAATGCATGTAATTTTCTTCTATATCGGAACTCCTTATAACTAATCATGTGATGCAGAAATTAGATAATAAAGAATGTGTGCGTCTTAACATCGAATAAAAATAAACTTAAAAACTAGTGGATATGAGTGCGGCAGAGCTATCTAATTACCTTCATATGAGTGACAAAGCATGCAACGACATCCCTTTCCGAATCTCGCAATTTAACTTCAGTTTTAATACTAGTCTCCAAAAGATTACTGCTTATTGGAAAGCTTAGATTAAAAAACACATCTTCTTCAGCATATAATGGACACTTCGCTCCGAACATAAGATTGTTGCACACTTTTCCATTTCCGCTTGGCAACTCATAAGGAATTTTCATCCCAAGTACAGATACGCTGATGTCGGTTTCGATATAATAAGTTTCGTCTTTCACTGCAATCGAAATATGAAGATTAAAACCAGAAAAATAAACGGATGAGTATAGCTATTTACCAGCAACAAAATGCACCAACATTTGTGATGTTGTTCCTTTGAAAACATTACAGGGTAATTTTTCACAGTCGTCAATTTTTACTTTCAGTGGAAAGGGAAGATCACCTGAACCTGCAAAAGTAGGCAAAACTTTCTTAAAATTGAATTTGGTTTTTTATTAATTTTTTACTTACATTTTTTGAAAGGGGTTGTCGAAGTACAACTACGGGTAAGTAGCATTAAGCTTACGCAGAATAAAACCGTTGTTCGAGAACTCATGTTTCAATTTTTTAAATAAAATAAATTCACTGTTATGTGCTTAGACAAAGGCGTAGAGGTTATTGAGCTAATATCGTATTTGAATTGCTTTTTATACACTCACGTTTGTTGAATCTTTAAATCTTATCTTGGCAAACTGGTCGACATGAATGGTTTTTGCCGCTGGTCAATTAAACCAAATAAAATATTGAAGAAGAATTGATTGATGGTGTTGAAGTTCAATTTATTGACTTTTGGTTATGTTTTTATCAGTATCATCTTTAACTCAGCAGATCATGACAATCAGTGAAGATCATGATTTGTCTATCAGAAAGAACTGCGATGGTCAATCATGTTTGCATTGATAGCATAATCGGGGTTTGCTGTGTTTTACGAGCCTTCGATAAGGCAGGTCGGTTATAAAATATTGTTTGATGTGGAAGTTTGCCCAGATGATCAACATGAATCACAATCATGAATCATTTAATGGAACCCTCCGATAAGTGGGTTCAAACTTAGATAGTAAATGTGATTCATATTGTTTGGGACTTATGTTTATTATTCTCATTGTTTTGTTTTGAATGATTAAGATAATCGATTAAGATCATATCTCAATCAACGGTGTAGAATAGGCAAATTTGTGAGTAAGAAAAATGTTTTAATCTTGGGAGCTCCGTTTAAAACTGAAAAAAAAATGTAAACCATCATATCAATACCAGATATATCTAAATTCAAAGGGGACAGGGTTGGTTTGAGTACGTATACTTATCACAACATATCGCGGCCATAGCAAAAACAAATCAAGACATGTCCTCTACTTGCCATCGATTTATCATTTGATATTCTTACTTTATTCGTTAATATACTATTTGTAACTATCAGTAGCAAGTATGACTGTATTTTAGAAATGGACTACGATAAATACTCATTCACATTGGAATTACGTCTACCAACTGACCGCCCAAATGTGATATTTTGATCGGGCTTAAGTGCCTCAGATTTGTATCTCCATCTCATAGGAGGTGATAGTCAACCTTAGCAATAGATAAGAACATGCTGTAATAACTTGCAGATCGATCAAGCTGATGTCTCACCATTTGAAGATCATTGAACGGGTACTAAGTAGGCAACTGCGAGTGATTATTTGGTTGTCTATTGACGAATGCAGATTTGTTGAGGGTTAGCTAACGAAAGATGCCAATCAAAGTATGATGAATAAATAAATAAATTGGGTGGCTCAAAAGAGCGAGGAGCCCCGGAGCCTATGACATTTTTCACAACCTATAATTTTTTGACGATTCCGAACGGCTAATCGTGAAAGCTCTTTTCATGGCAGTGAGTTTAGTATCGGAGGATTTGCCAATTCCTCGCGAAAGGCGATAACCGTGAAAAACATTTTTGCTTTGTTTTGGGATTGGAACCAGGAACCTCCGAGTTATAACATGCAGACATGCTAGCCATCATGCCACGGGTACGACTCGAAGGCAAAGTACGATCAAATAAATGGAGTGATCCCTGGCACAAATTGCAATGGTGTTTTGACGATCTCGCCAGCAGTGGCATATATTTCGCCTCACGACTAACGAATATGCAGTCCAATACGATGATCCTAAAGCGTTTAAATAAAAAATACAGTCAACTTTTCGTCGGTTCAGGACTTGCTCACTTTAGAATCTCAACCAGGAAGGGATCTTCAAGCTTGGTTCTAAAACCGATGATCTGTTTTGTCAGGGTCTGAACCAGTGTTTGGTGTTCCGAGGTACTCAGTGAAATCCTCAATAAACGTGAGCTCCCGACGTTACTAAGAAAACTGCTACATTTTTGCCATCCCGTAGCAGAAAAGACTGCAGAAAGTTTGTTGGCGTTCCCTGGGGGCACTTCTCTTTTGCCAAGCATTCAACACTAGTAGGGTCTTAGCTCTAAGTGACAAAACTCTCTGTTAATCCTGAGGAAACGATGAAGACAACGTCCTCTGTGAATGTCCTGCACTTTCTCATATTACAGACATGGTTAGAGTTGGTAACCTAGACTTTTTCTGCTTTTCATTGTAGTGTCTTCTGGCTTTTCTACGAACTTATGGAAAACCATAACTAAATGATACGATATTGAGGTCTTTGTGCTCCAGTTAGTCTTTTAAAAACTTCTGACTGAAAAAATCATCATTGAGTTAAAATCATTAACTAGTATTTGGTATCAATGAAGCCCCCATAATAAGCAAGGATTTTAAATCCCCACTGGTTAACTTGGGCTGGGCCAGATCAGGGGCGTAGTTGCAAGCATCAGCATCTAACTCGAATCACAGAGGATCCAGTGTGCTCACCTTCATATCGATGGTCAAATTGGGTAAGGGTGCGAAAAGGAGTAGCGTTGTCATACGTCTGGGGTTTTCCCGGACATGTACTCTTTTTTGCCTTTGCGTTGACGTCTGGGATAGATTTTATTAATTGATCGGGATTGTCCTCTTTTCAACCCTTTATACTTGCCGGCTTGTCTGTTTAATTGAATACTTATTTAACCAGCTAATTGGAGATGTCTAAGTCTGCTTTTACATGAAGACGCTTATGGGTTGACGCAATTCGAAGTCCATGAGTGCAAGACAGTGAAAAACTCCAAGCAAAAGAGACAGAAAATATTTTACCCCGAGAGTCAAGAGTTAAGGATTCGAAGTCTCAAATTGACGTTTTCCTTTCCCTTATTCGTTTTATCTTTGTGTTGCCTCACATGTTTTTCGTATGGCAGAGTATACTTTTCATGTTTTTTGTTATGTGGATGGATGATTTGGATCTGAAAAATTTCGAAAATTCACTTTTCATTCATTTTCTGTAGTTATTTCGCTTTTTCTTGGTGTGATTAGTTTTTTAGGTTTTTTGTCTGAAATATCAAAATGTACCTACTGGGTCATTCCACTGTAACACCCGAAACGAACACTTTTCGACTCATAAAATTGTTTATCCTTTTGCTAAAATCTTCAAATCTTACAATTAAGATAAAGCAACTAAGTACGTAGAAAATAAAATAAAAATTAAAACGCAAAAATATCAGCATAAGGATTAAGAATTTTGTGAGTCGAAAAGTGTTCGTTTCGGGTGTTACCGTGGAGCGTGGAATGACCCTACTTGCATCTCACTACCAAAAAAACTCCAATTTGTGATGCAGACAGAAGGTCCACATGTAAAACAACTCGACGCAGAAATAAAAAAAAAAACAAAGAGGAATTGGAAGATAGTACCCGATGTACGACTCAACGTGTAAAAGCAGACATAGGACCCGACCGATCGTTTTGTTTTAAGTTTGATGCCAACATACATATGTGATTTATGATTAAGGAATGTACCCAAATACTTTACTTGTACTTTTAAATTGATTTACAATTTAATTTAAACAACTGAAAATCCTTAATAAAACGGGTTTCTTTGTTTTGGTCCTAGCTTTGTATTCTGTTTTTGATTTGTTTTGCTCGGGAAAGTCCGGGATTTTAAATATCGAGTACTATAGTTTCATCTAAAAAAAAAACTAGTAACCCTGATTTTGAGAATTAATGAAGCTCCCCGGACCACGTAACAATATTTTGGTAAATTTGAGGATGATGTTCGGCGGTAGATGTAAGATGTCGCTCAGTTCCTTGAAATAAAAAAAAGTATTTTCATGAGGCTTGATTTCTATGGGCTTGGGAGCCCAGGTACCCTACATAAATCAGGAGAGCTTACGCCCATTGCCTTATGAGCTATGGCAGTTGGTGTCCTGAAACCGAAATCAAAGCTAGGCTGTTTTTATGTCGAGCAGTCTTAGATTAATGCGGCTTTCATAATCGCCTGTCCTTCTATGAGAATGTCAATGTTTTGTTGATCAATTCGCACTTTCGAATTTCCTGGCTTCATAGGCAGCAATACTGATGAAGTTTAGGAGCTTATTTTATTTATTTTTATGGGAGAAAATTCCTTGCTCTACGCATTCTTTTTTTGTAACCATTTGTAAAGACAGAGGCATGATTTGCTTTTTTACCTTCTCATCCTCTCAAAGTACCATTAAAGGTCTGTTATAGCCAGTGGGTTAAAATGAATTAAACTTGCTTATATGGGGATAGTTCTTTATGGTTCTGTGAAACTATTTAGGTGAGTTTGCAAAAGGAAAGTTTCCAGAGCTGTAGCTGGTGAGTGTAGTTCATATGGCTCTGGCTGAGCCAATCCATGCAAGTCTATGAACTTCCGGTTATATTTTAAGGTTTGTTCTCTAACGAAGTCCACCAGACCTAACTGGCGTAGATGAAGATCGGTCTTATTATGGATATGTACATCGTGTGAATGGTTTCGTGAACAGTTCCACATTTTTTTCTAAAAACTCCTAAAACTATAAAAACTTTTCCTCTCGCTCTGGCTTTCATTTAAATTTTATTTCCTGCTAAGCTTACTGTGGGGAACAATCCTAAGGTTGTTTTCTGTGACAGATTATTGTTGAGTTGGTATACCACTAATTGTGTCCATCCCTGCTACGAACACTTGAGGCATGGGTAGCGTAAATCTAATCGCAAATCGTGAACCTCGAACATTATTCCTAGTGCTCGAATGACTGATAGGTGGGAAAAGACTGTTCACAGCCACAGATCTTAATCCTTAATCTTTTAGTTAATTAATTTTATGGTGGAGACTTAATTGTAAACATATATTATAAATTTTCTCATGAACTCTACGCTCTACCCTAGCTCTTACGAAATAATTTATTTTATGACAATGCTGCTTCGAGCGAAATTTCACTTTCCGTAAATCTCAAAAAAATACTTTTATTTAAATCTATTTTAACCAAACACAAACTCAAAATACCTGTTTGCTTCCATCCCACATAATATCTTACCATAAAATTGAACTAATACCCATTATCGTATTGAATTTCATGTAATCTAGAATATTTACCGCAACATTTTCCAGACTTTCTTATAATCTGCACCCCCATCAAAGCATACAAAACTCGAATGAGCCCTTAAGGGTTAAATTTAACGTAAAATATCATGTGCGATGAACTTAATACGTTTTCACAGCATAGTTGAAAAGAGATGTGCTTAGTTATTTTTGGGTGGAGGTATTGAAATGATTTCAAATGCCTACGTCATTTCGTATCCGCAGTGAAAATGGAAAACGGAAAGAACTTTATTTTTTTTTACGACTAATATGATGGGACAGTGGTTTTATTGAATCGTATATCATCCCTTCATTTCATTTTTAGCTCAAAGCAAGGAAGCTATTCACCTAAATATCTCTTAGTTATTTGTGTTTAATGAGAATTTTTATTGGTTCAATACCAAAAACACCCTATTGATACTATTTCAATAAATATGCGATAACTACGCCATAAGTGCGCTTGTACCTCAAACTGTTATAGCATACATTTTGCAGGTGTTTTAGATACTTGAGAAGTAGCTAATCGTAAACAAATTAATTTTTTAAACCTTTAAGGAAATAATATTTGAAAAGATAACTCTAAAATTATACTTCTGTATGAAGTTATTGGGGCGGGGCTCACGATTGTAGGTTATCACTGGGAAACCCTCTAAGTCTATCAATAACTTGGACGGTAGGTGCTTGAGCACTTTGGTTGTCATCATTTGGAGTTAAAATAAATGGTGCAAATTGAAGAATATTTTTGGTTTTTACACAGCTACTTTTAGGTTTATTTCGACAGAGAACTCAAGAATGCTAAGACTTCAAATAATAATTTTTTTAATTTAACGATGGTGGCGGAGCAAAATCGCATCATCACCTCCAAGTGGTGCCCGCTGGATAACCAACTAACGACGAGCGTTGGATCAATTGATCCACGAGCTGTGTCACCTGAGTTATCTTTTCAGGAACTAGGAGCAAAGAAAGAAAAATATCACTCTGAATGTACCAGCCCAACAATAAATCCAAGAGCGTCTGACACATATTGTGCGGCACACTGGTCAGCGTCTGATCCCAGTGGGACGGCTGAATATAAAATGCGAATAGAAGTAACTGCGCTATTTGTATCATAAAAAAAAAGTTTAAATAATTTATGGCAATGAACACAACAAACAGATTTATTACCCAAGGTGGCACTCCAGCAAAACTGGAAAATCCACTCTCTAAAGAGATCGGTCCTACGGATTCTGGGGAGGACCACTTATTGCTTAAAAATTTTGAAAAACGGAGTACGAAAATACAGAGAACTCCCCCAAAAAACTATTCCCAAAGGGTTATAAGGGTTACACCATCGAAAACCCCAACTAAGACAAGTGACGTAAAAGTCATTAGTCAAAAAGAAACCAATGTCTCTGAAATGATCGACACTGCAGGACAACAGAGTTTCAAAGAAATCAAAGAAAACTGCCCAACCGAATCAAAAGATTACTTTGATGAATGGCAAAAGGAAATAGCAGCAAGAAAGAAACTTGAAACTTTAGTTCAAAGTCTTCAGGAGCAAGTAAAAAGACTCGAAGAAAAGGTGTCCCTATTTGACAAGGAACACAAGTCTACGGTTCAGACAAGTCAACAAGATACTGTTACTGTCTATCAAACTGACGAAGAAGAACTTTTACTTGAAACTGAAAGAAAAAGAAATAAGCGCACTGCTAAAAAACGAAAAGCGGAAGGTAGCCCCGAATTGCATACAAAGAACCAGCGAACCTCGAAAACTGAAAATAAAAAAGACTTGGGTACTACAAAGAATAATACAAATAATGTGCTAGCCAATGCTAAACCGAAGTCTTTGTCTAAAGGCAACAGAAAAACTGTACCACCACCAATTATGATCACAGGATTCCCAAATTTTGGAGATCTTAAGAAAATTATTGAGAAATGTACTAAAAGAGCATGCAAATATACATCGTATAACAAAGACAATTGGAAAGTCAATGTCGAGGAAGATGATGACTATAGACTGGTCACTGAGGAACTAAGCAAACATAAAATTCAGTGGCACTCGTATGAAAACAAATCCACAAGACCAATAAAAGTAGTAGCCAGAGGCCTACATTCCTCATGTTCTCCAAAAGAATTAGTAGAAGACCTTGTTCAAGCAGGCTTTCAAGCCCTTGATGCAGTCAATCTTATTAAGAATGAGACTACTAAGAACTCTGCTGGGGAACCAATAATAGTAAAGAGATCCCTACCTTTATTCACGCTTTTTTTCGACAGCAAACAAAGTCTTGAAAATGTCTATAGTATTCGATCAATCTTGGGCATAAAAGTCAAAATTGAACCACTGCGAAAATCAAAAATTGTTCCGCAGTGTAAACGATGCCAAACATTTGGCCACACCCAAAAATATTGCAACCGCGAGTTTGCTTGTGTTAAGTGTGAAGGAAAACACGCAACTAAAAACTGTCCATCAAGCAAAGAACAGAAAGCAAAATGTGTAAACTGTCAAGGTAATCACCCTGCAAGCTATAGAGGCTGTCCAGTTGCTAAAAGATTTCAAAAATCCAAAAGCAAAATTACATCCGGTGAAATAAAGCCTAGCAATTCAGCCAACACAAAAAGAACTCCTGAAGCTGAAGATAAAGGTAAGAAGGAACTGCCGAAAGAAGCTGTTAAAAGCAAAAGCGACGAAAATAAATCCTATTCACAGATTGTTAAAAACGTGAGGAAGAATGAAGAAACTTCCATTACAGAAATTCTTGAACTTATTCTTAAAAGAATTGACAATCAGGATTTGAACATCAAACGGCTAAGTGAAGAAGTCGCTCTTAAAAAACAATGATGGACACACTGAACCAAAAAGGTACGTAAATTCCAATTAAAAAGTTCATTGGGACAATTAAAAAAGTGATGGAATTTGTCCAATAAACACGTTTATTGTGACAATAAATTCTCTTTTATTATTTCATGGTTCGAAACATTGCTAACTCTTTGTTATTTTCAATTGTAATAGTAATTAACCCGTTTATTAGCTCAATAAACAGAATTAATTGACTTTGATGGATTTGTTTATAAATATAAACAACCGTTAATTATTTTTATTTATGGAAATAATAAACCCGTTTATAGTTTTGATGGACAGAGTTTATTGATTTTAATAAATGCGTTTATAAATATAAACAACCGTTTATTATTTTCGTTTATAGAATTAATAAACTCGTTTATGGCTTTGATGAACAGAGTTTATTGATTTTAAAAAATGTGTTTATAAATATAAACAACATTTATTATTTTCGTTTATAGAATTAATAAACCCGTTTATAGTTTTGATGGACAGAGTTTATTGATATTAATAAATGCTTTTATAAATATAAACAACCGTTTATTATTTTCGTTTATAGAATTAATAAACTCGTTTATGGCTTTGTTGAACAGAGTTTATTGATTTTAATAAATGCGTTTATAAATATAAACAACCGTTTATTATTTTCGTTTATTGAATTAATAAACCCGTTTATAATCTTGATGAACAGAGTTTATTGATTTTAATAAATGCGTTTATAAATATAAACAACCATTTAATATTTTCGTTTATAAAATTAATAAACCCGTTTATAATCTAGATGAACAGAATTTATTGATTTTAATAAATGCGTTTATAAATATAAACAACCGTTGATTATTCTTCTTTTTAGGTCAAACTAATTCTGGACTTATATGACTGAAGAAGTGCCATCATTTTTGCCATTACTTGCCCATTTTTTGTCATAAATCATGCTTATGACAATAAATTGCTGAAGTATGGCAGAAGTAATAAGCCTTGCGCAAACCAATGCGGTTAGTGCGTGCGATGCGATTGCGGTAAGTCAAATCCCTATGTATTAAGTCAAACGTCCATAAGATTACATAGGGATGCATCTAGTTGCATCGCACGCACTCACCGCATTGGTTTGCGCAAGGCTTATTACTTCTGCCATACTTCAGCAATTTATTGTCATAAGCATGATTTATGACAAAAAATGGGCAAGTAATGGCAAAAATGATGGCACTTCTTCAGTCATATAAGTCCAGAATTAGTTTGACCTAAAACGAAGAAAAGAAAACGTTGTTTAAAAAAAGGTTCCAAGCTTCAAGTTACAAACCTGATTACAACGGCAATGAGTCGTTTTATCCTGGATCTTACTATCGTATCAAATTTTGCTGAAAATTGAAAATTCCGAACCTATAAAAAAAGACCATGATAATTTTATTTTACAGTTTTATTGTATGAAGTTTTAAAAGTGTTTACTCTTTAGTTCATTTAATAATATATAAGTTTTAGCGTTAATTTCCTTTTTGTTTTTTTTGAAATACTGAGTTTCAATAAAACCCCAAAATGAGGAACTTGGAACAGGGTAACAGAGATTGAATAAAAAAAGAATTTGAAGCAAATATCTACAGCTCTTAAAAAGCTTGTAAGAATGAGCTTGACACCATCAAAATATAAAAATATTTCCTTAAAATTAAAAATCGAGTCGCCATGCACGATGATAAAAGGTTGTATGTTGTCGGATGATTGCTGAAATGAAGCAATGTGCTCTTCAATTTCCTGCACGGTCTTCCCAACCCAAACGAACGAATTTTTGGAGTCTTTTATTGTGAAGCGGGTACTTGTTTTCTTCCCATCATTTTCTTTCTTCACAATTTTTTGGAAAGGTACAAAATACCCATGTAGGGCCTACAACAAAACTGCATCTTGACATTCTGAAAAATATTAAAAAAAAAAAAAACCTTTTAACAAAAAAAAAAAAAAATTGTTTGAGGCTGTAGTTCTTAAAGTCAAATTTCATTTTTATACTTTTAAGATTTACTAGCTGAGAAAGCAAATAAAATTGGCTGAGGATAAGTTTGCTTTAATGCCGGAGTTGGGTGAACATCTCAAGCCTTTGTGTAGATTCTAAATCCTGGTGTCAGAGTATATTAGTGAAAAACAACGTTTGATGGTTCGATGGGTGCGATTATTATCAATTGAACTGTCTTTTTAATTTTTTTTATTTAAGAAATTTATTTTATTTTATGAAGTTTTAAGAGTGTTCATTTAATAATATATAAGTTTTAGCGTTAATTTCCTTTTTGTTTTTTTTTTTTTGAAATACTGAGTTTCAATAAAACCCCGAAATGAGGAACTTGGAACAGGGTAACAGAGATTGAATAAAAAAAAAATTTTGAAGCAAATATCTACAGCTCTTAAAAAGCTTGTTAAAATGAGCTTGACACTATCAAAATCCTACTAATATTATAAACGTGAAAGTTTGTATGTGTGGATGTATGTTTGTTCCTCTTTCACGCAAAAACTACTTAATGGATTTTACTTAAACTTTCCAATAATATAGCTTATACATCAGAATAACATATAGGCTACAATTTATCCCTAAATTCCCACGGGAACGGGAACGTATACGGGAACTTAGAAACTACAACACCGATTTCAAAAATGTTTCCACTGTTAGAATGCTTCATCATCCCCGAGTAACATAAAAACTAATTCATCCCCATATTCCTACGGTTCCCTATATTCCCACGGGAGCAGGAACGTATACGGGAACTTTGACACTACAGCACCGATTTCAAAAATTCTTTCAACGTTAGAATGCTACACTATCCCCGAGTAACATAAAAACTAATTCATCCCCATATTCCTACGGTTCCCAACATTTCCACAGGAGCAGGAACGTATACGGGAACTTTGACACTACAGCACCGATTTCAAAAATTCTTTCACCGTTAGAATGCTAAACTATCCCCGAGTAACATAAAAACTAATTCATCCCCATATTCCTACGGTTCCCTATATTCCCACGGGAGCAGGAACGTATACGGGAACTTTGACACTACAGCACCGATTTCAAAAACTCTTTCACCCTTAGAATGCTACATTATCCCCGAGTAACATAAAAACTGATTCATCCCCATATTCTTACGGAAGCAGGAACGTATACGGGAACTTTGACACTACAGCACCGATTTCAAAACTTCTTTCACCGTTAGAATGCTACACTATCCCCGAGTAACATAAAAACTAATTCATCCCCATATTCCTACGGTTCCCTATATTACCACGGGAGCAGGAACGTATACGGGAACTTTGACACTACAGCACCGATTTCAAAAATTCTTTCACCGTTAGAATGTTACACTTTCCCCGAGTAACATAAAAACTTATTCATCTCCATATTCCTACGGTTCCCTATATTCCCACGGGAGCAGGAACGTATACGGGAACTTTGACACTACAGCACCGATTTCAAAAATTCTTTCACCGTTAGAATGCTACACTATCCCCCAGTAACATTAAAATTAATTCATCCCCATATTCCTACGGTTCCCTATATTCCCACGGGAGCAGAAACGTATACGGGAACTTTGACACTACAGCACCGATTTCAAAAATTCTTCCACCGTTAGAATGCTACACTATCTCTGTGTAACATTAACTTTAATTCATCCACATATTCCTACGGGAACGGGAGTTCTTACTAATATAATAAGTGTGAAAGGAGCTCTGTCTGTCCGTCGTTCTATGTTACCATCTCCCGCCCAAACTAATAAACCGATTTAAATGAAATTTTAAACAAAGATTGTTCAGAACCTGAGGAAAGACATAGACCATATATTTTTTCCCTATATTCCCACGGGAGCAGGAACGTATACGGGAACTTTTACACTACACCACCGATTTCAAAAATTCTTCCACCGTTGGAATGCTCCATGATCCCGGAGTAACATTAACTTTAACTTATCCACATATTCCCACGAAAACGGTCACCATATTCCCACGGGAACGGGAGTTTTTACTAATATTGAAAATGCGAATGTAGCTATGTAGGTATGTTTTTCGTATGTCTCCCGTTCAAACTGCTAAACAGATTTTATTAAATTAGCTACAGAGATGGTCTAGAACATGCGGAAGGATAAAGGCTATATATCTATCCTTATATCCCCTCGGGAACGGAAATGTGAATTCAAAAACTACGGTCTCAAAAGTATTTTTAACAGGGCTACAAGGTGTTGAATGTTTTTTGTTTGGAAATATCGCCATTTTTAAGGCTAGAAGTTTTATTTCCTAAAAAGTTAAAAATGCTGCTGAAAGTCACTATTCCACGCGGACGAGGTCGCGGGTACAGCTAGTATAAAAATATTTCCTTAAAATTAAAAATCGAGTCGCCATCGCCATGCACGATGATAAAAGGTTATATGTTGTCGGATGATTGCTGAAATGAAGTAATGTGCTCTTCAATTTCAGGCACGGTAATAAATGAAGTCATAGTAGGCAAAATAATAAATCAAGTCATAGTTTCAATTCAATCAGAATTCCATACAGCTTTCGATTGTTCACAGCAAATCCCTGACCAGATAAAGCAAATAAAATTGGCTGAAGATAAGTTTGCTTTAATGCCGGAGTTGGGTGAACATCTCAAGCCTTTGTGTAGATTCTACATCCTGGTGTCAGAGTATATTAGTGAAAAACAACGTTTGATGGTTCGATGGGTGCGATTATTATCAATTGAACTGGGGCCCTACTCTGTATATCGTTTCGAATCGTAATTCTATTAGAAAGTGATTTTCGATCCGATTATGAATTCGTACTCTGTATTTCGTTTTCGAATCGAAAAAAAAGTACTTAATAATATTTTCATTAACGGAATAGATTTGCGAAGTCTTGAAACATTTCTCAAGATATCTGCAAATCAAGCAAAAAAAAATAATATCAAAGCAAATTACAAACAAGTAAAAATGTAAATAAATTTTTTTTTTTTTTTTTTTTGTCAGGAGTAAATCTTCAAAAGACACTTAGTAGTATTCGATACCAAGTAGTGTGGGATTCTTACCCACTAAAAACTCCTCATAATCAGAACCAATCTATAACGATCGACAACAGATTTTTCTTTCTCAATAATATTATCTCTTTAAGGGAAGCTTAAACTTTTAATGCTTCCCATGACTTTTAGGCCATTAGCTCGTGTGGCTTGGTTCTTCTTAATCTCCGAACATTGCCTCTCGTATTTAATACGGACTCCATTTCAGAGTTGATATGACTATGCAGTCGCTGATTGTGTGATACAGCATGTTTTCTTACAATTTCTGTAACCGTTTCTATTTGTAGGTCACGATGTAAATCGCTATTTCTTATATACCATGGTGCATTTACTATTCCACGAAGGACTTTGTTTTGGAACTTTTGGATGATTTCAGTATTTGTTTTCTTTGAACAGCCCCATAATTGGATTCCATAGGTCCAAACAGGTCTAAGTACTTGTTTATAGAGCATTATTTTATTTTCGACAGATAAGTCCGAATTTCTACCGAGTAACCAGTACATTTTTCTATATTTCAAGTTGAGCTCTTCCCTTTTCTTTTTGATATGCTCTTTCCATTTTAGCTTTGCATCCAAATTCATCCCAAGGTATTTGGCCGTATTGGCGTAGGGTACAGCTTGATTGTTGATGAATATTTGAACGTAGCTTAACTTTTTATTTGTAAAGTTTATATGTGCAGATTTAGCTTCATTGAGCTTGATACGCCATTTTTTGGTCCAATCACTAACGGTGTCGACGGCATTTTGCAATTTCTCAGCAGCCTTGACGACGCACTTACTGGATGCCAAAATTGCGGTATCATCCGCAAAAGTAGCCATAATGGTGTTGTTATCCACTGGAATATCCCTTGTATATAGCAAATACAGGGTAGGTCCTAGGACGCTTCCTTGTGGAACACCGGCTTGTATATTACATAGCTTTGAATATTCTTGATCATACCGTACTCTGAAGAGCCGGTTTGAGATATAAGATTTTAGTATTTCGTAGTACTGCCTGGGTAGGTCCCTTTGCAGTTTGTACGCTAGCCCCTCATGCCATACCTTGTCGAATGCTTGAGCAACATCTAAAAATATAGCCGAACATACTTGTTTTTCTTCTAATGCTTTTTCAACTGTATCCGTTGTTCTATGAACTTGGTCTATCGTGGAATGTTTATTTCTAAATCCAAACTGATGATTTGGGATTAGATTTCTTTCTTCTATGACCTTGCTCAGTCTTTTCAGTAGCAATTTTTCAAAGACTTTTGCCATTATTGGTATAAGCGATATTGGTCTGTAAGACGTCACTTCTGTTGGTGGCTTACCTTGCTTTGGTATAACAATTACTTCAGCAATTTTCCAATGATGTGGGACATATTGGGTCTTTAGGCATGCATTTATTATGAATTGGAGTTTTATGAAGGCTTTTGATGGCATTTCTTTCATAACCTGAGCAGTTATTAGATCGTACCCAGGTGATTTTTTGTTCGATAGTTGATTTCGACACACACTTTTTATTTCTTTGAGTGTGACAATTGGTATGTCAACTTCATCGACTTTATCAATAAACTGTAAGCTGATTTCAGATGTATTTGCCGGGAATGGCTTAAAAACATTCGCAAGATGTTCTGCAAACAGGTTAGCTTTTTCTTTCGGATTTCCGATCCAATTCCCGTTTAGAGATTTAATTGGCGGGTTTTGTAACTGCGGTCTGCGGTAAATAAATGAAATAAAAAAATCGTTTTCGGATTTGCCGTTCCGAAAGTGGCAGATTCGAATCCGATTTAGAAATAAAGAGTACAAAATATTCGTTTTCGGAAATTTTTGTTTTCGAAACGAATTACAGAGTAGGGCCCCTGTATAAGTTTTTCAACAATAATTACATTTCTAACCAAGAAACACCTATCTCTATTACTGCTAATTTTACAAGTTAAATCCCTTCGGTTTGAATTTTTCAACCGGGACACAGGGGACACCCACTCAAATACCTGCCGTAATCAAAAACTAGTTTCCCGACTGTTTTGAGAAAAATTGTCAATTTGCTTTCGTTGTGAGAATAACTTAAAAATGACCTGAAGAAATCGAGACGGATAACCAACTGCGAAGGAAGTCGTGTACCTTTATAGAAGACTGAGGGACAGCCAGCCAGAAAGTCGGTACCCGGAACATAATTGAACAATAATCAAGCAATACACACGTGCGATGAAAGTAGCAAGTTGTTGCTTACGTTTGATAAAATAAAAATAAATTAATCTAAGAAGACAGTGATCGCTTCCAATTGGTTATTAAATTGAATAACTAGTCCAAACTACGTTAAAGTACATAAACGAAAGCGTAGGAAGTTGATTTTTTATTGAAAATAAAAAACATTTTTAACTAAAAATCCCACATGTGATCATTTCATTGGAACTTGCAGAAAGAATGCTTTTTTGATGTCGCAGATTGGAAAATTAATAAAAAGTAACTTTACTTGCAGAAATCTCGGTTTACTTAGATTGGAAAAACTTGAATAAAACTGATTGTCAAATTTGAACTAAACTAATTCAAGCAATAAACAAATAAAAAACATTTTAAACTAAAAATGCCACATGTGATCATTTCATTGGAACTTGCATAAAGAATGCTTTTTTAATGCGAATTGGAAAATTAATAAAAAGTAACTAAAGGTACTTACAGAAATCTTGATTTACTTACATCGATTGGAAAACTTGAATAAAATTTATTTTTAAACTTGAACTAAACTACATAATTCACAAAACACAATTAGAACTTTTTACATTCTGTCTGGCTTTTGCACTGCAAATTGCAAATCTAAGATCTGCGCTGTGAGACTGTGAGGCTGTGACTGATTTTTGAATCGTTCGTTACTCGTTGTAGCTTGTAGCCGGCGTCCCTTTCGTTAAGTTCGTCAAAATATGTATTGGTGACAGTGTTACCACATGGACTTTTAGGGTCCAGTTATATCCATCATTGAAATGGATCCGGAAAAATCTTTGAATGAATTTCTTTTGAATAGAAGTGCAAATTATATACCAATCGATTAGAAACCAAGAATTTTTATTGACTTAAAAAAGTACAATTACACGCTTATTTTTTCATTAAAATGTGTTTTTCCATTTTCCGTTTCCTAAACAGCTGATTGTATTGTGTCAAAAAATTAAACAAATCGTTCCAATGATTTGCGTTTCAATTTTGTACAGTTTCAATGATCTGTGTTTCAACTTCTGACAGTTCCAATGATAAAATTACGGCAGGAAAAAAATTCCTGACAGAAATTTTCAATGATTGCTATAACCAACCTATCAGAAAAATTCCAATGATGTGTTTCAATGATGAAAACCAATGATAGCTATAACTGGTCTCTGAAGAGCCAAAATGGACTCGTTTTTGCTTCCTTGACTCGGGGACTCATTTTTATCACGTTTGACTCGTTTTTTTTAATGCACAAAAAGGTACAATTACTAAGAATTTTATATTTTGAAGAAAAAAATCTCATGTTTGAGTCGTTATTTCTTGTCTTAAACGCTTGTATTTCGAACATTCAAACCATACAATTAGTTTCTTGTATGTTAAAAATAAAATACAAAATGATTTCTGAAAGAGTTTAACGTTTTTTTTATGTGGACTCGTTTTTTTTTTGAAGATGACTCGTTTTAAGCTTCTGGGACTCGAAAGTATTCTTGCCTGTATTACCGTTGTCTTAAAATAATTTTTTTCCCATTTTAAGTGATTTTTTTCTTAAATTGCCCCTCTCGCCTAAACGGTGGAAAATGGACCCCCCTCCCTACGATTTTTTGCTTGTCTAAGTCCAACCTACACACCCTATATTTTTGTAATACCTTATGCAAATCACCCTGTATAGTATTAATCCAATGGGTTAATAATGCATTTACTGGGTAGGGCTTTGATTCTTCCTGCCACCGATGGATGCTTCTTTTTGTTTTTTAAGCCAGGACCTATATATTTTAAACACGCAGTTATTTTTGTTATTAATTTATGAACTGGTAGGAACTTGCTGTTTTGCTAACACTCAAGCACCCGAATATAGTTACTTTGATAGGAATCTTTATTAAGCCTTTAGCTTTGGTCTTGGATCTCGTCCCAATGGTATGCATTTCAATTTATTTTCGGAAAAACCAAAGAACTATTTAATTACATAGTGGATTGGACTCTATCTTACGGCAATGTCGCCGAAGCGGAGCTCACATTGGATCAAATACATGTGGCGGATGCTGGCAATGATGTCCACAAATTCATCACAGGTCGTCAAATAATGATAGATGCCGCCAGGAGCGAGCCAATCAGCAACCAGCTCGTTAGAAAAGTTAACGAAAGGATAGATGCCGCCTTGGAAACAACCAATCAGCAGCCGACGCGTGCCCACCATCGCGAAAAACAGAAGCAGAGTTTTCATTTGGACAATCAACCACGAGCGAACGACATCTCATGTCCGCAGATCGAGAAGTAGTTTTGGAAGTACATATAGGTCCCTATTATGAGTAGCAAATACAAAGTTCGACTGCAAGCGAATGTTTTAGAGAAACTCATTTATTGGATTATTATCATTAAACTTCGTCCATTCTTTTATCTGACATACCTTAAACGTCGAAAAAAAAAGTTTTCTACAAAGTTTTTGTTTCTACAACCTATAAATCGCTATAAAAGAAGTTCGCAAAAACATTCGCTTCCAATCGAACGTTCGATTCGCTACTCATAATAGGGACCATAAAAGTATATTACATATAAGATTTTATCTATAGAAAGTCCCGAATAAATTCCAGATTTTAGTTCTACAGGCAGCACGGGCTTTTTTTTTTTGCAGATGGAAATTTTGCAGGGGCCAGGGGAGACAGTATATGTGCCTGGAGGATGGTGGCATGTCGTTTTAAATCTCGACGACACTGTAGCTGTCACTCAGAATTTCTGTAGCAAAACTAACTTCCCCATCTTTTGGCATAAAACAGTTCGTGGGCGACCAAAACTATCACGCAAGTGGCTTCGTGTACTCCGGGTAAGTTCTTTTTACGCAGCCTTCAAGCTAGAAAGTTTAATATTTGTTTTTCTTTCAGGAAAAAGAATCTGAACTAGCGAAAGTAGCCGAAAGTATTAATATCGACCAAAGCACTGGATTTGCTTCGGACAGTTCTAGCAATTCTGGTTCTTCATCCTCTTTGTCGGTCAAGAGAGCCTCACTGCCAAGAAGAAGAAAAAGCGACGTGTGGGTGGCGGAGGAAGTGGAATGGTGTCTTCTCGCTCTTGATCGTAGTGTGACAAGGAACACCAAAAGTGCTGTTCCCCTTTCCCATCTAATTTCAAAAAATTATATATTTCATGAGTTTGGTTTGAGACTTTTCCTATTTTCCATTTATCTACTTTTTGTAAGAATTAAAGACGAACAACAAAAGCAAAAAAAAAAACAAAACTAGACACCAACTTGATTTTCGCATTGTTAAATTGTTGATGAATTGTAATTTAATGCAAAGTGACAAAATATATTATTTAATTAAAATAAAGCTTATTTCTCCGAAGCTGTTATCCATATAAAGAGAACACTCTTGTAGTACGTTATTTTCATAGGCCCTTATTGCGAGTGTCGTTTGGCTGTCGATAAACGACGGTTGTCGATAGTCGAACGTCGAAAATGAAATTTGGTATTGCGTATTCTTAGGTCCCTATTATGAGTAGCGAATCGAACGTTCGATTGGAAGCGAATGTTTTTGCGAGCTTCTTTTATAGCGGTACTAGCTGACCCACCCGGCGTTGCTCGGGTCAAACTTATTCAAAGCGTTGTTCCCACAGAAAGCAAGAAAAAAAAATAAAATCTCGTGTCACAGTGTAAATTAAAGAAACAATGTTAAGGGTAGATGGCCCTTATCACTTACGGGTATGAAAAATAGATAGTAGCCGATTCTCAGACTTACTGAATACGCATATAAAATTTGGTAAAAATCGGTAAAGCCGTTTCGGAGGAGTTCAAGTTCGAACACCGTGACACGAGAATTTTATATATATGATGATTATAGGTTGTAGAAACAAAAACTTTGTAGAAAACTTCTTTTTTCGTCGTTTAAGGTATGTCAGATAAGAGAATGGACGAAGTTTAATGATAATAATCCAATAAATGAGTTTCTCTAAAACATTCGCTTGCAGTCGAACGATCGATTCGCTACTCATAATAGGGACCTTATTGTTCGATACTTTCAATTTTGAATTCGGTCGTTATAGTCTGTATTTTTGCGTTTGACTATCACTGAAACTTACTCAAATTTCAAATTATAGCATTTATTCACAATGGCTACTTTCATTATTCACAGTGTAACAGAAATCCTTGTCGATAGAGATAAGCAATACCAATAGGAAAATTTATCAAAAGGAGAATTTATCGACCCTTGTCGAATCGAATGTTAGACGACACTCGCAATAAGGGCCATAGACAATCTAACCTTCGTTGTTCTCGCCGCACTTCAATTAACCAGCTGTTAAAAAGGAAATTGAAAGGCTGACAAGTTTGGGAATTTTGCATGCCGTACAAACAAGTCAGTGGGCCTCCCCCATTGTGGTTGTTAAGAAGCCGAACGGGGATCTTCGACTTTGTGGTGATTTCAAGGTCACCATAAATCCACAGTTGGAAATTGATAGACATCCAGTTCCTCGAATTCAAGAGTTGTTTTGTCGTCTTCAAGGTGGCCGATTTTTCACAAAAGTCGATCTCTCAGATGCATATCTTCAGATTCCTTTGGATGATGCCTCCAAACGGTTATGTGTCATCAGCACGCATCTTGGATTGTTCGAGTATCAGCGCCTTCCGTTTGGAACCGCAAGCTCGACTGGAATTTTCCAACGCTACATGGAGCAGCTGACAGCGGATTTAGATTTTTGTGTCTCGTATTTAGATGACATCATCGTGTCAGGCAGAAACAACGCTGAACACCTAAAGAATCTAAAAACAATTTTCCAACGTTTCGCCGATCATGGATTAAAATGCCGGTTGGCTAAGTGTAAGTTTGCTGAGTCCGAACTGGAGTATTTAGGACATATAATTGATGAAAAGGGAATAAGACCTTCAGCAACGAGAGTAAAGGCTATTAACAACCTACCTAGACCGACAAATCTCAAGGAGCTAGAAGCTTTTTTGGGTAAGTTAAATTATTACAACCAATTTCTACCAAATTTTTCGCAGTTAGCTGCACCACTCAATAAGCTTAGAGCCAAAGACACACTGTTTGTTTGGGGTCAACAACAGCAGAGATCGTTTGATGAATTTAAAGAGAAAATCATGAAGTTGTCTAGGTTGGTTCATTTTCAAGAAGATTTGCCTCTTTCACTAGCGACAGACGCATCATCGCATGGTATTGGAGCTGTCATATCTCATCATTATCCTGATGGCACAGAGAAGCCAATAGCGTTTGCCTCCAAAACGTTGAACGAAGCACAAAGAAGATACAGCCAGATAGAGAAGGAGGCGCTGTCAATTGTTTATGGTGTGAGGAAGTTTCACCAGTATTTTTATGGCAGACAGTTCGAGTTAATTACGGATCATCAACCTTTGGTCACCATCTTCAGCCCAAGTAAGAAACTACCTGTGATGACCATTCAACGACTGCAGAGATGGGCCATTATGCTGATGAGCTATACATATACGATTCGCTACAGATCCACAAAATCGCATGGAAATGCCGATTGTTTGTCACGCTTACCTCATGGACCAGATGAGGAGTTCGACAAGACGGAGGGAGACCGAGACAACGTAAATTTCATAGACGTTTTAGATAATTTTCCAGTAAGAGTGGAAGACATCGCCTTGGAATCAAGGCATGATAAAGTTATAGAAAGGGTTGTGTGGTATGTGCAGCATGGCTGGCCGAATTCCATTCCTCCCTCTGAAGTCGAGTTATTACCTTTTTTCCGTAGAAAGTTCTGTTTGTGTGTGTGTACTGATGTTCTTCTTTTTCAGAGCGAGAGTTTTTGCAGAGTAGTAATACCCAAGTCCTTACAAAAAAGAGTATTACAAATGATTCATCACTGACATTGGGGCATGACGAGGATGAAGCAGATGGCAAGGCGACATTGCTGGTGGCCCGGTATTGATGATCAAATACACATGACGGTGAAGGAGTGCCGTCCGTGTCAGCTGAATGCTAGCCAGTCACCGAAAGAATACTCCAGTTGGCCTGACACTTCTGCAGTTTGGGAACGGCTGCATTTAGATTTTGCAGGGCCATTTAAGAAAAGTATGTGGCTTATTGTGGTCGACTCCAACTCCAAGTTTCCGTTCGTGATAAAAATGCAATCAACATCATCACAAGCAAGTACGAATGCGTTACAGTCAATATTTGCTTTGGAAGGACTGCCAAAGACCTTAGTTTCCGACAACGGTCCACAATTCACACCAAAAGAGTTTGGAGAGTTTTGTAAAAGAAATGCTATTCAACATTTAAGATCAGCACCGTTCAACCCCGAATCCAATGGCGCCGCGGAGCGTATGGTCCGCACCTTTAAGACGTCTTTATCTAAAATATTGGTTGATGCAGCTGAGAATGAAGACGCGTTGGCCACATTTTTGGCAACATATCGTTCGACACCAGACGGTTCAGGAGTTTCGCCGGCTGAAAAATTACACGGTCGAATCCATCGAACGTTGTTAGCCGCAATGGTTCCAAACATCTCCAATGAAACAAAACACTGCGAAAGTAAGTTTAAGTTCTCGCCTGGGCAACAAGTTTTCTTTCGTCAATACCTTAAGAAAGGAAAGTGGACATCTGGTGTTATCGAAAAAGATTGGGTAACAAGATGTACCTTGTGAAGTCTGGGAATGGATGTTGCAGGCGACACCAAAACCAACTTCGGGCTCGAAAGGAAAATGAAGCATCCAATGACACAAATGATCCAGCAGGAAATGGTAATTTTGTCTTGTTTGATAATAACATTCCAACTCCAATTACAGATCGTAGCACTCCGCTATCACCACGCGCTTTTTCCGCAAACGACTCTGTGGTTTTGGAGAGTCCTACTGCTACAAGTCCTGTGGATCTAGTTTCTCCGCTTATGACTTCCCGATCTCCGCTTTTGGCTCCTCATGACCAGACCAGTCAGAATCCAGCAACATCTGGAGAATTGCCTAGAAGATCTGAACGTTTGCGTTTCAAGCAAACTCGATATGGACCTTAAAAATTATGGATGAAGGAAGCTGTTGCATCAGCTACACTTAGTATTTAGAAAGCAATGGCAACTCATCCTTGCGCTCAAATAATGACATTAGATTAAATTGTACCTCATGGTTAACCTCACTCTGAATTCTGCTTTCCGCCAACGAGGTTAACCTTTTTTCATAAGCTCTTAACTATTAAATTTATATTGAGTTAAATAAAATCCTTTTGGTTTTACTTGAGAATATAACATTGTAAATTGAAGCTGTAAATTCCTTAACATGAAAATGTCTCCAAATCAATCATACGCCGATTGGATCGCGAACTTAAGAGGACTAGCTAGAAACTGCGTTTTTGTTTGCGGTAAAGAAGGGTGTGGCAAATCATACACGGACATGATGATACGAGACATGGTGGTGTTTCATACGCCACATGATACTGTACGCACCGCAGCAACTCAGAAGAAAAATCCCACACTGGAAGAGATTGAGGATATTGCCTGCTTATGAGTCTACCCAGCTTACAACTGAAATCCTAAAAGATAATGGTAAGAGCTCTTGCGCATCTGAAGTCCACTTTGCAAGCACAAACCATAAGCATAAGAGGACAAACGATGGCCAAAAAAGTCTTCAAGATGGCCAAAGAAGAAAATCTTGTCCAGGATGCATGGTACACCACGATCGAAACGATTGTCGTCACCTAGATTCAGTGTGTGATCTCTGCAGTAAGAAAGGTCACATAAAAAGCGTTTGTTTGTCAGCACAGCGACCTGAAGGTGCAACCTCTTTCAAGAAAAAAAGTCAAAAATACGGGAAATCAAGGTCAAGAAGCCAGGCAGGAAAGCAGCAAAGCACAGAAATTCGGAGAAAAGGTTACGAGTCAGCACATTCCATTTACCAGCTAGTAGAAGGATCACAAGAGCAAAGAGAAGAAGAAAAAAAGCTGTTTTCTATTCCAGAAGAAGTTTCTTCAGCTTGGGAGATGAAGCGCAAGGGGCGCAAGATGTTCATACAGTTAGAGATAAACCAAACACCAATCAATTTTCAAGTGGACACAGGGGCAACGTCATCACTAATTGGGCTAGAGAGTTTTCGAGAACTTAAGAATCTACAACTTCTACCAACAACACGCACGCTTAAGGCGTATGGCAACATGTCCGTTCCCATAAAAGGTGAAGTAGTAGTGACAGTGCAGTGGCGTGATGAGAGGAGACAGCTATCCCTGCTTGTAGTTGACAGTTCGAGTGCTTCGAACATTATGGGCCTCGACTGGTTCGAAGCTTTCCAGTTTGAGGTTAGGTATCCAAACGCCGAGAACATTTTACAGGTAACGGCTGAATCTCGTGATCAGCTTTCAGAACAGGCACATGCCCTTTGTGAGGAATACAAGTCTGTTTTCAGCTCCGGACTTGGGTGTAGCAAGCATTTCATGGCCCACCTCACGGTAAAGGCTGACTGCCACCCACGGTATTTTAAGTACCGACCAGTACCATTTGCTCAACAACCAGCTGTTAAAAAGGAAATTGAAAGGCTGACAAGTTTGGGAATTTTGCAGTTCACATTTGCGAGATCGATGATGTTTTCTTCCCCAAGAGTTAAAAATTGTCTGCTTAACAGATTAAGCACCCTTCATCAGCACAAAACTGAGTTGTTTTACGGCTTCATCAACTGAGAGACCACGAACCATTGAAGCAATCTATCACATTTTATCGGGGCTGTATTTTATGTTGGTCATGATGTCGCAAACATACTGAAATATTAAGACGAAGTCAAAAATTTTCTCCTGTCAGTGCTTCCGTATCCGCCACACTCATGAGAACTTATTTTCTTTTCAATTACTTTGTCAAAGAACTTCTCTAGGTTTACTGCGTCTGTTGTACCAGCCGCCAAACTGCAATTCAACCAAATTTCTTTGGCTCAGCATTGTTCAGCTAAGAAAATTAAGAAAAAAATATGTTACACAGAGCAAAACAAAGTCGTTAGCCAAACTATTCCTACAGATTTTGGTTGCATCTTCGGTTGCCTCTTCTCGTCAACCAAATCAACTTTGTTCCAACAACCAATGTTGGAATTTGCATCGAACCGAAAAATTGTTCGGGATCAAATAGTGTCGAGTCCGTCGCTATAAGGATGAAGAATTACCTCCTTTCGCAGTATCTTTACTTTTTTGTTAAGAATTTCATAAAGCCATTCTTTTAACTTTTCGTGGCTTTTACGATTTGTAAATGAGAATGATACCATGTGTGGGATTGTAGAATACTCCTTGAGAATTCTTGTGACTTAGTGAACCACCAATGTCGAAGAGTTTGTGTGAGCAAGATAGGAATACAATTAATTGTTTGTATTTTTTAAGAATTGATTGTGATATAGCATGAAGGTTAAGAAATACACTTAATAAAGTTTTTCATTAACATAATAAACGGTTTATTATTTTTTAACAATCAAAGTTTATTGTGTCAATGAACAAAGTTATAAAAAATAATAAACTGATTATTAATTTGAGTATTGGTTGTGATATTGGATGAAAGGTTGGGACCAAATCTGTTGAAACCACTTTAAAAAATCTTGTTTATTATCGCAATAAACGATTAATTATTTTTAATAACTGGAATGTTTGCTACAATTAATCGAGTTATTAAACTTAATAAACGGTGATTGAGTGCTTTCTTTTTCATTTAATAAACGTCCATTAATAGTATTTAGAAACGATTATCAAATGCTTATGTTCTTTTTAACAAACCGTTTATTGTGACTAGAAAACTTTATTGTGACAATAAATAAGCAGTCAATAAACGTCGTTTTTTATATTTACAACCGTTTGTTTTTTCAGTGCAGAACACTAAAAATTGGAACATGGAATGCAAACGGTCTTTTACACCATTTATCAGAATTAAAAATCTTCTTAGACATCGAACACATAGATATTTGTCTGGTGTCCGAAACTCATTTCTCAAGTGGACTGGTTCTTGATGATTTAATATCAAACTATAATTGCTACCACGCTCCTCATCCAGCTGATAAGGCTAGAGGTGGATCGGCAATCCTGATAAAAAAGAGCTTAAAACACCATGAAGAAGCCTTGTTTACAAACGAGAATATGCAAGTAACAATAATTAGTATTGGTATGAAAAAGAAAGATTTCAAGTTGGCATCAATATACTGCCCGCCAAGGCGTTCCCCGACTGAAGATGATTATACAGAACTGCTAAATCTACTAGGACATAACTTCCTTGTTGGCGGTGACTTCAATGCTAAGCACACCCATTGGGGATCCAGACTTATAACAACAAAGGGCAGAAGGCTTTACAAAGCATGCCTCAAATACAATTGCGAGTTTTATTCTTCCAGATCACCAACTTACTGGCCATCGGATACTAGTAAAATACCAGACCTTGTTGACTTTTTCATAGTTAAAGGCATCAAACGAAACCACATAAGAGTCGAAGGTAATTATGACCTACTAGCTGTACCCGCGACCTCGTCCGCGTGGAATAGTGACTTTCAGCAGCATTTTTAACTTTTTAGGAAATAAAACTTCTAGCCTTAAAAATGGCGATATTTCCAAACAAAAAACATTCAACACCTTGTAGCCCTGTTAAAAATACTTTTGAGACCGTAGTTTTTGAATTCACATTTCCGTTCCCGAGGGGATATAAGGATAGATATATAGCCTTTATCCTTCCGCATGTTCTAGACCATCTCTGTAGCTAATTTAATAAAATCTGTTTAGCAGTTTGAACGGGAGACATACGAAAAACATACCTACATAGCTACATTCGCATTTTCAATATTAGTAAAAACTCCCGTTCCCGTGGGAATATGGTGACCGTTTTCGTGGGAATATGTGGATAAGTTAAAGTTAATGTTACTCCGGGATTATGGAGCATTCCAACGGTGGAAGAATTTTTGAAATCGGTGGTGTAGTGTAAAAGTTCCCGTACACGTTCCTGCTCCCATTGAAGGGAATATAGGGAAAAAATATATGGTCTATGTCTTTCCTCAGGTTCTGAACAATCTTTGTTTAAAATTTCATTTAAATCGGTTTATTAGTTTGGGCGGGAGATGGTAACATAGAACGACGGACAGACAGAGCTCCTTTCACACTTATTATATTAGTAAGAACTCCCGTTCCCGTAGGAATATGTGGATGAATTAAAGTTAATGTTACACAGGGATAGTGTAGCATTCTAACGGTGGAAGAATTTTTGAAATCGGTGTTGTATATAGGGAGCCGTAGGAATATGGGGATGAATTAGTTTTTATGTTACTCGGGGATAGTGTAGCATTCTAACGGTGGAAGAATTTTTGAAATCGGTGCTGTAGTGTCAAAGTTCCCGTATACGTTCCTGCTCCCGTGGGAATATAGGGAACCGTAGGAATATGGGGATGAATTAATTTTAATGTTACTGGGGGATAGTGTAGCATTCTAACGGTGAAAGAATTTTTGAAATCGGTGCTGTAGTTTCAAAGTTCCCGTATACGTTCCTGCTCCCGTGGGAATATAGGGAACCGTAGGAATATGGGGATGAATAAGTTTTTATGTTACTCGAGGAAAGTGTAACATTCTAACGGCGAAATAATTTTTGAAATCGGTGCTGTAGTGTCAAAGTTCCCGTATACGTTCCTGCTCCCGTGGGAATATAGGGAACCGTAGGAATATGGGGATGAATTAATTTTAATGTTACTGGGGGATAGTGTAGCATTCTAACGGTGAAAGAATTTTTGAAATCGGTGCTGTAGTTTCAAAGTTCCCGTATACGTTCCTGCTCCCGTGGGAATATAGGGAACCGTAGGAATATGGGGATGAATTAGTTTTTATGTTACTCGGGGATAGTGTAGCATTCTAACGGTGAAAGAAGTTTTGAAATCGGTGCTGTAGTGTCAAAGTTCCCGTATACGTTCCTGCTTCCGTAAGAATATGGGGATGAATCAGTTTTTATGTTACTCGGGGATAGTTTAGCATTCTAAGGGTGAAAGAATTTTTGAAATCAGTGCTGTAGTGTCAAAGTTCCCGTATACGTTCCTGCTCCCGTGGGAATATAGGGAACCGTAGGAATATGGGGATGAATTAGTTTTTATGTTACTCGGGGATAGTTTAGCATTCTAACGGTGAAAGAATTTTTGAAATCGGTGCTATAGTGTCAAAGTTCCCGTATACGTTCCTGCTCCTGTGGAAATGTTGGGAACCGTAGGAATATGGGGATGAATTAGTTTTTATGTTACTCGGGGATAGTGTAGCATTCTAACGGTGAAAGAATTTTTGAAATCGGTGCTGTAGTGTCAAAGTTCCCGTATACGTTCCTGCTCCCGTGGGAATATAGGGAACCGTAGGAATATGGGGATGAATTAATTTTTATGTTACTCGGGGATGATGAAGCATTCTAACAGTGGAAACATTTTTGAAATCGGTGTTGTAGTTTCTAAGTTCCCGTATACGTTCCCGTTCCCGTGGGAATTTAGGGATAAATTGTAGCCTATATGTTATTCTGATGTATAAGCTATATTATTGGAAAGTTTAAGTAAAATCCATTCAGTAGTTTTTGCGTGAAAGAGGAACAAACATACATCCACACATACAAACTTTCACGTTTATAATATAAGTAGGATCATCAGATCATACACCGGTGATTTTTTCACTTAATGAATCAGAGATAATGGAAAAAAGTAATCCTAAGCTTGTAAATAATAAAACAAACTGGAGTGAATTCAGAGAAAAGCTTGAAAGCTATATAAATCTCAGATCCCCTATGGAAACAAAAGAGCAAATCGACCTTGAAGTAGAACAATTCATTGCCGATGTTCAACAAGCTGCAGAAGAAAGTACACCAACTTACTCGAGTAGGAAGCAAACTGAAACAAAATACAATGCCGAGATAAGAGAGTTGATATTGGAGAAGAGAAGAGCTCGAAGAAAATGGCAAAATACTAGATTTCCAGACGACAAAACAGCGTTTAACCGGCTAAGCAACGAACTGAAAAAACAAATCTACGAATTCAAAAATGATTCATTAAGTAGATTCCTGAAAAATTTAACGACTGATGCTTCAACCAATTATTCGCTCTGGAAAGCAGCTAAGCGCCTGAAAAGACCGCAGTTACAAAACCCTCCAATAAAATCTCTAAACGGGAATTGGATCGGAAATCCGAAAGAAAAAGCTAACCTATTTGCAGAACATCTTGCGAATGTTTTTAAGCCATTCCCAGCAAATACATCTGAAAACAGCTTACAGTTTATTGATAAAGTCGATAAAGTTTACATACCAATTGTCACACTCAAAGAAATAAAAATATGTGTCGAAATCAACTATCGAACAAAAAATCACCTGGGTACGATCTAATAACTGCTCAGGTTATGAAAGAAATGCCATCAAAAGCCTTCATAAAACTCCAATTCATAATAAATGCATGCCTAAAGACCCAATATGTCCCACATCATTGGAAAATTGCTGAAGCAATTGTTATACCAAAGCAAGGTAAGCCACCAACAGAAGTGACGTCTTACAGACCAATATCGCTTATACCAATAATGGCAAAAGTCTTTGAAAAATTGCTACTGAAAAGACTAAGCAAAGTCATAGAAGAAAGAAATCTAATCCCAAATCATCAGTTTGGATTTAGAAATAAACATTCCACGATAGACCAAGTTCATAGAATAACGGATGCAGTTGAAAAAGCATTAGAAGAAAAACAAGTATGTTCGGCTATATTTTTAGATGTTGCTCAAGCATTCGACAAGGTATGGCATGAGGGGCTAGAGTATAAACTGCAAAGACTGCTATTATACGGTGCAATTTGTTGCACGAAACTGTTCGAACACCATAAGAGCAAAAGAGAACGAAAATTCGAAAAACAGAGATGGACAATGTGCTACCGTGTGTCGCATGGGTTATGGTTTCGTGAAACAGCTTTGACGTTTCTCTTTGGGTGGGTTCGAGAACCTATCGGATAGCCTATCTCGGATAGCCGTATCTTGGATACCTTTTTGAACGACCCAGATATCTTTTTCCAGATTGCTGCACACAACAGCTGTGAAATATTAAAATTCGACTTTTGAAAATAGAAAAACATTTAAAATATTATTGCTAGACGATTATAACTTATTTTTTTCAATTTCCCATCCGCTTTAAAAGACTCTTATGCTGAAATAAATGCACACCTAAACAAAAAATCAACATGAAAAGAAATAAAAATAAATTTTCTATCAGCTGATCACTTGATTAGAGAGGTATACCAAAAATACTCGCATACCTTTAGATAGCTTTTTAGTTGAAATGGGTGTGTGACTCTGTTAAAAGTTTAACACGTAAACAACAACAACAAGCTATTCGGATACGATTCTCGAACGCCCCCTTTGTCTTTGTTCGTGTTTTTGTTTATTCTGTTTCATTTGTTTCAATAATAAGTAAAAATACTAATAATAATGACTTTTTTGTTTTTCAATTGCCAATAAAAGAGGTTTTGAAGCAACCAGACACTAGTAGATAACTATTTTCCCCCAAAAATAAAAACACCGAATGAAAAATAAAGAGAAATGTGAAACTAGTTTCATGAAACTAGATTTCATCGTGTAATTACACTTGCGACACGGGATGACAGAACAAAGCAGAATTCGAAGTAGTTTCGTGCAACAAATTTCACCGTATAATAGTAGTCAAAGGGACCTACCCAGACAGTACTACGAAATACTAAAATCTTACATCTCAAACCGGCTCTTCAGAGTATGGTATGATCAAGAATATTCAAAGCTATGTAAAATACAAGCCGGTGTTCCACAAGGAAGCGTCCTAGGACCTACCCTGTATTTGCTATATACAAGGGATATTCCAGTGGATAACAACACCATTATGGCTACTTTTGCAGATGATACTGCAATTTTGGCATCCGGTAAGTGCGTCGTCAAGGCTGCTGAGAAATTGCAAAATGCCGTCGACACCGTTAGTGATTGGACCAAAAAATGGCGTATCTAGCTCAATGAAGCTAGATCTGCACAATAAACTTTACAAATAAAAAGTTAAGCTACGTACAAATATTCATCAACAATCAAGCTGTACCTTACGCCAACACGGCCAAATACCTTGGGATGAATTTGGATGCAAAGCTAAAATGGAAAGAGCAAATCAAAAAGAAAAAGGAAGAGCTCAACTTGAAGTATAGAAAAATGTATTGGTTACTCGGTAGAAATTCTGACCTATCTGTCGAAAATAAAATAATGCTTTATAAACAAGTACTTAGACCTGTTTGGACCTATGGAATCCAATTATGGGGCTGTACAAAGAAAACAAATACTGAAATCATCCAAAAATTCCAAAACAAAGTCCTTCGTGGAATAGTAAATGCACCATGGTATATAAGAAATAGCGATTTACATCGTGACCTACAAATAGAAACGGTTACAGAAGTTGTAAGAAAACATGCTGTATCACACAATCAGCGACTTCATAGTCATATCAACTCTGAAATGGAGTCCGTATTAAATACGAGAGGCAATGTTTTAAGAAGAACCAAGCCACACGATCTAATGGTCTAAAAGTCATGGAAGCATTAAAAGTTTAAGCTTCCCTTAAAGCGATTATATTATTGAGAAAGAAAAATCTGTTGTCGATCGTTCATAGATTGGTTCTGATTACGAGGAGTTTTTAGTGAGGTAAGAGTCCCACACTACTTGGTATCGAATACTGCCAAGTGTCTTTTGAAGGTTTCCTCCTGACAAAAAAAAAATAAAAATTTAACGATAGTGAAAATATGAATATGAATATTCATGAACAAGGATCAAGGAACAACTTCAGGAGATATAACGAGAAAGAGAGAGAGAGAGAGATAGATAGAGAGAGAGAGAAGAGAGAGAGAGAGAGAGAGAGAGAGAGAGAGAGAGAGAGAGAGAGAGAGAGACAAACAGACAGATACACATAGACAGACTACGTGGCAAGTGGCATACGCAACATATCACACTAAATTGCAATTACCGTTGGAAGGTTGGTTGCCCTCCCTAAAGGGAAGAGGCCATAGGACGAGCCGGCATCTTATCGACCAGGAAAAAATTATTGCTTCATCGTCACCCTGGACATCAAAACTCACAACGGACTTGGCACTCAGAATCGGTTCCCTTAAGAATACCAATCACAATTAAGTCGAATTGAGCGCTGTTAGTGGTTAGATGGAAGACCGTCTGTATGCACTGTTGTGATTTGTTGATAGTTCTGTTGTAATATTAACTCGTGTTTTCTTTGTCTGATCATTTTTCAAAAATCGACTACTGCAGTATGAAATGGAGGATGGATCAGTGAGCACAGGGCCACAGGAGGAATATTTCAGCGATCAGTCCTAGGACCACTCTTGTGGAGCTTCAGTACAAAGGCCTGCTCCGTCTGTAACTACCAACAAACACAACACTTTTTGTTTTCGCGGAGGGGTTTGTCCTTGTAGCCAAACATCTGAAGGAACTGAAAGTTGCACTCTACACCACTATCCGGGGGATAAGGCAGTGTATGACATTGGCAGACCTGTCTCTTTCAGAACACATGACCGAGGCGCGAAAACAGTGACCATCACTATTAGTGTATGTGACCACGACATGCAATCGCTGGTGGTTTTGGACGCCAGACTCAGCTACAAGGAACACATCGTAGTTTCATGCAAATCATAAGACGTCTTTTAGCAACCATGGCTACCTCTGTCTTACGGAGCACCAATGTGGACAATATCAGTATAATTAACAACTTACCATAAGGTAATGTCAACAGTTTATTTTCTGTCAACATTGTGGCATCATGTCCCCCCCATCGACATATCAGCCACAGAACGGTTAGGCTAACACCACCAGAAGGAGGAAGGGAAGGAAGAGAATGGTGCTCTGTGAAGAAAAGAGACCCAATCGTCTCAGGCAAGAGAAATGGGAAAGTTCGTCCACAGGTCGGTGGACTCATCGGCTCATCCCAAATGTCACCAATTGGGTAATTCGTCCACATGGGGAAGTCTGGTATTACATAACCCAACTGCTGGGTCCTGGCTGTGCTTGGAGATTCAAAATTCAAGAGAACGGACTCTCTTAGCTGTCATAATTGTCGCCATGTGATTTAAGACGCAGAACACGTGCATTTCCATTACCCTTTCTACCAGAATTAACCGACTTTGAACAACGTTGCGGGGTATGTAGAATCCATAATCAAAGATTTTCGCACCGCGTATGAGAAATTCGAATTATTCGAATAGACGTATGCTTCCCAAATTCAAATATCTGGAATGAATAGTTCAGAAACTTATTTATGATCACAAAATCAATATTCAAATTTACCTATATTTGTAATATTCGTAAGAAAATTGTTAAATTAAAAAGGACGCAAGCCCTACCACACAAAACAACGTAACTTTTTTATTTTTACTTTAAGTCAAACGGATCCTTATTGATTACAAGAAACAAACTTTTTTAAAAACAAAAAGGAAACAAAAAAATTTGTATTTTTATTTTAAAAAATTCTTTATTCTATGCTTTTCGACAACGGTTGACGTGCCATCATCAGCTTCACGCTCACAAACTTACTTTTTTTCAAAACTTAACTTTTTTTTCAAAATTTTAAAATATGATGGATACATATCCACAAGTTTGTGCTCCCTAATACTTACTTAAGGTGGCGCTACGGTCCGGGTCGGACCAGGGCTTCAACCAACATGCTTCTCCGGACAGCTCGGTCCCTAGCTAGCTGCCTCCAGTTTTGCACGCCAAGTTGGCTGAGGTCCTCTCCTGCACGCAAGTGCGTGCGCCACCTGAGTAGCGGTCTTCCTCTACTGCGCCGTCCCTCGGGATTGGATTCGAAGACTTTCCGGGCAGTAGCTTTGGCTCGGGGCTTATAACCCGAGGCTGTTGTTTTTACCTTTTGGTAAAACTTCCGAACCTCATTCCTGCTGTGGCACCCTTCTATCTCCTCGATCGCTCGCTTCTCATGCTCTCTCTTTTTTCGTCTAAGAAGCCGGTGTTCGTCTCTCCTCTTCTGCTCGTAGAGCTCGAGAGCAGCTCTAGTCTTTTTGTGCAGCGCCGCTTTGTATGCTTCCTAATAGATATTCAAATATTTTTCATTTGAATCCTCAATCCACTAGAACACCCTATTAATAATATTTTAATATTTTCTGGCGAATACGTCACAAGTTCGCTTGCACCTCAGCCATCTATGTATGTCTTACTTAAATTAAAATATTTTGCAGGTGTTTCAGAGACTTGAAAAGATAAGCAGCCAATAACAAGTAAATTTAATAATACATACATTTTTTTAAAGCTGCGGAGTCAAAAGATAACATCCTGAATTATGAAAGCTCTGTTGGAGGCGCTCATGAGTAGTCATTGGGAAAGTCTCTGACTTTATCAATGAATTGGGTGTTAGCTGTTAGGTGCTCAAGCACTTTGATTGTTTTTATTTTGACTTGGAGTTTGATTGATAAGAGGAAATGGTATCGAATGCGAAATTTAAAAACGTTGAAGAAAACGAATGCTATCTCAAACAAGTTACCAGATGAATATGAAGTATTGATATATCCAGGTTTTTGTTTTCAGCAATCTTCTTTGATCCAACCGCTATCAAAATGATCATGTAAAGGTAAACTTGTACAGTTCTGCTCTGGCTGGGGAAAGCTTTCAGAAATACAATGAGAGCGAAAATCGTTGTCTGTACGTACTTTACATGTACATTGTACATGTACATTGTACCTACTGCATTTGAAAAGTTAAAAAAAAAAACATATAATAAAAATATAATTGGAGAGTGCTCTTGATCTCAAATACTTTTAAAGTTAAAACAATTTTTGAAAAAAAATTTCTGGCATTCACTTAGGAATTAAAAAAAAATGTCAGGACTTACGTTTGTAGCAGTAACGTAAGGACGTACAACTTTAAAAGTGTAAAAGACTTGTCAGTATTAATAAGTGTTCATTAGGTTATTGGGATAACTATGTCCTCGATAACGGTTTTTGACTAACAGTTGATGATTAACCTTTAGCAATGCAATTGCTGCGGTATCTGTGGTGCGTACATCGTACAATCTTTTTATTTTTTCTGTCTTAACACTCTTCGTCTTATAGTATATAAAAGTAACGTTTATTTTTTTTTAAATGTCTTATAGAGTTTTATGTGGTTTATCATGTGTTGCTGGAAAACAGATAGACTAATTTTTGGTATCACGATTTATGTTTTCTTCTAAGATCAGAACCACAGAGTAGATAATACAGAGTATCCACTTCCACCCCTTCAACCCAAAACACCCGCAGAATTCAAAATGGCTTCCTATTTCCTGATAAAAAAATGGAGTAGTGGTAAGATTCTAAACGTCAATAGAGAAGTAAAAAAAAAACATGACATATCTTTGACATTTTTCATTTTAGAATAAAACTTGGAAGTCGAAACTAGAAATCGTAAGATATTTTATTTATTGTAAGTACAACTAAATTATTATGTATCCAACTATCTTTTGATTCTCTTTCAAAAACAAGAATTCTTCTGATTCAAACTCTAAAATCATCACTACAAACTGAGCCTTCGATGAAACAACATTCTTTACAGAGTTCTAAGTGTCTGACAAACTCGATCAATCCATAGGAGTTTTGAATACAATTCGTGTTCCTAAACGTTTCACTGTCGCTATCAAGAGGAGGATGGTGACACTTGTGTGTTCTCAAAAGAAAAAGAAAAACTTGTATACATCTACGTTTCCCTGGACACTGATTTTTAAAATAAATCAGAAGTCACCAAAAATAATGTTTAGAATTTTAATAAAAAGTTTTCAAAGAACTCTCATCATTAGTCAGACCATCACTCAGAAGTCAGAAGTACATCTTTTGTTCACGACTTCACTTGTACGAGCAGTTGCCACAAATGTTACGACTCCACCTAAAATCGAGGAAGCATCTACATCCGCTGTCGGTCAAAATCCTTTGGACTCTGACGAATACATTGTACCATATCCTATATACCAAGAATCACGAAAAAAAGAACAACAACTATGTTCTCGATACCCTCCGAAAGAAATTTTGACTAACAGACAATGATGTCCAAAAAGTCTTATCCGATGAAGCGGTTCACGTTAGTGGCAACCAAAAGTTTCTTACTAGATCATTAGATCTACTTACCACTCATGGAATAACTAAACCTGCGTTTCTGGAGTGCCCATGACTTATAACAATGGAAACAAGTAAGTTTAAATGAAATGAATCTTCGTAACATTAACGATTTTGCTCCTCTGCTTCGACTTAACTATCCGCGTCTCACTAAACTTTTGAACTCATTCCGACGTGAATCAAACCGTGCACCGAGCGAGAATCGTATCTACTACATTAGTGACAAACTGAATTTGCCGCCATTCACTGTGAGCAAGTATTTATCCAAGAGTCTGTTTATTTTGGACATTGACTACCTTCTGAATGAGGAAGACTTCAGTCGTCACGAAGTGGCTAAAGTTCCTCGCATTCTGTGCCATAGTCTGCAGACCACTAAGGAGCGCATAAATGAGCTAAAATCGGTAGGCTGTCGTATGAGCTCTCTGTCAATTGTTAGCAAAAGCAAACGTGAGTATGCGAAATTCTTAAACAATTGGACAAATGTTAGAGACAAGATCGGTAGTCGAAAAGGGAAAGCTTCATAATAAAGTGGTTTAGTTAAATTTTCGTCAATTTTCTTTTATTTAAAATAAATCACAAAACAAAAAACGAAATTTAAGGTATGTAATGCAAAGGAATATTGTAGATGGGCCTTGTGAGAGATTGTTAAGCGACAGTAACGCCCTTCTTTAACTTGCCAACCCAGAAAGTGCCACCATCCTTGACTACTGTCTTAGTCAAGACAGAGTTTCCACAAAAAATACAAAAAAAAGGTACAAAACTAGACATACCCTACCCACTTGAAACCATCCATAGGGGATATCAAATTCGATGCAATAAAAAATTCACCAACAAATTTGAATACTTCCACAAACAAAAATTGCTGCGGGCTTTCGGTCTAGTAATCAACAGACAAAGTGAAAGCAGCTTGCACTCCAAAAACAAACAACTTTTTAAAATATCAAAGAATTTTGTTTTTGAAATAAAATAACAACAAAGACCTTTATTCAACACTTAACTATAACTCAGGCACATTGTTGGGGCTGGGTTTTCTATTTTGACGACTTAAATATAGCCCGCTTAGTGCTAACAGTTCAGAATCGATTTCTACCTCAAACTTACTTGTTCATATCATCGGGCCTCTCACGCATCGTAACAATGTTGGTGGAAGCACAGCTGTACTTGGCCACAATTTGGTTTGTTTCAAAATTCTCGCAAATAATACTCTGTAATCAGAACATTGTTCTATTCAAATTCCCAATCACAGGAAGTGGTGCACAGATAAAAGGCTTTTTAAAAATATGATTGAACCGAGTCGGCATTAAAGCTGGTTTGGGTGATTAGGTCACAAAAAAACTTCCTCAAGCTTTTAAGTTTTGTTGTTATTGTAGGTAGATAGAAGAATGTTTAGAGAATAGTAGGTATATTAAAAGACACGATGCAATTTCAACTCGGGTATCTAATATTTAACTATAATATTTTTTTTTTTTGTTACTGGGTTAATCAGTGGCGTAGCGTGAGTGTCTGCCGCCCGGGGCGGAAGACAATTTTGCCGCCCTTTTATTTAGGTATTTTAATTTAATGTATACTATACATTACATACACTAATTATAGAGAACTTTTCGGTGAGAGCAGTCATCATTATTTTGCATTACAGTAGTTCCCGTTTATTTATCTCCCCGCTTTGATGCACAACCAGTTTATGTAAGCAATTTTCTTCTACGCTTGTTATTTTGTTTGCTCACAAATTAACCCTGTTAAATACCTATTGGATATTTACCCAACCCGCTTAACGCCCTCTATTTATCAACACGTTTATCTAATAAGTAGGCATTTTTTTCAGATAACTACCTTACTTACACAAAATAAAAATGAAATTTTCCTTGTTTTGTTTCAAAATCAGCACAGGAGCACAACTGACTTCACAGCAATTGAAATGTCATCAATGTCCAACAAAAGCACAAACAATACTACATACTTCCTCGGTTACGAACGCTTTTAAGGTATTAAAGCGGGTCCTTTTATCAGGCACGTAACCGGGTCTCAATAACTAACTTTCCCGGTTAATTGCACATAAAAGATAGCAAAACCTAAGAAATACTTTTTGCAGGAGCGCTGTATAGGTACAGATTAGATTTTAAATAAAAAGTTTATCTAAGTTTTACAATCACGTTTATTAATTCAAAGTTCTTTTACTTTAACCACTAATTGATATAACTTAAGACTTAGATAAATCGGATCGACAAGATTAAATAAAATTATTTTTTGATTAGAACAAGAAGTATAATAAAATGTTATGTATATTCTTATTTTTACTGAAAAGTAATGTGAGTATTTGTTAGAATTGAATTAAAATTTATTAAATTAAAAATTTACACGTCTACTTTTTTTAAGAGCAAAGTCTTTTATTGCCCGTCTATCGCATCACACACCTCTTGCTCAATAGACAAAATAGCCAAGTTAGTTAGTCTTAGACAACTCATTGTCGATCTTAAATAATTTTTAATCAATTTCAATTTTGAAAAACTTCTCTCACAGCTGGCATTGCTTATGGCAACTGTGAAAAATATTCGGAACATTATAAAAATATTGGGCAGAGTATCTTCCAGCTTGGATTTAACAATAAATTTAAATAACTCAAGTGAGTCTGCATTAATCAATTTATTTTCGTTACCTGTAGCAGCAACGAAAGTCCGCAGTCAAAGTGTTTCCAGCTTGAAATCCTGCTCGTCAATTTAGTCAGATGCGTAGTCTAAATTGCATTCAGTGTTGTCTGGATCTAATAATATAGCCGTTGTTAGATATGCAAACTTATCCGTTAAATTCTTTAGCTGTTGAAAACGCTCACGAATTTCTACAATCACTCTATCTAACGAAGAAAACAGCTTTCGTCTCAACTCATTTTCACCAGACAAGTTAGCATCTCTAGTTCCGTCATCAAAAATATGCTTTCTTGTTATGCGCCTCCGTGGTTTTATGGAATATCCAAGTTCTTCACACATATTTTTTGCATAACCTACTGCACCATTTGCCCATTCCTCTCTTTTCTCTGTCAATATCATCTGCAAATCATTTATTTTCTGAGCGCACAATTTTATGTCAAGTCCTTTTGTTTTTAAATATTTTTGTGCATCATTCACTTCATGTAGCACAGGTTGCCACAGGCCCAAAAAACAAAGGAAGGAAAATGACTGCATCAAAACTATTAAAGCACCTGCATCTGTTCTGCTGTTTAAACTTTCACCTGCCTCTGTCAGTTTTTTCAAAGCGACGAGAATATCTTTGTAATGATGCCATGTCACATTTACAGCATCGGCTCTTGCACTCCACCGCGTGTCTTGAACCCTTTTTGTCGAATTCGTCACAAAATAAGTAATTGAAAACTCCGTGCCGTGCTCTTTTCAATCGGTCCGAATTTGTAGTTGCGATAAAAATATGAAATAGTTCAATGTTTACAAAATATTTTTATTACTTATTGTTAGATTTTGCCGCCCCCTAAACACTGCCGCCCGGGGCGGACCGCCCCCCCCCCCCCCCT